>OU823241.1:27907970-29107970 GCA_917490735.1 Dryobotodes eremita | reverse complement strand
TAGACTTTTGTTTATGTTATTACTTTTAGCCTTTTTTTCCGATAGTGTGGTCTTTGTGAAATTTTCGGTGAAAGCAGAATTTTTAAGCTTTGTTATTAATTCGCAGCATTTTTTCAGTTCATCTTTTAATTCTTTTATTTCAATATGCATGCTATCAATTTCGCTATGGGCTGACAATAGTTTAGAGTTTAATGCTCCTATCTGTCCTTGTAGTTCTTCGCAGCAACTGTTAGCGCCACCTAGTGACGTATTGGCTAAGCTGAACATTGTTGCGTCAAGAGATCCAGTAATAGTGTCGTTCATAGAGATCGTTCTTCGTTTTTTTCGAAAAGTAATATTATTTTCTGAATCCATTTTTATTTATAATAATGAATGTTGAAGTTCGGTTATCTACTACAACTCAATCAATTTCATAATTTTAAATCTTACAAAAAGAGAATGCAGATTGCGGGGCGCGAACTTACAACGACGTATTTTCCATGTCAAGCACAGTTTTCATGAGTTGAATTGGTAGATGACAATTATTACGAAATAGGTCTTCTCGTATAGAAATAAAGAACAAAAATAAAGTTCGTTAGACGCGTCTATTTTCGAATTCATAATTTCGCATGCGCGCGCAATTTTAATTTACGAGTTTTGCTTTTATGTTATTATTTAAGATTACCACAGAATAAAGACTTGCTAGCACTTTTATATGAACACTATAATATTAACGTAGAGTTATTGTTTAACGTTTTAAACTTTTACATAGTTTTACACTTAGTTTTTGGCACAGTTTGAGATCAAAATTTGAACACATTATAACTTTGTTTATCGTGAAAATTAAGTTTTGATAACATTTCCACTTAATCTTTACACTTTACTGTTTATCATAATAAAGAAATATCATTGTTAGATAGACTTTAACATTTTTTATGAGAAATAAATACGGAGCTCAATGTTTACGTGACGGCAGCGCCATCTTGTTAACAAAGGGCTATTAAACTAGCTTGACCGTAAGAGAACAAATTACAAATTTTAGCATAGATTACCAGCGCTTTATATCTTGATGAACGATCCCCATATAAAACTAGGGGTATAATGTAGAAGTACACTCCATGGCTGTGTTATTTAATATATTATAATTTTGTTCCAGGTAATATTGAGTTCGGCAGTGGAAGATTATGTTAACGTTGTCTGTAAGTACGATTGACGACCGATTAGGACGTGAAAGTCTGTATTAGTGCTGTGAAAAAAACAAGGTGTAGGTTGTTTTTAAATTAGGGTGTATCGAACATTTATTCGGTACACCCTAATATTAAAAAAGCTGCAACTTCCATTAATAAGTTTCAATCCATGACGTCAAGCAGACGAATATCCAATTCTGTTTGCATAAGCAGATGAATACAGATTCGACTGTTTATTTCCAGTGAGCACCTATTCCGTATCTGCATCACAGTAAGACTTTGCTTAGGAGATTGCTTTTGCCCGGAGTATTCAAGTGAAATTCTCTTTCTATTTGTTTGCTAAAATTTCCATAAAATATACAAAATTAATGAATATAGCAATAGCACAAAAAAAGCGTTGACTCGGATTAGTTACAAAGATTGCTAGCGAATTCTTAATAGCCGTTATTTGGCCTAGCCCTCGCCATTTACTCCACCTGAATGCAGCGAAACAGTATTTAAAATGGACGACCGCCCGAATCATTTTACGAATAAAAATTCGTAGGTTCACTTAACACACTGAAAACAAAAATAAAACTGAAATATTATCACAAAATGTTTGATCCGAAATCCGGGTGTCCGGCGAAATTTGCCAGTGGTGATACAAAAGGGGTTTGTGTAACTTTTCGTCTCAATACAAATAAATGTTTTAATAAAAATCAATGTTTTTTTGTGTCCTCTATGGACTCCGAAAGGGCTGGACCGATTTTGATGAAACTTTGGTGAGTTTTTCTGCATACGCCCGTGAAGGTTTAGGGGTACGGTAGGGTAGGGGTAAGACACCACGCGAACGAAGTCGTGCCGGGCAGCTAGTATGACATATAATAAAATAAAATTTCATAATAATGCAACAGAATAGATCAGAATATAATAAAATGTCAATGCAATTAAAATAAACGAAAGAGTCAAATTATAAAAGGTCACAGAATTATAATTAAAGTAAAACATCAAATGCAAAAATAAACGAATGAGTAGGATCTACTCATTCGTTCATTTTTGCATTTGGTATTTTATTTTAATTTCAAATCTGTGGCCCTCATAATTTGTACCTGGTACAAATTATAAGGGTCACATATTTGAAATTAAATAAAAATATAAAAATAGCATATAAAAACAATACAATACAAACAAGTAATTCTAAATATAAGTCAGTGTCAATTAGATTAATTGCACTGGCTATACATATCTGTTACAGCATTGTCGTATGTAGGGGCAGTCAAATCGCTCAGCGATCATTACCAGGACAGTATTGGAGCTGATCCACACCCTGCGCACTAAGGACGCGCACTGCTTACGCGTCATGGTAAATCAAAACCAAATAATTGAATGGAATAATACAAACACCGTTGTATCGTATTTTGTGCTAAATTGGCAAAACGGTACACTAATAGAATTACTTCGGTGTCCAATCTGTCGGTGTGTTCTCTAAATTTGACGAAGTATAAGAATAGATATTTAGAACAGAGCTGGAGTGTAATGGCCATGTGTGGCCATGTATTACACGTATTGAACTTAGATGCTGGAAGTAATTTCAGGGGTTAGTGCTTCCCAAGATTCCGTATTTCCGGTTTCGACACGAAACACTATAGAGACGATAATTAACTAAATGCCAAAAATTTTTTATATAAAATTCTTTAAAAGAAAATCAAGTTGCACGTTAATCTAATAAATGCCCATCATAAATAACTACTTTTCTCAATTTTCTTGAGCGCAAACTCCGAACCAAAATTCATTATTTGGCTCACTTTACATAAAATTCCATCAGAGTAACTGAGGCGTTAAACTGCAAAATGGAAGGTTTTATTACATAAATAAAGTTAGACATCAAAGTAAAAGTAGTAGTAATAAAAATTATAAAAAAGTTGATGAAAAGTGACTGGCCACGCTCGTATTCATAGCTTGAAGTGTTCTTGAAACTAAACAATACAGGTTGACTTATTTATACTCACTTACTTATACTTACTTATTTATACAGTAGACCCGAAAGACATTGTCTTGTCCAAATTTCAATAATTCATACCAAAATCCCATAGAAAAAACACTTTAATTTTTTCCAGGCATCTTTTCAAATTTTTCTTTCCCCTAAGAACCTTATTCAGACTAGTACGAACATCTTAAAACAAAAAACAGCCAAATCAGCTCAAGCGCGGCGCTTACCACCGAACATCATTTAATTTTTATTTATATAGGTATACATTAGAAAACATGTTTTAGGTATACATATTAAAATATTATGTGTCGTTAATGATAATGAAAAATTATAAATTATTTTATTTCTGTGAGTAGGTTGTACAAACACTTTTACACGTCAATCATATTTTAAAAACTAGATGAGGTCGGCGTTGACTGCTCTGAGACGAAACAAACAAACTCAGAGCTCACAGTCTCTTTTAAAGTCCAGACATTATCTTTTGTCAGACCATGTGAAGACCACGTAGATTGGTGTCTGAAATGGTCTTTTGAGGAAAGAACCACACAGATTGAGTGGACCTGTCCAGTCAGAGCAAGCATTTGTCAGTAATAATCATGCAGCCTGACTCAGAACTTAAGAAGCTCAACGACTCGACGAACCCAAAGAAAGGACATTTGGGTAGACCGCATAAAATACTCAAACTCCCAGATTATCATTAAAACTAACTGAGTAAAAGAAAAAAAATTACCCACACAGTTCTCACATGTACAATAATTTAAATAATAATATTATACTTCACAAAGTAAATATGCATGTCATTGTTTATATAATAATGATCAAAAATGTCAAATATATAGTATAAAAAAAAAGTTGGCAAAAAAAAAACAACATTCAGTATGTAAAAATTGGAGCAGCTCAATCCCAAGCTTTTTATCCTCAATATAATCTTTAACGGTATAAAAGGCTATCTGGCACAACTTACGTTTAATGAATGATTTGAATTTACGGTTACATCTTAAATGTGGCTTGGAAGTTTATTATAAAAGCGTATAATAATAATAATAATAGGTTATTAAATGATAGGCCAGAATAAAACTGAAAAAACGGAAGTTGAAAATGACAAAATAACTAGCCGTTGTTTTTTTTTACTACGACTCGTTCGGAGATTTCGCAACGAAATAAATAAGCTAAAAAGTCCAGTGGGGAGCGAGTGTGAGACCTGCGGGAGACGCAAACACGATTCACAAACGTTTTCACGATAATCTACGGATCAGACCACAATAATTGTGTTGCGCCTATCTCTTTAAGAGAAGCGGTAATGGGTTAATGAATGATTAATCTAATTTATGTGAGAGCTGTTATAATAATTTATTGGTATGTAGGTCCCTTAAAATAACTACAGTCACCGGCTTACACTGCGGGGTTAGCAAGCTAAAGTGGCAGTGGTCCAGCTATGTTTGTCGCAGGATGCTGATGCCCGATGGAGCAGACGAGTCCTGGAGTGGAGACCGCGTATCGGGAAGCGTAGTGAGGAATGCCGCCCCGTCCCCAGCTAGATAGACCGACGACTTTAAAAAGGTGGTTGGGAAAGACTGGATGTGGAAGGCAGGGGACAGGTTGTTATGCCGCAGTTTGGGAGAGGCCTATGTCCAGCAGTGGATTGCGATAGGCTAACTTGATCTAATGTACCATTGTAATAATTTGATACTGTCAGTAGCTGGTCTACAGGTAGACTTGTAATTTGATGTATTCCTTCCAGGACGTAATAGTGTCACCCATTTGCAACAGTTAAGCACCCCATAAAGCCTAGGCGAAAATTCATGGGATTCGAAAACCCAATCTTTATGTATTTTTGAAAAAATCCCAGTATTCGTCACTAAATATCACTTTTCCCTACATTCTCAAATTGAATGACCTTCATAGCTATTCCATACTTTATCAAACCTTTCGATGTAACTAACTTTTCTAAAATATCCAACAGTTTAAAGTTTAAGGAAGGAAGTTAATAACCATTTTCAAAAATCATCCTCGTACATGAGCTTTGACACCAGGTACTCTAAAAATTTTACTATGGGATTAATTAAGCGTACAAATTACGGAAAAGACATCTTCATTTAAACCGCTATCTAAAGAGGTACAAAAATTCAAATTACGGAAAAGACAATTTCTGATTTTCGAATTAATTAACTGGTTTACGCCATCCCACTACCTTCTCACCACCCAGCCATCCATCCAGCGAGTGGTTGCCAGGTCGATGTGTCCAGGTTGCAAGTTGAGACGCCGCTTTTGAGTGGTTAGTACTTATAATTGGCAGTCGACGCGATGATCACTTGTCGCTTAGTTCATGTGTCATTAAACTACTGTGCACGTACAAACTCTTAATTCATTACTAAACTTCAAATTTTGAGGCTCTAGTAAAAGGAATAACTTTTTATTAAAACGTGCTCTGGCAGTACCAGAGTTAAGATGCTCTAAGTAACCAATGGCAACCACGTTCATACTTTCTTAAAGAGCCTGTGCAGCACATCATTTTATATTATGCAAGTAGCTCGGGCGGTCAAGGTCCAGCTGTGAATTGCGATAGACTGAGTTCATTGATTGGTGGGTTGGACCCAATGCTCTTTCTTGATCTTTCTCTTAAACAACAAAAATATGATGCGAAGAGTCTAATTGCAGGCTAATGACATGATACATAAAATATTCTTTGTCAAAAGCCTACAAAATCGAATGTTCAAAAATTAAGAGTTTGTACGTACGCACGGTAGTAGTTTAAAAACACGCGAAGTAAGCGACAAGTGGTCAGTGCTTAAGTTCATAGATTACAAGTAATACTTACCACTCAATTTGTGAACTGGCCGCGACGACCTGACTACATAACGTAGGAAGGATTGCTGGGCAGTGAAAAGGTAAAGGGATAAAATAAGGCTATAAAGGCATAAACCAGTTAAGTAATTAATTCCATTATCATACAATTTCTAAATATTTTAACAATTTGCAAATTCGGGTTTTGTCAGCTTTATCGACTGTTTCATCGGCACCTCTAATAATTTTTTTCCTGATAGCTCATTAAATGAAGATTTCTGCCTTGTAATTTGTACGCTTAATCCCACAGCATTTGTTTGTTGTGTCAAAGTTCATGTAGGTGAATAATTTTTGAAAATATTTACTAAACTTCTTCCTTTAACTCAAAACTATTTGATGTTTCAGAAAATTTGGTTACATCGAAGGGTTTGATAAAGTATTAGGTTCCCAATGGCATAGCAATAAAGTCCATTCAATTTGAGAGTTTAGGGAAAAAGTGATATTTAGTGACGAATTCTGTGAATTTTTAAATAATACATGTACCTACATTGGGTTTTTGTCGAATTTCATGAATTTTTGTCGAGGCTTATGGGATGCTAAATTGTTGCAAAGGTCACACTATGACGTCCTGAACGGAACACGTCAACTAACAACTCTATAATATCGTCCCCGATATTTCGAAATTCAAATGACAGTAAATATACCCATACTAGAAAGGTTTAGGTAGTTAAATAAAGGTAAACAAAAAAACCATGTGGCTCATAGATGCTAAACCTTTTATTTCAAATGATAAAATCATATTATTTTGAATCATATATTAATAGGCTCTATTTTGAATCTGAATCTCAGGAAATATCTGTCACATTAGTAATAAAGCGTTCAGTGGTATGATGGTATCATCAATTATTTTGTCTAATTAAAACATTTTCTGTTCTTCTTATATTACATGACCCTCGCAATTTTTCCAATTCTCAGCAGTCACATTAGCTAAAGCCTCTGGCAAAATAATTTTTAGGTCAGCCATTTTAAAAGTTTGGTTTTTCTCGTCTACAAACCCTTTAACTTGAGCCCATATTAACTCAATCGAATGGAGCTCACAGTGGTGTGGTGGCAGCCGCAATACTGTGACACCTTTTAACATTTTTTCTAATTCATCCACAACATAAAAGGAATCTGGTTAACTGACTAAACGTAATACCTGCTACTTCAGTTGCCATACTAGGTCACAGGAATACTCTTCAATTTAGCAACGTTATCTAATTCGTTGTGTTTTCTAAAAGGTTTAGGGAACCTGGCTTTTTGGGCTCTTTACAATAGACAGATTATAAAATATTATACGATTTAATAAATGTAACAAATAATTGTGCTCAAGAATTACATCTACGAAGAGTAGTTTACGAACAAATGATGAAGTTTAACGTACATTCATAAAACAGGAAAATATCGTATTAATCGAAAATAAATTTATTTTTGTTGTAACGCATTTTTAAACAAGAAAGTGTCAATAAAAAAACGTTTTTACGTTTTGTTTACCTTTATTTAACTACCTAAATCTTTCTAGTATACATGCAAATTAAAGGTTTTAGCTCAACTCCTATAACCACATACGAAAACGCTATTATAATGGTGCCGTACACTCAGAGCGGCTTATCGGTATCTTGACTATTAATCCTCTGTTAAGAGCCGTGATTATACATAGATATGGAAAGGTTGGCAGTGTCATGTCTGTGGAAAGGGCTTACGGCTGCAGTCGGTATGTTCAGACTGATCCTAGAGGAATCCTTTCAAATACAATTTTAACAAGCAATTTAAACGGCATTCTGGGAATGGGTTCTGAAATATAAATAGAATATTTCAGATATTTTCCTCATTATGGTGGCCGTTTGTTGTAGAGAAGTACTAATAGGTCTTTACCTATGAAATTGCCGTTTTGTATGAAAAAATTTAAACGAATTTTTTTCATGAATTTTTTATTTGTATTAATCGAAGTAATCACCCATGCAATCAATGCATCTTTGCCATCGCAGTGGCAGTTTATTGATGCCCTTCTTAAAGAAATCAGCTGGACGGGAGGCAACAAATTCTTCAAAGGCATTTTGTACTGCCTCTCGGGTATTAAATTTTTTTCCCGCCAAGAAGTTATCCAAATTCTGGAAAAAGTAGTAGTCTGTAGGCGCAAGGTCTGGTGAGTAGGGCGGATGACGGAGAGCTTCCAACCCCAGTTCTTGCAACTTGGAGACCGTCTGCTGTGCAGTATGAGGTCGCGCGTTGTCGTGCAGGAGCAGCGGAGACGAGCGATTGACCAATGCTGGTTGGAGATGCGCCAGCTTCTCCATCATTGTGTTCAGTTCTTCACAGTACACATCTGCAGTAATGCTCACCCCGTTTGGTAAGAAGCTGTGATGAATCACACCGGCGCTAGACCACCAAACAGTGACCATCACTTTTCTAGGGGTAAGTTTTCGTTTAGGGCATTGTTTAGGTGCTGAACCAGGATCCAACCAACTTGCTGAGCGCTTACGGTTATCAAACAGAATCCATTTTTCATCGCAGGTAACAATGCGGTTCAAAATTCCTTCATTTGTGTGTCTGTTGAGCAGTGCAAGGCACGTCTCGACGCGTACTTCGCGCTGGCGATCATTGAGTTCGTGGGGCACCCATTTGTCAAGCTTTTTTACCTTGCCAATTTGACGCAAATGGACCAATATTGTTTTGACGCTAACGTCGAAAGCTGCTGCTAATTCAGCCGTAGATTGTGTATCATCAGCTTCCACAATCGCCTTTAATTCGTCATTTTCGACCAAAGTCTTCGGACGACCGCGAGGTTCATTTTTCAGGTCGAAATTTCCAGAACGGAAGCGAGCAAACCAATAACAGGTGGTGCGTTGGTTTGTAGAGTTAGCTCCGTAAACGTCGTTGATGTTGCGTGCCGCTTGTGCCGCGTTGCTGCCACGACGGTACTCATATTCCATAATTACTCGAATTTTTAACGTATCCATGATGACGAAAAAGATTGAAATGCGATGAAAATGTAACACTAATCAATAAAGAAATGACTACTTTTAGAAAAAAAAATCCATGTTTTTAAAATAAAATTAATTTGAAATTAGAATTCATAGCCAAACAAAAATTATTTTGATTTGAAATGGCCAGTACTGCAGAACGGCAATTTCATAGGTAAAGACCTAATATTTTGGTCCGCAGGTCCGCACGATTACTTAAAATAGTCCAATCTTGTTAGTTCTAATAGTGCATGATGGTCGGTGTCTGTGTAGAAACTATTAGATCATGATTTTGGGCAAATAACTAAATGTTTTAAATTTTTTATACCGCTTTCTTTTCTTTATATGGAACCAGTCTACCTAAACTTAATCAAATAAGCATAGCATAATCAGCCTAAAATGTTCCTACTGCGACACAGGCCCCCTCTCGGTGAGAGAGGGAGTGTGCCGTAATCTACCCCGCGGGCCCAGTTCGGGTTGTACTTAAACACATAAACCTAAATAATTACTTTAATATATTGAATAATTATGTTATGAATAAACTCTCAAAACATAAATCAGTTTACTTGTAAAGTGTGACTCGAAATTGCACAAAAAGTATCCATTTAAAGTACCTATTTTTGTTATTTTTACACGAATTAATTGGGTGTCATCTAATTCATTGGGTGTCGTCTGATTCCGAGATCAAAACCCCCGGAGATTAGATTAAAACTAGCCAGGGAACATACCTATAATAAAACACTACAATCGACGAAGTTATTCTTGAACTACAAATAAGCATACTAACGAACAGACAGAGAGATGGTACCTTTTTACAAGCTTTTATTTAACTTACAATGTATGTATGTTTGTCCAGGTGGAATCTTGCAAGCTGAAAAAAACCACTTCCTCTTATTCTACGGAGTTGAAATTTCACAAATTGATTCTGTTTCGTAGACAATGCATTTTTATGATGCATAACTTGTTATTCTACACCCAGAATTGGTTCCAGACGAAGGATCTCCTTAACGGTCAACAGTGCAGACATGACATTTAATATACGCGTTTAATTATGGTAGTTCCTTCTAAAGTCCACCATAACCTGGCTGCTGCACCCAGGATTGGCTCCAGTCGAGAGAACTCCTCAACGGTCAATAGCAGAGACACAACATTTTATATACGCATACAATTATGATAGCTCGTTCTAAATTTTACCATGAATTGGCTGCTACACCCAGAACTGGTTTCCTCAGAGGACTCCTGCTGAGAGAACTCCTCAGAGGTCAACAGCATAGGCACGAAATGTTGTATAAGTATTCATTAAAAGCTTGAGGCGTGAACGTCCTTCTTACACTTTAAGATAAGCCGCAAGCTTTTAAGAAAATATTAAAGTTTTATGTTAACGTATGTTTTATTTAGTACTTTTTAGTTCAATAAAAGCTTGGTTTTAAAAAGGTTTTTTACTACAATTTTATATAATACCAGCCAGCTATTACCAACCCACGACAGTTCCGCTCGCTCGAATAATAAACGGTCAGTCTGTCGTTTCGTGTTTTAAATGAATGTACTAATTGTCCTCAGTAATGACAGATTAACCGTGATCAATCATCGTGTCGCATTGTTACTGATAATTTTCCCGTATCAAAAATACGTACCATCGACTTTACCCGAATTATTGACGATACTTACCTGCTTGCTTTTTATTGTGTCGTGGTAAATTTATCATCCAATAAAGTAAATTACTCACGGCGTCAACATTGGTAAACAGTAATTAACACTGTTTATTCTGTACCTAAAGTAAACCCGATAAACTAACCATGAAATAAAATCGGCTGCAGTTGATAAATGAATCACATTTTTGTTGCGATTCTTTTTCAATAAATTTTAAATGTTTTTCGCTTGCGGATTTATGATAGGTACAAAGCTGTGGTACTTACGTTAGAATATTTTGTTGTTTATTGTGTCTATTCGTTATTTTATGCACATAGTAGTTAATTAGGTTTGCGTGATTGGTTCTATACAAACCCATTTCATTAGAAATTACGGCCTCGTTATTCTGGTGGGCGCAAGCACTAGTATTGAACATGAGATCCTGGGTCCGATTCCCGGGTCGGGCAAAATGTTATTGGGTTTTTCCATCTGGAATTTCTCAGTAGCAGCCCGGAATCTCGATTTGTGCCCGGTTGATTGCAATATGATCGCCCCGAATTAAATAAAAATATGCTTCTTCTTTATAGTATATGGAAGTAAGTATATGGAATAGGGATTTTGGTGTATGTTTTTGACTCTATAGGCCTAGCATACTAAAAAGGCATACACGATACAACGAAATTATCTCGATACAAAAAAATTGCAAACTTTATCTATTTTTATGTTTTTTTTTTGTAGTATCAAGGCGTAACGCTCAGTTATTCAATGGAGTTTACATAGAGATTAATTGTATCAAAGCTTAAGTAAAGCAGTTTTAGGTTTAATAATACTTTTTATTTAGAAAAGACGGCAATTCATTTTGGCATATACCTACGTGTTTTATTCCGAGTGCACACATATTTTCGCCGTCCCTGCTTTTGCCTATCAAAAGTTATGCCATCACTCTCGTTCGTTCATAAATCAGTCACCCGGTGGGGCTCCTCGACGATGAATCTATGTCATATTTTTGCAAATCGGTGTAATCAAATTTACGTGATTTAAATAATTGTCTTTAAGTACAGAAACAGTTAGTAGTTTAGCAAGTTAGTCATTATTTAAAACAATTACTGTTGAATAGGTATTAAGACTGTGTCTGTGTATTCTTGTGACTGTGAACAGTATAACATTCTTTTTCTATTATTATTTCATGATGACATTTAAATTATTTATAAAAATGGGAAGAAAAAAAAACATAACTGAACAGTACCTGTAACGTTAGGAGTAACTGCGCAGGACAATCAATGAACTCATTTTACTGGAATTCAATTGCAATATGATGATGATAATAGTGACTCGATTTCACTATCTTCACTAAAATATTATCAGTAACAATCTATTCTCGCCTTGCAAAGTAATATTGGGTAAGCATTATATTTTCTTAAGAAGAACATCTTTTTTTATTATACCTACAACTTATAATAATCGTTTATCTTAAGAAATAGTGTAAATTATATGATTCGTTTTTAGGTTAGAAATACGTCAACAATACATCAATATGTCAAATACTATCACTACGAATGATAGAGCACAGAAGGAATGGAGTCGCATTTGAATTGGAAAAAAGGTGACTTTGTACCCGACTACGGCAAGCCAAAGGAGGGTTATGAATTTAACAGGCTATGTATGTATGTATGTATGTATGTTCATTTGTTTCCTCATAACTCCTTAACTACTCGTCGTATTTGGACAAACGAGTTATCGTTGGACGCGTTATGTGTTCCGCGGTTTATATTCGGTAACATCATATAAAATCAAACATGGTGGCTTATAGCAGATGTGAACCGAAAAAAGGGTATTAATGTACCGTGTTTGGTATCTAATAAAAGGTCTTAAATAATACTGTCTGAAAATATATCATCGATAATTTTTCACACATAAATCCCAAATAAGATCAAAACAATTATGTTTCAGTCTGACTGTTTTAAATAACACAAAACATCCTTCTAAAATGTTATGAAGGCTGCTTAGCAAATGATTGGTATTAAATTCTATTTGCTACCTACCCTCAGTAATCGCTAACCCTAAAATAATTGAAATAAAAATAAAGTTAAAAAACTAGAACCCAACTACGATAAACAAAAACAAAAAAGGTATAAACAAGACATAGTAACAAAATAACATCGGTTTCGGTTTTCGTATAACCGGAGTCACACGTAATTACTAAAATATATGTCAAGTAATTAGAGTCAAGCTGTAACCTACTTTAATTTAAAAAAAGATTTGTTTTGGTAATACTTTTCATACGATTTTTTTAGTTGAGGTTCCAAATTTAAATCACATTATGCACCAGCGGGTTATAATGAAACTCAGTACAATATTAACGCCCAGCCAGAGCCTAGGGCTTTAATAACTTGCATTTAAGGCTTTAAAAGCTTTTAATGTGAAATTTAATAGCTATGCATCTATTTAAATTAAATGCAAATTAAAGCGCCTTTCTCGAATCATCGGTTCTACAAATGCGATGTGTTAATTAATTATTAACTCATTTAATGCTATAAATGAAGCTTTATAGTAATTGTTGTTCCTTTCACGATTAGTCACTGTGAATATTTAGGTACCTACATGCATTCATAAAACACCCCATTATATCGAGACATACACTTGTATTGTTCCCATAATAATTTTCCTTTAGCGAAGGGGAGGTAATGACAGGCAGGCGCCATTAGCAGGGTGGAAAAATGGAGTGTATTTATGATAAACAACCGGCCAAGAGTGAGTAGGGCTCTGACAATTATGATTCCTAAGCAAATTACACTATAGTAGTCTATGGAACGGTTGCTTATCTGCCGTAAAATACAACATCATTCATTCATAGATCTAAATGAAATCGTATCAAGGAAAAATTAATCTGCACTATGTAATTAAGCCAACTACTGTTTTTTATTTCATAAAGATTAACAAATGGGCTGTATTTTATCGTATCCAAGAACACTGAACTTGAACATTATAAAAATATATTTTTTGAATCCTTAGAGAGATTTCTCTAGGCGGGTCGTGGCTAAATAATAACAGCCGCACGGGTCGATCAAAGGTTAAGCTTCGCTTGCCGCGGCCAGTTCGTGGATGGCTGACCATACATTACGTAGCGAGACCCCTCCGTGCTACAGAAACCACGTTAAGCCGTTGGTTCCGCCTGTCATTCATAGGTCTTTGCGGTCTTTAAAGAAAGAAAGAAAGAAAAAGTATTTATTGAGAGTCGCACAGGATTATCAGAAACTAAACTAAACACACTTATAAAAATAAAAAATAAAAACAAATGTAAAATGAAAATAACAACAGTAAGTCCTTTACGAGGCCAAAAGGCCCCATCTCAGCATGATGCTGCGATATTTAAGAAAAATAAGTGTCGCAGCGCTGGTATTCTGATAGGGCCCGCTGCTGTGATGTCACGGACAGATACAGAAATAAATAATACATTTAAATAAAATAATAAATTTAAATAAAATAAAAATTTGCTATTTATACATATATTTATAATCCGCATGTTAGCACCCGACGTAACATCAATTACTTGTCTATGCATTTAGTGTCTGTGGCACTCAAATGGCATCGCTGTGACACACTGTGTTTAAGGGTAGCAGAAGTCCAAAACTTTGACGACCAAAGGGGTATCGTGTTACACAGTAACTGCGTTGTGGAGGTTAGATAGGCAGTCGCTCTATGGAAACTACTGGTAGTCAATTGCATCCGGTAAGACTGGAGGCCGATCTCAACATAGTTAGGAAAAGGCTAGGCAGATTGATTGAGAGAGATTTCTCTAAGGATACTAAAATTATCTTTTAAAAAAGTGTTAATAGATGTACTATCTTGTTAGGTATTATTTGCAAGAGATTACGTGCAAATGATACCTACATCTATCAAAACTTTTGTATGCTTAGGACCGAAAAGACCCTCGAAAAAAGAAACAAAAGGAAATTGGTATTCGACTATCAATCTGCGTGTGCGTCATCAAGACCTAACATAATGCCAAAATTCTAAATTCCTACGTTGCATAGCTCTTGAGAAAAACCTGCCTGACACACGGGCAAAAAGGTGACCTCATAAAGGTTTCCTTTCCTTTTAAAATAGGAACCTAAAAAGTTTAATTATAGGTGTGTTAGACGTCAAGCGGTATGTAACAAAATCCCCACTTAATCACCCCTTTTTAATGGTTTTTAGCTTCATAAAAACAGTACATATTTGTGGCTTATGCTTAATGAAAACCCGTGAGTCATATTCATGCACGAAAGGTTTATTGGTAACATGCAAGCGTTAAAGGGTCCTTCAAACAGACACCACACGCGACACAAAGGCACCGCTCGTCGCGCGACAGGCGGTGCCTTTGTGTCGGGTGCACTTCACGTCCCGTGTCACGCCTCTTTGAAGGAACCTTTATTGTTTCACCTGATTACACTACGAAAGTTTTTAAATGTTGCCCGTTTGGCATATAGATACAGATATAGCACGGTCCAGAGCACAATTTAATTAAATAAAGAGAAAATGAGGGTACAAAGGAATCATATCAGTTCCAACAGAATTATTGAATAAATACGTCACGCGACGCTCTGAAAATATTATGTGTAGGAACGGATACAGAAGGCTTACAAACATTTTGTTGTTCAGACGAAGACAAATGATAAGCCAGAGAACACGAATTAATGCAGACATTAGAAAAGAATAGAATCAAACCGGTTTATAAAATAAACATCTACAAGGGTCCTCTCGAGGTCCCAATGAAACAAAGCTAAAGATATTTGGCGAAGGTTTAACTCTACTTTACGAAGATAAATGTACTTACACAAGATAAGGTCTAGAAGATTAACGTGTTAAATACCAAGAAAACTTCAGCAACTGTTTAGTTATAACTTCCACAAAGCGATTCGTGATAAGGAATCAAAATATCGCGGTAGGAAGTAATTATAGAGTTGTTTTGTTTTTTTTATTTATTTATTTATTTTATTATTTATGTACACACAGTTAAGTTTAATTCGAGTTATCTTATTTTTTTTTCTATGCACGTGTTTCTCTGACAAATAAACTTATTTTTCATTGTTTCTAACTAAACACTCACCCCCTTAGTAATAAAATTAGAGTAAAGTTACAACTGGTTTATCCATGCTTCAGATTATCCATACATTTTTACCGGACTACGGCAAAGCCGAAGTCAAAGTCAAATCATTTATTTCAAGTGCTTGTTAATGGCTTACCAACCATTTGAAATAGAATAGATTCTAGTCGCCCCTTCCAAAAGGTAGTTTCCTACGGAGAAGAATGGGCAAGAAATCCAACCGTTATTCTTTTATAATGTTTTACAATATTATGTTTATATGTGAAGACGATGCACCTAGAAAAAAGTTGCTCTACCACAATAGGTAAAAATAATAAAAAATCAAACAATGGCAGATAATTCATTGTGTGATGGATACATGGTGCTCACATTTACAAAAATTGTATGAGTATACGATTTTCCTAAAATTTTAACAAGTAATAAGTCTGCGTGTGAGTTAAAGTAATCACAGAATATAAATAAATCAATGCCATGAAAATAATAAACAAATAAAAACAATTAAATTAGCAACCAGTTTGATTTTGTCTAGACTACTCTAGACTCTAGATTGTCTTATGGAGCAGGACCAGCATGTTTCCAAGCATTCTTATCTTGGAAATTATCCTCTAATTAGTAATATACTTGTTTACAAAGTGTACGAGTTTAAAATTTTCTTTCATTTAATTACAAGGTATTTTGTTGTAGCAGGCAGGCAGGTTGTAGGGTTTTCTTGACGTATGTACTTTAGCTAATCTGGAAAATGGTAGATTTATTTTATTTTTATTTCTAATATTAAAATGATGTCTATCACTTATTTTATTAAAAAGATGTAGATTTTTATTACATACAAAAAATACATATAATACAAAATATTATGTCATGTAGGCAACGAATCAATCGAACAGATTTTTAGTTGGCGTTTTTGTCGTAGTTGGGTTTTAGTTTTTATTCGACATTTAAGTTTAACAGTACTTTACATTATTAAGGGCTGCATTTCAATCGCCAGACAACTTTTATCTGAAGAATAAATATGGCATTTTAACACATTGTCTATATAAAAGCTGTCAAATTACAATTTTTATACATCAGACATCTGAAGATTTAAAAATCGGCCCTAAGAGGGTTAAAAACTTTGAGAGGAGTATTTGATTGCACTTGAACTCCAGGAATAGTTAATAGAACGATGTTTCAGCAACGGAGTTACGTTATAAAATAGCTTTAACAATACTAATTCAATCTTTTGTGATTTTCGTGATTCAATTTACCCAAACAATGCCTTTACACTAATTAAACTAAACAGGCCCGCAAGCTTCAATTACTGAGTTTTCAATCAAACCAAAAAAGTTAGCATGAAATTGTTTTGATCGTAAATCAATTTCCCTACAGCAAATTAACTTCAAGTTTTTTTCAGTACCTATCTATTAAACATTAAAACACAAATGTGCATACTTCTCATCCTTATGGTCTTTGACAATTTAGTAGAGGTCGGGGTTTGCCAAAGAGCAATGGAACGGAATATTCCGGGTGTTAAACTAAGACCGGGTTAGGTATACAACGATCCGTCCCATCACAAAAATTACTGATGTCACTCGGAAAGCTGTCACGCTAAAATAAAAATAAAAACATCCGCCGCATGTCAGACAAACCATGGGCCAAATTGTTGACCCAATAGGTTCCACTTAATAGCAAGCGACATCGCGGCAGGCCGGAGATTGCGGGAAGAGCTAGACTCCTTCAACACAGACTGGTTCTTAGTCGCCTTACATCGAGAGAAGTGGAAAAAGAATAGAGAGGCCTTTGCCTTTGCCCTGTAGTGGGACAATACGGGCTTTAAAAGCAATAATAACCCCACTACCGTATCTCTACGTTGACGTCGTGGTGGGACTTGCGCGCTCCGAATTCTAGGTCTGTGCCGGTAGAGTTAACTTTGCCGAATCAGGTCTAGGGTGAGGAGCCAGACCAGACCAAGAGAGAGATAAACCCGAAGGGTAGCATGTGGCGAGTTGTTGGGCAGTAGCGACCCCACGGACCCTATCTCCCGGGAGAAGTCTTATCCCTCATCTCTAGGTTGCCTTTATTGACCGACCAGAGTGAATAATGACGAGGAACAGCGCTCCCACCTCTTGCCGTTAATAGCCGGCTTCAGTGGAGTGCAAGGGCAAACGTGCTCGGAGGAAGGAAGTATTCCAGTAAGTGCTTGTAGGATCTTGACTATCTCCGGGCTCTGGGATTGTCCTGATAGCCGTGGTATACCGCTCCACTCCTCAAGTACCTCGGGAAGTGTTGCCCCCTTGTCGCTACGTCCCTAAGTGCTAATGATAGTTTCCGGTGGCCCATTATTGAGTCAAGTCAACCCCTGCCATTTTTTCCGTGTATAATAAAAACATTGATCAGGCAGGGGCCATAGTCCTTCTATAGTTCTAGGTAACCAGTTCACTTTAGCCATCCAAACACATATTCCAATATCCCATATCCTGCAACAATCCTGGTCCAACCGGGTGTTGTCCTTGGGTGCACTTACATAATGCGTATGGATAATCGTCGGTTGGTACCTAATTTCATTAAAAGCGTCTAACAGGTCTCAGCGAGTTGGCTGCGGCCCCTCGTACGCCTTCTAAAGGTCCGGAACCTAACGGTCCCGAGATATGTCAAAGATACTTTAAATATAAAACTAATAAACTTTCAGGTAGGTAATTGGTAAAAGAATGTAAGAGGGAAAACAACACGTCTGCTAAAAAAATACTTTTCTACAAAAAATACAACCGCATTTCAAAAACTAAGAGGTCAAAGTGTAAAATAACTTAAGCTTCGAAAGTCAATGTCTCTGGTTTTGTATACTTTTATGCTACTGACTTCCAATACTTAAGTCTAAATAAAATAATCATCCAATTTGGTTAAGAAATAACAGGATCCGGAGGTCAAATAACATCCATAAAATAAAACGTCTACGGTTGTGGGACCCCCGTCAGAAACAAAGTTAAAAACTCAAACTCAAAGCATTTATTTCAATTAAACCATTTACAGGCACTTATGAATTGTCAAAGAGTCGGTCAGTTAATCAGAAAGTTGAAGCTAGTTGCCCATTCCAAAACATAGATCACTATGGAGAAGAACGGGCAAGAAACTCCAAGGACACTCTTTTCCTTACGCGATACTCGCACGCAGACACACTCGTCTACAATGGAAAGAGACAGAGAGAGAGAGAAACTGTAAATTTAATACGCGTATTTAATATAGAGACATCTAGTATAAGTTTTTAGAAGCTCTCATAAAGTTTTCGCCATCTTGGTTCTTCATTTCGACCTCGCTATCGGCTTTAACACCCTCAAACACCATGAAAACTATATCTGTCTCTCTCCGAAAGAGACAGAGAGAGAGAGAAAAGGGTCACGCAAATAGGCGCGACGCGACTCAAGTGGAGCAATTCATATGAAAACTTCATGGGAATTGTTCTACTAAAGTCGCGTCGCGCCTTTCTGTGGGAGCCTAAAGTCGCATGGAGAGGGCATAACGTTTGTTCGTTACGTGACGATTTCTACCAGTTTACTCTTACCGCAATCCACGTCAACGCAAGTGAAGTATTTATAATCCAAAAAAAAAATGTTAGAATACTGGCCCATATTGACAATACCCAAAGCTATAAGCCATATTTTGTTAAATTAAAACTCTTAACTTTACCTTCTATGTATTGCAGCGTAGAGCTGGCTGCTAACACGCCGGGGACTCGAACCCCGGCGTGAGGTAGCTAAAAAATCAAACTCACGCAGCTGGTACACGAAAAATTTATTATTAAAAAGAACATCCGAAATAAATAAGAAATATGTCAAAAATATGTAAATATTCAGTCGTTGGAAATTGTAAAGCACTACCAAAAAAAATATATCACAAGAAGATTTTCGGAGAAAAAACTTATGGATGTTTCCAAATATTTAGGTATCTAAGTATATAGACGAATTTAAATTCGATTGCAATCGTACGAAATTCGTGCCGCTCTATAAATTATTTAACACAAATAAGCTCAAGATTAAGGTTTTTCTTTACATAATTTCGTTAATATTTTTAAAGAGAATAAGATCTGATATTGAGAATTTAGGAAAGCACCTTAAAATTAAAATGTCACACGACGGTATAACACAGAACACTTCTATTATATTGATGTTTGGGCGTTATTGCGCCACAAAACGAAAATGTTACAACAAAATACCTCCCCATATACTTCAATTGAATGAAACGAAATTTAAATCCTGTATAAAACGCACACTATGCAGTCAAGCATATTATAAGTTGGGGGATTACCTCGCTGATAAAAATGCTTGGCTCAACGCTGGTCCTGCTCCACAAGGGCGCATTAACTAATTGATTAGCATTTGGAACTACTGAAGATTGTAAAAAACTGTCTTTACATTGTATAAATTCAATCTTGTAGTATTGTATAATTGCATAGCACATGTGTGAGTACTATGTACCTACTATAAAGCTACCATTTTCTAGGTTTGTCTTTCATTGACTTGAATGTGCCCTGGCGGCTGAGAGTATGTCATGCTCACTCAAATGTCTCGCTGGTGGTGGCGTGTGTGTTGGATCATTAAGTTCCCTTCAAAATGGTTGAGCTAAATGGTGCTGATCCATACGTCATGTTCGTGAACGGGCGCCGTCAGTGGGGACTGGTCATCTCTTGGCTGCCACGGCTTATTTTAATTTAATAATGGAATTGTTGTCGTCTCTTTATTACGGACGCTTTTAACGTTCTGCATCGTTCTCACATGCATAATTTCAACATGAATGATGTAACCAATAATTTGTAACCATATTTTGATTTAAAAGAGTGTCCATGGAGTTTCTTGCCCGTTCTTCTCCATAGGTACCTACTACGCTTTGGAATGGGCAACTAGCTTCATCTTTCTGACTGACCGACCCCTTGACAATTCAAAAGTGCCTGTAATTGGTTTATTTGAAATAAATGCTTTGAGTTTGAGTTTGACACAAATGACTTATTTAGCACCTGATGTGTCCGTTAGGCACCTGTGTCGTCGACCTTGCTCGGCAACGATCCTGCGCTTCTCTCCGCAAGCTCGCTCGGACTTCTGCGGCCGGCAGACGAAGGAAGAAGACAGGCGAACAATAAATGGCAGGGTAAGGCCAAAAAAGGTGGCCTTTCAAACAATCTAAGAAAAAGGAAATCTTCTTAGATTAAAGAAGAAGGCACAAGTAATAAGAATACGGAACCTATAAAGGGATTACTCACCAAAGAAAAAAAGTGACGAGAAATTCCAGGGAACGTACAGTCGATTGTATCCGCTGACTACTCACATATAGTGGTTAAAAATTTGAAATTCACTTTCAAAGAAAAAATTCAATATTATTGAATAAAATATCCACACAATAGGAATTCCAACGACAGAATGCGTTGCATTTTGCTTCTTGACAATGTTCAGAACAATTGTCAATTTTTGAATATTTCAAAAAAAACGAAAAAGTAAAAAAGCTGACCGAATGACTCGTAAAAAGAATTTAATCGAAATGACAACAAAAAGTATCTAATTGCAGGAATTATACTGCAGTATATACATGACCTTTGCATATTTGTATTTAAAAATAGCAACATTTTCCCAAAAACAAAAGATATCCATAATTTAAACACACGCCATAAAAATAGATTACATCTTCCACCCTCTCGGATCAAAATGCTTTACCATAGCCCATATTACATGGCAATAAAAAATTTCAAAAAATTACCGGAGAAAATAAAAGAAGAAACCAAATTTAATAAATTTTGCGGGAAATTAAAAGAATATCTATCTAACACAAAAATGCTTTTACTCGGTCGCAGAATACCTAGAACAAAATATTTTGTAAATATGGTAGCTAAATAAATAATTGCATATTTTATTATAGTAGAAGAAAGAAAGAAAGAAAGAAAATACATTTATTTGCGGTAAAAATGACGCAAAGAAAAAACATACAAACACTAAAAAGAACGAGTTGGGGGAAAATATGCGTCGCATTCACGCAAAACGGTAAACGCTCAGCATAATGCTACGACCCTATGCGAGACAGAACCCCCGCGCTGGTTAAGTCGCATAGTCCAGAAACGCACACATACAGACTGTTATTGTTATTATTATGTTAAAATTGTTATTATCATTATGTTGCCGTGCCCTAACCGGGTTTCATGCTGGAACTTACTTATATATTGTAACAACTAAATGTACCCATGAATGCAATAAAGAATTTGAATTTGTTAAAGAACTTCGTTCTAAAAACATAAGGTTCAAAAGAACCTCTTCCTTTACTTCAATTCGGTTGAGGGGAAAAATTATTGACGCGTAATTCAATCACCGTTCGAAGAGGTTGCATTAACATAAAATAATAATTTTAATGGAAAATTCTGAGAAGGTAACGCTGTAATAAAAAATATCGCTTTTTATAATACAGACTATTTTAAGAAAAAATCTGCGTTAATGCTCCTACCAACAGGCGCGACTCGCACGCGACATAAAGGCACCGCCTGTCACGCGATGAGCGGCGCCTTCGTGTGGCGTGAGATTCGTGTCGCGTGTCGCGCCTATTTGGAGGAGCCGTTATCTGCATTTTTTTTTAATAATATTTGTTTGGGTTGTTTTACGCGCTGTTTCTAATCGCATGGAAATAAATACCTGTGTTCAATAGCCAAAACACCTGGCGAAATTTAAAAAAAAATGCCGCTGTAGTAAATATAGGTACTCGTATGTCAAATAAATTTGTTTTTATATTTCTCCGTAATTTTAACTAAAACACTTGGGATCTGTAATGTATAACTTTTCTATGTCTGGTCTTGCGCTGTTTACTCTTCGTTTTGTTTTTTGGTCACCATTTCATTAGCCAGTAGCCTTTGCCCGAGGCTTCATTCGCGTAGATTTCGGGAAATATCCCACTGTAACGTACTACCGGAACTAAAAGTACCCTATGTGTTAACTCAACTAAGGTACTCAAAATCAGAGAACAGCAAAAACAATAACTGAAATTTGAAAAAGAAAAGGGAAATGAAGCCTTCATACATTGTGATAAACTCATAGTTAAGCGAACCAATGAGAAGCCCAACAATAAAAGGGCACCTTCAGCAGGTCAAACAACAAAATGAAACTGAAAGCAAATAATCTAATTACTAGCTACATGAAACAATGTGATAAAACAACAGATCAAGCCAAAAACTACACTTATCAACGCATGAAATTCACAGGCCCCCTCCAACCTAAAAACAAAGCACAGAAAGAAGATAAAATCAATAACAAGATCTCCCAGTACGGCTGCTCCCCGCGGGAGTGATCGACTGCCTGCATTACAATGAAAGTAAAAATAACATCACATCGTATCTAATCGAAATGCACGGAGGAGTCCTTTGCCTAATCTTGGGTACCAGAAACTGAGAATCGAATGTAATCTTTACAACTTTAATTACAATGTATTTGAATTAAATTAAAATTAAATTGTTACTTAACGTACGTATATTCATTGAATCAATTGTTATGATTAATATTGTATTATGAGCTCCATGTAACAACAGATGGCACATTTTGCACAATAAACAAACAAGACACAAAAGTATGTACGATTCAATTAGTCAAACGTTGACCTACGCGTATCGAGAGGCCACGTACAATAACGCCTATACAGGGTGGAAAAAATCAATGGGCCCTGAAGGGAAACTACTTTAAATCCTTTAGATAGATTATTTTACTTAAAGGAAACATTCCTTTATTTTTTTAAAGAAACAAAACTGTATTCACAGATTCCTGGACAAGCTTACCTAAACCGGGATTCAAACCAACTAAAAATTCAAATAATTAACACTCGCTATTTTATTTCACTAGTCGATACCGTCAATGTTAAAGATAAAATTTCTCCAAGAAACATTAGGTCTTACACTCGTCTGGGCCGCCAGTCTCGACATAGATAGCGCCAAAAATCGGTCGTTAAGTCTAATCGATGTCAAATTTCTTTAATAGATTTTCAACCTTATGCTTTGGAAATAAAGTTGAAAATCTATTACAGGAATTTGACATCGCTACGACTTAGCGACAGATTTTTGTCGCTATCTAATGTCGAGACTGGCGGCCCTAGACTATTTTTTATGGGGCTATGTAAAAAATGTTATTTACAAAAAGTCTTATTAGACTGTAAAAGAGCTAAGGTTTGAGGTAGAAAATGTTGTTGGAAGCATACACGAAGTGAATTTCAAAAAAGACAAAATTTGTGTATCCGTAACGAGGGGTCTCATTTCGAACAACCTATCAGTAAAATTATTAAAATGTATCAAATTGTAATTTTAAATAGTTCAAGTAACTATGTCATGCTATGTAATAATTTTCGTTCATGTTTACGTGTCCTTCGTATTAGAATTATCATAAAATAAAATTTATGTTAGATTTCATGATGTTTTTATTTCTAAGACCAAATGTTTATTAGACAGATTTTATCCTGAACAATAATCCTATCGATTAGTAGAATAAAATAGCGAGTGATTATTTTTTTAATTTTTAGCTGGTTCGATTCCCCGTTTAGGTAAGCTTGTCGAGAAATCTGTGAATACAGTTTTGTTTATTTAAAAAAATAAAGGAATGTTTCCTTTAAGTAAAATAATGTATCTTAAGGATTTGAAGTAGTTTCCCTTCAGGGCCCATTGATTTTTTCCACCCTGTATATACACGAGAACAATAGGTTATAGGTTAATGGGCATGAAGTTGTGGCTGTGACCGGCACTTGGAGTGAGTATGGCAGAAGGTCGTTCACCTGGATAGTCGATAAATGTTGTCCGCGTTAGACCACACAAGACACATGAGGGAGCTTCATGTTGTTAGGTTGTTTTGGGACGTTTCACACCGTAATTATGTACATTTGTAACAGTTTGGATAGGTTATTTGTTCTATAGGTATTGACTGCCTTTTTTGGTGCAATTCAGTATCGCGCTTCGTGAACGATCAACTGCATCGATAAAGTTGCGTTGTAAATGGGAATAGCGGCCTTTTGCAAAGTTGTATTCAGCATGGT
Source organism: Dryobotodes eremita (assembly GCA_917490735.1). NCBI lineage: Eukaryota > Metazoa > Arthropoda > Insecta > Lepidoptera > Noctuidae > Dryobotodes > Dryobotodes eremita. Next base: position 29,083,328 of record OU823241.1, on the reverse strand, counting down.
TAGGTACTTCGATGCAAAGGCACGGTTGCATGCATATATTTGCATCGTAGGTTCCTATCGAATTAACACTGCGACTTAACGCCAAAAGGCTTAACATTTTATCTAGTACAAGCGGCTCGCCCCTGCTTCGCACGGGTGCAATTAACTGATGTGGTGACATGTAAAAACATCAAGATTTCTGTGCTATATATATCTAAGTAAAATACATAATCTAAACTAATATTATAAAGATAAAATATTTGATTTTTTGTATTTTTGTTTGTTACGCTTTCACGCTAAAACGGCTAAACGTATTTGGATGAAATTTGGCACATGGGTAGACCATGACCTGGATTAGGACATAGGCTACTTTTTATCCTAATATTTCTACGGGATCAAGACTGATGACGGTGAAACGGTGACCCTGCGGGTCGCAGCTAGTGTTTTATACAAATAACCCTTCCGGAATCAATTATCTAAATACTGTTGAAAACCGCATCAAAATCCTTTGTGTAATGGATTTCGATGTGTACGCGACCGAGGTCAGGGACCCGAAACTATTTCCAGCCTTATAGATGGATATACTTAGATTTTTGCAAAAGGACGACAGTTTAGCCGCTTTGTCCAGAGTTATTCAATATATTGCCGCTCTGGCCGATTCACTTCCGTAGGATATGTTGCATTCATACCTATGTAATTATTGACGAACTGAGTAAGTGACTTGACAACCCTAACGTTGGTCGATGCTATTTTGAAAGAATAAGAATAAGAATCATTTATTTGCTAAAAATATAGGTGTTACCAAAGATATTCACTAGAAAGAAAATCACTAGCGGGCTAACGATGGGCTGCGGCACGATACTCCGAGGTCGATTACCGAGCATATCAATGCTTGGAGACCGACCTCGGAGTATCGTTTTGTGTGTCATTTTACAAAGTATAGCTTTTACCCGCGGCGTTGCCCACGTGGAGGGCGGAAATTATCCCACGTATTATGGCTACGCCGGTCATGGTGGAACTGTGTGCATGTTATCGAATTCTATGCAGCCGCTTTGGCGAGAAAAGGTAACAGATGGACAGACTAGAGAGACCGAGAGTTACTTTTGCATTTAAAATATTACTATGGATTGATTTTAATAACCTGTGCCATCCCGTCCGCTGGTTTGTGCTAACCCTAAGTTTCACCCCTAACGTCCGACGTCACTTTATACAGCAGGCACGTGTACCTGAGTACCTATTCTCTACGTATTCAAAGTTTATGCTAACAAGGTTTCTATATTCAGTGTAATTACATCAGCAAACTGAATAATTAACGTCAGTAACCTACTTGAAACGAGGCGACGACATTCTACTAAAGAGAAAATGTAGATACGGCTTCCACCAAAGGATCTGGTCAAACTATAAGTTAACACTTAGTCTAGTTTCCAAGGGTTATGACCTCGGATTTCAAAGACTCTGAATGAATTTATGTAAAACCTTCTGGATAAACTTAAATACTAAAAAGTTTACCAATATTTTTCCACCACTGCCTGTGAACTTTGACCATCTTTTTTAGATTCGGAGAATTTTGTAGTTTAAGAGCCAAAGTGACCCGACTTACCGTGTAGATATTTTTATTTAACCAGTAAAAATAGTTTTTATCTACGAGCTACAATCTCAATTAGCTGCAACATTTTTGTTCTGTTGCTCATAAACGCTGGTTCCCTAATACTGAAATGAAACTTAAACTTTATTCCCATTCTATCTAGAATATATTTTTGATAACCACTGTACGTAATTACGCCTCTTTTGCAGCATGTGGTACAGCCGCGAATAAATAAATGCACTCGTGGGGCGGATTTCGAGCGTAGTTACGTACTTGAAAAAAATAAATAAAAGGAAAATCTTTTCTTCTTAGTGTTTATTTGTAAAATTTTCATTTCATGGGAAATCTTGAAATTAAATTTAACACCGTGACTACCGCCACCCGACCAATGGCATGGTATATCTCGTAAACTACTGGAGCACTAATTTTGAATTTTGTGTACTAATTTTATCTTGCAGGGTACTAATTTTCTATGTAGGTTTGAGGAAAGCGACAAGCTCCTCAAACTTGGAATCAAAATTCAGGTCCTGCTGAACTAGCGCGCGAAAAATATCATCGTTGATTTCTCGGTAAATACAAATATTTCAGTTATGTTTTTTTACGAAATGAAACACATATACGGGTACAAATTATTTGTATACTTATTACTTATGCGGGGGCATGCTACAGCTATTCTAAGTATACAAATAATTTGTTTTTTTATAAATAATATATAATAATTTTGCGGCGCTCATGGTGGTCCTGCTGAAGGGAGCGTGACTACCGGACCACCTTCAAAGACGATTTTCTCGAAAACTACTAAGGTACTAATTTTGTTGTTCGAGTAGTAATTAATACCAATTGAGTACTATTATTTACCAAATATGGAAGCGATTGGCGTTGGTGGTCCGGCGGTAGACACGGACATCGGAGATTCAATAGAATGCGAGGCAACCTTATACTAGTTTTGTTACTTAGTAACTCATCATACATCCTAACTCAGTACGTCGCAGGCTGTATTTAATGCAGGCGGCTTTCAATGGAAACGCATTTAAGCGAATTTGAACCCCTTCAACAGGCAGATGGGTTCGTATACACTGGGAAAACGCAGTGTGAATGTAGACGGTCTCAATAGTTGGAAGCTCTTTTGTTTATTGAAGTGAATATAATAGGTTTCCAGTTATTGAAACCCAACATTGGCGAAGGTTCCATACAACTCGATTCCTACCGGCTTCCCATTGAAACATGGCACTGTCAGTATTCTATAGACAAATAATATTATCACATTAAAGATATGTACTCCGGCTTACCTCTTACAAACGTTGACCCTTCGCTACTGAAACCCAATTACACTTGTTATAAAATAACAAGCCACGCGCCCGATGGAATTGCCCATCAGCAAAACTGACGAACTTTCATACAAACTTTCGTTCCCTATTTAAACCCTTCAGGGAATGATTGTTAAAAAATCTTTGTGCAAAATTTCATAATTCTAGACCGGGCTTAGACTATGCGTTATCAGTCAGTAACTGAATTAAAGATGGAGATGTGGTCTTACTCCTCCCGGCAAAAAAATAAGAGCAACATTAAAAGAGGAAAATGTACCCGAAATTGTTGCAAAAAAACAAGAGCAACATTAAAAGAGAAGTTCCAGTTGTTTGAAGCAACCGGAAAACGTACTGAAAGTTTGGAACTACTTCACAAAGCTTAAAAACACAATAAAAACGACATCTATTGAAAACGAGAGTGTTCTCCTTATCCCGTGGTATTACTACAAAAATCTAAATTAACTCGATTCTAATTTTATTCTGAAAAGTCTCGGGGACTTTGATCGTGGGTTATCTCGTGTCCCGAGACTGTCGAGACTTTCCAAACCCTAATTATCATACAGTCCACTTAAAGGGGAAGCGCCAGGGTATCCAGGGGGAAATTCAAATTTTCTTATGTTTTTTGCAATTAGCAGGTCAGTATCAGGTTGTATGTTGAACTTAACTTCAGCAACTGAGTCTCTGAGATATTGAACATTCTAGATTATCTGGAATGGGATCATGTGACTGCAGACTAACTCGGCAGATTGCACCTCAAGAGGCTTACATGCTTCAAACAACAACATACAAAATACAAAATGTTTATAACAAAATAAACAACTTACTGTGGTGGAATGGTCCAGATTAGTTGTCTGCACTAGACCTAAACATGGATTTAGTTGATGTCGAGGATACACAAGAAGTAGTGAAAGCCAAAGTTTTCAATGCTTTATTAAATTTTTTATTATACTGAAAAGGAATACATTTGGACTAAGTTCTCTAATTTATAGAAAATGTTGTGAGTAATTTCATATTGTAGAATATGGTTAAATGTAAAGTTAAATACAAAAAAACAAAACACAAATTTATTTTTTATATATATTTTTTTTAGATTAAAAATTGATTGTGTTGTAAAATTCATTACAGCACAAGAAATTAATGAAACTCTAAATAATTGAATTAAACAAATTTAAGATATAAAATTTAACCAAGAAATAAAAACAGTTAAAATTTCAAGGCGGTGTTCTCAAAAAGAGCAAACTACGCAATCTTTGTCGCATTATCGCTGATAATGGCATTTCAAGAGCTTTTTTTTTTTTTTGGGTGGGAAATCATCAAATGACCTCTCTCGCTCTGGGCGGAGCGGAAGGGCGTGTCAGACTCTTACTGACTAAAACCCACCCGTGTTCCTTCAGTTGCCTGTGCGCCAGGGCCACGGTAACTCTTTCGAACAATCCGTGACCCCGGCAGGCATCGGTCCTATCGGACCCCGTCAATGGTGCTGACATCTCTTTGAGGCGCGCGTGGAACACGACGCGGCGTCGACCCGGGCCTGGTCCTTACCGGACGGCGAGCTGCCCATTGCTCGCCGTCCGCAAGCCCGCGCCTACGGTGGCCGGGAGTCGACAATCGACTCCCGACGCCTATGGTGTCTCCTCCTGCGGCGACTAGGGGCGCGAGGGCGCAGTGATTGCCTCTCCCTCTAGCGCTCCGCCTCCTCGTTCGCGAGCATTACTGCTTCGCAGAAGGAGGTGACGGCTTCCCATTCCCTCTCGCTCCGTACCATGGCCTGAACCAGGGCCGGACGCGAGAGGTCGCCGCCGCCGATCGCCGCCACGAGGACACAGCGGTGCTCCGCCCAAGCCGGGTAGACCTCCACCGTATGCTCCACCGTGTCCTTCGGTCGATCCACACAATGATAACACCCGGGCGTTTCCTCCCGCCTTATCCGAAACAGGAACCTCCCGAAACAGCCATGTCCGGTGAGGACCTGCGTCAGGCAGAAGGTGAGGACGCCGTGGCGCCTCTCAAGCCACTCCTCAAAGAGGGGTCTTACCGCCGCAATTGTGGCGTGCCCTGCATTGTAAGAGCTGGCGGACGTATTCAATAGTCGCAAGCCGCGTTTGACAAAAGGCGTCCTATAATTTTACTTGCTGAAGAGCCATCTTAGTAGACTAATAATTAAACATGCCCATCAAAACACTATGCATGGTGGATCACAAGTAATAAGGTCGAAGTACTAGATACTACGAGCTAAGGACAATAGCACTAATTTTGTGGGGAGCAGACAAGCAGCTAAGATATATGTTTGATATATGTTTGAGTGCCAAGGTATACGTTTTTACAACAAACTCTCAAGTCTTGTTAAAGAACTGAGCCTCAATAAATTTAAATCATTTATTAAACAGAAACTTTGTCAAAAAGGTTTCTATAAAGTTAAAGATTACTTGGATGACAAAAAGGCTTGGGATTAACTAAGCTACTTCAATGTACCCCCAAGCAACAATCCATTTAATACTGTGATTGAGTGTTTTAGAATTAATAATGTCCTTATATAATAACTTATGGTATTTTTGATGACTTTTAAAGAGAAAACTGTCTAAGAATGTGAGTAGCAATCAGGCTACATTGATTATCATTTTAATATTGTGAATGTGAAGACTATGTGGGTCATCGTTGCTTTTTTTTTTCTCCTCAATTAATTTTAATTATGGTCTGGCAGTTTGAGTAATTTTTGTGGCCTATCCAAATGTCTTTTCTTTGGTATTGTTCGTCGAATCGTTGAGCTCCTTAAGTTCTGAGTTGAGCTGTACGATAACTGACAAATGCGTACACTGACTGGGCAGGTCCACTCAATCTGTGTGGTTTTTCCTCAAAAGACCATTTCAGACACAAATCTACATGGTCTTCACATGATCTGACCAAGATTATGTCTGGACTTTAAAAGAGACTGAGACCTCTGAGTTTGTTTCGGCCTTTCATCTCAGAGTAATCAGATAGGAAACGCCGACCTCTTCTAGTTTTTAAAATATGATTGACGTGTAAAAGAGTTTGTTCAAACCTACTTCCAGAAATAAAATCATTTATCATTTATGGCTCAGTCTTCTATTCGTAGTGAGATAACAGAGTTGTTAACTTTAGAACGTAGATACTACATGGCATTTTATTCCTATACATCCGCCTAATTTTAGGGTTTGTGGTAGGCTGGGGTACCCAGTACAAAAACACATCTCACAAAAAATAAAAAAAGTAATTGGAAATATTACACTCACCTACGAGTAACTTACCAGTGTGTTAACCTGACCTATTTCGGTTTTAAGTGATGACCCCAATGACCCTCTTCCCCTGGCAGTGGGTCACTGCTTGGTTGGCGAACCTTAATTAAACCTATCAAATGAGAATTATAAGCTTTGTGAACATATCACTAATCTCGAACGATGAAGGTTAGTCCAAAAAATGGTCAACGACTACTGGAACAGATGGTATAAATAATATCTTGTTAATCTTAATCTTCTTATATATAAAAATCTCGTGTCACTGTGTTTGTTATCGAACTCCTCCGAAACGCCTTGACCGATTTTTATGTTTATTTTTGTGTATATTTGGTAGGTCTGAGAATAGGTCGTGAAGTATATTTCGCGGAACACAAAAAAACTTGAGCTAGAAATCTATCACAGTTATCCTAAAAGATGATAATATCCCACCTAGCAAGTGGATATTGGAGAGCAGTGGTGGCCCAGTGATAACGGCCGCGATTTACAAGTTGTAAGTCGTGGGTTCGATCCCAAGCAGGCATTTTACTTTGTTTAATTTTATCGCTCTCAAAGCGGTGAAGGAAAATATTGTGAGGAAACCGGCATGTCCTAGGGCCAAAAATTCGAAGACATGTGACATCCGCCAATCCGCACAGGGCCCGCGTAGTGGATTACGGTCCACTCCCTCTCACAGAAAGCGGGCCTGTGTCCCAGAAGTGGGAACGTTATAGGCTGATTATTTAAGTGTAAATTAAGTCGAGTAATTCAAAAACATGTTGGCCGCGACAATGTTACTCGTGTTGTATCATTTAGATGTAAAACCACTATTTTAAAACGTCCTGCGAATAAAATATGTATCTTAACTAAATAAACTTAGGATTACTGCTAACAACTCTTTGTAAACTAATATAGCGCGTACCTAATTATTGAAACACTACTTATAACTAAGAAAAATAAAAACTTATGTCTTACCGTGAAATTTGTATCCATTACCTATAATAATGATTACAAAATGATGTGTAAATAAATTACGTACCTTTACTAATGAACTGTTGCTTGACTATTATTAAAAGTATTAGATAAGCGACTTACCAAAGTCGCTGTGTAAGTTGATTCAGGCCCACTCATAGATGTAGCTATATTTAGTCAGTAAGCGTCTGACGGACCCCACCACCCACCCCAGTGTGGAGGACATCGATGAAGATTTCCAAAGGATAAGAAAAGTTATATGTAGGAACTTCGTAAACCATCCCTTTTATATTAGGTCTTTACCTATGAAATTGCCGTTCTGCAGTACTGGCCATTTCAAATCAAAATAATTTTTGTTTGGCTATGAATTCTAATTTCAAATTAATTTTATTTTAAAAACATGGATTTTTTTTTCTAAAAGTAGTCATTTCTTTATTGATTAGTGTTACATTTTCATCGCATTTCAATCTTTTTCGTCATCATGGATACGTTAAAAATTCGAGTAATTATGGAATATGAGTACCGTCGTGGCAGCAACGCGGCACAAGCGGTACGCAACATCAACGACGTTTACGGAGCTAACTCTACAAACCAACGCACCACCTGTTATTGGTTTGCTCGCTTCCGTTCTGGAAATTTCGACCTGAAAAATGAACCTCGCGGTCGTCCGAAGACTTTGGTCGACAATGACGAATTAAAGGCGATTGTGGAAGCTGATGATACACAATCTACGGCTGAATTAGCAGCAGCTTTCGACGTTAGCGTCAAAACAATATTGGTCCATTTGCGTCAAATTGGCAAGGTAAAAAAGCTTGACAAATGGGTGCCCCACGAACTCAATGATCGCCAGCGCGAAGTACGCGTCGAGACGTGCCTTGCACTGCTCAACAGACACACAAATGAAGGAATTTTGAACCGCATTGTTACCTGCGATGAAAAATGGATTCTGTTTGATAACCGTAAGCGCTCAGCAAGTTGGTTGGATCCTGGTTCAGCACCTAAACAATGCCCTAAACGAAAACTTACCCCTAGAAAAGTGATGGTCACTGTTTGGTGGTCTAGCGCCGGTGTGATTCATCACAGCTTCTTACCAAACGGGGTGAGCATTACTGCAGATGTGTACTGTGAAGAACTGAACACAATGATGGAGAAGCTGGCGCATCTCCAACCAGCATTGGTCAATCGCTCGTCTCCGCTGCTCCTGCACGACAACGCGCGACCTCATACTGCACAGCAGACGGTCTCCAAGTTGCAAGAACTGGGGTTGGAAGCTCTCCGTCATCCGCCCTACTCACCAGACCTTGCGCCTACAGACTACTACTTTTTCCAGAATTTGGATAACTTCTTGGCGGGAAAAAAATTTAATACCCGAGAGGCAGTACAAAATGCCTTTGAAGAATTTGTTGCCTCCCGTCCAGCTGATTTCTTTAAGAAGGGCATCAATAAACTGCCACTGCGATGGCAAAGATGCATTGATTGCATGGGTGATTACTTCGATTAATACAAATAAAAAATTCATGAAAAAAATTCGTTTAAATTTTTTCATACAAAACGGCAATTTCATAGGTAAAGACCTATTATTAATATTATTAAATTGTCGTTGTTATGGGTATTACTTATAATAGGTATTTATTCTATGAAATTGTGTATTATAGTAAAAATTCCTTATCACCCCAAATTAGATGTCATAATTAATTGTTGCTTTAAAATTGTTGTTGTGTGCCTATTAATATGTAAATTCATATTTAAGAACTGCGTTTTTATAGGGTGGAATGTTTTAGCGAGTACAAAATAATGAATGTTGTTATGTATAGCTACGATATGTACATCATCATACAGTCCACTTAAACGTGTCAAGTTAGTTGAAAATACATCTTCGTGACAAATACACGTCTATTTTTTCTAAAAATATTGTTAAACTAATCACAACCTTGTAGACACCTTGTTACATTCTCATTTTCCGTCCGTTGTATTTAATCTCAAAAGCGCACTTGTTAACAGGATTACTTTGATAAAAGGTTAAAGGCCTAACCGAACGTTTGCGGCGTGTGTTATGTAAGTGAAGAGCGATGAAGCTTTGCTTAACTTATGCCGAATTCAATATTAATTCCGTAAACAAAGCCGGCAGTAACTAATTAACGGCCAGGTTTCCATTAAGTAGCAAATGCTTGCACGAAAATAATATTAAGTGGTTGAATGGCCGTGCATTTTCTGTTTATGTAATAGGTACTCGGAAATCGTGAAAGAGAAAATGGAATTAAAACGGAAAGCGTAGTTATGAAGTCCTGGATTATGGTTATTGAGTCGTAAGTTAACTCATAGGGCGATCTTTTTCTCTTTAATGTTTTATAGGTAACGTTTTCGAAACAAATTTTCTCGCACCCGACTTTGAAGGTATTCAGAAGCATGTTTTAATACCAGAAATATCGGCAGAAAAATAACAAGTTCTGAATACGATTAAGCTGTGAATAGTTGGATTGGAATCAATAATATACCTCTAGGGCAGGCTGACAAACTGCACCGTGAAATTGAAATTTTTTAGTGTTCCATGACAGGAGTTAAAAGCAAGAGTCGCTGGCGAGCTTTTAAATAGTACCACGCTAGTGTTAAAATGTCTAGTTATATGCAGTTTCATACGTGGCGTCATTGCGAGAGAGCGGCTTTGTGTCACAAATACTCACAATGCAATGAGTTAATTGAATGGCCTCATTCTAGCATTTTGTTGTGGATACAGTGGGACGGGATGACACGGTCCTTTCACAATATGTATGGACTCACTTTTCTGAGCTAGACATGAAATTATTCAAACATTCGGGGCGGATTCGACTAACTTTATAATATGACTTGTGTAGGTCTTATCCAGCGAATGTATTTTGACAGTTTCTCCATACAAAAACTGTCAGACGTCTATTAATTTTACAGATAATAGATATCTGACTTTGGTAAAATTAGCCCTAAATACCTAGATTACTTTTTATCCAAGCTATGTTTTGTTCTGCTGTGTTTATGAGATACTAGCTTTTGCCTGTGGCTTCGCGCGCATGGGTGTCGAAAATAAGTAATATTTGATAATCCAGTAAAAACTACATGTCTACCAAATTTCATCCAAATCCGTTAAGCCGTTTTTGCGCTAATCTGGACCATACATTCAGACTAACAGACAAACATTCTAAAAACTATATATGTATCTATATTTTCGGCATCAGACTCGTTCCCACACCTCGTAGTAATCACTTTTTTTCAAAAATATTCAATGTACAGTTTTGACTATTACTACGAGTATTACTAGTTTTTACTATTTTATTATATACTCGGCGTCACAAAAATCGCACCTCTCCGAAATTAAGTTTCAAGCATGTCCCGCCATCAACGAATACATTAAACCTAATTATACTTTACTTTTTTTTTTTTTTATATTATACTTTTTACTTTTTATTTCAATTAAACCATTTACAGGCACTTTTGAATTGTCAAAGAGTCGGTCAGTTAGTCAGAAAGTTGAAGCTAGTTGCCCATTCCAAAACGTAGATCTCTATGGAGAAGAACGGGCAAGAAACTCCAAGGACACTCTTTTTAAATCAAGATATTACAAAATCCTGGGTACATTATTCGTGTTGCTTCTATATGCGAGAACAATGAAAAAAAAATATATAAAAAAACAATTCAAAATATAAGATTAATAATAAAAATAAGCCGTGGCAGTTAAGAGATGACCAGTCTCAACTGACGGCGCCCGTTCACGAACATGACGCGTGGATCAGCACCATCCAGCTCAACCATTTTGTAGGGAACCGAATGATCCAACACACGCGCCACCAACAGTGAGACATTTAAGTGAGCATGACATAGTCTCTACTGCCATGCTGTCAAGTCAACATAATTATATAATAAACGAATCCATTGTACTCACATTTACAAAATTGCAATATGCTTCTAAATTATACAAAACTATAGTTTGCTATGTATTTGAGCAATGAATAAAATTTTACTACATAAAAGAAAATAATCATTAAAATATCTATTGAGTTATTCAATAATAAAACATATTTTATACAAAATAAACAAACATTAAGTTCGCAATGTCAGAAAAATAAAAGGGGGAATAAGAAAGGAGTATCTCTTCCAAACATTCAAATTTTAACTAGTGCGCCCGGCTGTGGAGCAGGACCAGCATTAAGCCAAGCATTTTTATCTACTATATAGTCATTGAACTTATAATATGCTTGTCTACATAGTGTGCGTTTAATGCATGTTTTAAATTTCTTCTCATTTAGTTGAAGAATATCGAGTGGTATTTTATTATAACATTTTACACAGTACCCCATAAAAGAAGTACCTACTTTAGATAACCTGAAACGTGGTTGATCTAATTTGTTCCTATTTCTAGTGTTAAAATTATGCCTGTCACTTATCTTACTAAAAAGATGTAGATTTTTTCGAACATACATAATGTTTTCATATATATATTGACAAGGTACCGTCATGATGTTAATTTTTTTAAACAGTTCCCTTAGAGATTCGCGTTTGCGGAGGTTGTAGATGGCTCTGACAGCCCTCTTTTGCAGAATAAAGATAGAATCAATATCCGCAGCCCGTCCCCACAGCAGAATACCGTAAGACATGATGCTATGAAAGTAACTAAAATATACTAGTCTCGCGGTATCCACGTCTGTTAATTGACGGATTTTCCAAACAGCGTAAGCGGCTGAACTTAGCCGCCCTGCAAGTGATGTTAAGTGAGGACCCCACTGTAGCTTTGAATCTAGCGTAATCCCCAGGAAAACCGTTTTTTCGACGAATTCTAGTATCTCCTTATTCAATACAACGTGACATTTACTACTTCTAACATTCGGTAACGAGAATCTTATGCATTTAGTCTTCTTCTCATTTAATACCAAATTATTTACAGTAAACCAATTATGAACCTTAAGCATGGCGTTATTTACGTCGTCAAGCTCATGTGCATGTCTGTTTATTTCAAAAATCAGTGATGTATCATCAGCAAATAACACCATTTGAGGTCGGATTTTCAGTAAATGAGGTAAATCATTTATATATACTAAAAAGAGGAACGGACCCAATATTGAACCCTGCGGTACACCCATTTTGACTTTTAAGCCCAATGAATTTACACCGTTTATTTGAACTTGCTGCAGTCTATCATTCAAATATGATTTTACTAAGCTAAGCGCAAGTTTACCCAGTCCGTAATGCTCAAGTTTCAAGAGCAGTGTTTCGTGATTCACGCAATCAAATGCCTTGGATAGGTCGCAAAAGATGCCTATTGCATCTTGTGCCTCCTCCCATGCGTTAAAAATATGTTTTAATAATGTAACACCGGCGTCGGTTGTACAACGTCCTTTGGTGAAACCATACTGTTGATCATGTAGGATGTTATGACGATTAAAATGATTGAGCATTTGATTTAACATTACTTTTTCAAACACCTTGCTGAAAACTGGCAAAACCGATACGGGTCTATAATTATTAGTGTCTTTGCTGTCCCCAGATTTGAAAAGTGGAATTACTTTACTATACTTCATTAAATCTGGGAATACCCCTTGATCTACACATAAATTAAATATTAAAGCTAAATAGGGTGCAATTGTCTCAATAATAGATTGACAAACTTTAGTAGACATGCCCCACAGATCTTCTGTAATTTTAATCTTAAGTTGCTTAAATGCCTTTACAACGACCACAGCGCTTATATGTTTAAATTTAAATTCCATAGAACAGGCTGAAACATTCGCTCTTAATAAATCAATAGCAAGAGAGGGCGAGGAATTTAAAGTTTCTGTAGTTTTAATTGGAATATTAGTAAAGAAAGTTGCAAATTCCTGAGCAACATCGATGTTATCGCTAATGAGACCGCGGGAAGTGTCCAGTGTGTAATCAGTATTATGCCTTTTGTTCCTGTTCGTTTCATTGTTAATAATTTTCCAAACTGTCTTTATTTTATTGTCTGCTGATTTAACCTTGTTGCTAATGAATGACGCTTTAGCTGCTTTGCAGACATTTTTAAAAGTTTTCGAGTAAGTAGCAACATACTTATTGAAAGTTTCCGTGTTAATATACGGCTTAAGGCCATACAGTTCAAATAATCTTTCCCTACTTTTCCTAATGCCTTTAGTTGCCCAGTCACTGAATAAAAACTTAGGGCAAATAGTTTTAGATTTCTTCTTAAAATAATTATTGAACTCTGTTTGCACTAATGAAAAGAATTCTTTATACAAAATATTACCATCATTCATATTTAGGCCCTGAGCACTTAACTTGCTAATTAAAGCGCTATTAAACTTATTTAAGTTAGCCGATCTTATTGGTCTAGTTTGTATCTGCACTATTTGTATTGGTGTGTTGGACTCAAAAGTAACAGTTTGACCGCTGTGATCAGAAGGGAGATAATTTACAATGGCTTTATCTAAATAGTCGCAGCAACAAAAAACATTATCAATACATGTAGCAGTAGCCGTAGTTATTCGCGTTGGTTCCAAAAACACATTTGACAGATTGAATGATTTGAAGAGGCTTAAGAATCTACTGCTATTTGAATTATTTTCCAAAATATTAATATTAAAGTCACCACAAATAATTACTGATTTATTACCAGTTGCAAGTTTTCCCAAAACATCTTCCATTACTGACTCAAATATAGAGTAGTTTTGATAATTTGGAGGTCTGTAAACGCACACTATAAAATGCTTATCTAGCTCAACACAGGACAGTTCAATGCTATGTTCCACCGATAGTTCAACTATGTCTTTACGAGACTTAGATTTTATACAATTTTTAATTAAGATTAGTGAACCTCCACGCAGCATGGATTTTCGGTTAAAACAACTGCTCACACTATAGTTTTCATAATTAATTAGCATTTCATAATCTTTCAACCAATGCTCTGTTATACAAATAATATCAAACATTGTTTTTTCTAATAACAATTCAATTTCTAATTGTTTGGAAGAAAAACCTTGAATATTTTGGTGAAACAATTTCAAGGAATTCTGCTTAGCCCCTTTTTTACCATTAAATAATTGAGTGCTAGAAGGTACCTTGTTGGTGGCGAGATTAATAACATTATTACTGGTACCCTCTGTTGTCTTACTGACTAGTTTAAACTATTATGGCTAACCACCTTAATATTAGTATTATTACTAATTTTTGTGGTGCTAATTACAGCAGACTTCGACATACTACTTATGTCTGAGTTTATATTAAAAGCTAATAGCCATGCTATTTGACGTCTAAAACTAATAGGCAGATACGCAGTATCCCTAGTCGATCTTAATTTCTCAACAAAAGTGTTAGTGTCAAAAAATATAAGTTTGTCACTATAGTGATTAACTAATAAATGCATATGGTTATTTAGCATATGTATATTATGATTTTGCCTACTTGACAAGTGCTCAAAGTATGGAAAAGCACACAATATTATTTTCTGACAATTAACCTTCAAGATTTCAGTGACATTGTCAGTGATGTCATCTTTTTTTACATTAGTACTATTACCTACAAATACAGAAATAATGGCTTTCGGATCATATTTATTCCCAGTTATTGATAACATTATCTCTTCATAGGATTTCCCAGGCATACAATAATTAACAGAAGATTGACTAAGGTTGTTGCTCAATAATTTACCTAACCCTCTCCCTAAACTATCTGAAAACATAATGGAAGAATAACAAACTTTACTCGAACAAGCGAGAGCACAAGTCTCTGTCTGTGCTACTTGAGATGAACCCTGTGGAAGATGTGGTATATCTTGATCGGGGATACAGTCAAGAGCTCCCCCAGCTTGGGACGGGTCCTCCGTTGCCTCAGGCTGGGGAGCCCCGAGGTTGGATTTCCTTTGACAAGAATAATGAGTGCTGCTCAAAGTCATCGGGTCCACTCTAGCTGCCTCATCATTACACATTTCCACTAACTCATTTGCAGCAAGGATGTGTTCCTTTATTTGTTTTTGAGAGCTCACATACTTAATATAAAGTAAATGTAGTGACTCTTCAAGTACCTCAATTCCAGACTGTAATTGTTGAGTGTCAATTTGATAAATGTTTTTACTATCTTCTAATTTAATTTCATAGTTTTTTAATTTATTTATTAGAAAAACACGTTCTTTTCTTAGTTTAATATTATTAGAACTGTGTTTTTGTTGTTTCCTGAATTTATTGCATTGAATTGAAATTGAAATTGAATTAATATTAGTATCAATTGAAAGTATATTTAACGACCTTTAAATTAACATTAGTCAGAATTCCTAAACACAACAGATCTCATTAGCACGTAACGTTAAAAAAAAATGTTGTCAAAATACGTATTACAACGGCCACTAATTGCACCTCCCTACAAGGGTATAAAAAGGGCGACCCGGGTTAAATGTGGGTAAACCCCGATCCCTCAGACTGGGATATTTCAATGCCAATGGCATCTCAGGTCAGCGTGACGAAATCGCGGCCTTCCTCCGCGATCACGATATAGACGTCCTCCTCATACAGGAGACGTTCCTAAAACCCCACCACCGTAGGCCGTCGATCGCTAACTATCGCGTAGTTCGCAACGACAGGACTCGGTGTCACTTGGGCGGCACCATGATCTATTACAAGGCTTCGGTCTTTTGCATCCCAATAGACCCCCCCACCCCCACCTCTCACGTTTAGAAGTTTCCATATGTCGACTAGGCATGACGGGTCACCAGCCGATCACTCTGGTGTCGGCTTACCTCCCCCCCATCAGTACCTTAGAGAACTTTCAATACCTGACTGACGACATGACCCTCCTGCTCGGCTTGAGTGACTCCGTTATCATAGCGGGCGATCTCAATGCCAAGCACACCGCCTGGAACAGTGCCAAAATCTCTAACCGAGGGAGGCGCTTGTTCGACCTCTGTCCCGTCCTTAACTTTGACGTCATCGTCCCGATGACCCCCACCCACTTCCCCCATAACGTTGACCACGCCCCTGACGTGCTCGATGTGGCACTCCTAAAGAGTATCAACCTACGGTTGTCCTCTATAGAAGTGTTACAAGAGCTTGACTCTGACCACCGACCAGTCGTAATGAGACTAGCCCCTCGCATAGGTCTCCCCGACCCCGACCAACCCCCCCTCACGAGAGTGGTAACGGACTGGAGGTTAGTAAGCGAACGCCTGAAAGCCAACACGTCCACCCACTTAGACTCTATCCCCGACCTCTTTGACTTCCTGAACGATTGTTCAAGGGAAGTTCCAGCGATGGATGACTATCGCTGGAAATTGCCGAACGATGTACGTGAGCTGTTGACCGAGAAGAACGCGGCTGTCCGTGCGTACAGCAACTTTCCCTGCTCCGCTAACCGAACCCACATGCGCTACTTACAGCGAACTGTAAGGAACCGCGTGGCGGAAGTACGTAACGCGGGCTGGGACAAGATGCTGAGCGAACTAGAGCCCACCCACCTGGCATTCTGGGAGCTTCAGAGGAAACTCAAATCCCGAGAAGTAGCCCCCATGCCCCCCCTGACCCGCCCTGACGGCAACATCACCTTCGATGATGCCGACAGGGCCGAGTGCCTCGCCGATAGTCTAGAGGCCCAATGCTCGCCCAGCACTCAACCAGTAGACCAGGCCCACCACTCTGAGGTGGAAGCCGAAGTCGAAAGGAGAGCTTCCCTCCCCCCCGTAGAAGACCCCGAGTTTCCTCTGCCTCCCGTCACTCCCGACGAAGTGCACGATCTCATAAAGGGTCTAAAGCCCCGCAAAGCCCCCGGTTCGGACGGTATCACCAATAGGGTGATACAGCTCCTCCCCGCTCATCTGATCATGCTCTTGACCACCATCTTCAATGGTGCCTTGAGCAATAACATCTTCCCCCAATCGTGGAAACAGGCCACTGTCATCGGTATTCCCAAGCCGGTCAAGCCCAAAACCGCTCCCTCCAGCTACCGCCCCATCAGTCTGCTCAACGTCCTAGGCAAAATCTATGAGAGGCTTATTTATAAGCGTCTCAGAGACTACGCCGAGACGAAGGGTCTCATTCCCAACGAGCAGTTCGGTTTTCGAACCCAACACTCGTGCGTGCAACAGGTCCACCGGATCATCGAACACATAAGCGTCGGTTTCCAACGCGGTTCTTTGACCGATGCCGTGTTCTTCGATATAGCGAAAGCATTCGACAAAGTCTGGCACGACGGCTTATTATAATAGGTCTTTACCTATGAAATTGCCGTTTTGTATGAAAAAATTTAAACGAATTTTTTTCATGAATTTTTTATTTGTATTAATCGAAGTAATCACCCATGCAATCAATGCATCTTTGCCATCGCAGTGGCAGTTTATTGATGCCCTTCTTAAAGAAATCAGCTGGACGGGAGGCAACAAATTCTTCAAAGGCATTTTGTACTGCCTCTCGGGTATTAAATTTTTTTCCCGCCAAGAAGTTATCCAAATTCTGGAAAAAGTAGTAGTCTGTAGGCGCAAGGTCTGGTGAGTAGGGCGGATGACGGAGAGCTTCCAACCCCAGTTCTTGCAACTTGGAGACCGTCTGCTGTGCAGTATGAGGTCGCGCGTTGTCGTGCAGGAGCAGCGGAGACGAGCGATTGACCAATGCTGGTTGGAGATGCGCCAGCTTCTCCATCATTGTGTTCAGTTCTTCACAGTACACATCTGCAGTAATGCTCACCCCGTTTGGTAAGAAGCTGTGATGAATCACACCGGCGCTAGACCACCAAACAGTGACCATCACTTTTCTAGGGGTAAGTTTTCGTTTAGGGCATTGTTTAGGTGCTGAACCAGGATCCAACCAACTTGCTGAGCGCTTACGGTTATCAAACAGAATCCATTTTTCATCGCAGGTAACAATGCGGTTCAAAATTCCTTCATTTGTGTGTCTGTTGAGCAGTGCAAGGCACGTCTCGACGCGTACTTCGCGCTGGCGATCATTGAGTTCGTGGGGCACCCATTTGTCAAGCTTTTTTACCTTGCCAATTTGACGCAAATGGACCAATATTGTTTTGACGCTAACGTCGAAAGCTGCTGCTAATTCAGCCGTAGATTGTGTATCATCAGCTTCCACAATCGCCTTTAATTCGTCATTGTCGACCAAAGTCTTCGGACGACCGCGAGGTTCATTTTTCAGGTCGAAATTTCCAGAACGGAAGCGAGCAAACCAATAACAGGTGGTGCGTTGGTTTGTAGAGTTAGCTCCGTAAACGTCGTTGATGTTGCGTGCCGCTTGTGCCGCGTTGCTGCCACGACGGTACTCATATTCCATAATTACTCGAATTTTTAACGTATCCATGATGACGAAAAAGATTGAAATGCGATGAAAATGTAACACTAATCAATAAAGAAATGACTACTTTTAGAAAAAAAAATCCATGTTTTTAAAATAAAATTAATTTGAAATTAGAATTCATAGCCAAACAAAAATTATTTTGATTTGAAATGGCCAGTACTGCAGAACGGCAATTTCATAGGTAAAGACCTAATATAAGCTGTATAAACTTAAAGTGCCGGATCGTCTCGTGCTCATCTTACGAGACTTTTTGTTGAATCGCACGTTTCGCTATCGCATCGAAGGAGCGCTATCGCATCGAAGGAGCGCTATCCTCCCCCCGCCCCATCCGCGCCGGAGTCCCTCAGGGCTCCGTGCTCGCCCCTCTCATTTTCACGCTATTCACCAACGATATCCCCAAGAGTAAAAAGGCTCAGTTGGCTCTGTTCGCAGACGATACGGCCATTTACTACACCGGCGTAGGCCGCGACTCGATCTCTCGTATTCTCCAAACCTCAGTCAACCAACTCGGTGACTGGTTTAGGAAATGGAGAATCGAAGTCAATCCCGATAAGAGTCAAGCGGTGTTCTTTTCGAAACCGCGACTCAGACCCATCCTCCACCGTCCGCTGACCATGTTCGGCAAGCCTATCCCTTGGGAGAAGCAAGCCAAATACTTGGGCGTCGTCCTCGACCAGCACCTCTCCTTCTCGGAGCACATAAAGCAGGCGCGCTCGCGCGCCGCTTTCGCTCTCAGTAGGCTCCACTCCGTCCTGAATGCACGCAGCAAATTGTCACTTAGGTGCAAATTGCGCATTTACACAGCGTGCATTCGCCCCATCATGACCTATGCGAGCGTAGTATTCGCACAGGCGAAGCCCCACAGCATCCATAGGATGCAGGCCCTCCAAAACCGGTTCCTCCGCAGGGCGACCGGTGCCCCTTGGTTCGTTCGGAACGAAAGTCTCCATCTCGATCTTAGAATCCCGACCATCAGTCAGTACATGAAACGCCTATCCAAGCGTTTCTTCGACTCCGCCGCCACTCACCGCAACCCTCTGGTTGTCGCGGCCGCCAGTTATGTCCCCTCCCGAATCAGTCGTACACGCCGTCCCCGGCATGTCCTAGTTGACCCCGATGACCCCATAACCCTCCTCCAGGAGAGCAGTAGGGCCACCAGTACAGTGATCAAACACAGACCGCCTTCGTTCCGACCTCGCCGACGAGGTCCCACGCGACGACCCCCCCGCGTCCGTTCCCCCCGTCCCCAGTCCGATGAGGCCTCAGCCCGCGCCGTAGCTGAGCCTGTAGCTTTAAATTCCCCGATTAATATTAATGATATTATAAACCCTTCGATCCAGCCCGTCCCCAATACCGCGCTGCCCTCTCTCGATGACGCCCTAAGCCGAGGTCCGTACCCCACAGGGGGTGCCCTTAGCGTGCGGTCATCTAACTTGTAAGTTTAGTTTAAATTTTTCCGCTCCTGGCTGGAGGCCCTTTAGAGTAAAATCCAAAAGGCAACCACAGGACAGTCCGGTTAAGCAGCCACGACCCCCAGTGGTCAAAACAGCGAGTTGCCAATTCAAAAAAAAAAAAAAAATGTGGGTCATTCGCTATCCAACCTTTGAAGTGAACACACGTGAACAGCTACAGCAAGAAAATACCCCAGAAAATGGATACCACTGCAGATGAAGCCGCTCAAGTCATTGCATTACTGCAATCAGGGATGCGGCAATGTGATGTTGCTCGGCAACTGAACTTAAGTCGCTTTTCCGTTCGACGAGTGTTCCAACGCTTCCAAGAGACTGGTGGCTATATCCGAAGACGTGGATCTGGAAGACAACGGTGCACATCCGAAAGAGACGATCGCTTCATTGTTTCGACGTCTTTACGTAATCGGTTCTCCAATGCTGTTGAGCTGCAACAACAACTGCGATCAGCTCGCAGAACTTCTGTAAGCGTCTCCACGATTAGAAGAACAATGCGGGAGACGAAAATTGCAGCTCACAGGGCTGCTACAGGGGCCAAAATTGACTGCACAGCATAGGAGAGACCGGTTGCAATTTGCCCGTGACCATGTGGATTGGACAATAGACCAATGGAGAGCTGTGCTCTTCCCGGATGAGACGAGGGTGTGTCTTTTCTGCAATGACAGGCGTACAAGAGTGTACAGGAGGCAAGGGGAACAATTCGCACAAGCCTGTGTTCAAGAGACAGTGGAATACAGGGGTGGCTCGTGCATGTTCTGGGGCGGCATATCAATCGACGGCAAAACGAACCTTGTGTGTGTTTCTCGGACTGGAAGTGCTCGCGGGCAAGGGTCGCTGACTGCTCATCGGTACATAACAGAGATCTTAGAGGAGCAGGTTGTCCCTTATGCGGGTTTTGTTGGCAGTGGGTTCACGTTAATGCACGATAACGCCCGCTGTCACACCGCATTAATTGTAAGTGACTACCTGCAAGAAGTTGGAATCCCTGTTATGCGCTGGCCGGCGCGTAGTCCAGACCTGAACCCTATTGAGCACCTTTGGGACGAACTGAAACGGCGAGTACGGGCACGTGATCCTGCCCCTACCACTCTCCAAGACCTCCAAGATGCCGTCGTTGCAGAATGGGACAACATTCCTCAAGAGACTGTTGTCACATTAATTAGGTCCATGAGAGAACGCATGGAAGCAGTCATCAGGGCTAGGGGGGGTAACACTAGGTTTTAAATTGTTTTTATGGACTTTGTTGCAATTTTTGCTGATAAAATTAAATTAAACTTTTTAATAATTTGCATTAGCTTGCTTTTTTTATTCCCTGGTAAACAAAAAACGAAATCTATTGATTTATTCTGAAATTTAAATAAATTGCCATTCCAATGATACCTTATAGTCATATGTCTACCGTTGATTAATAGGGTTAAAATAACTTTGAAGGGAATTCTTAAAGAGGTGCGATTTTTGTGACGCCGAGTGTATGTATAGATAACATTCCCCAATTACAATAATATTCATACTTGATAGTTAAGTATCTAAAAATCCACCTTATTATTAACATTTTGTAAAGATAAACTTAGTACTAGAACATACGTACGGATTGGCTAGGTACCTGCTGCCCACGCTTTTAATAATTCGTACAAAACTTTTCTATTTGTGCAAAGTGAACTCCAACAATACCTGGGGAGAAAAAAAACGAAAAAAGGGAAAGAGTGGACCAAGTTTAGTGTGATTAGGGTATTAGTAGTGTTCTTCTAAGAAATGTTTTGTAATGGATTTCTATATTAAAACTATCGTTTTGCTAATTTTAACACAAAACACAAAGAGTTTCGTAACATGAAGATTAAATATAATAGCGGAGACACAGGTGCGCTTTCTTAGATAAATTGGTGTATAAACCAATTTAAAGAAGAAGCGGGTACTAACTTTTTACTGGTTCTGGAACAAAACGCCTGTTTGAGGACTATGCAGAATCGTTATTCGAGTAATAATTAATCGGAAACTGAAAAAACCAAAGGCTGCTCTTTTCTTTGAGGTAGTGTTAGGCAGGTATATACGTATATAAAAAGAGAAAGTAAATAATTGGCAGACACACACTAAATTATTACTTGTTAAAATTTTAGAAAAATCATCTACTTTTCAATATTTGTAAATGTGTGAGCACCATGTACCTACTCGTATCACATAATTAATTTACCTGACATTGCTTTTTATTTAATTATTTTGCCCTATTGTGGTATAGTAATTTTATTCTAGGTGGATCGTTTTCACATATAATTATTTTTCCCTATTGTGGTATAGTAATTTTATTCTAGGTGCATCGTTTTCACATATAATTATTCAATATACTATAAAACATTTTAGAAGAGTAACGGTGGAGTTTCTTGCCCATTCTTCTCCATATGAAACTACCTTTTGGAAGGGGCAACTAGAATAAATTATTTTTTTTTGTAAATTTTGACGTTCAAAAGTGCCTTTTATGTGCTTATATAAAATAAATGATTTGACTTTGACTTAGACGACGACATGTACAATTACTGGCATGCGTAACGTTCATAATAATTAAAGGTTCCATAATAACTGGAGCCTTGTACGTTACGTGGCGTTAGTTAGTGCTAATTTACATTTTGCTTGTTAGAGAATAGTAGGAAATCAGGACCAGTAACAAGTAACACAGACAAATGACTAGCCTCGTTTGTCGCATCGCGCAGAATACGCCAAATGGGAAAACGTATTCAATTTATGGAGAATTGGGCTCAAATAATATTATTATTCTGCGTTCATTTTATAATACAGGGTACAAGTTAAATGAGCAATTTTAGCACTGTGGAAATAATAAAAACTGATTGCTTGATTGTTTTGTGTTGTTGTGTGTGGTTTCAATTTCATACATTTTAATACAAATTATTATTACGTACCGTCAAACAGGGTGAATAGGGATGCAGGAGTGAATTGGAACGAAACTTTAAAAGGAATTTTAACACTGAAATAATTTGTTGCCAAGAAGGGCACTTAATCGTCAATAAATACAGTAAACACATTAGTCCTTTTTGGCAACAAACTTTATTTCAATATTTGTGCCTTGCCAAATGCAAATGCAATGCCTTTTAAAGTTTTGTCTCGATTCATCCCTTCATCCCTATTCACCCCGTTTGACGGTACTTATATCAATTCGAAACGAAGAAAAAATGCGTGTATGTGCAGCGGATTTTTGATGCGTCACAAAAATCAAACGTTGTCTGAAGTCTGATTCAATGATTTCCGTAGCCATAAAACTTTTCTAGCAAGAAGAACTTCGATGTCATAGCGCATACCGTTCTGTTTTGGCTTTCCTTGCCGAGTAGTATACATATAATAAAGTCGCAGCGAAGTCAAAACCGCGGATTGTTTTTTTTTTAATGAAGCTGTTACTACAGGGTGCGATTGAAGCGAGTCTGATGTCAAATGAATTGTTGCCTGTTTGTATGTATGTTCCAGGTTTACGCATTAACTACTGAATAGATTCTGTCCAAATTCCAAACAGTTATTCCGTAAAGATCTAATCTACACATAAACTAAGTATTATATTTATCAAGCTACTTGCTATAGGAGATTAAAAATATTTCATTATGCCCGTAATCTTCTACAGTTTACCACGAAATTGTAATTAGACGAGAAATGGCATAATATTGCAGACAAATTGCGAAATATAAAGCCTATCGGTTTCCAGACTGCCTTGCAAGCCACTGGTCGTAATTTAGACCTCCAAAAAATTTTTTTGACATACTTTTTGTAGTGGATACCTTTTAAGAAAAGATTTGAATTTTTTAAATGTTTGTTTGTTACGCTAAAACGGCTGAACGGACTTAGATGAAATTTAGCACATGGGTAGACCATGACCAGGAGAAGGACATAGGCTACTTTTCATCCTGGATCGCAGACGAAGTAGCGGGCAACAGCTAGTAGTTAATAAAAGAGTTTTAATTTAGGATTGATAGCATTATTATTTTCTGAAAAAAAAAGAAAAGATAATCACGTGAGCGAATCCACGGGCACAGCTAGTTTCAAATAGAATAAATTCCGTCTCTTTATAGGTATCCCGGTCTGGAGCCGCAGCAATTAAAGCAGTCCCAGTAAAACGAAAAGTCTGAATTGGATATCTGACTGGTTTTCTTTATGCGTAAAGTAGGTACAAACGTTGGTATTGTTGTGTAGATGAAATCTACGTAACTTAAAGTACCTAACTTAAAGATATTGTTAGTAATAACCAAGTGCCAATCTGATTCGTATCATATTATGTAGGTACTTACATTGTGACTTTACTAAAATAATTCATTTAAATATTTAAATAACCTGACCTATCATAAATGTATTTTGTTTACATTGTACGCACATACGATAACGAAAGCTCATCAAACATTTAATTCAGTGAATTACTAACCAAAAAACGCTAACAGGTATTATTAGCCAATCAAAATATACCGCATAAATGAACCGCATGCCATTCAAGCTCCAATTTGAAATTGAATGAGTATTGATTGACGCCTTGATTGGATTGACCTTTAAAAAAAAATCGGGCCAGTTTAATACTCGTTTTTGTTTATTTCATTATAGTGTTGAATAGGGTGTATATGAAAGTGAATAAACATTCATGCTTTATTCCCCTGCAGAATAAAGCATGTCTAGAGAAGAAGAATTAATTTATAGTAAATTGCCGCGTGTGAAATATTCAAGTTGGTGATTCTCAGTGGTTTAATCCACAACTCGGCGCTTGAGCTTTACCTCCGGTCGCGAAGTAAACGGAATATCAAATTGCATTATGGCCGTCTAAAATTGTGGAAACAGATTCACCTCAATTTTATTTCACCAATGTAATAACATGTTTAATTGTACCTATCTAAATTTTTACTTGGACAGTCGAATTTGTTCGTTAATTGTTATCTATTGAAACCTCTTTCAATCAAAATTACTTCTAGTTGCGACGTAAATTTTTAGCAATAAATGTATTTCTTAATTGTGT
Organism: Dryobotodes eremita; assembly: GCA_917490735.1. Classification (NCBI taxonomy): domain Eukaryota; kingdom Metazoa; phylum Arthropoda; class Insecta; order Lepidoptera; family Noctuidae; genus Dryobotodes; species Dryobotodes eremita. The sequence goes on along the minus strand of OU823241.1, from coordinate 29,058,520 downwards.
ACGTGTACCATTATTTAATTCATGTTGTGTGGTTTTATAGATACTTAGGTTATTTACATGACGATGGAACTATTTTCGTTGGAGTCGTTTCTAACACGTGCCCAATTTCAGATATTCGCGATTATAGGAACACGAGTAAATACCTATTGGATTTTCTAATAACATTTTGTTAAATCATTTTGAGATTGTATTAAATGTTAATAAAACTTTACGAGGATTGTAATGAAAATATTTTAAAGTTCAATTGGGCAGTTCGCACCGTCTTCAATTTGATGAACAATTGAACAAACCTTACATATAGCCACAAATACGAACCGTAGTGGAAATATCTCGCCGCAAGCTTTTTACATTCAACTGACCGAGATTTATACCAATTGTAGATATCTATTGACTTTTAACTGTCCCACTTTAGAATAAAACCAATCTTAAGCTTGCTTATTGCAACATGGTGTTTTCTAACACTTAAAGACAGTTTTTCCTAATATGTGTTTCTTTTTGTGTCTTGTATTAACTAGTATTAAATTTTGTTTAGTTAATAGCTAAAAGTGAAAAAGTAACATTATAAATGCCCGGAATCGAACCCGCAACCTCGTGTCATGGGAGGAGGGGGCGTTAACCTCCACACCGTTACGGCTTTTAGCTTGTGTTTACCTCTATTTCCAGAAATTCGGCTCGCTTCGAAGCGGTGCATTTATCGCCGGTGCAGTATTATCGTTGGTGGGGGAATACCGTTGCAATGTATTGAAGGGTGGGTTGTCTGCGCTGCATTTATCGGGTTGTTTACACGGAGTGGAGAGGCGGGCGGGCGCGCCGCGCGTCTCCGGGCTGCATTTCGATCGCCTCGCGGGTTTCTTCCCGTGTAAGTATTTACCAAAATTTTGGTGTGAAGATGTGGTCGAGGGAGGCGTTTTGGTATTCCACCGCGCAAGGTCGTCGCCCGCATCGATCGTTGGCGACAAGCTTGGTGTGCGCAAGTGCTGCAACCCCCCTCCGCGCTTTCCCCGCATGTTCCAACATAAATGGTTGAGTAGGTAGGTAGGTACGTACGTATCTACGAAAAACAGTAGCAGAATTGTTCAGAATGTTTAGTCTCAAAGAGGGCGTCCGTGGGCGCAGACGGCGCCCCGACCTTGTTCTGGCGAAAGAACGCCGACCGCGCGTCAGTCGCTCCAACTAATTCGTAACTGTGATAAAACAAACACCAAAGTAATAGCTAGGTACTCAAACTACAACTAGCAAATACCTCCTATAATAGGTATAATAATTCTTAATAAAACCCCTAACATTGTTTATTTTCCGGTTATCCATGGGTGTGGTTTAATGACTTCTTCTCACGAAGCGTGGTTGCCGTAGGGAGTCTGGTGGGGAGGCCACGTGACGTATTACTACGCTCGACACCTTGCCACCACGAGGTCGGCGGTGCATCTGATTCTGCGCGTTGCACCGATTTTAAGCTCTATAATCGCTTGCAGCGAGATCGTAGCTACTGACACAGGCTGAAATCAACCTTAAATCAAAAGCCTTAGGGTCGACATTGATCTCGAGCATTAAAGCCTTTTCATAAATCACTCGATGCCCTGTGTCTATATCCCTATCCCTATTATAGTTGCAAGACAGGTCAAATTTACTACGACTCAATTCGCCGGCGTGCATGTGCGTTAAGCTTTTCATTCATCCGCCACTACGGCGGGAATCACCTATACATATGGAAGATTGTAGGTTTCGTTTATGATCTTCAGCATTATCCGCATTACATAGCAATACATAAATATATACTGTAGTATCTTACCACATACTTACGACCAATATGGATGAAACTTAATAAAACTGAAAATAAAAAGGAAATCATTCATATTATTCACACTTTCATGCATTCATTATCACCTATAATGAGGTGTAGTTTGCAAAACTTCTTGGGTTGTGTGAAAATATGAGTAAATTTTATTTAGCACACACCTACCAATTATATCCGGACAATGTGCTAAAGGAATACTAAAGTATGGTAAAACATCTGCTTATACCGTAACAAAGAAATAAAGTACACAATAATATTATTTACTGCACATTATGAAACCTTTTAGGAAAATATATTTCAATATGCAAAATCGAACGTATTATATCAGCTATTACTCGTATGACGCCTACGTGGTGAAATGCTTTCATAACATCTTATAATACACACAAAAATAACAAGCGGTAAATAAAGTATTTTTTTCTGAGACTAAGTCTCAGAAAAATACTTTATTTACCGCTAACCCTTGGAAGCCCCTAAAAATAAATAAGAAAAAGGATTTATAAAAATCAACAAGCTTTTTTATGAGATAATATTACGACTTATTACACTGGCCTTGAAAAAAAAATTAATTAAAGAGTAGGTCGACTGAAAATATTAGGTAAGATTATAATAGATAATAGTAGGTAAGGAATTTTGCTGCTATACCGTGGTGGCATTATTCAAGATGGCATACGATATTATAGTACAGTTAAAATGACAGTATATGTATAAAAGTTTACTCATTGAATAGTGGGACAACTAAATAAGCTATCTAAGTTATATACCCGTAGGCATGGCATGATATACCTATCAAATCTGTAATATGGGTATTTCGCGATTTTTGCCCAGCTAATAGATAGAACAAGATGATATTATAAACCAGCACAGTATAACAAAAAGTCTGTCGTTCTGCGGCTTGATATGGGTCATCCAGTTTTTGGACCAAATTACACAAACGCGTGCACCGCTTCTTATGAATAATTAATCATTTAAATGACATCGTAATGATTGAAATTCACTTCTTTGTTCATAGCTACGAATTTATAAGTATGTAACTTGCTTGTAAATAATTTAAAAAAAAATATGTTGACAGAAATTACGCATAAATAATATAATATTGCTTTGTCTCTTTTGATGCTTACATGACACAGGCTTACCTACAGATGTGTATATGTCGCAAAATAATTGTAAAAATCGAATCTTGCAAAGGCCCGTATTTTTGGAAACTAAGAAAGATTTTCGTGTTCATCGAGCTATTATCAGAATTAGTGTAAAAATCCAGCAAAGTATCTCATTTTCTTTGAAGACGGAATAGACTAAGTTTCGCAGGCAGTCGTAGCAGCGTAGCAGCGTAGCGCGTACCGCGTAGCGCGTAGCTCGTAGCGCGTAGCTCTTGGGATGTTCTCACGAAATTCGATCGACTTTCAGCCCCATATCTTAAGGCGAAATTCTTTGTGCTATAGACGCTTTCGATCAGAATGTTATGAAGAACATTTTCCATTTAAATATTATAACACGTATTCGAAACTAGTATCAGATAGAAATAGAAAAAAGTATGCGGCCGTGTTTAGTAACGTGAAAATCGGTTGTCATGGTATCTACTGGCAAGTCGGAGAATGTAGGACAAGTTCTGATAACAGTTTCTACTGTGAATGTGGATGGGTAGGGTGTATGGATGGATTGTGTGAAAGACGATATGGCTAGGAAGAGAGTGAATACTGAGATAACAGGCGGTAAACATGTTGCAGCCCACAAATAAATTGGGATAAGTACAACAGGATGTTAAACGTCAGTTTATATTTACTGAGTGTACATACAATCTCAGCCAGCCTTTAAAATAAATTGAATGTACAAAATCATTTACACCCTTAAAAACATGGAATAACTCTGACATGTCGAGTAAAGGGGTCAGAACATTTATCTATGGAAGCTGGCATAGCCACCCGGTAACCAATAGCCACCCGTAAAGGCTACTTACGTACAAAAAATGTCTCGTAATATCGTATAAAGTGTCATGTTACTGAGTTCTTTTGAATGAAAAGATTGCCAAATGAGAACATTACGATATTTGGCCCTAGATATCTCGGCAACCTGACACTTTATGGGACATTTAACGACAAATTTTTGTTCGTTTAAGTATCCTCTACCCACATACCTACAAGTTACATCTTTTTTATATATCAACATCGTTGTGCCAATAAGGCTCTATACCTTAGCCATCCGGAGTCACCCGCAGAGGAAACATAAATGAACAAAAATGGTCTAGTAATATAGTGCCAGAGTGTCACGACTTGAATTTCGGCAACGAGACAGTTAATACTAACATTTTTGTTCGTTTAAGTATCGATTATCCATGTACCTATACCAGTTGCATCGATCAGCGCTACTTTTATGGATATCAACAACGTTATGCCAATCAACTTCTATCCCTTTTATTTTGAGCGCGCAATGTATTGTGAACAATGCTATCAGTCCGGGCCGCGATCACAGCAGTACGCCACCGATAACACGCGGAGAAGGCACCCGCGCCTTGTGAATTACGTTATAAAATAAAATACATTTAAAACATCAAATATTAAAAACAGTGAAGACATAAAATATTAACAGAACTAGTTGATTTTCTCTCGTTTAATTTTATTCTAGTATTTTTTTTGTGATTATAGTAATACCTATTTGTATTTGTACTTTCTTGGGATTAGGGCTAGGCTTGTGATTATCGTTATTCGGGTAAGTAGTAGCAATTATTTAATTCAATAGTTAAAGAACATCTAAAAACATGTGAGGCGTCTAGTGCTTACTCATAAAATATATTACCTACACGATTTTTGTTTTTTAAGGCTTAATTAAAATGGTTATTATCCTGAGGTTCGTCAGTAAAGAAAAAAAATATAAGTACACAAAGAAACATTCTTTTTTAGATTAACTACGTAGGTAAGTTAAATCTAGTTAGCTTTGTGTTAATTTCTATGGTACCTACCTAATGACATTCAGACTCAGCGTGGCGTCTCCTTTACATCCAGGGCTTTGATTCACCTGATTTGTAAAATTAACCATAGTAGGTATGTCTAGTATTGGATTCAGACCATTCGACATGGACAATACAAATTGAATACTGTAGTATTATCTTTGCTTCCACAAATAAATGACATAGTTGAATGATTAGTGTTAAATCTTGTGGTACCATGTCATTTATGATTGTAAAGTCAGAGAAATCATTTTTTAATCAAATTGACTGCGTGATTAAATTGTTCGGATATTCAAGTCACAACCGTTATTTTTTGACAATTGTAATTAATGTACAAAATATGCAAATTGACGTAAGGTGTAAAATTGCTTAAAACATATTTTCCTGACTGTACTTATTTTTGATCCGAAATTTTTGATGGAAATTGTTTACAGTGCAAATAATTCGTAAAACAATGCTCATTTTGCCAGCCTCAACAAATGTATCGTAAGATACGGGGTAATTGCGTAACACACTAACAGTAGGAATGGCTTTCATTTTGACTATTCAACTACATTCATTGCGTTATATACGTTGTTGAGCAGATACATTTTTCAAACATATGAAACAATGGGTTAGCAATATCCTTCAAAATGATTCAGATTGTGATTGATTGTGTGTTGCGCAATTAGGTTGCTGGTCGCCATTGGGTCAGTGTCAACTATAGTCAGAGACAAAAGTCTGATGATTTCCCAATTTTGAATTAGTAATCTTCTTTTTTTTTTTTATAAACTTTTTTATATTATTTGCTATTCTAGGGAGTATTTGCAGTCAGCTAGTAAAGATTTCAGAGAATAGTTTCTGAAATTGGATAGCATTTACCTACTTTTACCGCAGATCGTACAACTGCAGAGTTTAACGGGAACAAATCCAAATCATGGACACTATAGTACATTACTGCGGCGGCCGACAACAGAGGCATAGACGGACGAACGTGAAAATATGGGCCGAGGCGAAGCCGAGGCACACTTACGTGGGTCCATCAATACCTGGTTGCGGCCAAGGCTTGTAAAATACTTTTCTCAAATAATGTGTGGAAATTCAAACTAAGTAAATTAATGATAAATTACAGAATCAATGACGAACAACGATCACTTTAGTCGAGCCAAAAATTATGTTCATTTGTTTCTTTTTCACATTAAACAGCTCTATTTGCTAAGCCAGTTCCAGATTTAAATAAAATCTTTGATAAGTTACCACCTTGGTTGCCATGGGTCGAAGTAAAAAGTTCGCTCCATTTTTAAATCACACGACACATGAGTTTTTCATAGTAATTTATTCGGCCGCTAAACACGACAGATATGAATTTTCATACTAACGTTGCCAGCCGCTGCTCGCGTGTATTTGACCAGTACAGCATTTTAGATTTATCTCGAAGAAGGTTGTCAAAATAATGCTCGAATTTCCAAGCATGTTTGAGTTAGTATAATTTTACTAGTCTTGTTCGGTATGTGTGTGGCCAGGAAGCTTACAGATTTTGGTATTTATTTAACAAATCAGTTTTAAGCTTTTAATCCCTGGAAGTTCTGTAAAAAAGATCTTGAATTTGTCATTCTACTTAGGACCGAAAGGTGTGCTCATGCTATTGCGAGAGAATAAGCATTATTGGAGAGCAGTTTCCGTTGGCCAGTAACTACAGTTATGGCTCTGAAAAAGAAAATTAATTCTGAAAGCTAGATTCTTGTTTTTAGGGTTCCGTACCTCAATAGAAAAAAAAATGGAACCCTTGTAGGATCACTTCGTTGTCCGTCCGTCCATCCGTTTGTCTGGCTGACCCTTTTCCTCAAGAACGCGTGGAGATATCGAGTTGAAATTAATATCAAATACTTAGGTCTATAGTCCCCTGGAGCTCTAAAAAATCAAGCTTCTATGTCAACGCAATACAAAAATACGGCCATTTATACAACATACTAAGTAACAATAACAATAAGTATATTGTTTATAACATAGTTTGATACTCGCAAATAAATCAAAACCTAAAGGGTACTTCCCGTTGACCTACCATCATGAAATTTGCCAAGAAGCAAGGTCTGACAGCACAAATAAAAGAAAAGGTCAGAAAATCGTTAATTTGAGGTTTTACCACTTTGTTTTGCATTTGTACATTTGCATTTGGAGAATTGACAGTGACGTATGGGAGAAAAAAAAATCAACTACAATGTTAAGTTTGTTCTTGGGATAAATTCATCCCAACTACGGTGGTACCCTTTATTGTTCCTTGTCCGACACGCACCTGGCCGGCTTTTTTTAAATAGTTCTGCTAAAGGTAATTCTAAAAGCTACATTCTGAAGATGAAAGGGAGGCTAATATTTTTATTTACCTGTATGTTAGTATATCCATTTCTATGTTCCATCCTAGAGACTAAACGAGCGTACGGATTCTAACGGGTAAGTTAAAAGATATAATTATAATATCAGCTGTAACATTTAAAATATGTGATAACAGGATGTATAATTTTATTTGGTAAGTATATTATTAGTAAATATGATATACATAATTTTAGAGTCTACATACATCTATATCTATACACATATTTAAAATTTAAGTCGCTTTTCGTGTGTGTCTGTGTAACCGCGTTGTTCTTCTAAACTAAGTAACGGATTCTGATGCGATTTTCACCATCATTTAGAGTTTTTCTTCCGGAAGGTTTATTATATTATACGGACTTCGTTCTTTTGGAATTCGTAAGTTACACAATATACTAAAATGACAGCCACATTTATATAAAACTGCTCGGCCCACCGCGTCGCGTCGCATCGCCCGCGCTTTTACTTCGTTTTCGATTCTTTCTGACTTTTTCCTTTTGCTCTGCTTCTAAGGGTTAAAGGTTTTTTCAAATCCGACTGGTAGTTCCAGAGAAAAAGCGTTCAAACAAAAAATAAACTCCTCTGCTTTATTTTATTAGCATAGATTACATAGATTGCATATTATGACACTTACATTAAAGAGAAATCTTGATGTTTTGCCAAGTCGTAAAAACCGTGTGAAGTAGGGGCCGGTTGCTAGTTGAATTCAAAATCATTTGATATACCCCTCAAATGACATGATGAACAAATGATAATGATTAATGATATTTATTGTATTTCTGTAAATATGTTTACAAAAACAATTTCAACGGCAAAATTAAACAATGTTTTTTAAAACTAGATGAGTTTGGTGTTTCCTATTGGAAAATAGCAGCAATAAAACCAGCAGCAGTGGTCTATAGTTTACTATATATATTCGTGGTCAATATTTTTCACACAAGTGACAATGTACAGACATAAACAGAACCGTAACTATGCTTATATAAAAACGGTGACAGACAGGTGTAAATATGATTATACATACAGGCCAGTGTAGTGCCAGACCATATATACGACCTCCAATACGCCCCCTTAATCTATAACACATGCGTATGATCACTTCTGTATCTGTCAGTACTCGTTACATAAAACTAAATAAATCACTAACACTTCTGTGTTCGACTGTACTACGCTGTACCCAAAAATAGAGTACAAAAACAGAAGAAATCTAACAAAATAAAGCATGCATAACGAGAAAATTATCTATTACACAAAACACTTTAAAAAAAAATACATCAAAACATCTTACTACTTATCCGCCCCCTTAATAGAATAATTTGACAGGGACAAATCCTTTAAAAATTCTCTAAGTTTCGGGCTGTGAACACTTTTAGTTAAGATGTCCGCTATCATCTTATCAGTTGGCATGTACTTTATTTCAACTTTGTTAGCCAGTACACACTCACGAATAAAATGATACTTGATATCTATGAGCTTTGTCCTATTATGCATCATTTTGTTAGCTGCAATTTTATGCGCCGACTGATTATCATTATAAATGACTACCGCTTTACTATCCACAGCTGTCAAACTGTTTAGTAAACTACGTAAATAAAGCGCTTCCTTCGAAGCTTGACTCAATCCTACGTACTCTGCCTCAGTGGAGGACAAGGATACTGTCGCTTGCTTCCTACTTTCCCATGACACTATATTTTTACCTAACTTGAAAATTAATCCTGTGAAAGACTTTCTATCAAGTGCCCCTCCCCAATCTGCATCAACGTAGCCTCGTAAATCTAAATCTTCCGACTTCCTAAAAGTAAGACAAAGGTTAGACGTACCCTTTAAATACCTTAAGACCCGTTTCGCACATTTAAAGTGTATTTCATCATAACATGAATTAAATTGTGAAAGCACACTTACCGCATGTGCTATGTCTGGTCGCGTATTACAGGCCAAATAGTTTAGACACCCTATTAAACTTTGATATGGCAGATCGCTATGAGAATATGTCGATCTTTCTAATTTCATACCGACTTCCATTGGGGTCGAAACTGGCTTAGCGTCTGTCATGTTAAATTCATTCAAAATGTCCGTAATGAATTGTTGCTGATCTAGACAAATAATATCTTTATCTCTCCTCAGCCTCATGCCTAAAACATGCCTAGCCGCACCTAAATCTTTAACTTTAAACTTGTCAAGCAAACCGGCTTTTAATTTTTGCTTTTCTTGTTCACAATTTCCAAAAATGAAAAGATCATCTACGTAAATAACGACAATTAACTTCTTATTATTTTTAAGCTGCTTTTGATACAAACAAGGTTCTATTTTTGATTGTAAAAAGCCTAAATTCAACATCTCTTTGTCTAATTCCTTGAACCAAGCATTCGAAGCTTGTTTCAATCCATACAAAGAACGCTGCAGCTTACATACTTTGGTCTCTTGACCTTTGACTAGTGCTCCTTTCGGCTGAAGCATGTAAATGTCCTCTTTAATCTTGCCATATAAAAAGGCAGTTGTGACATCCCACTGGTCAATAAACCAACCGTATTCAACAGCTAGCGAGAACAACAATCGTAGAGTAGAGCTTCGAACTACAGGAGAATAAGTCTCAGTATAGTCTATACCACATACCTGTGTGAAACCTTTTGCTACTAGTCTAGCCTTGTACTTCGTTACCTTGCCGTCGCTATCTCTTTTGATTTTGAACACCCATTTGCACTGGATAGGCTTCTTATCAGCTGGAAGATCCACCAACGTCCAAGTCTGGTTCTCCTTTAGTGACATGAGTTCATCATCTATCGCTTTTTGCCATAAGTCACCATCGGATCTCGCCAACGCTTCATTAATAGTCAATGGATCACTATCAAGATTGCTCTCCTTGGCATACATAACATTGCATCCGTATCGATCGACTTGTCTTCGTTCTCTTACAGGATACCTTCTTTCTGATTCAGGTACTGTCACTTCCTTTTCAGTCAATACGTCATCAGGTACTTGCTCTAGTACTACTGGTTCAGGTTCTATCTCCACCGATACTTTTACGTTCTCATCTACAGCATCACGGTACACATCATCGTGAGCCTCCAAGGGTTCAGATCTGCTTGTAGATCCGTTGGGTAAACTGAAAGGAACAGAATCTGTATTCAGGTTTATGATTACTTCCGACTTTTCCACATTTTCTTTTTGGAGAAAGACGTTTTCCAGGAATCTGACATCTCTCGCAGTTGTCACTTCACCTGTCTTAGGATTCATCAAACGATAACCCTTCTGATTATTTGGATATCCAATAAAAATCATCGGTTCCGTCTTCATGTCCAGTTTGCGTCTCTTTTGTTTTGGTATCAATCTATACGCCAAACAACCAAAGATTTTTAGATGACTGACATCAACATCTTTTCCAGTCCAAAGCTTCTCTGGTACCGTATTGTTCAATGCTTTCGTGGGGCTTCTGTTTTTTAAATAAACAACAGTATTTACAGCCTCGGCCCAATACTTCTTGCTCAGGTTCGATTCTGACAGTAATGTTCTTGCCTTTTCTATTATAGTCCGATTCGCTCTTTCTGCGACAGAATTTTGTTCCGGCGTGTACGGTACAGTCGTCTGGTGTCTTATAACTGCAGACTTCAAAAAAGATTTAAATTTACCATTACAGTATTCTGCACCGTTGTCAGATCTCAGACATTTAATAGATTTACTCGTCTCATTTTCAACTTTTGCTTTGTATTCACGGAACCTGTCGAATGTTTCACTTTTGTTCTTCAAAAAATAAACATGAGTCTTCCGAGTATAATCGTCGATAAATAGAAGAACATACCTCGAACCACCGAACGACGGTTCCTCGATTGGTCCACAAACATCGCTAAAAACCAACTGTAAGACCTCGTTCGCTCTCGTACTTTGGTTTTTGAAGGGACTTTTGCATGTCTTTCCTTCGATACATGGAATACATGGCTCGCATAAATCGGTACTCTTAAATTCCATACCGCTTACTAAAACTTTCATTTTATTCATATAATTACGCGATAAATGAGCTAATCTTTTATGCCAAATGTTCGAAATATTTTCATTTTGTTTTGACAGTGTCAAATTCACGAAGTTATTTTTAAATTCTGTCAACTCATAAATTCCGTCGACCTCCTGACATCTTGCAACAATCTGATTCTTATTTTGAATCATGCAACCTTCTTTGTCAAAATTCATGCAATAATTCTTCTTGGTCAAATCACTCACCGAAATTAGGTTCATGGATAAATCAGGAACATGTAAAACGTTTTCTAAAATTAATTTTTCGTTTTCGCTGACTCGTGACTCAGCATTTCCTCGTCCTTTCACCAATAATTTCTCGCCGTTTGCTACTGCGATCTTCATGTCGCCTTTTTCAGGTGTATAAGACAACAATTTGCTTTTATCGTGGGTTATATGATTTGAGCACCCACTGTCTAAATACCACTTATCTTTGTTTATCGCCTCTTTCGTATTCAGGCAGATATTCGCGGTTTTGATCCGCTCCTTGCATTTAGACGCCTTATGTCCTTGCTTGTGGCATTTAAAACACTTGTAGACGAACTTCTGCTTACGATCATTAGTTTTAATGTAAGATCTTGCATCGTTCTGTACTTTACGTGTAATTAAGACTTGTTCGTACTCTGTGTTCAACTTACTCTGTCTACTTCCTTCTTGTAACAATTTCATTTTAATTTGCTCTAACGTTATCTCTTGTCCACTATTATCTACAGCCATGATGAGAGGGCTGTACTCAGTGGTCAATCCACCCAGCAAAATCGATATGATCCAATCATTAGGGATTTGAGCATCAATATCGGTCAATTGTTGTGTCAGGAATGTAATTTTGGATATATAGCTTTCCATAGATTCGAAATTCTCTAATTTACAGTTGAAAAGCTCTCGCTGAATAAGTATTCGTCTTCCCCAACCTTTGTCTTCATACGCTTTCTGTAAGCTGTTCCAGGCTCCTTTCGCAGTCTTCGCATTGTAGACGTGGGTAAAGCACTCTGGTTCTAACAACAAGCATATTGTCGTTCGTGCCTGCCGGTCTATGTCAGCATTTACTACATCTGTAGAAATTACTCCCCACCAGTTTTTATTCTCCAAGTAATTTCTCACCAAGAACTTCCAATTTGGGTAGTCGGACGATCCTTTCAGCTTCTTAATTCCACTTATGCCAATTTCAGCTGACATAATTGAGATTTCGTAAGTTTAGATTTACACGCACATAATTAATATTTAAACCACTCAACTTATTAAGCCATATCCTGGGCCATAACCTATTGGAAAATAGCAGCAATAAAACCAGCAGCAGTGGTCTAATAGTTTACTATATATATTCGTGGTCAATATTTTTCACACAAGTGACAATGTACAGACATAAACAGAACCGTAACTATGCTTATTTAAAAACGGTGACAGACAGGTGTAAATATGATTATACATACAGGCCAGTGTAGTGCCAGACCATATATACGACCTCCAATATTTCCTAACTGATTACTTTATGAAAAAATATCGAAACAAACTTAGAGATCAGTTTCTTTTATTTTAAAGTCTAGACATAATCTTGGTCAGGCCGTATGTGGACCATGCAGGTTAATAATGTCTCAGATGGTATTTTGAGGAAAGAACTTTACAGATTTGAGTGGACCTATTCAGTCAGTGCACGCATTTGTCAGTAATCGTGTAGCTCAACTCAGAACTTAAGGAACTCACCGACTTGGCGAACAATAGAAAAGAAAGGACATTTGGGTAGGCCGCATAAGGTACTCAAACTGTCAGATTATCATTGAAACGAACTGAGAAGAAAAAAATACCCACATAGGGGTAATATTTTCACATTCACAGTAATTTTAATCATACTAATATTATACTCAACAAAGGAGTTACGGATGTCATTGTGTATATAATAACCATCAAATGTGAAACAGCTTACTTAATTAAAAAAAGGTAGCAAAAAAACAACACTTTAGTATGTCAAAATTAGAGCAGGTCAATCCCAAGCGTTTTTGTCCTCAATATATGTAATATTATAATCCTTAACAGTATAAAAAGTTTTCTAGCACAACTTTGAATTTATTAAGGCTTAGTTCTTGAATGTGGCTTGGAAGTTCATTATAAAAACTTATATTTTGACACTAAACAAGTCACCTATTTCTCGAGCCTTGTTATAGATACAGCAAAGAAGATGTTCCAGAAATGTATGGACCTTGGGCTAGCACTATGTACCTACACTATATGTTTCTAATGTTAATTTTCTATAATTTTTACTTCGTTTCAATGTAAATGCAAATTAATTTGGGTAAGTAGAGCAATACAACATAAATACGGTGGATCAGCCATATTCGAAATGTCTTTTTGACTATGACATTTGATTGAAGTGTTTATGTCATATCTGCGATAAAAAAAAGCAATCGATGTCCATAGTAGTAAACTGGGTCGCAAAACAAAAACAATCACTAAAAACTCCGAAATACATTCAATGAGAGCTACCGCGCTTGAGTTCGCCGCTAGAGGCGCTAGTGTAGAGTAAGGTCTCTAGATGTCAAATGTCCTGAACGTTCACTGTACACGTACACTGGCATATCATTTTTTTTTTCATATATTTTCTGCGAAGTCACAGTCATTACATTAATCTCCTTAATTTTCTCTTTGAGAGAGTTTCTCGGACTTAATTTATAAATTGATCGAAAAGCTCTTTTCTGCAAAACAAAGATAGTCTGATTGTCGGCGGCATTTCCCCACAACAAAATACTGTACGACAAACACTATGAAAATAGCTGAATTACTAAACGGGCTATCTTAATGTCAGTTAAATTACGAAGTTTTCTAGCAGCGTACGATGATGAGATTAGCTTTTTTGACAATTTATCTATATGTGGGTTGGGGCCCACATATAGATAAATTGTCAACAAAGCTATCGAGAGCTTTAGCTCTAAAGATAGTGTGGGTTACTTTCATGAAGAACGAAATCGAATGTCTTGAAAAAAAAACAAATTATGAAGCAGCAGTAATGGTAAAACGCGATTTAAATAATTTTGGCACATTGATAAGTGCACGGTATACAAATGTATTAAGCGGGATTAAGTGTAGAACAGGTAAGTTTAAAACGAGTATATTTGGGATAGGAGTAAAAATTTATAACAAACTACCAAATTGTATAAAAAGCAGTGTAACCTCACATAGTTTAAAAAAGAAACTAAAGGAATTCTTGATAAGTAAAGCCTACTATTCAATCAATGACTTTTTTAATGACAATTGTAGGTACTGGTCACTACACCAAGAAATAAGCTATGATAATGTCTCAATGAGTAATTTAATTTTGGTATGACATTAATAAGATATTTAATGAAATCAACGAATAATTAATTTATTATGGCATCAATGAGTAATATAATTTTAAATAAATCAATGAATAATTTAATTGGTATAAAATCAATGCCTACTACTTAATTCTTTTATCCGACTTTGTGAATGAACAACTATATTAATGCATGACTAATGATAGACATTGACTTAGGAGGAACAATGATTTTAATGTTAATTAAGTATGGGACCAGCATTAAATATTGTACACCTTATAGGTATGTTACAGCGATCCTTTATAATAATTATAAGAACTGATATTTCACCTGTGACAAACAATAAATGAATTTGAATTTAAAAGATGCCCAAGGCATCGCATATATCTTCCCATGCATTATAAATATGTCCTAAAAGTTCAACACCAGCATCAGTAGTTGAACGACACCTTGTAAAACCGGACTGTTCCATATTGTTATAATTTATGTTTATTAAAAAATCTTTGCATTGGTATAAAATAAATTCCTCAAAAATTTTACTAAAGTACTAAAATAGGTCTATAATTTGTGGGGTCTGATATTGTACGTGATTTAAACAAAGGTATTATTTTACTATTTTTCATATGGTCAGGAAACTCCTCACAGTCGATACAATTACTAAAGATAAGAGTTAAAGTAAGTGCTACTGGTGCTGCAATGTCAATAACAAACGGATTTTGATTAGCAGCTTCTTCAGAATTACCCCACAGATCTGCAAAACTTCTCATCTAGTTATTGCAACCAATTTCGATGTAGAGCTCGCGCCGGCCGCAACCGCGACACCGTGCGGCCCCCACCGCAAGCTTCGCTAGCTCCGCTCGCGCGTGGCGGTTGGTTGCAGTTCTAACTTAACCTAATCCATTTGATTCGGTTGCCTAATCTAGTTACTGCGATCAATTTGAATATTTCGGAAGCAGATAGAAAACCAGATCCGGTAAAAATAGTACCTACGATAGGTACTCACATGTAGGAGTAAAAAAACGCAAATCGAGTTTTCTGATCTGAGATATAGAAAATCACCTGTAAAAAAAAGTGTTCGAAAATTTTAAGTAAATTACGTTTCATTCAGTTGCAGTATGTAGGGAAGTATTTTATTGTAACATTTTAAACAGTATCCCATGCTGGATGAGTCTAATTTAGCCAGTCCGAAACTTGATTTAACTAATTGGTCCCTATTTCTAGTCCTATAGTTATGTCTTTCACCTATTTTACTGAAAAGATTAAAAATGTCCTTACTTACATGATGTTTTCATAGACATATTGAAAGGTACCATCATGATTTTAATATAAGATATAGTACATTAATGCAGCGGCCGACAACAGAGGCATCGATGGACGAACGTAAAAATGTAGGCCGATGCGAAGGCTTGTATAGTACTTAGCTCAAATAATGCGCGGAAATTCAAACTAAGTAAATTAATTATAAATTTCAGAAACAATAACGAACAACGATAACTTTTCTCGCGTCAATATGTTCATTTGTTTCTTTTTCACTTTAAACAGCTCTATTTGCTAAGCCAGTTCGAGATTTAAATAAAATCTTTGATAAGTTACCTTCTTGGTTGCCATGAGTTGAAGTAAAAAGTTCGTTCCATTTTTAAATTACACGACACATGAGTTTTTCATACATTAGTAATTTATTCGGCCGCTAAACACGACTGAGATCATCACGTGAGAGATCAGTGACGACAGAAATGGTTTTTCATATCAACATTGCCGGCCGCTGCTCGCACGTATTTGACCAGTTTCAATTTATCTCGAAGAAGGTTGTCAAAATAATGCTCGATTTTCCAAGCATGTTTGAGAAAAGGTATTTTATTTCATAAACATTAATTTTACGTAGGTTTAAAGGCAACATTTTTTTATTTCTTTCGGCTGCTCGGAATCCTTAGATAAACATTTCGTTTCTAAAGAAAACCTTACACTTCACATAAACACTGTTATTTATAACTTAAAAATAATGTAAAATAAACTTGCTAGCAACACTATGAAACTTGTATTGAAAAGGTACGTTAAAACTAATGTACAACGGTTTACACTCTACAAACCAGAAAAGTCTGTTTTATTCAATATATATCTTAATTAAAAGCTGGTAAAAGCCGGCTGCCGCGTTAAAAAGCTCCCTTCTTTTTTATTGCCAATCGTACCAATAAGTAATGCATGTTTTATTGAACCAGACACATTCCCACCTTTACGTTGATTTTCTAGTGTGGCTTTTAAATCACTTTAGAGAATCACACACACTTAGTTACACGTCAATCAATTCAGCCTATCTCAGTCCACTGCTGGGCATATAACTCACCCAGACTGCGCCACAACACCCTGCCCCCCGCCTTGTGCATCCAGTTTGTCCCAGCCACCTTTTTAAGTTCATCGGTTCATCTAGCTGGGGGCATCACACACACACACACTGAAGTTACATTTAATTTTAACTAAGACAGCATTGAAATCAAGTAAACACAAGTTCTGAGTAATTTTATTAAGCTTTCACTGAGAACACTAATGAATGTGCGAGGCTTCAAGCATTACGGGCACCTCCGTTAAGCAAATGAGCTGCTGCAATATAAATGAATTACTGAACTAATGCTTCATGTTTTCATACACAAGAAATTATTCATTAGTTTCAGTTGTGGATACGTGAATACTGAGAAGTAATTAGAATGTGAATTGTTTTAACTTTGAATTTATGGTACCTAATAAGCTTGGAGTTAAAAGTTTTTAGCGGTAATAATAAAATGTAACCGTAGTCGCGTAGCCTCGTAGCTAGCTCGAATTTCAATATAAGGCCACAAAGCCGAATGTCAATATTGAAATGAATGTGTGTACAGCATGTTGATCCAATTAATTTTGTACCAATCCGAAATAAACCTAGTTCAATTAAGTGTAGCGCCGTGTAATGCTAAAATTATAGATCGCAATCAATTTGTTTATTTAACAATCATGGAAGGTAGCTGAAATCATTATGACTGCGAAGCCATAGAATTAACCCATGTGAATATCATCGTATAGACTCATCGCCTACCTACGTTTGTGAGAACAGAAAATAAAATGAGAAACGATATTACGAAAAGATTTTTAAACTACGACCGGGCAGTTCAACTATCGTCAAGATGTCAATTTCAGTCTCGAACTTATAATATAAGGTTGAAATTGGAAATTCAGTTTCCTCTACTCATGTTTTGAAAGAAACCCAATGAATTCATTTGAGATGTTCTTTGCCTCCGAAGACTCGTTTTCTAACGTCTTATACAAGTCAACTGTTATTTTTTTTGTTTGACGTTATTATATTATACCGCAGAACCTGGGGCAAAGCAAGTAAAAAAGCAATAACTAATATAGCGTTATATGGGAGATACTGTGCAGATGTATTCCAGGAAATTATTTATTTATTTATTCACAAAATCCTCAGCTCTTTAACAATAAATAATGATGCTATTTAATAATGAAGTTACGTTTGTGATACGTTACGTTAACCTAATTATATATGTAAGGCATAGGCCTGCTATTTGGCCACGATTGAAAATAATCTTACGCTACGGTTTACGATACAAATTTTATTTATAGCAGCTATTTTTACTTCATTAATTTATGCCGTACCGTGCTGTATTTTTAGCCATAATTTATTAACGTTTTTAACATAGGTACAAAGTTCTCAACTAGGACTAAATTAGAATCGTAATTCTAATATTATAACGATGTGGAAAATATTTGTGAAATGTATAGTTTACATGAAAAAAGCTGTGTGTTTGAATTGGATAAACTAACATGACATAGAAGTGCAGGTGAACAATATTCGTATGCTTAGTACAGCATAAGAATGGTGAAGCTAAGTTTGTGTCATTCTTATTAAAGAAGTCATTCCTCGGCTCGAGTTTGTTGACAAAAACTTACCATGGACTCGAGCCAAAGTATAAAATAAATATTTTAGTTCCTTCACGCCAATATAAGAGCTAGATAATAATATCTTATTTTTGTCGAGCTTACAGAAACCGCCCTTTGTCAACGATGCAGCGAGCGTGTCTAGTCAACTGACAGTGAAAAGGCTAGAATAAACATTGTATTACTTACAGTTTTCCGCTGTAACAAATAAAAATACAGTGTAAGGACTAGGTTTCTCATCCCATAGTACTATAAAGGAACCACACTTCTACGGTCCGCAAAAAGGAACGTGGCCAGAGCACCTCGATTTACTGGAAACATTTTATTAGATTGAGTGCTTGTTTAGTCAACGTCGTTTTACGGTCTCATCCATTTGCATGTTACGGTATATACTATGTATCGTTACATGCAAATGGATGTATATATTATGATTTAATCTTGGTTGTGGTTCGCAATCATATTATCACGCACTAATTTATTTCAAACAAACGTGCGGTTATGCAATTATAGCGATGACGGTACTGAAATTATTGCTGTATTCTACATTTTCGACACGATGCTACGGTAATTTCAGATACACCAATCATTTTGACAGTATTTAATTCAAAACGTTTATAAATGGAAAATGACGTAAATAAAGTTTATGTTAGTGATTTATTTTTACTAGTAGGATCAAGTTCATGAATCAGTTTTTTTCGCGAAATCGTTTGTACTGTTTGCATTTGCTTCATCAGCGCCGAGAATGCAAACACCGGTAAATACTGCACCAAGACATTATTACCTCAAGCCTAGGTAGTAAAGACGATTGGTAAGGTCCGAAAAATTTTCTTTAAAAAAACGTTGTGTACTTGAACAAAGCCTCCAACACTCTCTTTCATGCCGATTTTACGTAAAAAATATGCTTTTATGATACAAATAATACTAACGTCTTGGCCTTGGTGTTCATGAATAAGATACTTCACACTTAATATTTAAAAATAGAATTACAAAACTCTGTTAATTAAAGTAGATATATTTCAATGAAGCTTTTTCGCCATTCTCGAGCTTTCGAGATTCCAAGAAACAATTATTCGAAATAACGTTTCGGCTACTAATTGGTTCCTTTTCTAGTGCGAAAGGCTGATTTACATTTGCATTTCTTTGGTAGCGAGTTAAGTTTAATTTGGTATGTTTAGTTCGGCAAATAGCAAGTTGTGTCTAAACGGGCAATAGGCGAGTTAAATTAATGAAGCTCTAACAGTTTTTTTTCAACACTGAATATATTTGTTTTATTTAGGTATGCCATCTTACAGGACACCGATAAGGTTATCAGAAAATCAAAATCAAAATATTTTATTTCATCTAAACCTACATAGGTGTACGGTTCCAATTGGTCGTTTCCTATGGAGAACGCCAGCAAGAAACGCCACAAATTGCCTGCTTAAACCGACATTCCAGTGGTCTTAATAATTTGAGGCCTCCAGCCCGGGCATAGACTAGGTACCTACTTATAAAACAAACGAGATACAGCAAAGTGGGTCAACTGGTTAAATATTTAATTGTTATCCGGCGCGGGCCGCCGGTACAATGTCACTGCGGATCACCTCTTCTGCTCCTCTCTTTTGTTAGAAGTACAGGTTCATAAATTATATAACAAAAGCGTGGACGGATCCGTATCGAGTTTAGTGGCTCCAACTTTTATGCATTTTATTTCTCCGTGGGTGAGAGAGAGTGGGGCTTTCCGCCCCTTTCCCCTTTCAAACTTGTTAATATTAATGCCCTAGCGAACATTTTATACAAGGTAGACCAACGATCTGGTGAAGTTCGCGGAACCTATAGATATTTATAAACACATAATTCAATATGGTTAAAAGTAACTTTTAGTTAATAATATCTACGATTTTCAATTTTTAAATACCCTATAAAAGCAGCCTTCACGTACAAAGGCGCCCTATCAGTGTAGTGAGAGCCCGAGTCGCTCGTGGCCGGTTTTTTTTTAATGTGTAAAAGCTGTCCTCTAGTTTTGCTGCAATCTGTGGGAGTGATTTCGTGAAAAGGGATGGAAGTGTGTAACAGGAAGCCGGGGAAGCGCGCGCTATTTGATTTGACCAATGAGCGCGAGTGGTACAGTTGGCCGACAGATGGTACCAACCCATTTACCGTGAGGTTGGTACTGTCAACCAACAGTGTGTGTGTGCGTGTGTGTGACGAGAACGAAAACGGGAAAAAGAGAAGGAGAATGCATCAGCTGTGCACTTAACCTACAGTGTTGTGTATAAAGTGTGCTGTTCTTTAAACTAATCTGTAGGTGTCAACTATATTAATAAAAGTATTTACTGTTGATAATAACTGTCTGAAAAAAGTGCAGATTATATTGATAACAAATGCAAGTGAGTAATAATGAATAATTATTCGAATAACTATTTCAGTATTTAGCTTTTTAAATTTTCAATGGAGAAGGTTCCGTTTTTTTTTTAATAATATTAAGAAATCGTACTAAGCATTTAACACAGCATTGTGTTTTTTGGAAATCTGTTCATAAATGACGAAGCTATGATAGTTTTACCGCCGCTAGTTTGATAGTCACCGCCGCCGCGCGCCGCTCTGAAGCGGTCGCGACGCTGACAAAACAAAATAATGCTACCTTTCGTATATGTATATGTAAACTTATGCAGACACACTTATTCCCGAGGTACCTACCTACACAATATTTATGATTTATACGAAACGTAACCAAGTTTTCTTATACAAAATCAAATTTGTTTTACAAACTGACTTTTTACTGGCTGTATCAAGCAAGACGAAAGATAGATTACCTAGGTAGGGACTGTTCTAGTATCATGAAATGATTATTCAGGATATAATGTTAATGTTGCTTATTATCAAGCTGAGATGTCAGATGTTACATATTATAGAATAGAATAGAATAGAATAGAATAGAATACTCTTTATTATGTACACCATAAAAAATAACAGATATAAATGTAGACATTTTACACAGGGTGACACAATGGGCGGTCTTATCGCTAAAAGCGATCTTTTACAGACAACCTTTGGATGGATTCAAGGGAGAAGGAGAGACAATAATGCAGGTAGTCAGTGATGTACCATTTACATATACAACAAATACATACATACATAAAACATATACTTATCTACATATAATATATACAATAATAAACATGAAACAAGAGCAAGGAAACTAAATGTAATGATGATGTTTAAGGAGAGAGGAAGTGTTTTTTAACCATAATTTTAAAAGTGGACAAAGATTGAGCATTGCAGTGATTGTGCGCGATTTTGAGAATAGAATACTCTTTACTATGTACATCATAAAAATTACAGATATAAATGTAGAAATTTTACATAGGGTGACACAATGGGCGGTCTTATCGCTAAAAGCGATCTTTTACAGACAACCTTTGGGTCATATGCGACTACTGGAAGGCTCGCTCGTTTTTTAATTAATATACTCGTATCGCTCTGTACAGAAGCCCACAATACTAAACACTTCAATTGTTCGAACTTCGTGTTAAAAACAATGTGAAAATGGAATGCAATTTTTCACTCCAGTCTTTTATTGGATTCTTGGACATTTTGCGCTTAGCTATACCGTGCTCGCAAAAAGCCGATCGATACTGCGGCATTCCAGTCCTATATTGTTCCGAGTCTGGTGGACGTTAGTAGCTGCACTGGTATTCTATTGAACTTGCTTCAGTTGGCTCCCAATCCATAAAATAAATCAAAATTTGTGTTTGCGTAATGTACAAATTATGTTTGCTTTACCATGGAGTTAACATTTGGTTTGTTTAGTAAACTAAAAATTGTTCTTCAAATGCAGGGAAATGATAAATGATGTATATTCTGTGTATCGGTTTAACAAACACACACGTCAAATAATAATTTAAAAACTAGATGAGGTCGGTGTTTCATTTGCGACTACTCCGAGAAGAAACACAGGTTTTATATGTATTCGAGAATGCAAATACTAATTTGGCATCTAGTATAAGTTTTTAGAGGCTCTCTCATAAATGATAAATTATATTATTTCTGTAAGTAGGTTTGTACAAACACTTTTACACGTCAATCATATTTTTTAAATTAGATGAGGTCGGCGTTTCCTATCTGACTACTCTGAGAAAAAAGGCCGAAATGAACTCAGAGGTCACAGTCCCTTTTAAAGTCCAGACATAATCTTGGTCAGATCATGTGAAGTCCATGTAGATTTGTGTATGAAATGGTCTTTTGAGGAAAAATCACACAGATTGAGTGGACCTGTCCAGTCAGTTCAGGCATTTGTCAGTAAGCGTGCAACAACGAACACTACCGAAGAAAGGACATTTGAGTTGGTCGCATAAATTAGTCAAACTGCCAGATCATGATTAAAACTAACTCAAAAAGAAACAAAAAAGCTATGACCCACATAGTCCTCATATTCACAATAATTAAAATTATATAATACTTTACAAAGTAAATACTCATGTCATTATAAATATAAAAATCATCAAAGTCAATGTGTATATAAAAATTCGGTCACAATCTTTGAGGACCATGTAGATTGGATTGGATTTGGTAAAGTTGTCGCCATCTTGGATTTTCAATTTGATTTTGCTATCGTCTTTAGCACCCTCAAAAACCATGGAAACGAGACCCATGATGAAAATTTAGTGTTTATTAAGTTTTACCAACTTATTTTATTTTTCCACCGTGAAGTTAAAAAGTTCGACTCATTTTTTGCGAGGTTAGAAGCGCATAATTCCTTCGTCATATTTGGCTTTGTTGGGACCTCATGGTATCATGGTTGGAGAAGGTGGTAAATGAAATTCTAGTGTACAGTATAAAGTCTAATGAATGATAACCTTGAACTATAAGCACAGTGACGCTTCTTTCTGATTCTATACAGAACACAAATTATTGGGGAAGACGACTGGCCGCTAAAATGTATGCGCGGGGAACAATGCATTTTGCATTGTTAGCACTATTGTTACCTGTAGTTCCTACATACCTCCCCCTTTTTTTAAAGAACAATTTATTCGTTGGTTTATATTCTGCTGTCTTCTCTTGGCATCATTGTGGCGTGGCACCTACAACACAAACTCTGCAGACTGACCTACAATCGAAAAGCAAAATACAAATAATTCAAAAGTCTAACCCTAAACAACTTACACGATGCAACTTTTTTTACATCTCAACAATACAATAGTGTGAATACCTATTAAATTGTATCCGACTTGAGGTAAAATACATTCTTAATTAAAAATATCCTAGAACATTAAGGGTAGTTATCATGACAAACTACTCTGCTATAAAATAATTGGATACCCCATTAGGGTCCACAGTATTTTCCATGATGACGCCAATCTATATGACATGCACACAATACACTTCAAACAACTTTTACCCTATTATACACAGATAATGCTCTTGGCGTCGGCTGTCCTGCCTACGTGTGAATACATACATTGTTGTTGCAGTAATATTTTATTACGTTACCAAGAATTGTTATCGAAAGCATTAGGTACATGAAATACAATTTATTGTTTATGCATACCATAGTTTATTTCATTGTTAGGTACAAGGTTAAAGTTAGTCTAAATCCCAAAGTTATTATCATTGAAAAACTGCTTTTCATCCACTTAGTGTCGATATACATTACTTATCTCTAATGCGCTATCTATTTCATTGTAATCACTGTTCCGTATTTTACATTAATACTTCTAATGTTACACGTTGTTTTTATTACGCATATTATGAACCTTGCGGTATGGTGGACTGCTGGGCCGCTGTGACTGCAGGTCCCTCAGACCATAACGATGTCTGTTCATTCCTTACAAAAACATGTGACCACGTCTTTAAATCTTTACTTGTAAAAATATTACGTGACTCGCTAATCACTCTTGACGGATGTCGCAACGTTTTTATTGCTTGACGAAGCTGTCCTACATAATATGCTCGGGTTGTTAGCCTGTTGGTTTTGCACGTGGAAATATCTTCTGCCAACCTAATAGTTTCGCCATATACTATCTCTGCAGCACTAAAATCTGAATCAAGTGCGCGCGCTGCGCGAAGTCCTAACATAACCGTTTGCAGTTCGTCCACCCAATCCATACTACCTGTCAAACGTGCGGTTAGTGCGTTTTTTAACAAACGATGCCACCTTTCTACTAAGCCGGTGCTCTGAGGGTGATAAGGGGTTGTTCTAAATCTTTGCATGCCTAAAAATCTCATAAGACTGTTATAAAGGTCGCTTTCAAATTGCCTGCCCTGGTCGGACGTTATCTTACTTGGACAACCAAACCTGCATATCCAATGCTCGTAAATAACTGTGGAGACCGTATGAACTGTATTGTCTGAAACTGGTATTGCTTCAGGCCAAAGCGTAAAACGATCTATAATAGTTATACAATACCGATGTCCGTGCTGTGACGTGGGCAAAGGACCTAAAATATCTGCTTATCACCCTCTGGCATAACTACGTGTCTAAATGCTAACTTACTGTTAAGGTCACGTCCTGCCGTAACCCGATCGTGCACTTGCGCTAGCCAATTCGTTGAAATTGAGCACCGTTGGACAAACAATAGACTCGACACGCGATAATGTGTTAGCCTGTACTTTCTGGGCCTTTCACATATTGTATGTCGCTGTAAATTCGCTGATCTACAATAATTATCTGCCCTTCTTGGTAATTTGTCGTCGCTCTATCAAAGTATGAGCGCAGAGTTTTTTTTAAATGGTTCCTTTGAACCATGGCCATTTAAAAAAGCTCTGTGCAACCCTAACTTAAGTTCTAGGGGTTTTACACCGTATGTTTTAATGTTTGTGTCAATTGCAGCGTACAGCTTATAACCGCTTTCATAACGCACACAATTCTTAATACTACTCACTGGCAAAACTGACACAATTGCACCTGTATCCACGAGGAATCTGATTCTTGAGTTCCGATCGATTACGCACAAACGATGGTTCCTTGTCGGGGTAGCCTAGGCTCCCACCGAACAAGACTGCACTGCGCTCCATCCAATTGCATGGTTTAGTACATCTTCTTGGTTTCTTTCCATACGCATAATAGTAGCTGCATAACCAATCTGGACTCTGCAGTACAACGTGGACCTCTTGACATTGACTGCGATCTGCGCCAGTTTCCACGGTTTCCGCTTCTCCTACTGCGTTCACGTATCTCATTGACGTCTCTCTGCAGTTTCTTCAATTCAATAGTTAATCCATTCATTAGGGTTGCTATGTCCGACGTTAACGATGACGCTGCCGAAGTTATGGTGGCTACTGGTGGTGATGGTGGTTGACTCATGGTTTGGAACCCTTTAAATTCCCGCCGATAGGTCCCGAGTCGACGGGGAGTCGTCTACTGCGCGTTCCCACTCTATCACTTTACTGCTTACTGTTTGTTCACTTTAACACACCACCCGTATTGTATTTCTCTACAACCACGTCTCTAAGATCACGTCGGGATCACCAATGTTGGGACCTTATGGTATCGTGGTTGGAGAAGGTGGTAAATGAAATTCCAGTGTACAGTATACAGTCCATTGAATGATACTCGTAACCATGAACAATAAGCACAGCGACGCTTCTTTCTGATTCTATACAGAACACAAGTTATTGCTACGGCGCGGGGAAGACGACTAGCCGCTAAACTGTATGCGCAGGGAACATTAAAGACATTAAATAGTGCTAACAATGCAATAATGTCAGTAAGCGTCAGGCCGCATACTATGGTACGAAAATCATAAATGCTGAACATCACGTAATTTTTTGTCCATTTGGAAATCTGAAAGCGCCCGGGCTTCTATCTGAATCTTTTCAAATATATTTTCGGTGTCCTCTCGTCATGCCGCACCTATTCAGCTATCAAATTTGCGCCCTGGGTATGCTTACTCAAAAAAGAAAAACCCTCGGGCTACTACACCATTACTTTTAACCAACTTACCCAATAAATATCATTTAAGTATCATCATTATTATTTTTGAATGTATATGCAGATTACTATAAATTAATTACTATAAAAAAGTTTTGCTTTCGCTCGACAGCTAAATGGAGTCAGGTTTGCCTTCTTTTTTTTTTTTTTTTTGGGTGGGAAATCATCAAATGACCTCTCCCGCTCTGGGTGGAGCGGAAGGGCGTGTCAGACTCTTACTGACTAAAGCCCACCCGTGTTCCTTCAGTTGCCTGTGCGCCAGGGCCACGGTAACTCTTTCGAACAATGCGCGACCCCGGTAGGCATCAGTCCTATCGGACCCCGTCAATGGTGCTGACATCTCTTTGAGGCGCGCGTGGAACACGACGCGCCGTCGACCCGGGCCTGGTCCTTACCGGACGGCGAGCTGCCCATTGCTCGCCGTCCGCAAGCCCGCGCCTACGGTGGCCGGGAGTCGGCAATCGACTCCCGACGCCCAGGGTGTCTCCTCCTCCTGCGGCGGCTAGGGGCGTGAGGGCGTAGAGACTGCCTCTCTCTTTCGCGCTCCGCCTCCTCCTTCGCGAGCATTACTGCTTCGCAGAAGGAGGTGACGGCTTCCCATTCCCTCTCGCTCCGTACCATGGCCTGAACCAGGGCCGGACGCGAGAGGTCGCCGCCGAGTCAGGTTTGCCTGAAGCCGCTATAACGGAAAGCGCATTCGTAATAACGCAGATTTTATTTTTAAATACACAAGCTCTCGTTACAGCGAGTTGATATAATAAAAAAACAGGAATATCTAGCTGTAGTCAATCAAGCGTGTAAAATTCATATTTTCCCAAAAACGCGGTACTAAAAAATGTGTGTATAATATTTTATATTATTTATATTTGGTTTTTTGTTGAAATTTCGTCTGACCCGTTACCACAGTACTTTATAGTTTTAGAGTTCTAAGCCCGAGAGGTCGGGGCGGTAACGAGACTATTACTTAGCCTACATTGCGTCATCTGTCTGTTTCTCACAGGTTTTTAGAGTTTTGAACTGTGTTGAGTAGCCAGACGTTTATTAAAGCTTACTTGTGTACGTTCCACTTATGTTGTTACTTTAGCCTCTATCGCGGCAAGTTTAATTTATAATGGGGTGAGTAAAAGAAACTTTGAACTAACTCGCTCTTTGGTACGGTACGTAGTGGAAGCTGAAGGCCTGGACAAAGTGACATTCTAATAGCGATAACGATGATGAAAAAGTCAAATATGTAGGGGACTGACACATGCTACCGACTTACCGAAAAGCTACGATATGTCAATCCCGTTGCAAGTTTTTGTGAAAATATGACACGCTTTGTAAGCGATTGCCAGTTTTGGGCGAACTTCGCGTGGAACGCGTTTTAAAACACACCGTGTCTCTGTAATGTCAAAGCATTTATTTCAATTAAACCAGTTACAGACACTTTTGAATTGTCAAAGAGCCATTGCGAGAGATCGCAATATTCTTCACAGTTGGTTTACAAATCAACGAAAAGGGTTTAGAGCAGACAGAACATCAAGATTCTCGACCATTTTTCATTAATTAATTGACAATGAACTAAAAAACAACTGAAAAGGTTCGAGCATGCAAGGTATAATTCCGACCAGCAAACGTTTGCGTATATTCCTCGCAGCCACACAGGTCGTCGTCGCGAGCAAGCTCGAGCGTGCGCAAGCTACTTTACTTTGCTCGTCTGACTCGCTTTTCGCCAGTTTCTATTGAAAGCTCCCGCAATGAGTTTCAAACAACACGCCAACTTTTAATTGAGTTCAGACCAGCGCAGGTTTCGCTAAGTAAACAACTACGTTGTAGTTCAGATTACCATGTCGCTTGCTAACAAATATTTTGTGTTCACTTTAATTTTTTTACACTTATATTACGATCCAGTTGTGCCTCGAAAAGCAGGCTAAGCCGTTGGTCCCGGCTGTCATTCGTAGATCTTTGACAGTGGCTACGGGTATTCAGAAGCCTGAAAGTCATACAACCAGCATTGCCAAGGGGTATCGTGTTACCCAGTAACTAGGTTGTGGACGTCAGATAGGCAGTTGTTTTATGTAAAATACTGGTATTCGACTGGAGGCCGACCCTTACATAGTTTCGAAAAGGCTGGGCAGATGATATTGCTATCAAATTGTAAGTTTTAGGAACATTAAAGAAGAAAACGAATTTCAGAAAAACAGTAGTTTTTGATTTTTTGGTGTAAGTCGGTACCTGTTTGTAACTTTTCTCGTTAAGATATAATGTAAGGCATGGAATAGAGAGTATGTAAGGCATGATATTTTAAATAAAATTACTAGCTTTTGCCGGGGGCTTCGCCCGCGTGGAGGTCGGAAATTATACCACGGGAACGTAGTTCCGCGATAAAAAATATCCTATGTGCTAGTCCAAGTAATAAACTATTTGTGTTCCGAATTCCATCCAAATCCGTTCAGTCGTTTTTGCGTGAAAGAGTAACAAACATCCATCCATCCATCCATCCTCACAAACTTTCACATTTATAATATTAGTAGGATAAGTATCTACTTAGTTGAAAATTATAAGGAGCTTTTACCGTTTTTAAGAATTAAAATAACTACTTAATATCTACGAACATAAAAGCTTGCTTGTTCGCAACCCTGGTCAGTGTCAGGTCTTGTTTGTTGTTTACATTGGAAAAGCTTCGGAAAACTTATTTTGTTAATAATTTTTCATTGATAGTCAAGTTTACCGGCTAACCCATTTCTGCCTCAAGATTTCTTCTTATTATTTGGCTCGTTGGTTTCATCTAGACAAAAACCAACGTGTAGTCCGGGGCTACTGATAGAATTGAAACTTTTTTAAACAAGCCCGGTTTTTTAAGGTTCTGATCCCAAAGGGTACCAATGTGACCCTATTACTAAGGCTCCGCTGTCAATCCATCCGTCCGTCTGTCACAGGGCTATATTTTTTGAACCGTAATAGGTAGACACTTAAATTTTGTGTCACAAAGTGTGTACAACATTTTTAAAAATAAAATAAAGTAAAAAATTAAAAATGGTCCCCATTCAAGACACATGTTTTTTTTGCTCGATCTTAATGGCAGTATGGTGGTACGGAACCCTTCGTGTCTTTCTCTTCGCGTCCGATTCGCACTTGGCTGCTTTTTCTTAACTTTTTGTCTATACCTACTGGCCGAACCTTATCCATGTCCTTTTGTTACGTTTAATCCAAACACCAGCAAAGGAGCCGGTAACTCGTATCAACCACATTCTAACTTGATGTATACTACTTAAATTATTATTATAGTCATGATATTAAATCCACAGAAAACTATTTAGCTTGAAATGAATGTCAAACCACTCGGAACACGTAAACCGGAAAGAACCTCGAATATAAGCGAACTGTGTTTTAAACTTTAACTTAATTATGAAACTTTATGATTAACATGAACATTAAAGCACTGACTTTGCTGAAAACAGGAAATTAATTCTGCGTATACGAGATCGGAGTTCAGTTGCTCAAGGCGACCTAATTGTTTGGCATTCTCTCGTTAATACCAGTGGCAGCCGCATTCATTGTGCACCAGACAATTGTTCAGAGTTCTCGTAATTTCCGGCCACAGCACAGACTCTTTAATTGTATATTGATAATACAATTATTCCATTCTTAAGAGTTAGAAAGGATTCACATTATCAGTTTAAAAAAAAAACGCTATTTTACTGTAGATAATTTGGGCGTTGAAATTATGTTTATTTGAAGAGTGGTGTTCGTTAAATTGTTATTTTTTCCATAGCTCTCTATATTTTTTATTTTTAAACCCATAATTCGTAAATTCAAATAGAAAAGGTATTTTCAAAGTTTTATAAAAATATCAACCTCACGTGGTCTTTCAGAATCAAAGATATTATGACTGTTTCGTGGAAAAGTAGGTATTAAATATCTTGAAGGAATACTTCAAAACCTACCTATCTATTACATACAAAAATATACAGTTACTTTTGGTACGGTTATATTGAAATATAATGTATTTGTGGAACTTTACAAAATTTAATGTTGCTTAATTATTAAAGACCCTTTCGTTAACATTACAGCCGGTTTCTGACAGCCGAATCAAGTCTCAATTAGAAGTGAATGTACATCCATCCCACGTCTTCTATAGTGATTGGTAGCCGGAAACTAACAGCCAATCAGTTAAATTGGTGTTTGGCTCCAGATAACGTTTAATTTGGCAACCTAAATTCGGGATTAAGGCTCGCTTCAGCCGTAACTATTGAGTATGAATCGGTTTAGTTATAAACTTGTTGGAATCCTATACGGAAATTGAATCGACCTATAGTTGTCAGCGTCAGCGCTAACCATTGGAAACGATAGAAACAAACATAGAAATCCAATTATTGTCGAATAATTCATTCTAGGCTCACCACAACAATGTTAGCGACCTGCCAAAGATAATCGTCATTCAGGGCACGCACAATCCGTATTTTATTCATCAACTGTGCGGATTTATTTAATAAAGTACTGTTATACTGGTAATGCGTGTGGAAATACATCATGGTTTCCAAGCAGGTAGAAATGTTTGTATACTCAACCGCACTTCAGTGGTTACAATTTGACACTGACAGCGACAATATGTCGGTTGACTGTACGACATACGTACTGGCGCGATAGGTGCCCATAGTCGTCTAATTGCTTTACCACTATAAGGTTGAATTTCATTTGCACATCATAAAACGTCAAAGTCTTCTTCCAAAATCCAGAAGATGCAGTGTAGTTGCAAAAGTCTCAAGTTTGAATGAAAAACCGTGTATTCTTGTCATCTATGTACTGCGCGTAGCAATAGAATGAGCTCGTTTTGCGCGTGTCGGGAACTTCACACTAGCTAACTGTCAACGGTAGAAAAGACCTACGAAAATCGTTGTTTTGATCGAAACTTAACTGCAACCGAACTTCTTTAGATACGTAAAGTTAGCCTAGCCTACAGATCCTATAGGTTCTAACAAAACAACTTTAATACAAAAAAATAACCGACTTCCAAAAAAAACTTGAAAAATAACTTTAATTTCGGAAGTCGGTGTCTTGGGTTTTGTATTTTCATTTTTGGCCACCGACTTCCGAAATTAAAGTAATTTTTCACGTTTTTTTGTGTTTTTTGGAAGTCGGTTGTTTTTTTGTAAAAATGTTTTTATTTTTCACTTTTTAGTTGTGGTAGGTACCTACCCCCATTCCCTACACACATTCGTATACCACTACTTGATATGTAAATAACCGTGACAGGAAATTATTAAAACATATCAATATAAACTAAGTGGAAAAAATACGCAGTATTAAGGATAACTCAAAAACTTCTGGTCAGAACTTGATCAAATTTAAATGGGACCACATGTATAGCACACCAGCTTTCAAATAAAAATAAGAATCATCCAAATCGGTTCACCCAAATTAATTAGTCATATTCGTTTTGGTCAAAAAACACACCCACGACGTAAATATCTTCGTGAACAAAGCCCAAATATCTTTGACATGAAAAAACAAAAATAATTCGGTACACGAAACAATGTTGCCGATTCTCTTGTCATAAAATGCTCTAAAGTAAACTAAAAACGTCAGACGACGATTTCCCATTCTGAAAAAGACTAAAGTGACACAACTTAACTATATTTTAGTTTGACAGCACTAAGATGGCACTGAGTTAGTAATTTAGTGAAAATGGCAATTTTGCTATTCTGAATTTGACCTTTTTCACCTCAAATTTTGGTTGCCTAACTAAATCTGACTATTTTTAATCGCGATTAATAAGGTGTGGAATAGTTGTAATGAACTAAAATTCACCAGAACACCTCGACTTCAGGTGCAAAAACAGTACCGTATCGTTGCTTATTTTATTTTGCTTATATCTCGAAAATGGTGTATCCTATCGCAAAAATAGTGAAAATTTCCCTTAACTCTTAAACCCCTAAAACTCCATGTGTAGGTAATAATTTTTCATATTTTCTATACAAAAAGTGAAACATTCCATATAAAACACATTGACCCAGGCCACAACTCGCACCTCCGGCTCTAAAAAAAAATCACGGTGTAGGGCAAACAAGTACTGCGTGGAGGCGCGGTTGTCAAATTAAATTTTAGTAGCGTCAATATTATTTTAAAATTTAGAGATATTTTTATGCAGAAAATAGCTTTAAGATTCTCATAGCCAAAAGTAAGGAATTTTAGTGATAGTTCGGTGTTCAAGAGAATCGGCACCAATATTTGTTTCGCCATTTTAAAACTTAACAGTTATGAAGGAACGATGAAATCAGTTTTTAGACAAACTTAATAAAATAAAATCAATATCATAAGGCTATCGGATCAACAAAGTTCTGAAAGCGACGCTCTTTACTTGTTCAGAATCATTACCTAACCTCAACTAACTAACAAAGTACAAATCTGTGTATAATAATTACGCGAGAAAACTCTTTCATCTCCATCAATATCGTTAAAAGGTCCGATTAAAGGCTCGT
Source organism: Dryobotodes eremita (assembly GCA_917490735.1). Classification (NCBI taxonomy): domain Eukaryota; kingdom Metazoa; phylum Arthropoda; class Insecta; order Lepidoptera; family Noctuidae; genus Dryobotodes; species Dryobotodes eremita. The sequence goes on along the minus strand of OU823241.1, from coordinate 29,025,852 downwards.
AAACACTGGCGCGACGCGACGCCCGACACAAAGGCACCGCGTGTCGCGCGACGAGCGGCGCCATTGCGTAGCGCTGTCGCGTCACGCCTGTCTGTGGGAGCCTTTACTAAAGTTCTACGCTTCGTTGAAAGCTATTATTATTTCGTCGTAAGATGTGGTTCTTTAATAACGTCAAATAGAAGTTATCGGAAGCCTAGGTGTAAAGGCTCGACATTTATTTACTTCTTCAGTTCGCCTTAATTAATGTAGAAGTGAATTTGTTTACGGCTGAATCAGTAATACTTCAGCATAATAATATGCTTTTAATATGTTTTCAAATTCGTTAATTAATTTACTGCATAATCTGGGTCAGGTTCTGGGTTTGATTCCTTGGTCGGCCATAGTTTTATGGGTTTTTCCATTAGGAATTTCTCTGTAGCAACCCGGAGTACCCTATTCCAGAGCTGGCTAAATGTGGGTATATTTGCACTAAACTTCGGGGAATAGGTACAGGCATGATGTTCAACGTAATTCATTTTATGTTATCTTTGAACAACTAAAATAAAATATCGACAATACATTGAGCTAAAAAAAACCGATTTCATTTCCTGTCTTTGCAAAATGAAATAATAATATGATCTTTGTGTAGCTGAAGAATACGAAGCATTACCTCGGTTTTTTATTCATGTGGCTTTTCTACCTACTGAGCAGAAATTTTATTAAACTGAGGTTCCGGGCGGAACGTTATTCGTGTTTCGTTTCTTCCATTTTACAAATATTTGAATGTTATTTAAATCTATATAAATATAAAATTTTAATTTTTCGTATTGTTTGTGAAAAATAACAACCCGCTTCCGAAAAAAAAAAAAACCCCAAAGTGTAAAAAATGCGTGAGTGCCGTGGAACACTCGGTTGGAACGGAAGTTCCGTTCGTAGTATATTTAGAACATCCATAGAACCAATTTGATTACCATAAAAAGGGTTATATTGAGTCAACCTTAAAAGATAGACATATGTTGTCGCAGACTTTTTTTAGAAATTTTAAAGGGGAACAACTCCGTCATACATGATTTTTGCGTAACTTTAACCGTTTACGCAGCGCACGCAACGGAAGCTCTCAAAAGGTATCATCCTTTCCGGTTTTTGCAACATTTCTCATTTATGCTCCGCTCCTATTGGTCGTAGGGTGATTTTATATAGCCTAAAGCTTTCCTCAATAAATGGACTAACCAACACAAAAAGGTTTTTTCAATTCCTACTAGTAGTTCCTGAGATTAGCGCCTTCAACAAAACAAACAAATAAAGAAAGGGTCGTGACGGAAAATTCTTAAATTTTTTTTCGCCTAGCCCCCTTCCGCCAAGTCCGTACAGGGCGATAAGGAACTTCGTTCCAACAACTGAGTGATTTGGTTCTGTATTTTCGTTTTTGCCCCCGACTTCCGAAATTAAGTGTATTTTCACTTCGTAGTGCTTTACCTTTTTTGGAAGTCGGTTGTTTTTTAATTTTTCACTTTTGTCGTGGTACCTACTCCACACCAATTCGTATACCCCTACTTGTTATGTAAACAACAGTGACAGGAAGTTTTATAACATCATCAACATACACCAAGTGGATTAAATAAGTATTATTGAAGCTACATCAAAAACTACACAAGAAATGTTACTAACATTTATGTGAGACCACCGCACAAGCTTCAACTATCAAATTGGTTCACAATTGATGAAAATGTCGATAAACATACATACAGACGAACGTAGAACCTCCTCATTTTTAGAAGTCGGTTAAAAATGAAATGCCTTTCGTTGGTAAATGCATCACTCAAGTACAGCTGGACCTATTTGACTACCTTTTGTTTTCAAATGTTCCTAATAGTCCGAATTTTTATGGAAAAAAAAATTGGAAAAGTTTCCCGGATAGCTTTCAAATTCGGAAAATAACTGAAAGTCCTTTTTGGGGATTTTTGTATGAATCATTGAAATTTGGACAGGACGACGTCTGTCAGGTCAGCTAGTAGGTAATAAATGTAAAGGATGTAACAACTTTAACGAAAATATTCTTTTACGACCCAACCATATGCAGCTGTTTGATGTTTAATATCATTTGGATACATCGAAAGGTTTGTTAAGGCATTGGGTATCCAATATAATAGCAATGAAGGCTATTCAATTTGAGAGTTTAGAGCAAAGTGATATTTTACGAATTCTGAGAAATTTTCAACAATACATAAATTTAGGTTTTCTCCAATACCATGAAATTTTGTCTAGGCTTTATGGGGCGGTTAATTGTTGCTAATGGGTCACACTATCGTGTCCCGGAAGACATAAGTCAAATTATAAGTAACCCTGTATACTTATAAAACTTACAAAATTTCAGTAATAATAATTATCGTTATTGTTTTTCAAGGCCTATGCAACAATACGCTACACGCTTATAAGGGAAGTAGTAGGGACCATAGACATAAGATAGAGTAGGGACAGTCAACCACAGGTCTGTGGTTACAATTTGACTTTGACCTACCTACCTTTGAGTTTCTATAAAATAAGAGGCCAGCTTAGACTGCTTTTGTTACCACTACCTCGCGGCCTACTGTACATTGCAAACTACACATTTCCGAAAGATCCCTACAAAAATATTGATTGGTAAAACAAACCTGCAAATTGATTCAGCTGTGAAGTTTCAGCCCCAGTTTATTGATAGAGGCGAGTGCGCATATAACACTGTTATACTATATCAACGTGTTTTCAGTGAATCAAATAGCTCGTCAACTCCGCCAGACCGTTCAGGCTATTTTCCAATAAGTTAGATATCATACACACTGCTATGAATTTCTCTGGTAGAGACGTCGAATTGAAAACGTTATAAGCTATCTGTTCTATTTGTGAAAACATAGGTCTTTTTGGCGTGAACACCTTACTTGATATGACCTTCCCTCTACCGTTCTTGTGTGTATAGGTACTAGGGATGCAATCAATTACGATATTAGGTTTAAGTATTCAACCAAAAATTAGTGTAGTTATGACGTTTGCCTGATTATAACGCTTGGGGGTTTGAATATAATCCTTGAAGGAGTTTAGTTGCTTCTTTTCGTATTATATACTACTATTGTTGTATTTTTTCCAAGCATACATGATCGTACCCGTACCGCCCATGTTTGGACTACTTACAGCTTATGACCGAAAGAGGAAATAGCAGTCTAAATGTCCGGGCCGGTGTAAGCGGGCGATCATAAGGATCCAAAATAAAAAATCATTTATTTAAAGTAGGCTGAGATTCAGCAGTTTCGAACATCAATATTACATAAGACAATCTCCCAAAACGCTCGCCCTTCACCATTTCCTAGTGCTTTAGCTGGGAAGAAGAAGTTTCTCTAAGTAATAGACTAAGGCCCACTTGCACAGCCAATCACTAAACACATTTAGCGCTAAATGAGTTTTAAAAATCAATCTGTCCCTGTCATCTTCAAACATTTAACAGAAACGGAATTATGTTTTAAACTCGTTTAGCGCTAAACGTGTTAAGTGAATGGCGGTGCGAGTGGGCGTTAAAGCGGTAACTTCTACATGTTGTGAAAGGCAAAACAAATGCCCGGCATCCGAATGTGCTACACCACGGTGAAGTTTCAAATAAAACAGAGAGCGTCGTTTGGTTCCCCGTAGAGATATTGTGTACGGTGTAAATTCATTTTGAAGCTCTCCTGAGAACAGATCGTAGGTACAACAGCACAGTAGACAAATTAGTAATATACAGTATTTCAAATAGGAACAAATCGTTAAATCCAAATAAAAAAAACCAGTTAGTCATGAGCGTGACTTATGAAGTCATGAGTTTGTCGGGGCTGTCGCTTCGAGATAAGTGGTTAGCTTTTTATACATGTAGTGCATGAATAGAAAGGTAATAGATAAACAATAGAAGATAGATAGATAGACAATAGAAAGTTTGGTAAAAAACCCTTACACCCGTTGGAGCGAAGCTTTTGAAAAAGCCTAGTTGAGGTATTGGTTATCTTTATACTGTGACAACAGGCAAGCCAACAAGCGGGACACGGGGCTTAGCATTCACCCATCACCCAGGGCGTTTGAGCGATCAATGATGCCCTACAAATCTCCCCTCGATATTAGCAAGATTTTCTCTACGTATAGGTAGGTATAGCGCGGCTCAATTATGTTCACGTGTCACTCTAATTTTGCAATGCAACATGCTTTGAGGAGCCCTATATTAAGAGGGCCCTTCTCGGTCTGTCTATCGTCAACGCGAGCATGATTGAAAAGCTTGTTGTTTCATCCAACGCAATGTTTGAAAAAAAAGGAAGAGTGAGAACGCGATAACATCGAACGAAAATTGGCGCGCAAAGATTTCACAAAATGTGTTCCAGGAAATTACGTGTTTTTGAAAAAGCTTTACAAGTTTTTGGAAAAAGAAATTGTCATTTAGAATCTTCATTACATGTGTGAGGTTTCTATGAAAATGTTTTCTATACTTTTGCAATTTATGAGTACATTGTGAACGGCGAAAGTTCAGGTAAAATTTGTGCAAAAAAGCAGATTTTTGGAGGCTTGTGCTGAATTTCTTTCTCCAAATTTTGATTTTTTACTTGCACAGAAACCTAGATAAAGTACACAAGATACCTATTAGTTCAAAAATTTCAATAAAATATGTGTTACAACGCTATAATCACGTACGAGCGTTTGTATGAAAAGTATATCGAGTTGGCCGCTCATAATGAAATACGTTAAATTATTTTGTATAGGTACCTAGTTGGTTTTTTTTCGTGCATTGAAAATAGTGAATAAAATACTCTTGTTTCTTATTTTTAAACCAATAACAAAAGAACAATTACCAAATAGTATGAAGACTGGTGCGACTTTTTTTCCCGCATTCGATCAAATATGAAAAATACGGTACAGAATCTATATATAAAATTCAAAGTCCTGACAGATATATCAACGCACATACTAAACCTCTGGTCCTATACAGAGACATGCAATTTGAAGAGTGTGTTCTTTATGAAGAGTAAGAGGGTGAAATGAGGGTTGAATTTTCTGTAAAACTTTTTATTCTCAGGCTCAATTGACTCGAAAATTGGTACACATACTCTTCAATTAAAATTATGAGACACGTGTATCACAGTTTTTTCAAAATCATCCCACAACAGACTCAAATAAGGTTTTGCTGAGGTAGAGGTGTATCTGTAATATGTGACATCCCGATTTTCGCGTTGGCACGTGATATGCGACATTGATAATGCCAGTATACTTATGTCTCCTGCTAGTGTCACGGGTTTATCCGAAAGAGTTACCGTGGCCCTGGCGCACAGGCAACTGAAGGAACACGGGTGGGTTTTAGTCAGTAAAAGTCTGACACGCCCTCCCGCTCCGCCCAGAGCGGTAAGATAAGTAAGATATTTGCTGACTGCCCACCCAAAAAAATAAAAGCACACACCGGCTCCAATGAATTGATGGAATGTTTGGCTTTGTACCGAGTAAAACATTAATAACAAATATAACAGTACCTGATGCTGAAAAATTGCGATTTTTGTGAAAGCTTGCCTTTTTTCGGTTCTGTTGATTCCTGCCTAGGTATATTTTTACAATTGAGTAAAAAATTATGTATAGATTGCGATTCTAGAAGCGTAATCAATTAAACATCAAGAATATCAACCGTAGCTTACTAACAGGAATTTCATTTTCACCTACGCAATATAGTACATTACTGCAGCGGCCGACAACAGAGGCATTTATGGACGAACGTGATAATATGGGCCGAGGCGAAGCCGAGGCACATTACGTGAGTTCATCAATGTCTGACTGCGGCCAAGGCTTCTATAATACTATTCTCAAATAACGCGCGGAAATTCAAACTAAGTAAATAAATTATAAATTTCAGAATCAATGACGAACAACGATAACTTTTCTCGCGCCAATATGTTCATTTGTTTCTTTTTCACTTTAAACAGCCCTATTTGCTAAGCCAGTTCGAGGTTGAAATAAATCTTTGATAAGTTACCTCCTTGGTTGCCATGGGTTGAAGTAAAAAGTTCGTTCCATTTTTTTAAACGACACAACAGATATGAGTTTTTAACCGACTTCAAAAAAAGGAGGAGGTTCTCAATTCAACTGTATTTTTTATATTTTTTTATTTGTTTTAGCTCAGAACTTTTTTCTGGGTGAACCGATTTGGATGATTCCTTTTTTATTTGAAAGCTGGTGCTTCACATGTGGTCCCATTTAAATTTGAACAAGTACTGACCAGTAGTTTTTGAGTTATCCTTAATAATGCGTATTTTTTCCACTTAGTTTATATTGGATGATGTTATAATAATTTCCTGTCACGGTTATTTACATATCAAGTAGTGCTATACGAATGTGTGTGGGGTAGGTACCACAACTAAAAAGTGAAAAATAAAAACACTTTTACAAAAAAACAACCGACTTCCAAAAAAAACACTAAAAAACCTGAAAAATAACTTTAATTTCGGAAGTCGGTGTCTTAGGTTGTGTACCTAAGACACCGACTTCCGAAATTAAAGTAATTTTTCAGGACATTTTGTGTTTTTTTTTTGGAAGGCGGTTTTTTTTTTTGTAAAAAAACACGTGTGGCACTCGGGGACTGCCGCGGTATAGCTATTGCATAGCATTTTTTATCAACTTAAGCAATTATATATATTTTTTATTTTTATTTATTTGATATTAATTCAAGTTACACTTTTTGAGCGTGGTGACCGATAAGAAAACATTTTTTTTTTCTTTTATTGAATAAATGAGAAGTTAATATCGATTAAAATATTTTTAAGCTATTGCATAGCTTTTATCGCGGGCTTTGAGCGCGGCGACCGAATCAAGAAATTCCGTAACGAAAATAAAACCTAACAACCCCCACTCCGCCTACCATGTAGCTCGGCCGAGCGTTCGCTTAACGTGTATGTATACGGTACGACTGTACGAAGCTCGCACGGATCGAGACGAGCTGCTCCGAAATCTGACGAATACGTAAGCAGATTGCATAAGTTGATAAAAAATGCTATGCAATAGCTTTACCGCGGCAGTCCCCGAGTGCCACACGTGTTTTTATTTTATTTTTTATGCGGTGAGTATGGCATTATAAAGTTATGATAGATACCTATACACCTATATACTTTCTCACAAACAGCTGCTTACGTATTTCGGAGCAGCTCGTCTCGTTCCGTGCGAGCTTCGTACAGTCGTACCATATACATCCACGTTAAGCGAACGCTCGGCCGAGCTACATGGTAGGCGGAGTGGGGGGTGTTAGGTTTTATTTTCGTTACGGAATTTCTTGATTCGGTCGCCGCGTCAAAGCCCGCGATAAAAGCTATGCAATAGCTTAAAAGTTTTTGTCATAGTAATATATTCGGCCACTAACGACGACAGATGTGGATTTCCATACTAACATTGCCGACCGCTGCTCGTATGTATTTGACCAGTACAGCATTTTCGATTTATCTCGAAGTAGGTTGTCAAAATAATGCTCGAATTTCCAAGCATGTTTGAGAAAAAAAAAAACCACCACTGTATAACTGTTAGAACTAGATATAGACAACACTGTCTGTCCAGTTTGCTATACCAAATTTCTAGTTCTTATGTTGCAGAGATAAAAAAAAAATATCTTTTAGAGGTTCCGTTTTATTCAAGCATTTTATAGGCGCGGGTGCGGTACGTACTCTAGAACAGGCGCGTGGCATCCGACTGGATTTAGTTCGCCCGGGTGAACGCGAGCCGTAGGTACGTTAGCGCGTGACTTCGAACGAGTGAACTATCTGTCCTAATCTGTGGCCTTATACTTAATAAAATTTTATGCTTTGTAGGAATTATGTTTTTTAAATTAATGATACGAGTGGTAGTTTGGCTTTGCCAGCGCCTTTGTTTATTTTTATTTTTTTATTTCTGAATGGGCCTGCTCTTGACCTGCTCTGAAAGAGATGGATGAGGTCTATGAATGATGGAACGAGCGTGCCCAGAAGAGGGCTGTTCTCATTCTCGACTGTTGCTTGTCGTATTCGTAGTAATAATAGGTTTTCGTAGTTCAAGTTTTACTACTGATGCACGGTCGATCGTACAACGAAGTTTCAGAATAAATGCTGTTTGCGGTGTCTGATTTGTTCTTTAGTTTTTTTTTTAAATATCACTGACGTGCAAATGTGTTTGTATAAACCATAGAAATATAAAATAAACCTACTTACAGAAATATAGATCATTTATCATTTGAAAAAACATCTGCCCGACTAGTATGCCTCGCTGGAACCCCGCTCACTTTTAAGAGCTCTGTTGAATTCCGTCATCACCAGGAGGCGTGTTGTTCTTTGGCTATTTGAGAGCCGCCTTAATCTCGTGTTAGTCGTTCCCCGTGTAATCGCGTGAATTTTGGCTCGATAGTCACAATTACAGCATTTGGGTTATTTTAAACCAAATTTCTTTAACCCGTTCATTTGAACAAAACCCGTCAATTTGAACGATTTATCTGGTTATGGGTTATCATTAGTCTGATTTCATCTGGCTCATAAGAGGCAGATGAAAACAGACTAATGAAGGAAAAAAAAATGAGGAAATTCAAAATATATTAATCATAAAGTGTAATTAATAGTGATCAATAATTTGATAAGAAACTTTGGTTGGGGTTCAAAATTTAAGTACATACACTATCCTCGTATGTAATGCCTGATCACAAGTTTTGATCGTACTATATCGCCAGAATATGTGCACACGAGGATTCCTGGTATGACGGTTCGACACTGACTGGCAAAAACAATTTCCTAATCGGTGTTATTCAATGGAATATTTCGTGTTTACGTTGAATTCATGTTTGGACAAAAGGAAACAGATGAATGATAATTTTAGCCAGGGTCAAATAATTTTGAAGTAATGTAATAATGAAAGTGTTTAATTATTCAGGATTTCAACAACAAAATATCTGGGAACAGACATTTGAATTTCGATACAAATTACTTGCTTTATTTAGTAAATTCATAGCAAAAAATTTTTATCTATAATTCAACAAAAACAGACATGGAGACACACCAGATTAATTAGTTTTGAGTGTTCTCTGCGAACTTAATTAGGGCTTGTTTTAATGCATCCGAATTACTTATAAAAAATGAGGTGTTCCACTCAGACCACTGATTTCGACAGCACTCGACCGAACCGCACCTGAGCACTTCCATTAACAGCACTTAAACCAAATTTTAAAACGTGCGGTTTGATTTACTATAAAATGTGAAATTGATGTTTAATTATATTCAATATATAATTTACTAGCTGCCCGCTCCGGCTTCGCACGGGTTGCGGTACTTATCTACGGCGTACCCTACCTACCTACCCTACCTACCTACCCTACCTACCTACCTACCCTACCTACCTACCCTACCTACCTACCCTACCTACCTACCCTACCTACCTACCCTACCTACCTACCCTACCTACCTACCCTACCTACCTACCTACCCTACCTACCCTACCTACCTACCCTACCTACCTACTCTACCTACCTATCTACCCTACCTACCTACCTACCCTACCTACCTACCTACCCTACCTACCTACCTACCTCCCTAACTCCCTACCCTACCTACCAAAAAAAAAAAAAAAAAATAGATGTTGGCCGATTCTCATAGATACCGGATAAGCACAAAAAATTTCATCAAAATCGGTTAAGCCGTTTCGGAGGAGTATGGCAACGAAAACTGTGACACGAGAATTTTATATATTAGATAGGTGTTCTTAAGCTCTGCCAAAAACAAATCAAAACTGTGTTTTGAAGAATTCACCCCCTTGATACTATGTCATGAGATGAAGGTAGGTTAAAGTTTATGGACTTTATTAACTACGGCAGCCCACCGGCCGTTCTATACACTGCTCAGTGTAGGTTGGTACGGAACCCTAAGGAATTGTGCAAGCCCGACTTTAGCTCTTGGCCGGTTTTTTAAATCACAATGTGACCTTGATTATAATTTAAATGATAGCCGTCGCCTGCGACTACGTCTGCGTGTATTTTGTATTTCATAATATTTTTATACAAACATTCAGGATGAAAGGTTCTTCTCCAGAATGCCAATTCCCGTACTTATTTAAAAACGTTCAATGTCTATTCGCAATCTCATCTTAGCGACAATCAATTTCGAAAAATTAATTATCAAAATTGTAGGTAAATCAAAGATATTTTTGACAGATTGCTACTGAGATTGGAATGCGAACGTTCTTAAAAATTCGGAAATTGGTTGGCCTTGGTCCCGGGTTACCTTTTTGGCTCAGTAGTTCTTGCGTGAAAAGGTAACAGACAGTCAGATTACTTTTAGGGGCGTTGCTACCGCCGCGCCGCATTGCCGCCGCGCGCCGTATCAGTCTTATCAATGATCAAATGAGAACTCGTCAAATGTTATCCACAAGCACAAACTCAAATTATTTTTAATAAGTACCGAAATTAATGAATACCTAATAACTAAATAAAAATTAACTACAGGCGCGGTCCAATTTTCTAGACGCAGTCAAATATAAAAAATAACCTCTCCGAGTTAGAATGCTCCAATTTTGAACCGCACTCTTTTGGCATCTTTAAAAACACAACGACAGCTTAACCTTCCGAGTCTGGATGCTATTTTATTTATAGTGTAAAGAACGATACCCTCGTTTTGAGCTTCGCCGCAGTCTGGTAAAAAGAGCCCCTAACAAATTTTTATATAGGTTGTCTTTAAGACTAGCTACTACTTTAGCATATCGACAGTGGAAAAGTAAAATGCCTAAAGCGGCAAAACCTGAAATTACTTAGTATTTACTTTAAATTACTTAGTAATTACTTTAAAATTCATTCTTGAGATTTCAGGCTTTGGCGCTTTCGCCATTTTACCTTTCCACTGTCGATATAATATTAGTATGGATGATATTGTGTACGAACCCCTTTATGTTGGAAGTGAGTAGCGTCGCCGTCGCTATTGTGTAACGCGTCAGTAAGTTAGTAGTCTGTCCGTGTTAGTTTTGCATTACAAAATCGATAGTGGGTTCTGACTTTATAATGTGTTGTTCTAAGTTAGTGAGTTGATTATACCAACTGAATATTGTTCTATTTAAAAATGTAATTGATAATATATAGAAATATTTCTATTCTATATTTTGAATTTTTATGTAATGTTAAAAAATGTCTTCATGAATGTGAGTTTAATAAAGGAAATTGTAATAATATACTAAAGGCGTATATTATTTAAAGTTGTACTTAGCCTACTAAATACCTACGAAATGTTTATTGGAGAAACAATAACCTGTTATTTTTGCTAAATATTTGAAGTTTATTTTATTTTGTCCAGAATATTTACTTTTATATCCACTCAAAAAATATTATTTCTCTTCTATTAGAGCTTAACACGCGTTGTAGGTACCTAAAAGATATTATTTCTACAATGTTCAAAACTGTAAAAATCCAGAAGCAACCATTAATAAATACGAAGATTTCTGCACCTGACAGATTTAGGTGTCTTTAGTTTTCCGAGCAGTAAGTTGAAAGTCTTGAGAGAAGTTTCTACCCCATAGCCTTTCTCATCCACACACACGCTCGCCCCCGAAGCGGGCGGATCGCGGGGGGTTCTTTTTCATTCCACTTGCCCATTCGCCCCTGTGGATAATCCGCATGCTATCAGTACGGATTTGGCCCCGATCCGGACGGTTCTGGGGAGCAAAGTTACGTTTGTCGAAAATATTCTCTATAAGTTAATAACAAAAAAAATGTGCGGTTATAAAGGTTCAGTAATTGTTCAGTTATAGTGAGTTGAGTGCGGATTTGGTGAAGTGATTTCTCGTAGCTACGACTACGAACGGTTTGTTGTACCAGTGTTTAATTATGAGTAGTAATTCTTTTTCTTGTAGGTATTATTTATATGAAATGTCTGGGTACTCTTATTAATTCACTACATTTTATCGTGTAATTTTAACTGTGTATTTATTGCCGCTTTTTACTTTAAGTGATAGTTTTTGTTACGGTAGGTGAACATCGTTTTAAATTCTACTAAAATGAAATAAATGATGGAGTTTAAATGATAACCACGATAAAAAAAATAACAGAACTAAAAATAATGCAAATATCTCGTTGTTTTTTAAATTAAAATATATTATATAATTAATGCAAACTAAAATGAATTTATAATCTTAATTTGATCTTCGCCATGATTATTGTTAGGTTTTTATTATTGAAACATTTCGGTATCTCCGTAAGCAACTTATTAATTTTTTCTTTCTGTAAATTAATTCAACATTAGGTGTGTATTTTATTTTGTAGAATTATTTTGTCAAAACTGAAATATTAACAAGTTAATATTTAATTAACTCTTTATTATTTGAGTTATGATTTCGCAGACGTATGGTAGGAAAAATTGGAACTCTTTATTAAAGCGTTGCGTCGAATATTCGACGGCAAAAATCATTGCCTAAAATTCAGGAAAAAGGATTATCATTTTGTTGATATTTTTATGAAGGTCAAAATTAGTCTTTTGACCGTGGTTTCATCGGCAACGAATGTATGGGAGAGGTTGGACATAGGCATTTCCGAGAAAAAAAAATCTATGTTCGACAAAACGATAAACGATAAAACGAATAAAAAACGTATTAAGTTATCAAATACCTTCAAAACTTGTTTTGACAAATTTCTTTTCTATCTCTCGTATTTCGGGAATATTTGAGAACATGTGAAATTTTGTGTTCAAGAAATTTGTCAGAACAAGTTTTGAGGGCATTTGATAACTAGGTACGATGGTATAATTCGTTTTTCAAAATGAGCCTTTTTTTACTTGGAAATGCCCAACCTCTCCGATAAATTCGTTCCACTGTGCGGCGTGGAAGTCGAATAAAACATTTTGAAAAATTCTTCCATGGAATCATGGGAAAGGGGCCACGATATTATTATGATTCTGTAAATACACATATTCGTTGCTGTCGTATCTTATTCTTTAGGTGCCTTACAATCTGCGGGGCGAGCTCGGCGTACTATGACATAGCTTGAGTCACACATTTTATCACAGTTAGGGCGATAAAACAGTTGTGTCCTAAATGCTAACACGGCGGCGGCGCCGTGGGTAAATTTCTTGACATGTAACATAACGTGTTGACATTTAGTTAGGCCTCATTATATCTTATTTGCTAATTATGGGCGCACCCATTTTGTCACAAATGTCACATTTTGACAGATGATTATGAGAAATTTATCACGTTTGTTCGAGGTGGTGATAAGATTAGGAAATTGATAAAAATAATATTTTCCTGCTAATCAGTGCACCAAATGGCAATAAAATGTTTGTAAATGATTTTAATATAAATAAATTTGTAGAGCATTTCAATAAAATCTTGTTTTGAAAAATGTTTATTACCATATTTATTTTAGCTTTCGCTGGACATTTTCCTAATTTATTTTTTCGTATTCTTCTCAGCAATCCCATTTATTTGATAGGCATATCATAGGGGTGCATACAAAATAACTAGTCCGCCATCTTTAGCAGTCCGCCATTTTGGATTTAGAATAACGTCACTTAGCTAACCATGTATTGGTGCCGATTTTCTTGTCACAAAATTCTCTAAACTAGCCTAAAAATCACAAAAATTTTGTTTATTCCTGGCAAACGACGATTTCCCATTCTGAAATAGACTAAAGTGACACAACTTAACTATATTTCAGTTTGACAGCACTATGATGGCACTGAGTTAGTAATTTAGCGAAAATTGCAATTTTACTATTCTGAATTTGACGGTTTTCACCTAATATCTTGGTTGTCTAACTAAATCTGACTATTTTTAATCGCGATTAAAAAGGTGTGGAATAGAATTAGTTGTCATGAACTAAAATTCACCACAACACACCTCGACTTCAGGTGCAAAAACAGTACTTTATATATATATCTTTGTATCTTTTTTTCTTTTTGATTTTTGCTTATGTTCCGAAAATGGTGTGTCCTATCGCAAAAATAATGAAAATTGCGACCCCTGTATAGAACCCTTAAACCCCTAAAACTCTACAGGTAGGTAATAATTTTTTGTATATTCCATACAAAAAGTTAAAAAAAATCCATAAAAAACACGTGGAGGGTGCCCCCCCACCCAGCCGCGCCTCCGGTTCTGAAAAATATTCACGGGGTAGGGCAAACAAGTATCACTTGGGGTCGCGATTGTCAAATTCGATTTTAGTTGTGTCAGAATTATTTTAAATTTAGTTTTTTTTTTGTAGAATCGCTTTAAGTTTCTCATAGCCAAAAGTACGGAATTTTAGTGATAGTTTAGTTAGTTTAGTTCGGTATACAAGAGAATCGGCACCATCGCATCCAAACTAAAAGTGGATGCAAAATTTTATCTCAATCGGATTGGGATAACTGCTTAAAAATAATTCAGTTGCAAGATTTGAACTAAACAAATTAACAAACATTGCAAGTTAAAAAAAAAGCTTCTAATAATAAAAGCTTGTAATAAAAATACAACGTTTGCACAAAATTATCAAACCAAACAAACAAACCGAGAGTCGTGCGCGTGGCCAAAATGATTTAGTTTCCAACAAAATTAAAAAGTTGTTTAACTGTTTTAACTGCACTCTTTTAAACATATTATTTTATTTGGTCGCATATTCAGATGGCCATAGACCTTTTAATTATTTGGGTCACACTATGAAGAACAGCAACAAGAAAGGCATGTCCCAACTCTAGATTATTTCGCATGGTTGACCCGTGCTAGTATTTAAGACAAATTGTAAGACATGACATAATCTATCATGTCTTGTCACGAACGTTTTGGGTAAGCCCGTGCTCGCCTTGCTGATAAGTAGGTACCTACTCAGCTGCAGCTGATTGCGAAATACGTAAGAAAAGCATTTCGCAGGCTGGGTGAATCTTGAATCGTTCAATTGACATTGTTCGGAGGCAAAAAGTGACCGCAGTTTAAAGAAAAATACTATTTAAGGTATGATCTAACTCGGGCACGATAACAATTGTATGGAATTAGAAGGCTACTGATCTCATCATTGTAAACAGTGTTTTAGGCCCTTCCTTCTATTCCAAACAGTACCTGAAATTATTAGCATGAATAAATGACATCAAAGTTCAGCAATTTTCAGGTTTTCTGACCTTAAAAGGGCAGGGGATGCCCTATTTTTTTTAAATACCCGTTTATATAAGTCAAATTAATATCTTTGAAATGCGCCAATCAAAAGTGATCATAAGGCCAATTGGTAAAATGTGTTTATGTTTATCATCTTTAATTCTTACATGTGTACAAAAATATCTCCATGAAAATCAACTGAATACGCCAATTTTCATGAATCACCGAATCAAGCGAGGGTGGCCCCTAATATTTCGCGATAATAGTATAGGTAGGTACTTTATTCCACTTACTTGATTATTCTTCATCAGTCACTTTCATCTCGTTCTCATCGATGGGCTCGGGTTCAACTCTCAGTTCAACCTGTGTGGTAGAAAATTTAGATTTAACTCACTGGAAACGGCAATCACTTCTTGATTGAGATCAGACCTTACATTTTGAAGAATGTTCAAATAATAGATTACGTTAATTTTATTTTACAAATAATCTTTAACTACTTATAACTTGCGTAAAATTACTAAAGAAATATTTCAAAGGCACTTTTTTAATTGTGTTAATTCTACTGTATTAATTGTCTTAGGTATTTCCTAGAGTGGAAGGCAGAGGTGTATTGTATCCCCACATTTCGCCAACCTATTTGCTCATTGTCATAAATCAGGGCTTAAAATCTAATAAGGTTCATAGATATTTTAGACCTAATGTTAGAATAATATAAAGATTAACGACTTTTATGATAGGTATGGAGAATTATAAAGTTGCTTTTCAAAACTATATATGTACCTGTGATTATCCTTTGGTAGGTATATAATATAAAACGAAGTCCCGTTTCGTGTCTGTCTGTGTGACGGCTAAGGCCACAGATAAACCGAAATGACACGATGGATTTTGACGCGGTGTTCTCCATCATTTAGAGCATTTCTTTCGAAAGGTCATGTGAGTAATCCTACATTAATATTTAAGTTAGATATCGCACAGAAATCTCGATTGTATGACGTCATGTTGCCATTGCACTCATACGAAGGACTGTAATTTTATGACATATTGCCATTGCACTCGTACGAAGGGTTTTAATCTGTGAAAATATTCTCGGTAAGGCGTACGTACGTAATACCAGTTTTCGGTACATAATATTATTATGACTAAAAATTTAAAGTACCTAGAGTTAGTATAATTAAGAGTAAATTTAAGTAAGTACCAAGAACAGCACCCCAATTGCGTAACACACGTTTAATCACAATTTGAAGGATCTTGAAGGAAATTCCTGATCCATAATTGAAAAACGAAAAAAAAAACAAAAATCGTCTATTCTACAACGTAAATAACGCAATGAATGTTGTTGAGCTGATAAAATGAAATGCATTGCCATTGTAAGTGTGTTACGCAATTTTCCCGCAGTCTCACGAAGTATAAGTCAAATGAGTGAAACGCGAGAACGAACCTCGTGCTATTTGGCGCCCCGACATAGCTTGTACCCAGTGGCACTGAGGGGAAACAGGGGGTTTCTGTCCCCCTTCGTTCACGGCCGGAGCTTCACTTTTGCACAGACGTTTACCGCAGACCGTGCTCAGTTGAGTGTCGCTAACTTGCTCAGCTTCAGACACTCTAGCAATAATGATTAAGGGTGCGATCTTGAATCCAGGTTTTATTGAATGTTATTATTCCAATGTTTACGATGTGAAATAGGCGGGTCCGAGAAAATGGCAAGATTAACAAAGTTATGCAGTTATGCATAACAAAGTTATGTTGATTATAAGTTCAAGTTAAAAGTACCTATAAATGGTTTAGTTGAAATAAAAGCTTAGAGTTTCAGTTATGTTTGATGCAAGGAGTTATTTTCTTGCGAAGACGAAGTAATCTGAAGCCTTTCTTAAGCCACGTCCATCGTAAGAGCTTGCGTGGGTGCGAAATGTCAAACATAAATGAAACCGCCGGCCGCCGTCCATACAGTAAGCAGGGCCTAAGGTACAGGGCTAGCACGAACGCGCAAAGTAAACGTAACTTCAGTTCGAAAGATTTTTAAACGTAAATACAACTATCCTACGTACTTATAGCATTTTGATTTAAAGGAGAATGGATTATTTGTCCCCAGTGCTGTATGTATTAAGTTGTGGTAGGTATGTCATACGAATGTTCATAATAATAGGTATGTTACCAACAATCAAAGAGAAAAGACAATGAAATATAAGTTTCCCAAACATATCGTAGGAAATTAACGTGGATAGAGATTCAAAAAGTAGTTTGAATAGACACTTTCCATAGTTTACGTTTATTAGAAAAAGATACTGACCCCTATACCACCTTATAGATGCAATCTAAGAACCTTTGATTTTTCTTTACATCAAAAGAAAAGGTTACGCAAATAAAAATGGTTTTTATTTTGAAATTCACATCTATACAAATAAATAAAATTGAAGGGTCTGTTTTTAATGTCAAAATAACAGCTTTTTTTACTAAATGCACATAAAAGTATATAGGTACGGTACGTATATAAAAAAAAAACGATTTTTTAAATTTGCTTTATCTGTATCTCTGTTTGTTCCGGCTATTCTCCAAAATGGCTGAACCGATTTTGATCAAATTAGTTATGGGGATACTTTGCACTCTAGGAAAGGATATACATAGATGACTTTTATCGACATACCATGCGGGCGAAGCCGCAAGCGGAAGCTAGTTGTATATATTATAACTTATATTTTCAAATGTAATATGATTGACCATTGTTTTTGGGAGAAGTTTTTTGCATTGTGTGACATTTCTTAGAAACAGGTTCCATTGGCATCAAAAAAGTTTGTGTTAGTTACCCATTTTCTTGCAGACAGCATTTTTCAAACTCTATAAATGCAGGTGCAAATGTTAAAAAAAGTTAAGGATACAGTGTTTTGGGTTACGTTTCCCGGTAGTTACAACTGTTAAAATACCTGCCCTAACGACCGGTCCGAATTTCCACCCTGTACCTATATTAAGTATAAAACTGATATTTCTATCAACATTTTGAAGCCCATTTACACAAGTTAAGGATATCTTTACACAAATATCAGAACCGTATCGATAATGATCCGTAGACCACTTTTGCCCAGTCTCCTTTATACGAAAAGCATTATAAGTATCACCCATTAAAAGATAATTATCAATAATGTCTAACTAGATAATTATTAAGTATGTGCAAAACTCAAAAATCGTTCCAATAATTTTATTAACTGTTTACTTCGCACGTTCGTGTTAAGGCTCCCCCAGACAGGCGCGACGCGACAGCTCTACACAAAGGCGCCGCACGTCGAGCGACACGCGGCGCCTTTGTGTCGGGCGTCCCGTCGCGCCAGTGTGTACGAGCCTTTAGGCCCACTGAAGGGACTATGGCGGGTGCCATAGAATCCCTTATCTGTGGCGAGTGCCTAGAGCACCGAAGCTGAGCGTCCGGCTTGCTAGCGAGCGAACGTCTAATTGTTCTATATTACAGGAGGCACCGCTTCATTTACATAATGATTTTATGCCGACCGGTTTCTACATTTTCTATTTGACTTGTAGACAAGAATAACTGAAAAGCGTCAGTCGCCGCATGGTCGCCGCACCCGGTGGAGCTAAAAGCTGCAACCATTGTAAAAAATATAATAAGTACCATTGATTCGCAAGTATTGTGGTAACACGGCAATAGATAATTGAAATATTTACAATAAATTAAGCACTACAACACGAACCAATTAGTTTTGGAATTAGATTTAAGTACGTACCTAAATCATCGTTGTTACCTAATATCAGCTGGTATAAAAGGCCTTGTTCAAATGTGGCAGTACCTCCTACTTTTAAGCTAGCGACTGACCAGTTCAGTTCAACTTAACGTACCTACTCGTAACACGTAACGATGTGAGCAATCGTATAGTCAGTACCCGAGCCGCTTGAGGCTCGGTACGCGCGCGCACGCTCCACCCGGTTTCCGGTTTCTAGACGAATCCATTTGAGTGTTACGTTGTCTCAATTTCAAGTCAATAGATACCTACAGCACCCCAATTGCGTCACACACTTTCTATCACAATCCGAAACGTTCTGAACAAATTCATAATCCATCGCTTCATGTTTGAAAAATCAGTCTGCTCGACGACATAAATAGGTAACGCAATGAATATTATAGAATTGTCAATATGAAAGACATTGCCATCGTTAGTGTGTTAAGCAATTGCCCCGCTGGTCGAAACATCGTCTAAAGCCCTATTTACACTATGCTAGTCTCTTGCCTGTGGCACACAATAAAATTGAAGCAACAATTGACTTGCATCGTCTAAACGCTGTTTAGATTAGACCTTGCAACTTCAATTGTTGCTTCAAAATAGGATATGCCACAGGCAATAACATCGCACCATGTAAATCAGGCATAAATAATGGACCAACACCACAGAGTGCGAAACCAACAATGATACCGGTTAATCGATATATGCCGTAACGTAATAAGCTCGCCGCTAATCCTACGTTCGCTACGGTAAAATGTTTATTCAGTCGCCACCTTTGGTTGGCTCTGTTTGACTAGAAGTTTATCGGTTTTTCATTTTCTACAATCACCAAAAATATTGTCTAAACAAAAGAACATTGCTGTAAAGAAATCCTATGAATCCACATTTCGCTCATTTGGAGAAATATCGATGTAAATGTAATTTTCCCAAAAATTAGCTGTCGATTAATGCTCGAAAAAAATTTCAGAGGAGCAGAGGCGTGAAATATTTAATATTGTTTTGGGATTTATCAACATTTCAGAACGATACGGTAACGAATTACAAAAAAAAAGACTTTAAATCACTCTCCTGTAAAAATTTAAAAGCAGCAGTTACGTCGATGTTTCTCCAAATAAGCGGTTTATGAAATCTAAACGATAATTCCTAATTTATAATTATGCTTTTGGATATCAATAATTATTATCGCATGGACACATCGACATCTCATTAACATTTTGAAGAGTGGTGTCACGATTTTATTCTTGATCATATTTCCGGGCCCATTGTTGGACGAATCAAAGGATGATTACAAAAATAAAAACTCAGCACTTTTACAGCGCTTCGTTTACTTATGACGCGCTTGCTTTTCTTATGGCGAACTAACCTAAAAATATTAAATCATTTTTGATATTTAAAAAGCTTTCAGTCGAATGTAGTTATAATTTATAACACAGAAAGTAATTTTACGAGGCTGTTGGTTCTTAGGATAAGAAATAAGAATGTATGGCGGGTAAGCAATGTCCTTTAGGTACCAGACGCCATTGTACCTATAGCTAGGTTAAGAATTTATTGAACTCAACGGATCCGCGTCGTAATACACTAACATATTAATACCTACTTACCTAATCCTAATCGGCCTGTAAATATATATAAAATTCTCAATAATAGGTACATAATTATGTCTTTAATAGATGATTAAACCGCCTAGTACACTCCGCCATACAATTTATATAAGTTACTTTTTATAAAACAGACAAGTAAGTACGTACGTAGGTTTTAAAATAATACCACATATATATCAGAACAGTAGCAGTTAAGTTGTAACTATAAGTTACGTCCCTTTTTAATTGACACCCCCTCACCACCTATTGGTGCTCATTAGAACCACTTTTTTGTGACGGCACAAACTAGAATCCCTGAATAACCAGCTTCCTGAATAATAATGGGTCACATCGTTAGATGGCGCTAAAATCGCTAGCGCAATTGCAAGGTGCGTAATATTTGCTCTGACGATTTATTATTAAAACAATTTCATGCATTTTCACCTACACAGAAAATAATTAATGTGGTTTATATAAAAAACAGGAATAGGAAATCATAAAACGAAATATAAGCACAATCATTTTTGTAAAGCTCAATGTTTTCAGGAGAGTGATAGTCGCGCCACCTGGCCTTCATTTGACTAACTATTGAGTTTTCACCTTACAACTCGCTGAAACTGCAAATGCGATGCACTCACACTTTAACCTTAAAATAGATGGAGCTGTACACAAAACCTTAGTAAAATCTAGTTGCAAAATCAAATCAAGGGTTTTAGTTTAATCAATCCAAAATATACTCATTATAAATATCTTTATAACAAGTGTAAGCTAGATTTAATTTTTTTAAATTTTAGTACTTATCTAGCTTTGCTTGAAAGAGGACTGAAAAGCGCCCTCTTGTGACAGTTTGTGCAAACTAGTCTTGCAACATGCATCTGCAGAGTGCACAAATAGTCCGTTAGATGGCGCATAATTAAAACCATCATGTTGAATTATTGTAACTTTATTTTCTAACTACAACAACATTTATGTAAAAGTAACATTTAGTTTATTTGGCAGAAACACTTAAAAGCCCAACATCATCACAATTTAAGCTAACAATAAAGCATTATAATTCTAAGGTAAAGAAGAAAATATAACAGTACCTATCTACCAACCTAAGGGAATTAAGGATTGGAGTTTTCAATGGAAACAATTCTACTCCACCAAGAAAATAAGACAAATAGGTAATTCGTGAAAAAATTATAATTCGTACTGTTTAATTTTGTTTTGCCAGAGATAATATTAGCAACAATGGTTGCTGATAATATAAAGCAAAGTAAAATTTCAAAGAAAGTTGTCACTACTTATGTAGACAGTCAGACTCAAAAAGATGACAAGATTTAATTTGATTTTCCATGATACTGTATCAATGAGTAGACACATACGAGGGTCATTCAATAAATACTTAGCCTACAAAAAGTAAACGAAAATTTTGGAAAAGTGGCAATTTATTTTTCAACATAGTCTCCTTTTAGTTCGATACACTTAGCCCAGCGATGCTCCAACTTTTTTAACCCGTCCGAAAAATAGTTTTTGTCAAACTCTGCAAAATAGGCCTCCGTGGCGGCGATGACCTCCTCATTCGATCCATATCTATTCCCGGCGAGTGATT
Source organism: Dryobotodes eremita (assembly GCA_917490735.1). NCBI lineage: Eukaryota > Metazoa > Arthropoda > Insecta > Lepidoptera > Noctuidae > Dryobotodes > Dryobotodes eremita. The sequence goes on along the minus strand of OU823241.1, from coordinate 29,003,908 downwards.
TTTTCAGATTAGGAAACAGAAAGAAGTCACAAGGGGCCAAATCTGGAGAATACGGTGGATGGGGCAGCAATTCGTAGCGTAATTCGACCAATTTGGCCATGGCAACGGCAGACGTGTGAACCGGTGCGTTGTCGTGGTGAAACAGCACTTTTTTCTTCGCCAGATGGGGTCGTTTTTTCTTTAATTCGGCGTCGAATCGGCCTAATAAATCGGCATAGTAAAGCCCTGTAAATTTTTTTACCGTATCGAGGTAATAGATGTAGATCACACCTTGTGAATCCCAGAAAACGGTGGCCATAACTTTTCCGGCCGATTTTACAGTTTTCGCCTTCTTTGGAGCACGTTCCCCGGTCTGGATCCATTGTTTTGATTGCTCCTTGGTCTCTGGTGTGTACCAGTGGATCCAGGTTTCATCGACGGTCACAAAACGACGCAAAAACTCCGCTGGATTCATCTTAAACAGCGCCAAACACGTCTCCGATGTGGTCTCACGGTTGCGCTTGTTTTCTGGTGTGAGTAAACGCGGCACCCATCGCGCCGACAGCTTTCTCATGCCGAGTTCCTCGTGAAGAATATGATGCACTGTTCCTTCTGAAATGCCTACAGTCTCAGCTAGCTCCCGAACCTTCAATCGGCGATCTGCCAATACGAGATCATGGATTTTTTTAATGTTTTCCTCCGTAGCAGCTGTTTTCGGTGCACCTGGACGTGGTTCATCAAAAACCGACGTACGGCCACGTGCAAACTCGTTGAACCAATTCTTGACGGTGGCCATCGATGGAGAAGAGTCACCGTACACAGCATCCAAGCGCTCTTTGATTTCGATGCGCGTTTTCCCTTCCAAAAATAGGAATCGAATCACCGAACGATATTGCTCTTTTTCCATTTTTGTAAAACCGATCGACACGTTCGCTTCCATAAGTTGTCAAATTAAAACAAATGAAGGGATTGGAATGAAAATTTGAAAAAAGAATTAAAAAAGAATGTGCTACACTGTGGTAAAACTCTTTTGAAACTACAGCGCCCTCTGGCGATGAGGCTAGGTACTTATTGAACGCCCCTCGTAGATACAACATTTAGGAACAAAGATGTATGTAGACAATTTAATGTTTTTCAATGTACACTTACATCTTTTTGAAGATGCGTAGGTCCTAGTGGGTAGACACATAAAAAAAACCCTGACTATAATCATCACAATCATGCATTGTCTAGTTTTCATTGTGATGTAGCATTGAGTAGGTACTCTGACACCAGGCATCAGAATCCTTCTTACCTATCACTTTAGAAAAGAAAACGAGACTTTTTTACAAAAAAAAACAACCGATTTCCAAAAAAAACACAAAAACGCTTGAAAAATAACTTTATTTTCGGAAGTCGGTGTCTTTGGTTTTGTATTTTCGTTTTTGGCCACTGACTTCCAAAATTAAAGTTATTTTTCACATCTTTTAATGTTTTTTTTGGAAGTCGGTTGTTTTTTTTGTATTAAAGTTTTTCTTTTTCACTTTTTAGATGTTGTACCTACCCCACAACAATTCGTATACCATTACTTGATATGTAAATAACCGTGACAGGAAATTATTAAAACTTCATCAATATAAACTAAGTGGAAAAAAAATACGCAGTATTAAGGATGGGTAACTCCAAACCTTCTGGTCAGAACTTGATCAAATTTAAATGGGACCACATGTGAAGTACCAGCTTTCAAATAAAAAAAGAATCGTCCAAATCGGTTCACCCAGAAAAAAGTTCTGAGCTAAGACACAACAAAAAAACAAAAAAAATACAGTCGAATTGAGAACCTCCTTCTTTTTGTGAAGTCGGTTAAAAAGGAAGAAAGTTATGTTGAAATTGCATATTATGTAGGTACCTGCTTTCTATAGTTATTTGAAAATTATGTATATTGATGGAAGGAAAGGAACAAATCTACAGTTATCTTTTTATCAAATAGTGATGTTTTTAATTATGCAGTACACACGGCTACATATCAAGTTATACATTTCCAGTATAAGCTGATCTCGCATTGTACCTATATAGGATTTCCGAACAATGAGCTCAGCTTATACTGGAAATGTATAGCTTGATATCTAGCCGTGCGTACACCTAAATAACCAGCAGTATTTAGGGAAATTCAATCAAAAAGATTCTACAGAATTGGTACATTATACAGAATAATAGAGTTAGTAGATTTCTCATTACAATATAAAAATTACAACTGTTAGGTACCCTCTGGGTGCTTTCATTATCAGCGTTGAACACAGAATTTATGAGCTACTTTTACCTACAGCTAATAATGCTTTTCTTTTTAGCTGAAGGTTTTTAATAAAAAGAAAATATTATGTCGTAGGTATCCATTGTAGTTAATTATAATACCTAAGTACATGGCTACAAAATAGACTCAGGGGATGAAGAATACACTTAATTAAATAGATAGGGTACATTACGAGGGCGGCACTGAAAATTTCGGGAATCAAGCAAGTGACACAACATTACTATTTAAAAATGTATTTATTGCTTTTCGAAGTATTCTCGATGGAACCAATCATTGAAGCAACCATTCCATTCGGAAGTTGGGGTCTCCAAAATAGCCGTTTTGTAGGCGTCCACAGCTTCTTCAGGTGATGAAAATCTCTGTCCACGCAATTTATTCTTTATTTTAGGGAAAGTATAGAAATCATTAGGGCTTAGGTCGGGGCTGTACGGCGGATGGTCTAACAATTCTATGTTTTCTTGCTCTAAAAACTCTTTTGTTCTGGGCGCGGTGTGAGAACTCGCATTGTCGTGATGGAGGATGATGCGGCGGTTGCAGTTCTCTTTACGGAGTTCAGAGACGACCTGTGGCAAACAAATGCTAGCATACCATTCTGCATTAACCGTTCTTTGTCCCTCAAGAGGAATAGTCGTAACATGGCCGGTTTTGGAGACAAACGTGGCCACCATTTTTTTGCAACACTCCGTGAACGAACAATTTTTGTTGGCTTTAACTCATTTTCGAACACCCAAACTCGTGACTGGTTTTTTGTTTCGGGTTCGTACGCGTATATCCAGGATTCGTCACCTGATACGATGTTGTATACAGCATTTGAGGATCCTGCGTGGAATCTTTCGAGAGTTCTGACGCACCAAGTAACGCGAGCCGCTTTTTGCTCTTCACAGAGCGAATGCGTTATCCATCGGGAAAACAACTTTTTTACACCTAATTGTTCATGCAAGATTATTTGTATTTGACTCATGCCAATGTCTAAAGTTGCCTGAATTTCGCGGTATGTCACATGTCGATCATCCTCAATCAGCTTACGCACAGCATCGACGTTTTCTTGGGTGACTGCAGTTTTTGGACGACCTTGACGGGGATCATCACTGAGCTTGACACGTCCACGTTGAAATTCAGCAAACCAGCGATAAATTGTGGTTTTGGATGGGGCTTCATCGCCAAATGCAGAAATCATCCGGTCAACACACTGTTTTTGTGTTAAACCACTTCGAAAGTCATAATAAATCATCGCTCTTGAATTTTCTCGAGTCAATTCCATTTTCTCAACGACTAAACAAGTTTGACAAAACCTTGTGAAAAGACCGAGAATATTTTTTTAAATAAATAAATGGTATTCGATTTTTAAAACCAAGGAGTTTTCAATTAAAAAGATTTTAATATGACAGGAACAGTGGAAATATTCCATTCCCGATACTTTTAGTGCAGCCCTCGTAATAGAGCGTATTGAGGGCCACAATCTAAAAGCAGATAAAAATTATTGATATTATTTAAAGACATTCCATTGTATAGTCGACCTCAGACCTCGGTCCTTAAGGTTGAGAATCACTTGCACGTCATAGTCTATTAGATATTATGTATGAAGCAGTTATGCGGGCTTTACACAGGTGACCATAGCCGCACGATTTTTGCCGTAGGATGGCGAAAATCGACAGTCTAAGACCACGTTTGCACGGCCGTAAAAATATCGCGGTGGGATTTTATCGCGCCCTGCATTTTCAACTCTCGGTGTTGAACCACCGTATTGAATATCCAACAGAGTGCATTCCAGTGCGTTGAAACACTGTTGCATTTTCAACTCTCAGCGCTAAGCAGTGCATTATAATAATAATAATAATAACAGTCAAACTTGTCAACAAGTCACAAAATTTTTATTCATAATTTTCACACAGTTTTACTAATTTTAAACACAGTATATATATTTTATGTGAAAACTTACAATCCCAAAATCCAAATAAATACAAAATATTTTTAAGAAAGTAAAATGAACGAGAATTTTAAACGTTTCCATCAAAAACTGCCGAATCGAAAGTGACATCTGTCATGCTACCTCCGATAAAACAAACAACACCAAAAAACCAATGAATAATTAAATTATGTTGACGAGATCTGCTACGAGACGAGCACGCCCACCACCTCCGGACTCTTCGCTCAGCTCCGCCTCGCCGCCGCCGGTATCCAGCCCCACCGTGAGCGCTGTGATGACACCGGCCGCGGTAGTTGCGTCGAGCTCGAGCGACGAGTATTTTTCTCCACCAACGTCGCCAACACCTGTACGTCGGCAGGGGAGAGGCCGGCCACCGAGGAGCTTGGGACTTAGGGGCCATCCGGCCCCGAGCCGGGTCCCCGCTGCCGGTGGTTGTGTGCAGCGTATGAAATGGACTCAGTCTATGAACGAGAACGTCATGCGCGCATATTACAGGTCTACAGAGGGGGGAACTAACCTCATTGCGTACCGTGATAGGATGCTGTTTCTGTTTCGGGAACTAGAACCAACCGTCAACGTCTCGGCCCAACGACTGTCGGATCAGGTGCGGGTCATCCAACGCAACCATAGGTTGGACGATGCCGCACTTGATAGGCTGCGCTCAGAGCTGCGCAACTATATCGTCTCAAGTCCAGCACAAACCGCGATACACGCATCAACCATTGATGAAATACCGTCGCGGTCTAATCATGGTGTAGAATTAGAAGATGATATGGTTGCGTCAGTAAGTAGCCAGTGCAACGCCCGATTGAGGAGCGCACTGGAGGATGCATTTCGTGAGTACAGATCCACTCCGACCGAACTTAGACCCCGATTACCACGCCTACCTATGCACAAAAAAAATAGGGCGCTGGTGTGTGCCCTGGACTCGCAGCTTAAGAATGTGTTCGAGAGCAGCGAGGATCTCGTTGATACACATTCGATCCTGTATTGCGCGGCTGTTGCGGCATGTCGTTTAGCTAACGTCAAATTTCCAAACTGTGACGTGGCTGCGCAACCAAAACCAGCCGTACCAGCCTGGCAGTGCAGGATCCAGCGTCGTATCGATGGGGCCAGGGTACTCATCGGCAAACTATACTGCTTCAGGGAAGGCAATACACGACCACGAGTGATGCGCTTTGTAAGGCGGGCATTCTCGGGGACTGGAATCAGCCCTCGAGAATACATGTCCCGTGTCACAGAGCGCATCGACTTCCTGAAGCAGAAAGTTTGTGCATGGGCGAGTCGTATTCGGCGGTATAAGCGGCGGGTTGATCGGTACACACAGAATCGCATGTTCCAGAGCGATGAGAGATGGGTGTATAGAACTTGGGAGCGATCTGAACAAAATGTGACAGACGAGTGCCGCCCGGATGATGCCGCCACGAGTACATTCTGGCGCAGCATCTGGTCAGTGCCCGTCTGTAACTCTGAAGCTAGCTGGATACTGGATGTCGGGCGAGCGTGTGAAACTGTACCAGAAATGGAAGCAGTTTTAATTACGCCATTAGATGTCGCCAGAGCAGTCCGTCCGTTACCGAATTGGAAATCACCGGGACCGGACGGATTGCACAACTTTTGGTTGAAATGGCTAATTAGTTCACACGCCCGCCTGGCATCTCAGTTTCAGTCATCTTTAGAGTCTGGGTCGCTTCCGCAGTTTCTAACAACTGGCGTTACCCTCCTGCTCCACAAGTCAGGTAGTCCCACGGATCCCAAGAATTATAGACCGATCACGTGTTTGTCGACGGTCTATAAACTTCTTACATCCATTTGGAGAGCGAAAATTAATACGCACATTGAAAGTAACTCGATTATGTCAACCTCTCAAAATGGATGTCGGAACGGGTCCCGCGGTCCTAAGGAGCTACTCCTCATCGATATGGCCATAAGCCAACAGTTTCATCGATCCCGCAAGGATCTGTCGACATGCTGGATTGATTATAAGAAGGCCTATGACTCGGTGCCACATACATGGCTCATGAGGGTGCTGAAGTTGTACAAGATAGATGCAACTCTACGCACCTTCCTTAGGTCATGTATGGGGCAATGGAGAACGGTTCTTCGCTATCCAGGGTGTCGACGGATCCAGGGGAGCGATGAGCCTGTATGGATTAAACGGGGAATATTTCAGGGCGACAGTTTGAGTCCACTTTGGTTCTGCTTAGCCCTGAATCCTTTAAGCTCACTACTTGAGGATTCAGGACTAGGCTATCGGTTGAGGAGAGGTGGTCAAGTCATATCTCATCTCCTCTACATGGATGACTTGAAACTCTTTGCACCCAACAAATTGCAACTGATGGAGCTACTGAAGGTAACTGAAACTTTCAGTAGCACCATCAGGATGGAATTTGGTGTGGACAAATGTGCAGTCATGCATGTAAAGCGAGGTGAGATTATGGAATCCGAGGGAATTCAACTTTCGGATTCCATACACTTTAGATCCCTCTCCTTATCTATAAAGCTATAAGTATTTAGGTATGTCGGAAGCATTAGGCATCAACGTTACTGACATGAAGCAATCGTTGAAGGAGCGCTTCTTTGGTCGCTTGAAGAAAGTATTAATTAGTCTTCTTTCAGGCGGAAACAAGGTGCGGGCCTTCAACGGTTGGGTCATGCCGGTTTTGATGTACTCTTTCGGCATACTCAAATGGACTCAGACTGAACTCGACGCCCTAGATAGGAGGGTCCGTACACTGCTGACCGCAAACCGGATGCATCACCCACGATCATCGGTGATGAGACTGTACATACCGCGGAAGTGCGGGGGTCGAGGCTTTTTAAATGCAAAGACCCTCCACAACCGTGAAGTGTGCAGTCTCAGGGAATATTTTTTAAAAGCTGAAGTGGGTATGCACCGTGATGTGGTAGAAGTGGATAAGGGACTCACCCCGCTCTCCATGGCTAAAGAGAACTGGCGCAAACCTGTGGTACTTACTACAGATGACCGCAAGGAAATATGGCAAAGCAAGGAGCTTCACGGACGCTTCTACCGGGCTCTTCATGAGCCCGGTGTAGATTTCTTAGCGGCCGTATCCTGGCTACGTTTTGGTGACCTTTTCGGGGAAACAGAAGGTTTCGTCTGTGCAATTATGGACGAAGTTATCTTGACGAATAACTACCGGAGACATATTATGAAAGATGGGACGGTTGACGTGTGTCGGGCATGCCATCGTCCGGGTGAGTCCATCAGACATATTATCTCTGGTTGTTCTCGTCTAGCTAACGGCGAGTACTTGCACAGGCATAACCAAGTAGCCAGGATTATTCACCAGCAACTTGCTTTGAAATATAAACTGGTGGATTCTGAGGTACCGTACTACAAGTATGTGCCCGACCCAGTTCTTGAAAATGGCCATATCACGTTGTACTGGGATCGGTCTATCATTACTGACAGGACTATTGTCGCCAATAAACCTGATATAGTGGTGATAGATCGATTAGCGCGTCGCACAATGATTATCGATATTACCATTCCGCATGACGAGAACCTCGTGAAAGCTGAGAAAGAGAAACAAATTAAATATCTCGACTTAGCACACGAGGTTGTTGACATGTGGAATGTGAGCTCGGCTATCATTGTGCCGATTGTCGTATCGGCCAATGGCCTGATGGCCGAAAGCCTCGACCAGCATCTCTCGAGGCTCTCGTTAGGCGGTTGGATCAAGGGCCTGATCCAGAAGGCAGTACTCCTCGATACGGCTCGCATTGTGAGGAGGTTCCTGTCTCTGGAGTCCTAACCACCGGTAGCTTGGACCCTGCTCCCGATACCGGCGTACCACTATTTTTTATATTTTTAAATGTTTTTTTTAATGTTTTTATAAAAATATTTAAAAATGTATTTAATAAGGATGTAAATAAATAAATGAATAATAATAATAAAAGTTTATTTAGAACAAGTTTCAGGACACAAATTTACAAAAGGAAACGAAGATAGCTACAAAAGTTAAAACTGTGGCGCAGCTATCAACACCCAGGTCAAAAAATATGGTTCATTTGTTCCAGACTAGTAATTACAAAAAAAAAAAAAGAAAGAAAATTATTAAATTAAAGGTACTAACTATTCTGTGTGTATGAGTGAGGGTGTGTGTGAATGAGGGTGTGTGTGAGTGAGGGTGTGTGTGAGTGAAGGTGTGTGTGTGAGTGAGGGTGTGTGTGTGTATTGTGGGGTATGCGAGTATTGAGCGTGAGTGAGGGGGGCGGTGTTTATGTATTAAGATTGATGTTACAGGAATGTAAGTGTTATGTTACCACAAGTTTTTCTGTTGCCTCGTAGGAGAAGGATTTAAGCAATTCTGACAGTTTTTTTCTAACTAAGGTTCTTGTTAAAGGATAAATTTGACTGTTTCTATTTATGTTATTGTAGAGTTTAGGGCTAACGTAGTTAAAGTGGCGTCTTACTAGTGCCAATCTGGAGAAAGGTATCTTGCAAACTATGTCGGAACGTCGCTTTTTAGAGAGGTATTGTGGGTCGTACTTCATGAGGTCGTGCTTCTTGATAACAGTTTGAAGTATAAATAACTGTCTAACAGTGAGGACGTTACAGAGCGAAAAAAGTTCCGACGTTGGGAATCTGGCAGGTTTCATGGCCAATACTTTTAGCACTGCTCTTTGAGCTCTCTCCAAACGCAGAATAGTAGTCTTGTGTGTAACTCCCCAAACCGTAATGCAGTAACCAAGGACTGACTGGACGAGTGCGAGGTAGATCAATATAAGGCATGGGAAGTCGGCAACCGCCCTGAGCTTTTTGAACACGTATATAAGTCTTCTTACACGGACCACGACTGAGTCAACCTGTTTTTTCCACGTTAGGCAATTGTCTAATGTGACTCCAAGATATTTAATGTTGTCGGAGCGCTCTAAATGGGCACAATTACAGGATATAGTGGCCACAGTATGAGAACAAACATGGGTTTTGATATGAAATGAGGTAGGTGGTTGTGTAAGAATTCCTGGTGTGAAGGGTATGAACTTTGTCTTTGCAATGTTGAGTGTGAGTAGGTTTGAGTTTAACCAATCCATGACCAAACCCAGAGCGGTCTCCGCATTCTCACGAGTGTCATGCCAATCCTTACCATGCGTTATAAGAGCTGTGTCATCCGCGTAAGTAATGATTCTTGTGTTTGAAAGTGATAGCTGGCACAGCTCATTGACATAGATAAGGAAAAGAGTGGGCCCTAAGACGCTACCCTGAGGCACACCAAATGACATGTCTTCCGGTGTACTTATAAAAGATTCGACTTTCACAACCTGCTTCCTTCCCGTCAAGTAGCTGCGAAAGATTTCGAGGGCATTTCCTCGTATGCCAATTCGTTCAAGCTTGCCTATCAGCTTAGGAACAGATACAGTATCGAATGCCTTCGATAAGTCTAGGAAGATACCTACTGCTTTTTGTTTATTATTAAGATGTTCGACTATTGAATTTGTGAGTTCTAAGGTAGCATCTTCGGTAGATTTTCCTGCTCTGAATCCAAACTGATTATCGGCCAAGATATTAAATTTATTTAGGAACTTTACAAGTCTCGCGTTGATGACTTTTTCAAAGATTTTTGAAAGTGTCGTAAGTACGGATATAGGCCTGTAGTTGGAAACGACGTACCTATCTCCCCCCTTGAATATGGGATGAACTATAGCAGTTTTAAAGACATCAGGAAAGGTTCCCAGACATATGCACAAGTTAAATATGTGGACAAGTATTGGAATAATAGCGTTTTTGGTGGCTTTAATGACTATGGGTGAGATACCGTCATATCCAACAGCACATCTATCTTTAAGGTTCAGTATGATGCCTTCAATTTCATCATCGTCCACATCATACAAGGCCATAGACTGTAATGGTGAAGAGAAAGAGTCAACCGAGTCAGAAAGAGAAGCTAGTGGGAATTTAGAAGCAAGATTGCTCCCTACATTGGCAAAGTAGTGGTTAATAATATTGACAGAATGAAGAGGATCGTCGCCACACTTTAACAATTCGGTGGGAGAGGATTTAACACTGTCCAAATGGGATATTTGTTTGATAAGCTTCCAGGTTGCCTTCGGATTGTTTTTGGCCTTATGAAATTCAGATCTCTCATATTCACATTTTATTTTTTTTAGTAAATTGTTACAAAAATTACGATAACGAAGAAATACAATTTTATGGGTATAATTTCCTGGATGTTTTTTGAATGTTTTATTGAGCTTGTCTCTATGACGGATGCATCTCAGAAGGCCAGGTGTGATCCAAGGCTTGATGATACGTTTTCTACTTGATATAATTGAGGACGTGGTATGCCGAGTAATGGACGAGGATAGGATAGACACAAGGGTATCAGCAGCAAGGTTAGGATTATTCATTTGGAGTATGTGAGTAATGTCCGTATTTTCAATGTCATTCTTAACTTTTGGTATGTCAATTTTTGTGAGTAAACGCTTGGGAGCAGTAATTAACATGCCCGGATTGCAGAAAAGGAGAACCGGAGCATGGTCTGTTAGATCACAGTCTAGGACTATGGTAGTGGCAGTATGTGTGGTTTTCAGTATGACATGATCGAGGCAATTTGCTAGTCTAGTGGGTAGTACATGTGCGGGAAGCATAGCGTGTGATGCTGCAATATTTAAGTATTCGTCTGTATTTGGGTCCAAGCTAGCTGGGGCAATGTTTATGTTAATATCTCCCACCAGAGCAATAGTATTAAATTTTCCTAACTGTTGTAACAATATATCTAGACTACTGAAAAACGGAGTGAGGTCTCTAACCGATGGAGAACGTTATAACGCGATAACTGCAGCTTTGTCCGAGAATTTCATTATCAGGCAATTTGCGTCCCTGAAAGAGGGAGTTTCAAACGAGCATTGGATATCATTTCTGACGTAGGCAACGATTCCATCATTCTGGTTAGAAAACGAAGATGAATAAAACTTATAACCAGTTAGAGAAGGACAGTTTGGGCATTTGCTAAGCCAACATTCGGACAGTATAATAACGTCTAGTGTGTAATTTAGCCTACCTAATAATAACAATAACTTGTCAAAATTACAATTTATACTTCGGATATTGACTGGAAGGATTTTAAGGGTGCACTCCGGTTTGCATAGATAATTACAGCTCGTCTCCGGGGTGCAGGTAAAACAGTCGGATACAGAAATATTTTCAATTACTGAGTTAATTATGTTTAGGTCATCTATTTTTTATTGGTTTAACAACATGTAAAACAATGTTATTGCGCTGAGTAGGCATAATTCTACCTTGCTTACGAAAAATAGTAATGTAATATGCAATAATATTGAGTAACTGTCTATTAAAAGAAAAAGAAAAAGTTAGTTTGAGAAACTTGTGGTTTGTGTAATATTGAGTAATGGAATGTGTGGGGGTGTGTTTATGTGTGATAAGTATTGTAACAGTCCGAGTGGAGTTATAGTTAGTAGTACTAATAATAATTAAAAATGAAAAACATAACATAAAATAATGCAAACAAAAGTAGTATATGAGGCGCAATAACTGGTAGAACACAACTTTCGGTAGTTTGGTTATCGAGAATTTTAGATTTAGTCATGCTTTAGGATTTAGGATGGTCGAGAGGTCATTCTCATTCCTAATTTCAAAATGTTTGCATCCCTCTTTCTCTCGCACAAAGATTTTGCCGTGTTTTATCCAACAGAATTGCATTGAAGATCCAGCGCCCGAAAAAATCCCGCCGCGATATTTTAGGGGGCTAAATGTAAATTCGACTATGCCGCAGGTGACTAAAATCGCAAGTTCCAAAGTACAGTAGCTTTCGACTTTAATAATTTGTCGTCAGGCGACAGGTCGCATGCGGAGGGTGACTAAAGTCGACCGTGAAAATGCTCAATCGCAGGCGATCGCGCGCACGCCGCATGAATGTCGACATTTTGATGCAAAATGAGCTATACTTACTAGAAACGTTTAGGTAATTAAGCAAAGGTAAACAAAAAAAAACCATGTGACTCATAGATGCAAAACAATGCTAAAACCATTGTCACATTAATAATAAAGCGTTTAGTGTTATGAATTTATGATGGTATCATCAGTTATTTTGTCCTATTTAAACATTTTCTGTTCTTCTATTATTACATGACCCTTGCAATTTTTCCAATTCTCAGCAGTCACATTAGCTAAAGCCTCTGCAGCAAAAGAATTTTTAAGTCAGCCATTTTAAAAGTTATATTTTTACGGCTACAAACCCTTAAACTTGAGCTGGGCTATCGTTTTTTGGGCTCACCAGTTGGTGCCACTGACGAGTAAGGTCCTGTTGCAGTACTTTTATGTTTTGGATATGTTTTTTTTTTTTTTTTTTTTTTTTTTTTTTTTTTTTTTTTTTTTTTAAAACGTTGCCCCACACTAGGAATTTCTCCTGTATTGTGGGTGCGTTTACAAACATTTAACTCACATACACAAACAGCCAGACCCGGAACAACTACTTGTAGGTCATACAAATATTTGTTCCGTGCGGGAATCGAACCCGTGACACGCAGCGCAGCAGTCAATCGCTTAACCACTGCGCCAACCGTGCCGTGCCGTTTAAGTACCCTTATATAGTACCTATGTTTATTTTGTTACATTTTAAAACTTCAAATGAATATTTAGATTATAATGTTCCTAAAATTGGCAAGCACAAAGCAGACAAATCTTATTCTTCCTTCAAGTGCTATCAAATTAGATCCTAACTTTTTACTTAAAATCTTAAGCCATAATTAATCAAGAATGGCACAACCATTACAGCTATTATGAATCATTTGTTAAAATCCGTGATGAAAATCCCGCAAACAGTGAACGTTCAGTACATATTTTGACATCTAGAGACCTTACTCTACACTAGCGCCTGTAGCGGCGAACTCAAGCGCGATAGCCCTCATTGAATGGAGCTCACAGTGATTTGGTGGCAGCCGCAATACTGTGACACCTTTTAACATTTTTTCTAATTCATCCACAACATAAAAGGCATCTGGTTAACCGACTAAACGTAATACCTGCTACTTCAGTTACCATACTACGTCACAGGTGTACTCTTCAATTTTGCAACGTTATCTAATTCGTTGTATTCTATAAAAGGTTTAGGGAACCTGTCTTTTTGGGCTTTTTACAATAGTCAGATTACAAAATATTACGATTGAATAAATGTAACAAAAAAATTGTTCTCAAGCAATTACATCTACGCAGAGTAGTTTACGAATAAATAATAAAGTTTAACGTACATTAATAAAAGAGGAAACTATAGTATAACCCGAAAATTAATTTCATTTTGTTGTAACGTATTTTTAAACAAGAAAGTGTCAACTATAAAAAGCCCTTTTTACGATTTGTTTACCTTTATTTAACTACCTAAATCTTTCTAGTATAGTCACCTGCGATTTTAATCGACCTGTGTAAATGAGGTGGTGATTCGGCCTTTTAGGCGATTTGGTAAGTGACCAGCCGCACGGCTAAAATCGACCTAGTGTAAATCACCCATTACATAGTTTCAACAGATAGAATTTTTTTAGATAGATTTTTGAAGGTTTTATTTACCCACTGGAAATTGTCGTGAAAAGTAATAAAGCAATTCCGAGGTCGATTATACCCACCGGCCTATTTACAGTACGGCCGTCGCGTGTCGTCGAGAGAATGCGTTCCTCGGGGCCTACTTTCCAAGTCCATCAACGAAGGGACGGGCCCGTCCGAAAGTAGTTCGATACTTTGAAATGCACCTACTCCCGATTAACTAACTTTTTCGGGCAGGCAATAACAGAACGGGAGTAAGGACAACTGTCAAGCGGTGTTGTCATACATTTTTAATTCGGGTCTCCAAATAATTTTATGTTCGTGATACGGAGTAGGAAACTTCGACCAAATAAACGGATTTCGTGCTCAGGGTGCCCGCTGACACCTATCAGTGCGACAATTCAAGTGACTATAAAAAGATCAAATTCGCAAAACACGTATTCGTTTGTATGAAACTGACGGGTGTCAAGAACGAATTCTCTCGTCGTCGGTTGGACTGTAGTTAAGTAATAGGTACTTTTACTTAGTTTAACACAAATATGATACCCTATTTACTTAACAATCGTTCCAATGTTGACATTGATGCAAAATTAGCTAACATAAATATTCAATAATACCTAGTACAAATAGATAGTAGGTGTATTGTAATTCGTAATGGCTTTACCTAACGTTTAAAGGCACTTGCAGGTCATAAAAAACGTCAAGGCTTATTTTTGCTTTAAGACCAATGCGATAGGTCTTAGATACGAGTAGCTTAAACCTAAGTAAAGTTTATGTCAAAGGTGTAAGTAAAACAATTAAGAGGTCGACTAGTTCATAAATGGATATAATAACATAAGTACTTAATTATATAAACAAGTTAAGGGAAATTAAAAAAAAAAAAGTATCCTATTTTGTTTTAGATGTTGGTTGAATGTTATTACTTAATTAATTAAAATTATATTTACCATTTTTTTACAGTTAGGTATTAGTTTGCTTGATTAAAATATTTTGCAACGGTATTTTCCTAGTCCACATTCAGTTTTGAGTGCTAGATACTTCAAAACACCCGATCAAAAATTTCAAAATTTTGTACGCTCCGCGAAATTACAAAGACAACCAATCTACAAACTGCCCTCACCACCTATCATGCGTATGTCAATGCATGGCTTAGTTACAGCGTAACTCTCTGGGGCAATAGTACAAATGCAGCGAAACTCTTTACCCTACTGAAGAAATTAGTTCGAATCTTTCTAAACATTGATCAAACTGACAGCTGCATACCCTAATTTTCTAAAACATAATATTCTAATGCTCCCCAGTATTTACATTTTAGAAACATGTAAATTTCTGTCCGTAAGCATCTAGAGTTCTATGCAAAATGCGAAGTCATCCAATCACAGGACACACTTAGGCACCGCACTAGGCTACACATACCGACATCCAAACTAAAAATGCATTCTACAGTCCCTTCGTAATGTGTATAAAAATATATAACAAACTAGGTACCTGACATTCTAAAGAAAGAAGAAAAGTTAGTAATATTTATAAAAAAGCTTAAAAAAATACTGATAACCAAAATAATGTTATTACTCCTTAGATGAATATTTAAATGATAAGCATAAATAATAGGAAAAAAAGTATTAATAATAATTTAATATATATAGTGTAAGCTAAAGAAATTACTATTATAATAATAAATAATATAATAATAATAATTGATAAATAATATAACAATGATAATAATTTAATTAAATAACAATAATAATAAATAAATAATAATAAATAAATAATATAACAATAATAATTATTCAAACAAAAACAATTTAATGAATGAACAGAATAATAACACATTATGTACAAGTATATAAAAATAATTTAAAATATTTAATTACATTTGCAGATAAAATAATACTTATGTAAGCGAAATGTTAGTATGTTTTTCGCGATCTCCTGACTTTGATTATATAACAACTTAATGATTTCCTAATGATAAATGATAAATGATTTTATTTCTGTAAGTAGGTTTGTACAAACACTTTTACACGTCAATCATATTTTAAAACTAGATGAGGTCGGCGTTTCCTATCTGACTACTCTGAGAAGAAAGGCCGAAACAAACTCAGAGGTCACAGTCTCTTTTAAAGTCCAGACATAATCTTGGTCAGATCATGTGAAGACCATGTAGATTTGAGTCTGAAATGGTAATTTTGAGGAAAAAATACCACACAGAATGAGTGGACCTGTCCAGTCAGTGCACGCATTTGTCAGTAATCGTGCAGCTCAACTCAAAACTTAAGGAGCTCAACGATTCGACGAACAATACCAAAGAAAGGACATTTGGGTAGGCCGCATTAATTACTCAAACTGCCAGACTTTGATTAAAACTAATCAAGAAAGAAAAAAAAAAGAAAAACAATGATCTACATAGTCTTCACATTCACAGTAATTAAAATAATATATTATTTTACAAAGTAAATATTCATGTCAATATATTTATAAAAATTCATCAATGTCAACAGGTATAAAAAATCCTGAAATAATCTTGGTCAGATCATTTGAGGACCATGTAAGATTGGTGTCTGAAATGGTCTTTTAAGGAAAGAACCATACAGATTTGAGTGGACCTGTCCAGTCAGTGCACGCATTTGTCAGTAATCGTGAAGCTCAACTCAGAACTTAAGGAGCTCAACCATTAGACGAACAATACCAAAGAAAGGACATTTGGGTAGGCCGCATAAAGCACTCAAACTGCCAGAACATCATTGAAACTACCTGAGAAAGTGAAAAAAAAAAAAAAAAAAACTGACGCACATAGTCCTCACATTCACAATAATTTGATAATAAAGTTATACTTCAGAAAGTAAATTGTCATGTCATTCTATATGTAATAATTATCAAATGTCAAAGTTTATGTAAAATACAAATAAAAAAAATAGCAAAAATAAAAATAACAAAAAAAACATTCAGTATGCAAAAAATTGGAGCAACTCAATCCCAAGCCTTTTTGTCCTCAATATAATCTTTAACGGTATAAAAGGCTTTCTGGCACAACTTACGTTTAATGAATGATTTGAATTTATTAAGGCTTAGATCTTGAACGTGGCTTGGAAGTTTATTATAAAAGCGTATACATTGACATCTGAATGAGCCACCTATTTTCTTGAGCCTTGTTGTAGGTACAACAAATTTGTGTTTGTTCCTAGTATTTATACTATGGATACCACTGTATTTTTTAAACAATTTTATATTTTTATGGGCATATAAAAGATTTTCAAAAATATATTGAGAAGGCACAGTCATTCCATTAATCTCCTTAAATTTGTTTCTGAGAGATTGTCTCGGACTTAATTTATAAATTGATCGAACAGCTCTTTTCTGCAAAACAAAGATAGTCTGAATGTCGGCGGCATTTCCCCACAACAGAATACCGTACGACATAACACTATGAAAATAGCTAAAGTACACTAAACGGGCTGTCTCTATGTCGGCTAAATTACGAATTTTTCTAACAGCGTATGCTGCGGAGCTTAGCTTTTTTGACAATT
Organism: Dryobotodes eremita; assembly: GCA_917490735.1. Classification (NCBI taxonomy): domain Eukaryota; kingdom Metazoa; phylum Arthropoda; class Insecta; order Lepidoptera; family Noctuidae; genus Dryobotodes; species Dryobotodes eremita. The sequence continues at coordinate 28,986,665 of OU823241.1, read as the reverse complement.
TATCTATATGTGGGTCCCACTGAAGCTTAGCATCCAAAGTTAAGCCCAAGAATACTGTGCTATCTTCAAGATTCAATTCTTCGCCCTTCATCAATACATTAGTTTTCACCTGTCTAACGTGAGGTAGCGTAAACTTAATGCATTTGGTTTTTTTTTTCGTTAAGAAGTAAATTATTGACATTGAACTAGTTAACTACTTTTGAGATCGCGATATTTACATCGTCAGTAACCAGCTGCTGACGTTTAAGTTTAAACAAAAGTGAAGTGTCATCCGCAAATAACACTATATCGTGATTATCCTTTATGAGGTAAGGCAAGTCATTAATATAAATAAGAAACAAGAAAGGACCAAGAATTGAGCCTTGCGGGACTCCGATTGTTACTATAGATCCGGGAGATCTTTCTCCATTTACGTCAACGCTCTGAATCCTATTACTCAAATATGAAATAAGAAGATCCAGAGCGGTGTTCCGGATCCCGTAGTGGCGGAGTTTCCTGATTAACGTTTCATGAAGAACGCAATCGAATGCCTTGGACAAGTCACAAAAGATGCCCAAGGCATCGCATTTATCTTCCCATGCTTTATAAATATGTCCTAAAAGTTCAACACCGGCATCAGTAGTCGAACGACCCCTTGTAAAACCAAACTGTTTGGTATGTAATAATTTATGTTTATTAAAAAATCTTTGCAATTGGTTTAAAATTAATTTTTCAAATATTTTACTAAAAGTAGGTAGTACTGAAATAGGTCTATAGTTTGTGGGGTCTGTAGTACTACCTGATTTAAACAAAGGTATTATTTTACTTTTTTTCATAAGGTCAGGAAACTCCCCACAGTCGATACAATCATTAAAGATAAGAGCTAAAATAGGTGCTACAATGTCAATAACAGACTTAGCAACTTCTACAGAATTACCCCACAGGTCTGCAGTCTTTTTTACATTTAAAGTGTGAAAGGTCTTAATTATATCTCTACAAGTAATATGTTCAAAATGAAATTCCGAATCGCAAACATTAACATTTTCTTTAAGCAAAGACTCAGCAACAGAAGGTGATGAGTTTAGGGATTTAGTAGTTGAAATGGGAATATCCGAAAAGAAATTTTCAAAGGCCGCGGCGACTTGTGAGTCTGATTTTATTATATTGTCATTAATGGACAGGCTGAAGTCAGTATTTCGGCTCCTAGATCTTCCCGTTTCACTATTAATAATATTCCAAGTCGTTTTAATTACATTACTACTGTTTTTAATCTTCGAACTCAAATAACGCGACTTGGCCATACAACAAACTTTTTTAAATAATTTTGAATAATTTCTAACATATAAATTAAATTCAGCAGTGTTTACAGAAGTCCTTTCATTGTACAGCTCATAAAGCCGTGTTCTACTTTTATGAATGCCAATGGTAGCCCAATCACTGAAAGATACGTTACTATTAACCGAAATAGTCTTGGGAATAAAGGTGGAATCAAATTGGTTACAGTAAAAATTAAAGAAATCATTAAATAGATGATTAGGATCAACGTGAATAGACAAAAATGATAATTTATTAATGATTTTAACTTTAAAAGCTTCCAAGCGACTTGCAGTTTTAGGGTTAACAGTAATATCCTTTTTAGCCACTTTGATGTTTTGGTTTTGGATAGTAATCCTTTGCCCGCAATGATCAGAATCTAGTAAATTTATAATTTCTTTGTGGCTTGGTATAACGTCTGTATAAATATTATCTATGCATGTTGCACTAGTAGGGGTTATTCTTGTAGGCTCCGAAAATAGGTTTACAAGATTGTAGGACTGAAATAGACTTAATATTTTACTACAAGAACCTGAGTTTTCCAATAAATTTACATTAAAATCACCGCAAATGATAATGGACTTGTTCGAGTTACAAATCTTGTTTAACACTTCATCCATTACCTTTTCAAAGCAGTCATACAATCCTGAAGGGGGTCTGTACACACTTAAAACAATAAACTGCTCCAATTCTATACAGGCTATTTCAACTGTTCGCTCAACAGATAGGCTTACAATATCCTTACGTTCTTTAAATTTAAGCTGGTTACTTACTAAAATTAATGAGCCAACATGTATAGCATTTACTCTGCTGAACGAACTACCAACCTGGTGATTATTAAAATTAAACAAGAGCTGGTGGCTTTTAAGCCAATGTTCAGTTATACAAAGAATATCAATACTGTTAAAATTCATAAATAATTCTACTTCTAAATCTTTGTTCATAAATCCTTGAATGTTTTGATGCACCAGGTTGATACTATTTACTGATTTTAAAGTTTTACTTGATTTATTTTTACAATTCTGTACATTATTGCTAGAGGTTGCCTCTGTTGTCTTAATTTCTAATTTAAATTATTATCAATGTCAATTTTTGATACCAAATTATTTAACAAATCATAGCTTTGCTCAATAGAAGCAATTTGTTTAGCCAACTTCTTGGCTGTAATAGAAAAATAATATGATAGCGACACAGCTATCTGTCTTTTATGATAGTTAGAAAGATAGTACATAAAAATATTATATCTATCTTTTGTCAAATACAAATTATTACCAACATAATTGTTAGTATCAACTAAATGGAATAAATTATTATTAAATGTCAAATTATGCAATGTCATATTAATTTCAAATCTTAAGTTATTTTCTTCCTGTGGCAAACTGTTACTATATGGGAAAGTAAACAACACAATTTTTCTTAAACTAAGATTACATAATGTTCTATAATATTGGAGCATTTCTCTTTTGTTCACATTTCCCCTATTACCCATAAAAATCAATAATGTAGTGTCCTGGTTAAAGTTACATTTAATAATTTCTCTCATAATGTCAAATAAGGAACAACCAGGCATACAGTAATTTATTATGGAGTGTCCCGGGTATTCATCTGTCAACAAGTGGCCTAAGTCCTTTCCAATCTCATCGCAAAATAATACTACATCATTTTTTACAATTTCTTGACGTTGTATAATGGAACTATTAATAGCAGGAAATGTCAAATTAACACAAGGCTGCGGTAAGGTGGTATTGCATGTTCTCAATAAATGATCCGGTGTAAGTGTATTGGATGGTGTTTGACAGTGCTCACAGTTGTTGGTTTGTGAGTTTACCAGCTCATTCATTGCCAACACATATTCCCTCATCAGATCTTCAGAGGTATTATATTTGTTAGTCATGGAACTAAGTTTCTCCTGTAAATGGTCAAGTTCAGATTGCAAGTACTTTGTGTCAATGTTGTATTTCCTAGTACTTTGTTCCAAATTCAAAGAATACATATCTAAATGTTTCAGTAAGTTTAGCCTTTCTCTATTAAGTTTTACATTTTTAATAAAGAACTTATGTTTTTTAACCATCTTTTGTGTTTTTAAAATGTATTTATTAATTTTAATGTATTTTTTAAGTTTGTTATTGTTTGTGTTTTTACTGGTGACACCTAAAACAGTGCTTCCCTTCTCCTACCCTTTTGCTGTGGCCTACAGGGTCCTTATTGATCTCAATTATATAGTTACCACCTAAGAATACATTATAGTAAAGCAATAAAGATATGGAGTATTGAGTATTGAGTACTTATTTGTTGTGTACACATTTGTTGTGCACGAAGCTAATTTGAAAGATTTACTAAAATATACCTAAGTACTTATTACATTAATTACCTATATATTAGAAAATTTTAATAACTGAATAAGTACCTAAATAAGAAATATTATTATAAAAGCCTCCTGGGTATTCCCCGAAAAGTAAACAGATAGGTTACCTACTTACCTAATATAAAACCTATGATTAAGTAGGTCAGGTAGGTTAGTAGTCATTCATTTAAAAAACCGGCCGGCCGGTTTTAAAAACTCGGACTCGCACATGAAGGGTTCCGTACCACCGTACAATATGTAACAATACTTATTTTTAAAAAGAAACTTGTATGGGGACCCCTTTAATTTTTAACTTTAGGTACTTTATTTTTATTACTTACTTGTTGTTATAGCGGCAATAGAAATACACACTGTGAAAATTTGAACTGTCTAACTATCACGTTTCAAGAGATACAGTCCGCTCACAGGCAGACGGACGGACGGACAGCGGAGGCTAAAAAGATTATGGTAGAGAAGAGAGATTAGCGACATTAGCTATGTCGCTAACCTCTCTGCCATCATCTTTTTATGTACTTACAGAATTTAAAAGAGCCTTGCCACTTTTTTCATTCAAAATGGCGGATGTGGTTTGGTTTTTTATTATTTAATTAAGTAATCTAACGTTTTTACTCAAGCTTTTTTGTTTATACAAAATGAAATCTAAACTTTGTTTTAACGAAATAATATAATTGAAACGAATTAACCAAGTCCCTTCTTATGAAGAAGTAAGATTAGGTTCAGACAGAATGTTTGTAGCTTATCCCTACTGTAGCGAAATAAAAATGAAAATTCACCTCTTTAACGCGTATAGGTAATAATAATATATTATTATTTAAAATAGAACCGCAACAAAAAAAAAAACGAGCGAGCCTTCTTGTAGTCGCATATGATGTGTAACATCTGACATCTCACCTTGGTAATAAGCAACATTAACATTATATCCTGAAAAAAAAAAAGGATTCACGTGTTATTTGAAATTATTTTTCGTAACGAAGAATAAGTCTTTTTAATGAAAAATTGTATTTTATTTAATTAAGACTAGGAGTAATGCTTATTTACAGCTTACTACTTACTTTTAAGCTTACTTTTATTTGACAGCGGCGCGGCGGCGCGCGGCGGCGACTATCAATCTAGCGGAGGTCAAACTATCATAACTTCGTCATTTGTAGAGTATTAAAAAAAAACACAGTGCTTCAATAAATGATTAGTACGATTTCTTAACATTATAAAAATAAATACGGAAACTTCTCCATTGAGCAACAACAGAAATTAACCTCACAATTTAAAAAACCTAAATACTGAAATATTTATTCGACTAATGATTTATTATTACTCACTTGCATTTTTTATCAATGATCTGCACTTTTTCAGATATTTATTATCATCAGTAATCGCATTTATTAATATAGTTTAATCATACATTAGTTTATATATCAGCGCACTTTATACACAGCACTGTGGGTTAAGCGCAAAGCTGATGCGATCTCCTCTATTTCCCGTTCTGTTTTCGTCACATACACGCACATACCAACCTCTCGGAAAATGGGTTGGTACCATCTGACAGCCAACTCTACCAACGCGCGCGCTCATTGGTCAAATGAAGAAGCGCGCGCTTCCCCGGCTTCCTGTTACACACTTCCGTACCATTTCACGAAATCACTCACACAGACTGCAGGAAAGCGAGAGGAAAGATGTTACACATCAAAATATAATAAGCTAAAATTAAATATCAAAGTAAAACATTTGCGGAACAGGTAATTTGGCCTAAATGAAAAGAGATTACGAGAATACTTAAGGTACATCGGATGGTAAATCTTTGCGCATTGGGTTTCCGATCTAGGGAATCTATTGCAATCGGCTTTAGGTTCGTGACCACTAAATTACGTAAACTTTTATATGAATGTTATCTTATAAAAATCAAAATTCATAAAGGTATCCCGATAGAAAGAGTCTTGCGGGGTAATTGCGTAACACACTAACAGTAGTAACGTTGTTGAGCAGACAACATTTTTCCAAAATATGCAGCAATGGATTAGCAATATGCTACAAAATCATTCAGATTGCGATTGAAAATTTGGTACGCAATTAGGGTGCTGGTTATAGATCCACTAATATTAAAATATTAACCTTGAAAGTACTAAAAACTATAATAGTTAAGTGTGATGGTTTAAATAAAAGTCGATCCTGAATTCCTGACGAACCGCAACCTCAAAGCGTAGCACGTCTCGACAGAATCGCAGGTGATATGACGATCATGTATTGCGGACCAAAACGGACTTGCCGGTCTCGAAGTCCAAGGATTCTATGCGGCTGGTAAAAGCAACCCAAAGCACGTAAGCCTGGTGAATAGTCAGGTACTCGAAAAAAGGGCCGGAATCAGCCCTTTTATAACTGGTTCTGTATCTACGGCAAATAAAATAGGGAATTATACCAGAGAAAAGGCTAAAACTTCCTCTTAGAATTTATTAATCAAACGGTTTTCCTGGGAACCACACTAGACGAGAAATTACAATGGGGACCCCTTATAACATCTCTTGCGGGGCGGTTAAGCTCGGCCGCTTATGCTGTCAGGAAGATAAGACAGTTAACAGATGTAGAAACCGCGCGTTTGGTCAATTTTAGCTACTTCCACAGCATTATGTCATATGGCATTTTACTGTGGGGTCGGGTTGCTGACATTGAATCCGTTTTCATTTTGCAAAAGAGAGCTGTCCGGGCCATTTAATCTCTTAGGGAACTGTTTAAAACGATTAATATTATGACGGTACCTTGCCAATTCATTTATGAAAATATTATGTATGTAAAAAAAATCTATATCTTTAAAAAAAAAAGTGATAGACATAATTTTAATACTAGAAATAAAGATAAAATAGATAACAATTTTCAGATTGTCTAAAGTACATACATCTTTTATGGGGTACTGTGTTAAATGTTACACCGAAATACCTTGTGATTTACTGCAATGAAATGAAAGAAAATTTAAAACTCATAATAAAAGTACACTTTGTAAACAAGCATATTACAAATTAGAGGATTATATCCTAGATAAGAAAAATTGGAAACATGTTGGTCCTGCTCCATAGGACAATCTAGAGTCTAGACAAAATCAAACTGGTTGCTAATTTAATTGTATAATTTATAATTTTTATGACATTGATTATTCATTATGTAACTACTTTAACTCAACACTAAATTAATACTTGTTAAAATTTTGAAAAATCGTCTACTTATCAATATTTGTAAATATGTGAGCACCATGTATATAACACATAATTAATTTACCTGTCATGGATTTATATTAAAAAAAAAAACTACCTGTTGTGGTATAGCAAATTTTATTCTAGGTGCATCGTCTTCACATATAATTTTATTATTAATGTGTACATCATTATTGTAAAACATTTTAAAAGAGGACGGAGACGGAGGGGTTCTTGCCCATTCTTCTCCATACGAAACTACCTGTTGGAAGGGGCAACTAGAATCAATTCTATTTTCTTGTACATTTTGACGTTCAAAAGTGCCTTTTGTGTGCCTATTTGAAATAAATGATTTGACTTTGCCCTGAGAGAGCAAATAAGGGAAAGTACATACCAAATTCGAAGAATATCTTTCACCATTTGTGCAGAACTCAACAATTAACTTGGTTGACTGTAGATAAGAACATGATAACTTGAAACTTGATTAAGAATTAAGGTAAAGTATAATCAGTAAAATTTACTTGAGTAAATTCAAAATTAAATGTCGAAAATTTATAAAAATCAACTGGATTAAATAGGTACCTATTTTTCAAAAACTCGGATTTTATTTTTCAATAATAAATTGGACAAATGCTAAATTAAGAATAAAAAAGCCGGCCAAGTGCGTGTCGGACAACGCACAATAAAGAGTTCCGTAGTTAGGATGAATTTATCCCAAGAACAAACTTAACATTGTAGTTGACAAACATGTTCTCCCATACGTTCCAACTGCAAATGTAAGTTGGTCGACTATTACTCGTTAACATGTAAAGCCTACACAGCTATGATAGTTTTCCTTTTAACTTCGTTATATATACTACTACCGTGATTTTTTTTCCATATCCAAAAACAGCCATTTAGCTGGCAGGAAGGGACACACTTGACTCTAACAAAAGTTTGCACTTTAAAGCTTACTTAGTATTTTACAAACGGATCCCTTACTTAATCAATTTATTTTTTCACGAACCCGCTTTGTTTTTGAAAGACCTATCTTTCGACACCCCACACCATTGGGTAGATAAGAAAATAAAAACCTCCCCACTTTACATGATATAAGGTAGGTACGCTAGAAATATATTTATTCAAGATTTTATTTTACCACTTGTTGGCGTGACTAATATATGTATATATCCATGCCACAATACAGCAGTTTTCTAGTACTGAGAGTCTCTGAGCTAAGCTGCGGACAGACGGACGGACGGACTTGGCGAAACTATAAGGGTTTCTTGTGACTATGGAACCCCTTAAAATTGATGACCAGTTATAAGAAATAGTAAAAATAAATACATTTTTGAAACCGTAGAGTCACGCTGCATTACCTAGCTAAAATTTTGGAATATATCACTTCACTACGTAATTTATTATTATCCCCCGCCGCGTCAACGTGTCTGTCTATACGCGATAAACTCAAAAACCACCGAACAGATTTTCATACGGTTTTCACCAATGGACCGAGTGATTCATGAGGAAGGATAAGGTGTATAATTCATTAAAGTATCGTGTAAATTGGCTGAAATATGACAATGATAGTTGAAGAAGTCGGAAGAAGTCCTGGCGTTTGAGAGCTATCTCGGCATGCGCTGCAGAAACCGTAAGATGTACAAAAAAATGCGTGTGTCGTGTAACACTCGGTTGGAACGAAGTTCCTTTCGTAGTATAGTTTTAGAACATCCCAATTTGACTACCGAAAAAAGGGTTATATTGAGTCAACCTTAAAAGATAGACTTATGCTGTCCCGAACTTTTTTTAGAACTTTTAAAGGGGAACAATTCCGTCATACATGATTTTTGCGGAACTTTAACCGTTTACGCAGCGCACGCAACGGAAGCTCTCAAGAGGAATATTTTTTCCGTTTTTGCAACATTTCTCATTTATGCTCCGCTCCTATTGGTCGTAGCGTGATGTTATATAGCCTAAAGCGATAAATTTACTATCCAACACAAAAAGATTTTTTTAATTCTAACCAGTAGTTCCTAAGATGAGCGCCTTGAACGAAACAAAAAGAATTAAGAAAGGCACGTGACGGAAAATCCTTACATTTTTTTTTCGCCTAGCTCCCGTCCGCCAAGTACGTACCGTGCGATAAGGAAACTCGTTCCAAAAACGCGAAATTGCACGTGTCGCCGCTATGTCATAAAAAAACGTACTAACCGTCATCATCACTATCATCACTACAAAATCACAGTATCATTATACAAGAAAAATAACTATAATTGTTTTTTTGGTATGCATTTTTGCGCGGATAATACTCAGCGAGCAAGCGGTGTCCCACCGACGCGACGCGAAATACGCGCATGCGTGTCGCGCCGAGCGGTCCAACGTGCTTTTTTTTCCACGCTTTTCACTTGTAACATCTAAACATAATATGTTTGTTTTTACACATAATCCGGCAGAAGTTGTCAACGTCGTCGTAGATATACAGAGAAATATTTTAGTTTGTTTGTTTATGTAATTTTCTATTCTTTACTATTTTAAATATTTGCAGGATTCGAAATAAAATAGATAAAAAATACTCCGAGTAGGATGAACTTCAGTTACGTTTTAATTATTAACCCACATGCTTGACGCAACAGGCTGATACGACGTTACATCTGAAAACAAAGTAGGCTTATATATGCTCTACTACTCGTGGGAACTAGGGGCAGGTCGCTAGTAATGAATGAAATGAAAACAACAATTTAAGAAGACGAAATGCTAACCTAATCCGTTTATCAGATAAGTATTTAGGTACAACATTGTTTTAGTTTTGGGTCGAGTTCAAGTGTTGTGTAATTATTTCATTTTCAAAATAATAGTTGTCTCAAAACAACAGACATCATAAAATAAATGCAGACATGCAGTAATAAGTGATTAAAAACAAAACTTCAGTAAACAATTACGCATTAGGCTTAGAAACAGCATGAATTCACAATTTTTGAGGAAATCTTTAAGGACTTTATCTTGTACAATCATTAATAGCTATTCAAAAATAAGTGCTAGAGATATGTACCCACTATATTGATTAGTAATACTAACACAAAATTCCTATACATATAACAGAAACATTTCTTTCACTCATTTTACCTTATTATGTTTCTCCACTTAAATATATTTCAATTTCACAAACACTTCACTAGTTTCTGGTATTAAATGTTTCTTGAAGTGGAATCAAGATCAGAGCAACAAGTTAAAACGTAGACTACTCAGACAAAATAATTTGTTAGGCCCCCATACTCCGCGACACGTTGCAATTTATGGGTAGGAGGTGTTAATATCGATCTGAGCGCTAAGTTACTGTTTAATATACCTATTCCAGCTTATATACAAAATGTTATAGCTAAACGCGCTTCAGCGATTATCTCGGCATGTTATTCATTAGTATGAGCCAGCGATATGTGCACAGAACATAATAATATGATATGATATGAGGCTCGACATTGCACTCGCGTACAAACACAATAAAATTATGTCCGAAATCACAAAAGTTCTTTTTACAACTATATTTTCTTTTTCAACACTCGCACATATAACAGTGTACTTGTTTCACGTTTGTAAACACAGACCAAGCATAAATTATATTAAATCATCCTGGTATTTATTTGTTTCAATTTCACAAGACGAGGCACAGTCAAGATACGAAATGCTAGCTTTTCTGCCAGGCAACACTGATCAATATCTATGGTGTTAGGTTATCGAACCTTAATTATAAAATGAACGTAAAGCTACTTACATAAACAAAATCCTTGTATTTTTAGGCCATAAAATTGCAAATCTCACTAAAAAAAACTTGTTATTTTATTAGATTCCAAGTGGAAAAGCCCGGAGACGCCCCACACCGAATGGCTGGGTTAGCAGGGCTGAAACTACATTTCTGGGGCACATATTAGCTACTCTAGAATTTACTAGATGGCGCTATCATAACGCACTGCCCACCGAATGTTAAGGTAATACGGCAGTTTTCGTTATAAGTAACTAAACTATAATACATCTTGTATTTTTTTTTAACATTTTCCTATCTATTTATTATATGGGTATATATTATAAAAGTATAATAATTTCAAAGGTCCCTTTATGAACAGAACAATATTATTGCTTTAAAATCTAAACACTTTTTGCACGAATAATTTCCTCTAATAATGTAATTTTTCTGTGAAATCAAATAAAGATTAATCTTTTGACACCTTACATCGACGAAATACTGTTTAATATTACTGTAGTAATACACTATAGGTTGGATTTCACCCGATTAATATCGAAATATCCTATTGCCGTTAGGTTTTTTGACACCATATTTCAACGAATATTACTAAAATGCATAAATACTACTATATCGTTGAGTTTACATGCGAATAATATACTTAGTAATGATGCGTTGTATACCTACTATACCCTTGACCTATCATTTCAGTAAGTATTCTTACGAAATAATGGGAAAAGATTTTTTTGGGATTTCCGACTTTTCTACTTCCTAAACCTCAGTCGAGCCGATAGTTTTTTGATCGAGAAAAAGTATCGACTGGCATGGAACAATGTTTATGTGAAAATTGCCCATCTCCTTGCTGACAGTATTTTTTTAAGTCGGTGAATACAGATCAGTTTCTAAAAAAGTTAAGGCCAGTCTTCAAAAATCGTTTTCCTGAAGCTACAACGGTAATGGTACCTACCCTTACTGCCTTGTCTCAAAAATCCATGCTATAATAACTATTGCTGCGATGACAAAAGTATTATAGCCTAATTATTCATCCCGACTACAGAACTCTTGACTGTGGGTGGTCGGTTGTTTTTTCTACTGCGATATATTTTATTTCTATGATTTGAAGGGAGCATGCGCGGATTGCTGAGAGGTCACACGTTGAAAATATTGGGAAAACTGGTTTCGTTATTTTCCACGTAGGCATCTATATCTGTAGATAGAATAAAACAAAGACATATTGTGTCTGTGTAACCGCTTAGATCTCCTAAGCTATGCAATCGATTTTATGCGAATTACTTTATATGAAGGTAGGTACGTACAGGATGAGTTTTTGACAATAAATCACAAGGGCTTAGGTCCTAGATATTGACGTTACTTCATCTTTTGCCTAAATACTGCTTTTAAGGCTTTAGATAATAGATGGCAGGAATACCACCACCACCACCACCACCACCACCACCACCACCGCCACTGCCGTCCACCTCGTGAAAAGGTTTTTATGAACCTATTTGGTAAACTTATAATCTTTGGAGCCCGTATGCCTACGTCAGCGGGGCGCGCACGGCCTTCTGTGGCAGGCTTGTCACACGTTTTATCACAGTTTGGGCGATAAAACCTTTCTGTCTCAAAAGCTAGCACGGCAGCATTTCGCGCACGTTTGGGAGTGGCGCGAGGAGGCGAAACGCCGGGGCGTAACTCCGCTGCCGCGAGAAATCACGGCACAGAGGACAGAGCTCCGGCGGGATCTCATGGCGGCATGGAGAGTGCGACTGTCGCAACCCAGCGCAGGGCACGCCACAATTGCGGCGGTAAGACCCCTCTTTGAGGAGTGGCTTGAGAGGCGCCACGGCGTCCTTACCTTCCGCCTGACGCAGGTCCTCACCGGCTATTTCGGGAGGTTCCTGTTTCGGATAAGGCGGGAGGAAACGCCCGGGTGTTACCATTGTGTGGATCGACCGGAGGACAAGGTGGAGCATACGGTGGAGGTCTGCCCGGCTTGGGCGGAGCACCGCCGTGTCCTCGTGGCGGCGATCGGCGGCGGCGACCTCTCGCGTCCGGCCCTGGTTCAGGCCATGGTACGGAGCGAGAGGGAATGGGAAGCCGTCACCTCCTTCTGCGAAGCAGTAATGCTCGCGAAGGAGCAGGCGGAGCGCGAAAGAGAGAGGCAATCTCTACGCCCTCGCGCCCCTAGCCGCCGCAGGAGGAGGAGACACCCTGGGCGTCGGGAGTCGATTGCCGACTCCCGGCCACCGTAGGCGCGGGCTTGCGGACGTCGAGCAATGGGCAGCTCGCCGTCCGGTAAGGACCAGGCCCGGGTCGACGGCGCGTCGTGTTCCACGCGCGCCTCAAAGAGATGTCAGCACCATTGACGGGGTCCGATAGGACCAATGCCTGCCGGGGTCGCGGATTGTTCGAAAGAGTTACCGTGGCCCTGGCGCACAGGCAACTGAAGCAACACGGGTGGGTTTTAGTCAGTAAGAGTCTGACACGCCCTTCCGCTCCGCCCAGAGCGGGAGAGGTCATTTGATGATTTACCACGCCAAAAAAAAAAAAAAAAGCACGGCAGCATTAGATACTTTCTTGTTACGCTTTCTTGACATATGACATAGCTTCTTGACGTTTAGTTGGGACTCATTATGTCTTATTTGCTAATATGGGCGCCCCCATTTCGACACATTGTCTCATTTTGTCAGACGATTAAACAAAAAAATCACGTTCGTACGGAGGTTGTATAAGATTAGAAAATTTAAAAAAAAAAACCTGCTAATTAATGCACCAAATGGCATTAAAATGTATGTAAGGACTTAAATGACCGTATATGTAAATTGACAACACTACAAAATCATTAATAGCGTCGAACTTATATACCGCAAAGATTTCTCGAAAGGTGTACGAAGTTGTTATATTTATTGCATTTTTAACCGACTTCAAAAAGGAGGAGGTTATCAATTCGGATGGTTTTAAAATAAAAATGTTTATTCGGGCATAACTTCTTCATATACAGACGGATATGCAAAATCCTTTTTTAGCTTGAAAGGGTATACTTTCGAGGTGGTCCCATTGTCACCAAGTCAGAATCTGATGAACGGATCCCAAGGAAATCGAGGGAAATCCTCAAATTTTCTAGGCACACCTATAGCGATTTGGGTATTTTTTATTGTTACTCGTGCATTTGCTCTCGGAAAGCACCATTCGGTGAAGTGGAACTGATGATGAAGACCAGAGGTGGCTACCGGAACTACTCAATAATAAGTATTTCACGGGTTGCGGTTCGATTACTTTAATATGGTTGCTAAGCAATTTTTGCTCGTCACAATGCATATGGTGAGATGGAGCTGATGGTGGCTACATCACCCCGGGGCACCCCGACTCGAACAGGTTAGGTTAGAAGGGGGTGACGGGTTCTGAAAGACCCCGCCATACCCTTCGTGGTTTTTTTTTTAAACCTCCCGGAAGTAGGAGCCCCGCCAAGCGGGGCTCCGTCGACCACGCCTTATAAATAAAAAAGGAAAATAGGTTCATTTCTAGAATACTTTATGAAACACAATTTGGTGAGCATTTATCCATTCTGGTGGACACAATTTGGTGAGTATTTCGAATTTTTTGGTAGCAAAATAGATATTTTTCTGGTAGGCGTTTAAACACAAGCCTTTTGTAAAAGGTGATGAGCGGTTGACATTAGGCTATAGTAACTTAGATAAATTAATAACTGAGTCACTAAAAAGTGAAAAATAAAAAACATTTTACAAAAAAAAAACACAACCAACTTCAAAAAAAGACACTACGTAGGTAGTGAAAAATAACTTTGATTTCGGAAGTCGGTGGCAAAATCTAAAATATAGATCCAAGGACACCGACTTCCGAAATTAAAGTTACTTTTCACTATGTAGTGTCTTTTTTTGTAGTTGGTTGTTTTGTTTTGTAAAAAAGTTTTTTCCTTCCAGTAATCACCTCATAAACCTCATATACCATTTATATGATATACTTAAAAGCTTGTCGCATGATTTATATGAAATAAGTGCATACATATTTTTTTTAAATAACCTGCTTGTGTCAAGAGCAAAGTTAAATATTATTGTATTTTTGTTTATTTACACAAGTAAATTTCGCGACAAGCTTTTATATAATTTATATTGTATAATGTAATAAATTGATGGGTTTGATTTAATTTAAAGTTTATTTTCTTCTTTTTGTAGCTTTTAATAAAAAGTTGGTTTTTAAAAAGGGTTTTGTTAGTTTTCACTGGACTCGTTCCTTTGTTTTTCGTATTCTTCTCAGCAAACCTTTTAATTGATACCCCATTTCATCGGGTGCTTAAAAATAACTAGTCCGCCATCTTTGGGAGTTCGCCTTATTGGATTTAGAATTACGGCACTTAGCTAACCATGCATTGTCATCCAAACTAAACGTGTATGCAAAATTTCAGCTCAATCGGTTGGGGATAACTGTTTAAAAATTCGGTTGCAAGATTTGACCTCAACAAACTTAACATAAATACATACATACAAACATTGCAAGTTAAATAAAAGCTGATAATTTTGAGTAAACGTTGTATTTTTATCATTAAATGATAAAAATACAACGTTTACACAAAATTATCAAACCAAACAAACAAAACGTAAGTCGTGCGTGTGTCAATAATGAATTAGTTCCCAAAAAAAAAAAAACAATGTAAAATATACAAAACTATAAAGTTGTTTAACTGTACAGTTAAACAACTTTATAGTTTTGCAGTCTTTACTAAAATAATACGTCAAAAAGTGTGCAGTTCGTATGAACTGCACTCTTTATTATTCTTCTTTATTATTCGTTTTATTTTATTTGGTCGCATATTGAGATGGTCACAGTTTTTTTTTTTAAGTTTCTTTGTCTCTTTGAAGTCAGCAACAAGAAAGGCATGTCGCCGCTTTAGGTAAGGTCACATGGTTGACCCGTGCTAGCATTTAATACAAATTACAAGACATGACATAATTTATCATGTCGTGTCACAAACATGAGTACACCCGTGCTCGCTCCGCAGGGATGAGATGCTCTTACCTCTTCAAATAAATGGATGATGTTCACGAAGTAGCACTAATGGTGTCTTGTCTCCATACCTGTCCTGGTGAATAATTTAAGCGACGTTCTTAGCTCATTCGCTGTCACTTTGATTATTGAAAGTAGTTTTATGTGTCTCTTCAGCCATGAGTGTTGTTAAAGGTAGTTAAAGGATTAAATTAATAGACGTGTTATTTATAGGGTTAGGGGGTGTGAGTGATTTATGTACTTAATTCTGTCTTTCGTAATTCATTCTACCTACCTATTGAAACCCATTTTTTTTTCTTTTCAAAAGCGTTTATTGGTTAATAATTTTACTGCAAAATTGAGCAAGTACCTATCTAATGGTAAAGTAACCTGAAAACAGTTCCATATAAAGACTTATGTTAAGATTTATAAACTACAGGTGCATAATAATTAATATCACTGATAAGGTTTCTATTTCAGCTATTAGGATACCTAGTGTCTTTAAAAATATTAAATCGGATTTGTATAATTTGACTGTAGGTACACAGGGTCACATATCAAGCTATACATTTCCAGTAGGTATAAGATGACGTCTCATTGTATGAAAAGCCTATACAATGCGAGGTCAGCTAAAACTCGAAATTATTGCTTGATATATAGCCGTGTGTACAAGGAATTTTGAACTTCAATTATAAAATAATGATACAATAATTTGGATATCTATTATCTATGGCAGTAATGACAACCGTAACGAATAGTGACTCGATTATGAGCTTTCAAAAAGTTTTATAACCTTGTTGTAGAATGTTAATCTACTAAGTAGATACTTTTTCAATTATTTTTGGTCTCCGATTGAATCATTAAACCACGAATAGGAACCGGCAGAATACACTGAAGGTTGACTACAACTTACTGATTTTCTCTTATCCAGGCATAGTGTGAAAAAATATATAAAAAGTCATCAAATACCTAATCAGCTTTAAAACAGTGAAACAGTTTAAAAATAACAAGTAATTTATAAAATAATCTAAGACTAATTTTCGTATAATTATAGCAAAACTTCAACGACAACAAAACCGGAATTGAAATAAACGAATACATACATATCTTAATAAAAAACCTTAGGAACCCGTTAATAAAAAGTGTACCTAAGTTAAGTGAATTTTGAAGCATTTTATGAAGATGTGCGGATATACTCATCAGTGTGGTGTAGTGTGTGAGAAACTTATTCATAAACTAAAAAGTGTATCGCATTATAGTGCGTAGGTAGGAAAATGTGCTGTGTAAGATGTGATGTGCTCCATATTGTGAATAAGTAACCATGTTAAGTCGTTGGAAAAGTAAAGATAAGTCTGAAAAGACGTCAAAGTCATCTAGTTCTAGTGGAAAGAAGAAAAGGAAAGGACGGGATAATGGTAAGCAGTTGTTTATTATTTTGCTTCATGTTCTCGACAACGCACCAGCGCGGGGGTGTCGGCGCCGCGGCGCCGCCGCCTCCGCGCCGGCAGCATGGGCCATGGGCAAATACTGCGTGCATTTTCCAAGTTTTATACAATTGGTTAATTTTTATACACCGCCGCGCGCGCCGTCTTTGTCACGTCCTTGAAGCGAAATTAAAATGAATGTTTATGTAATTTACAAGTTTACTAAATATAACAAGAATCGTCTTTAAACACTGGCAATATGCGGGTGTACATCACAGCCTAAATAATTAGCCGTATAAGTAAATAATACATAAATTGTGTTTTTTATTTCAAAATCATAAATTTGGGATTTAAAAAAAAATGGTGATTTGTCGAAGAGGTATGTTGTGATGTACACCCGAATGTTGCCAGTTTTTAAACACGATTCTTGTTATATTTTTTGTCTTTTTATTTTATCCTTTATTAAAAATAACCATGTTCTTAATAATTAATTACAATCTAGCCTATGAAACTAATATGCAATTTTAATCTAAATTAATTTTTGACGTGATAATTATTTAAAAAAATATAGAATAGTGTTGATTGTACTTTACAAGTCCGTTCCACTTTCTTTGAGTCTGATATAATTATATAAACACTTTGTTCATGTGTTATTATGTGTATTATTTCTACACTTTTTACACTACACTAACTCAAAAGGTTTTGTTTGTTTTAGTCTTCGCACTATATTTGTTTGGTCTAACAGCTGAATTGATGTTCACTTGTCGTTGGAGTCGGTGTTCATGGGCCTCTGATTTTTTTGGATTATGTTGGTGATTGGTTCCGTTTTTTAGGTCATGATGGAGGTCGTCATTTCTTATATACCAGGACGCATTAACAATACTCCCGAGTACCTTATTCTGGAATGTTTGTATAGTTTTGATGTTGGTCGGTTTAGTACAGACCCACAGTTGGATGCCATATGTCCATATTGGCATAAGAATATGCTTATACAGTGTGAGTCTTTATAATCTGCACATACTGAATCGAGGGAATCTTTGCTTAATTTTATCGACGGAAAAAATGATAAAAAAATTCTAAATATTTTATTGAAATTTTTAATGGATTTTTTATTTATTTTTTCGTTTCTGTGACTCCAGTGTATACAAAGCGGTGTAACTTTTTAACTCGATGTTTTATCACGATGAAACAAACTCCATAATGATTGGAAGTAATTAGGTGTCCGCATTAAATGAAAATTGTGTAAAAAAACTGCCACCAATTAAAAATAAACACGTTTTTCCCTCAAAAATCTGATTTTTTTTCATCAATTTTTGCAATAATCGTAAAATTTCTCAATAAGATGCCCCGATTACCTTCATTTTTTATTACTTTAAATTATTCCTCATCGTATTAGCTACCTAATAATAAAAATTGTATGCTTTTAGCTCAGACAAAACACTTTCTATCAAGTGTTAAAGATGGCACTTCGAACGCGCTATTTTTGTTCTCTTAAGGATGATTTATTTGGGTTCAATGAATGAAAAAGAGTTCAATTAAAACATTTATTATTTTAAAGAAAATTTAATGCATTAGGTTCTCAAAATGTCCACCTCGTTGTTGTAGGCACAAAGCCGCGCGAACTAAAATTTGTTGTGTCGCTCTCCTTATCATTTCGGGATCATTGCGAATATCATTTGCACAGTTAATTATGCGATCACGCAAATCGACCTCACTGTTGATGGGAGTACTGTAGACGCGTTGCTTCATGGTCCCCCACAGGAAGTAATCAAGGGGCGTTAAATCGGGTGAACGCGCAGGCCACCCTACAGGTCCTAGTCGTCCAATCCATTTATCACGATAATTTTCGTTTAAAAATGATCTCACATTTGTGGCATAATGGGCAGGGCATCCGTCCATCTGCAGAAACATCCTTCGACGCAAAGACAGTGGTACATCTTCCAATAACTCAGGTAGATCGTCAGTCAACAAACTTAAAAATCTTTCACTGTTCAAAGTTCTCGGCAGTATGACTGGTCCAATCAACATGTTATCGATAAGACCAGCCCAAACATTTATTGAAAATCTTACTTGAAAAGTCGATGAACGTTTCAATTTCGGGTTTTGACCTCCAGGGCACCATCTGTGTAAATTTCTACAGTTAGTAATACCATCTCTGGTAAATGTTGATTCGTCCATCCATAGTATGGTTTTCGGAAAGTTTGGGTTTGCTCTGATATTTCTTTGAATCCAGGTGGACATCACACACCTTGGACGCCAATCTACGTCTTCATGTAGATGTTGCACTCTTTGGTAGTGGTAAGGGTGCAATCCTTCTTTCTTTAAAATACGCCACGCTGATTTTTGTGATATTCCGTGACGAAGAGCCAGTCGTCTAGTACTTATGGATGGATCAGCAAACAAATCGCTCAGTACTGCTTGTTCCAGAACCACATCAATAATTATTTGAGGCGGCTCGCGACGATCTCTACTTGATTCAAGTCCAGTGATCGACAATCTTCTGTGAACTTCCTGGAAGTTGCGGGCAGATGGCACTGGTTGCCTGTTAGGAAACGCAGCTATGTAAGCTGCGCGCGCAGCTCTGGCACTTCCTCGTCCCATCCCATAGTAAACATGAATGTCGGCAATGTGTGCCGGGGAGAATTCACTTAAGCGCGGCATCACGTAGCAGCGAACGAAAGTCACGAAACTCAGGTAGCAGTGAATGAAAGTAACGAAACACATGTAGCAGCGGCGAATAATTCGGAGCGACTGCCTGTCTGTCATCCCTTCTGGTCCCTTCAGCTGGCCCTACCTCCCCGCACCCCGACCCGCGCACATTCTCAACAAAAAAGGACGTCTACCTGCTAAACAATTAGTGCGTAGCCGTGCTCTAGGCCTTTCTTTGGCTGTTGATAAGAAATGATGGGATTGAGTTAAACCCTTGCAATTTTTACTATTGGATAGCTAATACGATGAAGAATAATTTAAAGTAATAAAAAATGAAGGTAATCGGGGCATCTTATTGAGAAATTTTACGATTATTGCAAAAATTGATGAAAAAAAATCAGATTTTTGCGGAAAAAACGTGTTAATTTTTAATTGGTGGCAGTTTTTTACACAATTTTCATTTAATGCGGACACCTAATTACTTCCAATCATTATGGAGTTTGTTTCATCGTGATAAAACATCGAGTTAAAAAGTTACACCGTTTTGTATACACTGGAGTCACAGAAGCGAAAAAATAAATAAAAAATCCATTAAAAATTTCAATAAAATATTTAGAATTTTTTTATCATTTTTTCCGTCGATATAATTAAGCAAAGATTCCCTCGATTCAGTATGTGCAGATTATAAAGACTCACACTGTATAATAACATTTTGTTATGTATCGATAGGCAGGAAACCCTTCCAATCAACCAAAACATGTTTTTAAAACGCATGTCATTTCTTTTTGACGTGCGCTTTCCAACGCAGTTTCGCGTCAAGCATTTTGCCAAAGTATTGGCTGTATTTGCGTATGGTACTTGTTTGCCATTTATGTAGATTGGGTGGTAATCACAATTCCTGTTGGTGAAATCAATGTGAAGTGATTTCGATTCGTTTAATTTGATTCTCCATTTATGTGCCCAGTCATGAACTTTGCTTACAGCGATTTATACCTTTTTTATTGCTTCTGTATGGCATGAACCTGTCGTCATAATGGCAGTGTCGTCCGCAAAGGTTGCAATAGTATTATTTTCCAGCTCTGATATATCATACGTGTACAACAGGTAGAGGACTGGACCCAGCTGAGGCAGGCCAGCTTTAATAATTTTTAATTCGGAAAAGGCATCCTTGTGCCTTACACGAAACATTCTATCTGTAATGTATGATTGCAAGATGTTGGCAAAATCATTGGGCAGCATTAATCTTAGCTTGTATATCAAACCCTAATGCCAAACTCCTATCAAAAGCTTGTGTCATATCTATAAATACGGTGGAGCAGACTTTATCTTCAAGCGTTCTCTCAATAATGTTGGTAATTCTATGTACTTGGTCTATTGTTAAGTGTTTCTCTCTGAAACCAAAGTGATGGTCAGGAATCAGGTTTCTCTTGTTTATGATAGGTTTTAGCCGTTTTAAAAACAATTTTTTAAACAGCTTGGATAGTATAAGCAACATGGAAATGGGCCTGTATGATGATGCTTCGTGAGGTGGGTTACCGGGCTTTGAAGTCATAATCAGTTCAGCGACTTTCCATGGTTCAGGAACTTGCTTTAGCACGAATGCAGCATTGATGAGCCTAGTAAACTTAATTATGGCTTTACGCGGGAGATTTTTTAGGATTTCTCCCGTACTACGGTCATACCCTGGAGACTTTATAGGCTAGTGATTTGGATTTCCTTAGCAACTTCTTTCGGGGTCACAGGCTTAATTCTTTGATCGTGCACAATATTGGAAAACAGCAAGTTGTCTACAGACCCGTCAATTGGTTGAAACGTTTTTACTAGGTGGTGTGCAAATCTTAGAGCTTTTTGCTCATTGCTTATGGCCCACTTTCCGTTATCAACTCTGATAGGGGGAATTGGAGTAATTGGCCTTTTGAGTGACTTTAACGCTTTCCAAAGAGAGTATTGCGTTGTATGGTCATTGCTTAATTGACGTAAGTTAGTATTGAAAGCGTCATCTTGAAAAGTTTGTATTTTTCTCTTAGTCTTTTCGTAAGGTTATTTAATATAGTTTTATCTTGCGGGAATCTAGTTTGCTGCTATCTTTTTCTTTGAGTCCTTTTGTCTTAAATAATAGGTCTATTATTTCCTTTGGGTAGGTAATACATTAAAAAAATAAAATAAGCTGTGGTGTGTTGTTCCATGCACATTGCTCTGGATATTATGGCTAAACTTGTTTACTTCAGCATCGAGCTGATCTTTGCTTTTTAATGAAGTTTTTAGGTCAATAATATTTTGTAGGTCTAAGTTAAGACTTTCCCAATTTGTAAACTTGTTAACTAATATCAGGTGGTTTTCTCTGAGGAATATTTTGTGACTTGTACGGGCAGCAGCTCCGCACACTGAGATGTAGGATGTAGGTGGATGAATCACTCGGGATGTGTACAGGAAATAAAATCACTGTTTTGTGTCCGATAATGATTGAACATTTATTTAATAAAAACAACAAATTATATAATGCCAAAAGTAGGTGGCTTGTGGCGGGCGTAATAGCTTAGTCAGCGAATGTACATAAATCGGTGAATTAGCAACTGCTTGATCAGGTAAAAACTAAAACAATAAATATCATGTGGCGATGCTCGTACATCCTGCCGACTATAAAAGTACAAATGTCCAGTAAAATGCATTATCCAAGGGTAAGTAAAGTATGTAAAGAAAGTTATTGGAAGGTTCTATGTCCGTCGCTAACTGTCATTGGCGACGTTTCGCGATCCACCTTGCTGCTGTTAGGAAGATGTCTGGTGACCTCTTCTAGATCCGGGGTGTCTGCCTTTGCTTGTCCTTCCGTAGGGAGATGCCGTTCAGTAGGACTTGGGGCCATCCTCAATCTCTTCCTTGTGCGCCTGCGTTCCTGTTCTGTTTCCTTGAGGTGTACGGAGACAGCGTGCTTTAATTTGGACGCATACCCATATGCTGAATATTGTTGCACAGGTTATCATACAGCCGTACAGGACGTAGTGATGTTGCTCCGCCTCCACGGAATTAACCATTTGTATGTCCTGTTGTTCTTTAACCAGCTCAATTTTTCTCTTAAGACTCTTTAGTTGTTCTTCATGTGTTTCAAGTTCCATATTTGTTATATTTGTAATTTGACTATTGCTTGTTAATAGTTCGTTTAGATTTATCTCTGGTACGTAGATCTCTTGCTCATTTCCTAATTCCATGGTGCTTTGCATTTTGTAATGTGCATGAATCAGATGTTTATCGCCGCGCATCATGCAACCTGTAGCTAAGGTGATGATGCCTGTATTTTGTAGTGTCTGTGACGTAATTCCCGCAGGACAGAAAATGCGCATAGTGCATTCCTCGCAACACGTAAACAACCAAGCTCCCTTACTGTGCAGTTTTTTCCAGTCATTGCTGCAATTCGATACCTTAGTGCGGCAGGTTGTTACTCCTCGATTGTTTATTATGCCTGCTTCGCACATTGTTGTGGTTGTTTTTATACTGTATATAGGTAGGTCAAGGTTGCATAGCAACAGCTGATTTGTGTTTACTTGTTCGCACGATGAAAGATGTTGTTGATCCAGTGGTATCATCATGTCTAGCTTCAAGTTAACGGCTATGTATTTGGTTGTTGGTATTATGTTAATCATGGAGGTTCCCTTTATGTTGCGGATTGGGATGACTTCGGTTAGTTCGTACGGTTCGTCTGCTACTAACGGGATTTTTACTTCGAATATGATGAAGTCTTCGGTTAGTTTTCCTTGCACACTTGCTAGTTTATACATTTCCCGGATACACTTGAACTTGTTTGAGCAAGGGAGAGATAATCCTTTTGGGACTTGTCCTGATATGATGTTCAACTGTTTTTCGAACGCATCGGGTTTCAACAGGTGAGTGTCGACCTTGCCGTGACGAAGATCTGTAACTAGGCTGATCAACATGTCTTGTATTCTCCGCAAGTTTGTTACCATCATGTTTGCGGCAAGTGCAGTAGCAGTAAGGAACGTTGCTTGGTCTTGTTCGGTTTTCAGTTGTTGGAGCGAGTCTCTGAGACTTTTGTTGATGACAATGAACTGCCGGTTCATTACTTGCTCGTTCCTCTTCAGAAGGTTATATTCCCCTTCGATTATTGAAGTCTGTTGTTTGTACAGATTGTACAAGTGGTCTTCATTGCTGTGCAGTAGTTTGATGTCGTTGTTGTATTTTTCGGTGAATTTGTCATCAAGTACTCCAAATAGAGAGTTGGCAATGTTCCCAATTCCGTTTATGAGACCTCGCTTGCTACGTATTCCGTGGTCGGATTGTAGTACTTCGTTGTAGTGTTTGAGCTCGTTTAGTTCGTGCTCGAGTTGTGTGGATATAGTCAAGTACGCTATATTTCGTTGACAAAGTCCGTGTAATTGCTGGACGTATTGTTCAACGGCAGAAGTACTTTTCCAGTAAGTTGACATGTTGTAGTATACTACCAGTCTCCATTCGTCTTGTATTATCTGTAAGTCTGCGGCTTTGTCAAAGTATACAAGGCGGGTCGGGTCTAGAGTTGTTACATTGACGAGTTGTTGCATGGACGGTGTCACACACGTAACCATCAGTACTAGTAACGTGCTTAGGTACTTGAGGACGTTACAGCTGGAAACACCCTTCTGTGCCCGTCTAGGGCTCACCCGACGTTGAGATGTTGATGACGTCGCCTCTGGTTGTGTTGGTTTGTTTTCTTTGTTGTTCCCTCGTAATTGTAATGTTTGTAGGTAATCTTTGGACCATTTCTTCCAAAATTCCTTGTACATGTTTTCTGTCAGGCGCCATCGTAAAGTTAACTGGCTGTTGTCACTCTCTGACGTCATCGGAGGTGCCAGAACCGGTCCACCGACTAAAAGGTGGCCTGGTGTCAAGTAATCGATGTCGTCGAGGTCGTTTGTTAGGGCGACAAGTGGCCTTGAGTTGAGGCAGGCTTCAATTTGTACTAGCAAAGTAGTAAACTCTTCGTACGTAAGCCTTTGTTCCCCAAGGACGCGTTTTAGGTGGTGTTTCATACTCTTGACTGCAGCTTCCCATAGTCCTCCCGCTGTGGGCCAAGATGGTGCGTTAAAGTGCCATTCCATACCTTTTTCGGAAGTGTTGTTGATGAGGTCGTCGTTAACTAGAAGCTGCAGTGCCTCCTGGCGTTCTTTGGCTAGAGCTCTTGCTGCTCCGACAAAGTTCGTTCCGTTGTCACTGTAGATATGTTTTGGTGTTCCTCGTCGTGCGCATAGCCGCTTCAATGCTGCGAGGAATGTTATCGTGCTGAGATCTGACACCAGCTCCAGGTGGATGGCTTTTGTGCATAAACAAATGAAAATCGCGATGTAGGCTTTAACTGTTTTAATGCCGCGACCTTTGTTAGCCTTTATTTCAACGTGTCCCGTGAAATCCACGCCCGTGTGTGTGAATGGCCTTGAAGGTGTAACTCGAGGCGTTGGTAAGTGTGCCATTTGTTGATTGCTGCGTTGCGTTTTGTAGCGGTGGCAGGTGACACATTTGTTGAGTTGCTTCTTGATTGGTTTCATGCCGCCAAGTATCCAATATTTGTTACGAAGGTTTCCCAAAGTAAGCCTGGCACCGCCGTGGAGAGTATTCTTGTGGGCTTGGTCAATCAGGAGGTCTGATAACTTGTGTTTGTTTGGTAAAATTATTGGATGTTTTTGGGAGTCGTTTAACTTAGCATGTTCAAGTCTTCCTCCCACTCGAAGAATACCTTGTGCGTCTAGCATTGGGCTTAAACTCAACAGTTTGCTTGTAACCCGTACCTTGTTATGTTTGTGTAGGTATGCTATTTCATCGCCAAATGTATTGTTCTGTGTAGTTTTCACAAGCAGGTGCTGAGTCTGCACAATGTCTTCCGTAGTTAAGTGTGACCTGTGTATGGCTCTTGTTGCGTCACGCGAGTTGTTTATGAATCGTCTGATCCAGCTGATGACTCGGGTTGCATAAGTCATCGTGCTGTATTTTTGCAGTAGTTGCTCGATGAGTGGCGCGTCTATTGTTTGTATTGCGCAGGTTTGACCTCGTTTATTTTTCTCTTCGTTCGTTGTAAAAATACCTTGTTTGGGTATGTTGTTGTTTTGAAGCCAGGTTGGGCCTTTCCACCACAGTTCGTGAGCTATCAAGGCTGATGGTGAGATTCCTCTGCTTGCGCAGTCCGCAG
Organism: Dryobotodes eremita; assembly: GCA_917490735.1. Taxonomy (NCBI): domain Eukaryota; kingdom Metazoa; phylum Arthropoda; class Insecta; order Lepidoptera; family Noctuidae; genus Dryobotodes; species Dryobotodes eremita. The sequence continues at coordinate 28,960,870 of OU823241.1, read as the reverse complement.
GATTGTCTTCGGACTTGACATGGGCCCAGGAGTTGGGTGGTGTTATTTGGATAATTTTTGTGACTCTGTTGGCTACGAAACTCTTCCAACGGCTCACATCACCATGTAGCCAGCCAAGCACCACCATGGAGTCCGTCCAGCAATGTATGGTGTGGATCTGCGAGTTGATGGAGTTTTTTACTTTTTCGATCAGTCGGGCTAGTAGTACTGCACCACATAACTCCAGTCGTGGCAGAGAAATAGGCTTTTTCTGTGGGGCTAATTTTGTTTTAGCTGCTACTAGCCTTATCATCTGTTTACCTTCTTTATCAGTGGTCTTGCAATATATGACACATGCATAGGCTCGTTCTGATGAATCACAGTAGCCATGAAGTTCGAAGGGTTGTTGGGTGTCGCCGATCCAGCGTGGTATGGTTATGTCGTGTATGTGTGCGAGCTGATTGCGGAATTGCTCCCATTCTTGCTGTATCTTTAGTGGGAGTTTATCATCCCAGCTCGTTGTAGTTGACCAAGCATGTTGAAAAATTAGCTTGGCTTTCACTGTTACCGGTGATAGCCAACCAAGTGGGTCATACAGTTTTGATATATCCGACAGTAGTGTGCGTTTTGTGTCGACATCACGTTTGTTGCAGAGTGGTATTTGTTTGTAGGTAAACTGATCCGTGCGCGGGTTCCAAGTGATGCCTAGCGTTTTGTTGGTGTCTGCATCCTTGAAGTCGAACATTTTTTGGCTTATCAATTCATCGGATAAGCCTTCAAGTAGGCGCGTTTCGTTGCTAGCCCACTTTCGTAAGTTGAATCCACCGCCCTTCAGCATTGTTATAAGTTGACTTCGAGCTTTCTGTGCTGTTATGAAGTCGTGACTCCCGCCTATTAAGTCGTCCATGTATAGCTGATTGGACAGAATAGCCGCCGCCAAGGGGTACTGTGCGCCGTCATCCTTTACCAGTTGCCTTATGGTGCGCATTGCCAGGAAGGGAGCGGACTTGGTACCATATGTTACTGTAGTCAGTTGTAACTCTTGTAACGGCTCTGTGACTGAATCCCTCCACACTATTTTTTGTAAGTGTTGGTCTTTTTCCTGAATACGTATTTGTCGGTAGAATTTCTCAATATCCGCTGTGTACACGTATTCAAATGCCCTCCATCGTAGAATAATAGCTTGTAAGTCTTGTTGTAAGTTAGGCCCGCATTCCATCAGTTGGTTTAAACTGTGTCCCGAGCTAGTGGTTGCTGATGCATTGAAAACCACTCGGAGTTTTGTGGCCTACCCAAATGTCTTTTCTTTGGTATTGTTCGTCGAATCGTTGAGCTCCTTAAGTTCTGAGTTGAGCTACACGATTACTGACAAATGCGTGCACTGTCTGGACAGGTCCACTCAATCTGTGTGGTTTTTCCTCTAAAGACCATCTCAGACACAAATCTACATGGTCTTCACATGATCTGACCAAGATTATGTCTGGACTTTAAAAGAGACTGTGACCTCTGAGTTTGTTTCGGCCTTTCTTCTCAGAGTAGTCAGATAGGAAACGCCGACCTCATCTAGTTTTTAAAATATGATTGACGTGTAAAAGTGTTTGTTCAAACCTACTTACAGAAATAAAATCATTTATCATTTATCATTTATTTATCAGTTTGGTTGTCGTTGAATCGGGTCTCATTACTCCATGATGGGGTAGGAAACAGCTTGGCGTGTCCGGCTCTGTGCACCTTTTCATATGTCCTAGAGCTTTGTATTCGCCGATGAAAGCCTTGTAGCTTGAAGCGAGGGTTTCGTCTCTTGTCAAACGTTTTTCCAATTGCTTGAATTGCGCGACTGCTTGTGGCTTTGATCGTCCTAAATATTGCTCGAAATTGGTCTTCATGGGGATTCTCACTTCATACCGCCCATCTTCTTGTCTTTTTGTTGTATCAGCGTACAGACTCTCGCAGTACTCCTCATCGACAGTCGTAGACTGGTCGTCTGATATTATCTCTTCAATTTCCCAGAAACGAGAGATATCGCTAGTGTCCACCACGACATGACAGTTGAAAGTATTCGTATTTCCAACTAATACCCAGCCGAGCTTTGTTTGTTGTGCTATTGGTGCGTATATGTTTCCTCGAGTAATGTTGCTCATGACTATGTCGCCATATACCCCAGCATCAAGTAGAATGTCAATCGGCCTTGATAAGTTGAATTGTGGGTCGGCCAGGTTAATGTTTTCTATGTGAGGCCAATCTTGTTTTTCGAAGGAGTAGTTAGGCAGGTTGTTGAGTAGTTTAGCCATTATTAATGCCGGCGTTGAGAACTCGTAATCTCCGTAAAGGGACTTACAGTCCAACTGAACGGTCCCGTTGCTCTGGCTGGCAAATGCTCCGATCCCTGACACAGTTGAGTTGTGGTTGCGTCGCGGAAGCCCAAGTCGTTGCACAGCCGATTCTGTTATAAGGTTCAGTTGGGAGCCTTGGTCTAGAAGGCATCTAAGTACGGTGTAAGTTCCATCTGCAGCCTTTACTTTAAGTTGTACTGTAGCCAGTAAAACTTCGTTAAAATTTCCTGACACGTGATTGGTTTTTCGCTGCATGTTGTTGTTTGTCACGCCTTCGGCCATTTGGCTTGACGACAGTGTCGCTGACGTAGTATCGCGGACTAGGTCATGTAGCGTGGTGTGATGTGCGCCGTTACACACTTTGCATCTTTTCTGCGAGTTGCATTTCTTTCCGTTGTGCGGATACATGCAGTTTTTGCAAATGTTCAATTGCTCAATTGTCCTAATTTTTATGGCTGGCGTCATTTCTTGAAACTCTTTACAGTAGAGCACGATGTGGCTTGTTTTGCAAACTGGACAATTTCTGTCGGAGCTTGTATGGTTTGCTTTGGGGTAGCGTCTGTATCTGTTGTACGCATCCCTTGGTACTGTTGTCATCGAGGCCCCTTTATTTGGGGTGACGTCGGCATCTGTTTGTTTGTTGGGTTTACTTGTTTTGTTCACTACTGACTCCAGCGCCGTGAACTTCCCTTCGATGAACTGGATGAATTCCTTGAAGTCGGGAAGCCCTCTTGGATTTTTCCTCGCCTCCATGTAGTCAGCGTAGGTCTGAGTGTCTAGTTTTGCTGCCAGAATGTGCACCAAAATCGGGTCCCATGTTGCCGTGTCGATGCTCAAGTTACGCAACGCGTGCACGGTTTCGAGACTGGTGTCGTGTAGGCGCTTCAGCTCGTACGCGTTTTGATTTTGAATCGTAGGTTGACTCATCAAAACTTGCATTTGCTTAGTGAAGAGCATCTGCAAGTTATTGTACCTATGGTGGAGGATTTCCCAGCAGGAGTCGTAGTTGCTCTCGGAAACAGACAGATGTTGCACAAGGCGCTCAGCTTCTCCTTTTAGCTTCCCTTTCAGGTGTTGCATCTTCTGCCCCTTCGAGAGGGAAGGGTTATTATGGATAGCCGCGATGTATAGATCGAGGAATGTCGGCCATTGTGTGTAGTTTCCAGAGAATATCGGTATTTCGATCCTTGGCGCACTATCCCGTTGTTGGACAGCGTGGTTGAGTTTGCGGTTGAGACCTCGCTTTGTGCACTCGTATGTTTCTTCGTACTGCGAGAACTCGAGCTCGTAGTTTACGTCGCTACCGACGAGAACGTTGTCGAGCTGCCAGTGCACTTCGTCAATCGCCCTCCATCGCGATTCGAGGACCCTAAGCTTGTCTTCTATCTCCCATTTCTCAATAATGTCAGCAGTACGCAAGTTGCTGACGAAACGTGAGAAGGCTCTAAAGTTGGTTGCTTGTTGATTTTTTAGCTCGTCCGATCTCGATAGGACTCCAGTGTTCTTGTTCTCTTCTTCTGGGCGACTCGCGAGTTCCGCAGTGCTTGTTGACCATGTTTGCAGCTTATGTTGTATGTTTGAGTAGTTCGACTTGACCCTGTCGTATACTTTTGTTGTGTAGTATATGTCGGTCTGGTCTATGGCGCCCTGTAGCACGCCATGATTCATTTCGAATTCGTTCCAGTGCGCCTGGAGGGTATCCAGTCTGCCCCGGATGTATGTGGCGGTTTTGCGGTCAGGGCCATCTTTTCCGAAGTTGACACCAATTTTTCGGATGCCCTCTGCGATGATTTCCTGCCGCTTGAGAAGTTCTTGTTGCCTGGCGTCCATAATTGTTGCACGAGTATGTATGCGTGTAGTGGATGGACGTTAGCTCTGTTGACTTCACTGTTGTATTGTTGTATGTAGTTCCCGAACCACCAAATGTTGATGTTTCCCACGGCGATCGCAGGGTCCGAAGGAATCTCTCCGTACGATATTGTGCGCCTTCTCAATCTGACTGGGGCGATCCGCTTGTGGAAGACCAGTCAAACCGATTCGCTATCGTAAGTAGAAACACTTCGTACCTGTGCGACTTGCAGGACTGTTTGCTCCAGTAGTGGCAATCCGGCTCGAAGGACCATAAATGTACGGGCAGCAGCTCCGCACACTGAGATGTAGGATGTAGGTGGATGAATCACTCGGGATGTGTACAGGAAATAAAATCACTGTTTTGTGTCCGATAATGATTGAACATTTATTTAATAAAAACAACAAATTATATAATGCCAAAAGTAGGTGGCTTGTGGCGGGCGTAATAGCTTAGTCAGCGAATGTACATAAATCGGTGAATTAGCAACTGCTTGATCAGGTAAAAACTAAAACAATAAATATCATGTGGCGATGCTCGTACATGACTTAATTGTAATAATATCGGAGAGTGATCGGAGTTTATATGGTACCCCTCTTCCACACTCAGATAATTTGTTGATATATTTTTGACAGTGAAAAAGTCGATAAGATCTGGTAGTTTCTAGTGGTCAGTCGGCCAGTATGTAGGTTTTCCAGTACTTAGGACTTCACAGCGCATGTCTTTCACTGCACTTAGAAGTTGTCTTCCCTTAGTTGAAGTTAATCTAGATCCCCAACGAGTGTTCTTAGCGTTAAAGTCACCGCCTATTATACATTTCTGTCCAGGGAGTCAGAAGAAGTGTAGTGATTTTTGTTTATCGTATGTCTTGGTGGCCAGTATACGGCCGGTACTGTAACATAAAATTTATTCGCTTTAACAAGTACACCCGAATGTTGACAGTTTTTAAAGATTCTTGAAATATTTTAAGTATGGTAAACCACAAAAATAACTGCAACCTGTGAGCAAAAATCATAGAATTTGGTCCAGAAAACCCCCATGTAATAAACATAATTAACTAAATGTACGTGTGATGCCATGGGCAAGTTTGTAATCACATGCTCACTTACTTTCCCAAAACCATTTGTACCTACCTATGTAAACACGATAGGTCACTACTAAGCAAACATACACTGGCCTTCAAAACTTAGTAGCACACTTTTAAAATTGCAATTTTTCCTAAACTATAGAAGTCACGAGTTTTGAAATAAAAATCTTTTGTAGAAAATTTCATCAACTTTCTTTGAATTATTATAGTTCCTTTATTCCATTAGTAACGTTTTTAACTTAAGAAAAGATAAAAACCATAAAATAACCGTTTTTAACTTGGCAAAAAACTCAAACAACATTTATAACGTATGTTTTACGTTTTATTTACATTTTGATAACTGGTATTGCCTCTTCGGGCTCCGATTACAGTTCCGAGCCAGTTTGGCATACTGAAGACGAGGGGTTCGGTGGCGATGTTTGGGAATATTCTCCCATTCTTCCATCAGGGCCTGTTTTAGGACCTTGAGGGTGACAGGAGGTGGTCTGTGGATTCTGACCAGCCTCCCGAATTCATCTCAGGCGTGCTCGATCGGGTTGAAATCAGGACTTTTTAATAGCCAAGCCATCAAGTTGATACCAACCTCCTGAATGTACTCTTGTACGACCCGAGCATTGTGTGTCCGGGCGATAATCTGCATCAGTATCGATCCATCACCCACATTTACTAAATAGGGCCCTGTATACTCATTAAGGATCTCTTGAGCATATCTTACCCCAGTCAGGGTGCCATTTTCTATGGCCACTATAGCTCTGAGCGACCTTCTGAAGATATGCCAGCCCATACGTGTACAGAGCTTCCACCATATTGCACTCTTTCTGTGAAGCAGGCTTGAATGTATCGCTCACCAGGTCGCCAGTACACTCTTCGTCTCTCATCGGAAGCGAATAGTGAAAATCGAGACTCATCGTCGTCAGTGAACAAAACTCTTTCCCATTCTTCTTCACTCCACTGTATGTGTTCACGGGTGTAACGCAGTCTTGCTACTCAATGCCTTCTCTCGAGATTGGGACCACTTGCTAGCTTTTGGGGCTTCAGGTTTGCTTCAGTAAGTCTTCTTCTCACTGTACTGTCACTAATATAGTCTGTTCGGGTCTGAAGAAGCTGTTGCTGGACTCTGTGTTGAGATAATGTAGCGGTATTCTCGGGTACTAGTGCACCTGGCTATGCTATTACAAGGTCACCTCAGATGGTTTCCAGTTTCTTCGTACCTTCACTTCACCTGCTGGACCTATCTTAATGTTACACCCACCATTATTGCAGTACGACGCATACTGATGCTTAGTTCCAGATAAGCCATGATCCTTCAACATTGTTCTGGTGAAAGAGGCATGATAAGTAAAGTTTATGTGCTGTAGATACCATGGCTTTTGAATCAAAATTAATCGATCAAGAAATAAATGTGAAAACAAAAACAGAAACAAAAAAAGAACAAAAGAAAGACAGCAATCTGAAAAAGAGTGTTTTTGTTTATAATGTATATTTCTGCCATTCCTTAAAAGAAGGTTATCGACTGTAAACATAAAGCTTTTCTATAAAAAATTCAATTATTTTTGTAATCTATTTTATTTCGAATATTATATATTGTGTACTATAAAAATTATTTCTATTATAAAAGTGTGGTACTTAGTTTTTAAGGCCAGTGTATTTATACATCGTTTTCGTAACGGGCGTTACAGGTGAAAGCCCTTTAAGAAAGTCCAACACATAAATAAAACACTGAAGATTACCTAATATTTTGCTCTTGAAAACAGTCCAATAAACTAACTACCTTTGTAATGCCGGCAGAGTTAGCTGTTACAGTTAACCAATTTCTCCCTTATTGAGCTGCCAATTGTACTAAAATAACTCGTACACTAAGTCAATACGTTTACATAACTTAGGTCTCGTTGCAATTGAAGGTGTTGTTTTTTTTATAAACTCGTGCAGGTATGTAGTTTAGTTAAAACAATAAATTCGAGAAACAGAGCATTTGTTTTAATGCTTTGTTTGCATTTGGTCACAATGCGGCAATGGATCACTCCATTGCCCGTGATTGTACCGTGAGAACAGTTATGCACATTAGCTACTAACATTCCCCAATAAATGATATAATTGTCCCTTTTCCTCACCTCTCATTAATCACTGAAATAGATTACACGTCAGTTTTACAAAAAATATATGATGGGGGTTTGTATATTTTTATTTTTAAAAGCTTTTATTTAACTTGACTTGTATGTATGTGAAGGTGGATTCTTGCAAGTTAAATTTGACCTACTTCCCGGTGTCCGATCGAGCTGAAATTTTACATACTGGTCCAGTCCCATTGACAATGCATGTTTAAGATAAGCATGACGTGATGCTGCTGCCAGGATTGGCTCCAGACGAGGGAACTCCTCAACGGTTAACAGTAGCGACATGAAATTTTGCATTTTACATACTGGTCCAGTCCCAATGACAATGCATGTTTATGATAAGCATGACGTGACGCTGCTGCCAGGATTGGCTCCAGACGAGGGAACTCCTCAACGGTTAACAGTAGGGACATGAAATTTTGCATTTTACATACTGGTCCAGTCCCAATGACAATGCATGTTTATGATAAGCATGACGTGATGCTGCTGCCAGGATTGGTTCCAGACGAGGGAACTCCTCAACGGTTAACTGTAGAGACATGAAATTTTGCATTTTACATACTGGTCCAGTCCCAATGACAATGCATGTTTATGATAAGCATGACGTGACGCTGCTACCAGAATTGGCTCCAGACGAGGGAACTCCTCAACGGTTAACAGTAGGGACATGAAATTTTTCACACCCATTGGGATGACAGTTAGTGGGTCCACCATGAAATTGCTGCCACCTTCAGAGTTGGCTCCAAACCAGAGAACTCCTCAACGGTCGGCAGTAGGGACTTGAAATTGCATACCCGTTCGGATATGATAGACGGTTGGTGGGACCACCATGAAATTGATGCCACATCCAGGGTTGGCTCCAAACCAGGGAACTCCTCAACGGTCAACAGTAGTAACAGGCATGAGAGGTATTTTTTTTTATTTTTTTTTTATTACTTAAGAAAACTTACAGGTAGGATACAGATAGTTGACAGTTACTGAAAGTAGGCCAATTAAAAGTTTTCATAGACAATATTAGGGTAGCACAAGAAACAGTAGACAGGCAAGAGAAAGTAAGAAATAAGCACTCGTAGAGAATTAAGAAAAGACTGAACAAGTTTCAGTGATCTTCAAAGAAGTTTTTACATACTATTTTTTTTAGTTTAGGAACACTGGTGGAGAATAAATCAAGGTCGTCAATACTCTGACACATCGTGTTGTATGCCCTGCTAGCTCTTATCATATAAGAGTTCTGACGATAAATGCACCGCACAGAGGGAATATACAGAGGTTGATGATTCCGTAAGGTAAGGATGGAACACGCAGCCCAATTTTGCTCATGAGTTCAGAACAGTCAGTTGAACCATGTACCATGTGCATTGTATACCATGACTTGTGTAATTTGGTGAGATGGGCGTCAATAGCATTGGTTTGCAACCTGTCTAGGAGACGGAAAACTCTAAAATCAAACCCGGAACGGTGTTTCGTCAGGCACGAGTAAGCTTTAAGCTAAAAAAAATGGCGCATATATTACCAAATTACTACCCAAGTCAAGGTGAGGCCGTGCCGAGGACTGAGTGGCATCTGGGTATAAAATAATGTCGTGAACGTACCGCCTCAGGGCAGCTGGGTGAACCCTGTTGTATATTAGCTCTTACCCTTCTAAACGAAGCTCTGGAAGGGTTGACTGATATTTCTTCGGTACTCGTGGGAACATTATGGTAAATAAAGAAACAACAACACAAAGAAAAAGAAGGTTACAGAAAAAGAAGTTAAAACGACAAGAAAATCTTGCCAATGAGAGCGCTGACATGAAACGCCAAATCAACAAGTTTTAAATCATAACATAACCGTGCTAGAACATTTTCGTGCCCGTGGTATAACAATCAATAAAATAATTGCACAAGATAGTCTAATAGATTGTACTCGAAAAAAATACACTATAGATTTAGATAATATTACACCATCTGATATAAACAAGACTGGGGGGTTGCTTACAGAGTTAGAAATATTTGTGGGGGCCAAAGTGATGTTGCGATACAATGTCGATGTGTCTAAGGGTCTAGTGAATGGTGCCATCGTTCATATTACAGAAATTATATGGTCCTGTTTCCGGAGAGCACAAATGTACGATACGGACATTCCATCCGTCTGTATCGACTTCGGCAAAGACGGGATTCACCTGATTCAACCGAAGTCTGTGCAATTTCCAGCGAAATACAGCCATGGCACCGCTGAACGCAGAATGTTGCCAATAGTACTATGCTGGGCTTGCACAATGCATAAAATGCAGGGTAGTACGGTTGACCACGCCGTTGTGTATTTGGGTCCAAAGTTGTGTTGATAGAAGGCCTCCTCATATAAGAATTAGACTTCTCGAAATTAACTGGCACCCGCCAATATAACAATGCCGCACTTAATGAAATTAATAGTATAGAAATTAATAGAAAACTAAAAAATACAAAATAAATTAATATAAAAAAAAACTTTTAACACAAAGATTTTATTTACGCCCTAAAAAGATAAAAATAAGATTTAAATTACATTAAACCTATTCATTTTCCAATTACTATACAAAATTTAACTGTAAATAATAAGACTTAAAATTAATTAAATATAATATTTGATAATGAGATGACCCGAATCTTTAAAAAAAAACTTAAACCTTTTGTTTTTGCTGAAGTCCAATAGTCCAATGGAAATGTGGACCATGATGGTACCTGCAATGTTACCCAGAACTACCAAACAGTATTTTTTTCTGGCTGGCACTTTATTTATTGGGTAGACTTACAAAATTATCGACGCTTTGTATCCAGTGTTCCCTTGATAATTTAATTCATCATCACCATTCAGCCGTTAAACATCCATTGCTGGGCACAGCCCCCCTAGCGTCGCTACATCGATCGGTCCTGCCTGCGCTACTCGCATCCAGTCAATCCCCACGCCCTTCCCCCTGCTATCGATCCATCTTGTAGAGGAACCCACGTTGCGCCTTCCGGTACCGACGCGGTCAATTAAATTTTTTATTTTTATTTTTTTCTTTGAAAATATGCGTCACACGTCCCCCCCCCCCCCAAATGGTTGAAGTTAAACAAAAAACTGGGAGATTATTACAACAACGCTTTAATAACATTCGTTTCGTTCGTGCAAGTTTTCTGTGACAACCAGCACTGCCGAGCGATCTTCTCCACCTTACGTTGGTTGAAGACATAATATCTTCGCAGCATTATGAAAGAAGATCGTCTGAATGTAGACAAGTTTAGTTCCACATACCTATAAAGGGGGAAGCGCCTGGTTGCCAGCGAAATTCAAATTTTCTGATATTATATTAAATTGTTGTTCAATAGGAATATATGAACTTCGTTGTATTGATGATTTTAATGAACGCTGAAGAAGTACTAGATGTCTTCAGTAGCAGTAGCTCAACTACTAAGGTGGAAAGTAGTGCGGTCAGTTCCGTTGTCAAGCCGGAGGTCTGCCAAGCTAACAAGGCACTGGCATAGAGACTCAGTCGGCGAGAAGATTTTAGGATAACATAGCTAAAAAGAAAGCCAGGTCCAAGGAGTCTCGAGTGTCCAAAAATTATCCAGCTTTCCTCAACTAATAAAAAATATCTGCCTAATACTATGATTGGTCAAAAGAAAAACTAACCAAACCATTCTGAGGTGGGGTACTCAAATTTTCAAGCTCGCTTCGCTGGCTCCTACAGCTCAGGTCCTCTTAATTCTTAAACTTTACTACATAAGTCGACTTAGTTACCAGTAACTATTTTTATTTCTGTGAAAATGGTTAAAAGAAACTAGGCTATCCGAGACAGGGTGCAAAAATTTGTGAGCTCGCTTCGTTCGCTCTTGCTGCTTAGTTTCTAAATCGATAAAGTACTCCTATTATGTATGGTCAAAAGAAAATCTATCCTATTCGTGCAAAATTTATATTATTTTTGTAGGTTGTCTACTAATGATGTCATTGTAAAAGATTGAATCCCAAAAACATCATAGTACAATAAATACTATGGGGTCACTTATTACTGCCGTTAAAAGGAAATATGCGGTGCGGGGACCATCATCAGGAATGAAGTTCCTTACGCGATACTCGCACGCACACGCACTCGTGTACAGGGTTATTGGTAAAACACTAACAACCTCTTAAGGGGTCATGGTACTCTTCATTATGAAAAACTTTTGCTATAGGACCAAACCTGAAATCGCGAAAAAATAATCAGCTGTTTCCTACATTTATGTTAGCATAACTCGTCAAAATGATCTTTTTTGAACAGCTGATATTTTTTGTGAATTTCTGATCAGAGCAGAACAATAATAAACGGTAGGTACATCATCAATGATAAATTAAACTAATTAAAGTCAGAGGTGTTTGAAGAACTCGAACTAGATAACCTTAACTCACGCAACAATAGGGAAACGACACCAGTTATTGCTAAAATCAATAATACTAATACCCTTACCCAAATAACAAACATCATACAAGAACCTACACATAATGTACAAACACCGGATAACACTGAATTAAATAGTATAAAAGAAATCTTATGTAACCCACAAATTAACCCAGATAGGGAGCCATTAATAGATGATACTTTCCAACAAGCACTCCAATGTTTTTTAAAGAAACTTAATAGAATTTATATTCCTGAACAAAAACCATCTAAAAAATTTGCAAGAAAAATTAGCTACCTATACAAAATCATACTCCCAGAAAATGTTAATAAAGACACCGAATTTAACACATTACAAACTATTATTTATTGTGCCGCATGGACCACTGCTAAGGTAAAGGAGCAAGGATAACACTTGAGCCGAGAGAAATAATTCGTGGTAAAACAGAATACAAGCCATAATGGCAAACACGATTAGAACAAAAAGTTAAAAATTTACGAAGCAAAATTGAAATTGAAAGGAGAACTGTCAAATAACAATACAAACATACAGCCGATGTTGTTTAAACACATATCCCTAGATATATTTCATAAAGTTCTGACAAGGTTACATAATTGGAAAGCTCCCAGATCAGACTACATCCATAGTTACTGGTACAAAAAAATGACAGCAATTCATTTTTACCTAAATAATATCCTACGTTCAAGACCCCAAATCTTACAGAATGTCTGAAATAACTTTTATGATACCAAAAGACCGTATTGAACTCTCTAACCCACCGAAAATCGGACCCATTACATGCTTGCTGACCTTGTATAAGATAATCACATCTTGTATATCTGAACTTATATACAAGCACATTGACGCCACTAACATCTTAGTCCAACGACAGCAAGGATTTCGAAAGATAACTAGTGCAAGTATTAGAAATTTACAAAATACATTCGTCAGTAGTAACATTCCTCAAGACCGTGATGAAGACTTGGACTACAGTACTAAGACTCGCTACACCAACCGAAACAATAGACCCAATTAAAATACAAACAGCAATCTTCCAGGGAGATGCACTCAGCCCACTGTGGTTCTGCCGTGCTCAAAACCCCCTACCTAAAATAATAAACGCAACCTGATTAAAAATCCATTTAAATTCTACTGCTACCGATGGACATGGTGAAACCCAGGATGACATTTTAAACTATTTACTGTACATGGATGATAATAAACTATACGCAAAAACCGAGAGTCAACTTAACAAGTTAGCTGACCGGACAGAGAAATTCACAAACGAAATAAAGATGGGTTTTGGCATAGGTAAATGCAAAATAAACTTAGTTAGAGCAGGTCAGAACTACCAATACCAACACACCTTAGAAACAGGCGAACAAATAGAACCACCTGATAAGCAGTATACTTACAAATACTTAGGGTACATACACTCAAGTCAGGTACACTATAAAAAGATCAAACAGAAATTCAAACAGCAATTCCAACATATATTATATATATTCTTAAAACACAACTCTACTCAAGAAACACAATCAAAGCAATTCTCACCTTTGCTATCCCTGTCCTCACACCAAAACAGATCTGAAGAACCTGTAACGTAAAATGAACACAACATTGACTAAATTCCGTAAAACCACCCAAGATCATGTCTTCAAAGGTTAATACTTACGCGGAAGGAGGGATGCAGGGGACTTATTGACATTTTAAACTTACACAACCGACAGATCACAACCCTAAAAAAATACTTTTTCGATGAAACTGCATCTTCCACACTTCACAAACTAATAGCACAAAACTATCAACACTTAACACCTCTTAATCTTAAAGACACAATTGAACAGCAAAACGAGAAAGTGACTGATGACAAAACCAAATGTCTGGAGTGGACCCAGAAGTATCTACACGGGCGACATCGCCAAGATTTATGCCAATTGAATGTCGAATAAGATGCGTCGAACGCGTTTTTAAATCGAGACGAACTCTTTCCGGAGACTGAAGGATTCATGCTTGCAATACAAGACACAAGTTATTGAGACCAAAAACTACAGATAAAAGAAAAAAGAATTTAACAACCGAAACATGTAGAAAATGAAATAGTTAACCAGAGACAATCCAATGTATCACCGACGCCTGCAAATCAATAGCCCAGACAGACTACAAACATCGACACGATCAAGTAGCCAACGTAATACACCAAAAACAAGCTCATAAATTAAAATTTATAGATACCGTAGTACCATTATAAATATAACCTTGAAACGGTATTAGAGAACCCCACAACAAAATTGTACTTCAACCGAGCCATACTCACCGACGGTACAATTCACTTTAATAGACCAGACATCACATTAATTAACAAAGATAATAAAACTGGGTTCCTAATAGACATCGCTGTGCCAAATACACATAACTTACAGACTACAATAGCCGAAAAACTATATAAATACACCGAACTTAAAGGCCAAATTAACCCGATTTGGGCATCTCAAGCAAGTCAAGTCATAATATATATTGGCAAGTCATAATAGTCCCCACAGTGCTATCTACAACAGGTGTAATACCCAAACAGCTTCATCAGTCCCTTAGTTCCGTCAACCTGCCATCTAACACCTACCACCTGCTGCAGAAGGCAGAGATCCCCAATACATGTAGGCTTGTTAGAAAACCCCTGTAGTATGAGTCGGACAACTTGCACCATTACTTCCACTCAAATAATAGTTTCGGTTAACTAACAGCTTACTGCGGATAACCACGCAGCAACTAATATTACTCCAACACTTGTTCAACACTTGGGTTAGGCCCATACCAGTGTACCTGGTTAGGCCAAGGAAAACAAAGCTGGAAACAAAAATAATAATAAAACATTTATTTTCAAGTATCATGGACTCGATAACGTTAGTAAAATTTACAAAACATTATAACTAAACAACTAAGTTCTTATTATCAGGTACATGTAGCTGGCTTAAATAGTGTATGATAGGACAATCCAGTTTGCAAAGACAACCAGGAGACTATTGGAGCTGGCACGCGCTTTATGCTCATGCATGATTATGCCCGCCCACATACGGCTCGAGTGGTAACTCATTTCCTACTGAAACATATTATGGCAACCCCAGACAGGCCCGCGCAGTCCCCAGCACCCTAATTTCGTAACACACTATCTATCACAATCTGAATCATTTTGAAGCCTATTGCTAAACCATTGCTTCATATGTTCGAAAAATTTGTCTGCTCAACAACGTCAATAACGCAATGAATATTGTTGAACTGTCAAAATTAAACCCATTCCTACTGTTAGTGTGTTAAGTAATTACCCCGGCGCTGCACGCTGATTTAAATCCGATTGAGCACGCGTGGGATATGCTGCAACGAAAGGCTTTAATTTTTTTCCGCGAAAATCTTGTGACAAACGGTGAACTTTTCATGCATCTTCGTTTAACCTGGGACCTTATCCTACAAGGAGTAATTATTATTGATAACCTCATTTAGAGTACTTATGAATAATCGTTGCAGATGCGTTATTATCATCTGAGGAGTGTATTTATGCAGATTATTTGTTTTTATTTCATAAAAAATATGTTAACTTTGTTTCTTTCTTAAATCACCTAAAACAATCAATTGTATTTTAGCACAATGTTAACTTTTTTCTTAATATATGCACTACTAGCTTTTGCCCGCGGCTTCGCTCGCGTTAATTCAGAATTTGACAATCAATTCGGGTTGTTCAGGGAATTATAGTTAGGAGGATGAAAAACCGGTCTATCGACACTCTAGACTCACAAAATGTATTAAGTACTTAAATTAAAAATAAAAAACCTCTTGACACACTGCAAAATTTTCTTCAATAATACAATTCAATCATGATTCGAAAGACAGGTGGCGCCATCTATTATCATAAGAACGTTATTGTTGTTTTCCTCGGGAACAGTACTTTTTTGCGGGATGAAACGTACCCTATGTCCGTTTCTGTACCCCTGACAACGTATATGCAAAATTTCAGGATGATCGGTACCTACAGTGGTTTAGGCGTGAAAAGGTAACAAACAAACAAACAAACTTACTTTCGCATTTATAATATTAGTTAGGATTAGGATAAACTCAGATTTTTATTTGATTTCCTATTAGGGTATAAAAGACCGCGCATTTTGCATACAAGGATGCTTTAAAAAATTCTTTGTATTTTTGTTTCAATACATGAATAACTAAAATATCTCTAGATTGTGTTGATGTGTGTAGATTGGAGTGAGACGAAAACGGCTGTCGATGATAATAATAATGTTTTCTCAAACATGCTTGGAAATATTATGACAACCTTCTTCGAGATAAATTGAAAATGCTGTACTGGTCAAATACATGCGAGCAGCGGCCGGCAATGTTAGTATGAAAACTCATATCTGTCGTGTAATTTAAAAATGGAACGAACTTTTTACTTCGACCCATGGCAACCAAGGAGATATATAACTTATCAAATATTTTATTTAAATCTCGAACTACCTTAGCGAATACAGTTGTTTAAAGTGAAAAAGAAACAAATTAACATATTGACGAGAAAAAATTTTTAGGTGTTCGTCATTGATTCTGGAATTTATAATTAATTTACGTATTTTGTATTTCCTCGCATTATTTGAGAAAAGTACTATACAAGCCTAGGACGCAACCAGGCATTGATGGACTCACGTATGTATGCTTCGGCTTCGCCTCGGCCCATATTCTCACGTTCGTCCATCAATGCCTCTGTTACCGGCCACTGCAGTAATGTACTAAATTGTTTTGGGATAAGGAACGTATCGATTATGTTTTAACTTTAATGTAAAAATGAGAATATTATGTATTAAAACAACGAAAATTTGTTTCAGAAGAAGACTGGCATGGCGACGGACGAATTGATGGTAAGTCATAGCAACTAGTATAATTAATTACTTACCTTCATATAATATAACGTGATAAGTGGCACCTGATAGATACAAGTTTGTTAAGTATATAAAACTCATTACCTAACATTTTATATGCGCCATAAAATATAAGGCTGATATTAGTTACCGACCTTAACTAGAATAAGAAAAGAATATGTTCTGGGATTCTCATTTAATTTAACTATTCTACGTTTATAGATTTTGGGATGTGTTTCTTTGAAAGAACTCCTGCAGTCCAACTGTTACATTTGAAAATTGTGGTAGTTAAGTACTCACAATGTTTAATCTAAACTAATTATAAGTTTTACATATTATAAGTAATATAATTGGGTAGGTACTGGTATATTTGTTGGACAGCACAAAAAATGCTTTTAACGGCGCGTTAATTATTTTTATTGAGCACAGCCACCAGTAGATTGAATCCTATTAACCTAGGAGACCTTTTAATATTTAATAATTATTGTTCAGGTCTTAGCTCGGTCTTCTCAATAAAAAAGTACCAAATCCCGTTTTAGTTTAAGGCCATACTCATACATACAAAATAAGGTGCCTGTTCAAACCGTTATGCTGAGACGTCCACATGCTTGAAGAATGTCAAAAGACAACGGGCAAAAGTGGTCTAAATGTCCACCAGTAACGAGACTTCTCTAAACATCATCTTCTCGAGCTTCGTCTTAAACAGGCCAAGTGCAAGTCGTGTTTGCCGAATTCATATATCGTGCGTTCTAGTACAGACAAGGGTAAAACGCTCTTAGCGCGGTTCAATTCATGGAATGTGATACAATGTATAAAAGTGTATGGGCCCGTCCGTAAATAACCTTAGGAACAATGTAAGTTTTCTTGAACTAATAAAAGCCTTAACAAGTTAAAAAGTGAGGCTCATCGGAAATTATGACTAGAGATACTTCCCGACGAAAATTATAATCTTTCCTGATCTGGCCGCCTAGTCCGGCCAGCGTATGCAATCTCAACACGAGCAAGACCACTCTAACCACGACGACACTTCAAAGAAACAAAAACATTTATTTGGCGGAAAACAAAACAACACTATTTATTTATTTTATTTTTTGTGTTCCTATCTGCTTAGCTAAGTGGGTCCAGCTCAGCATGAATGCCAGACAACTAGTGCCTGACGCTAGTTTTAAAATGAAAGAATTGTGAGTTATACTTATGAATCTGATGGATGTAAAGCAGTTCATAAAAAAAAAAACTATTTCTATCAATAGAACGAAACATAACATATCAAACGAAATAAAAAGAGCACGAGCAGAAGAACACCCGCAATGACAAAACTTGTGGTACATTAAGTGAAAGAGAAGATAATTCGTAATAATAATTTATTTGACGTAGGTGTTCATAAGTTCAGAGCTTTTGCTGAATATGTAACCTTGTAACAGTAGGCTATAAGACGCCCGAAAGCACAGCTCTTGAACATAGCGTGAAAATCTAAGGTAAACGAACTGCTGTTCAGAAATCAGGGTAGGTAGCATTATTCTATTTTCTATTAATGGCGCTCAGTGTATAAACCAGCCATCTCAACGTGACGGATTAGAAAACATCGCTTACGTAACAAGATGTAGAACGGGAACCCTTATCAAGGGAATAATTCTCATTATAATCTAAGAAATACAAGTCAAACGTTAACGTCTAAACCAATCTAATTCAAAATTTTCGTGATGGATGGTCAAAGAAACTGACTTTTATCAGTTACTAGGGACGTTCGACTCTTGACACCGTTGCGTTTGTGTGGATGGTTTATTTTTAGCTACTCGTGTTGATTTCTAGCTACGCACTGCCGTACATCTGGGCTTGTTTTACGGGCGGTACAATCAGCGCGGTTCCTTCAGCCGTTGGTTGATCTTAACATGACGATCCGTAGTTTTCGACAAACGCTGCGCGTGCTACGTCGTCATCGTTGACACGTGCACATGTAATTTCGGATTAAGCTACAATAGTTCCATCAGTGCCTGTGTTTTTACTTTTAAATTAGTTCAAGTGAATCATTGGTGAGCACAATAACTGTGGTGTCATTCATTCATAACTATATAGTGTATTAGCGAATTTTAACATGTGTGAATATTGTGTAAACAGAGTGTAAAGTGTTTCTTAAATTGGTTTCCATAATAGCGTACGACTGTTCTTACGGACTGCCTGAGCCTGCATTGTACGAGAGTTTTAGAGAACAACACTAAATGTTGATAAAACCGTTGCAGGTAAAATATTAAATCCATCCATAAATTAATTGTTCCTGCTGCTTTTTCTGTGCCAATTCGAAGATTTTGATTCATTAATCCAATTTGTCTGCTGGAAGCTGTTTCCTCTTCAACAGGATGAAGGAATAAGGTTCCACCGGTAGGTACTATACAATTAGCATTATTCTTCTTAGAGTGAGGATAGCATTCTACATTGAGTCTGTCCAGAACTTGGCTAAGAATTAACTACATTAGCATTGAAATTTTCTTCGTTCTTTATTTTTATTTTAGATATCCTAACGTTTACTTACGTCACTTTTTTTACTACTTGTATGAATACGCCTACGATATTGCGTGATTGTTATTTTAGTTTGTCTGTAGTGTGTCTAATACGATGTATGAATATATTTAGGTATTACAACTGCGAGTTTCTTCAACAGATTATCACAGCCAATTGAGTGGAGCAGTAGTTTATTAACACTTATCTTAATTACAATTAATTGCCAGCACAGCTGCGGTTTTTGCAGCTGGTAAACCAACTGTTACTTCATAGCCACGACATAAATGCTTTTTAATTTTTCTGTTTTTACGTATCTCAATGTGTGTCGGTTCGTTTCCCTGTAATAATAGTGCGTTAATAGGTATGTCGTAGAGGGATATTACAATATCATATACACCGTGTATCAAAAGGCTATATTTATCCAAAAGGGGGAAGATTAGCTGTATGCAAAGTCGCAGCTTAAATAATATACTCAAAGAATTCGTACCAAATTTTTGGTTTCGTAAGTTTTTTGAATTCAAATCATAACAAACGTGTTACCGCTTTACGAGTGTATTAACCTTTCACGTTACTTCCTAATATTAAGTTAAATCGACGAGATCTAACGAGCCGACAATGTGGAGCATCGCGAGCGATTGGTTCCATTCATGTACCTACTGAAATTTCTTGAAACATGTAGATATAGGATTTGAAACTCTTGCCGTATATTTTTTATCATCCAAAGCTTTGCTTGATATGTATATACTCTTTCCGTTACACGTTGTATATATGTTGCCGGCAAAGCATATAATTCAGGCATTGTATGGAATACCTAGTGATTCTATACAACGCCGAGCTCGTCTAGGCATTGTATAAAATATTTTATCTATCGTTTATAATTATACAGGGTGATTGGAAGATGGGTGCAAAGCTTTAAGGTGAAAATAGTATAGACAATTTAGAACCATTTAAGCCATGGTTGTCTTAGACGAAGTCTTACCAAATTTTTTTAACCAAATGTTTAAGTTTTTTTTCGGAAATTCTCAAAATTTAATGTAAACTGCATAATTATGGCCAAATTGAATGATAAATGAATTAATTTTTTATTTATTTAATTAAAGTAATGTGTAAGCAACCAAGCAAAACATGTTTTAGGCTTCTGTGTCATTAGACATTATTTTACAGTTATTTAAAGCTCAGAAAAAATAAAAAAATTGTACAATACGTCTTTTAAACCTTATTTAAAAAAAAACGGAGGGTGCTTTTTTTGTTCAAACCTTTTTGAAGACATGCTTGATAATCGCTCTTTCTTTTGAGGTATCATTTATGCGGATATCTTACAAATTATTGAAATTAGGACCTACAAACCAATTCGAGGGAGAAATTTTAAATTTTAGGCAGTCTAACAAAACACAAAATTTTTGCTTAAAAGAATACTTTATGTGCTCGAAATGATAACATTGTTCAATTCTAAGAATTTTTGGCACATGCAGGAACCAATTGAGGGGAACCCATTGAGGGGATTCTCTAAACAATGGCCACCGAGCGCGGTGCGACGGCATTTCCAGGTAGAACGCCCAATGAATAGCAAAAAGCGTAAGAGTTGGTTTTTACAGCAAAATGGTATTAGTTACTGAGGCAACAAAGTCGTTTTTCTTTAGTCAGGGTCAGTCGGTCTGTGATGAAGCCGTTACATCTTTTACTTATTAGTCAAACTACTGCCCTTGTGAGTGGACGTTGTCGTGTTGATTCACAATTTACCGTGTTCAGTTGTAGCCCTTTGCGTTCCTGCACGTGTTGTTTGCGTTAGTTTTGAACTTTTTTGTTTCACCGTGTCCAGTCGTAGCCTCGCGCTCCTGCACGTGTTGATTTTTGACTTAATTGTGTTGAGTTGACATTTAGTGCGCTCCTACGCCGTTTTTCTTAATTGTTAAGTGACTATGGCTACTTTTTCCAATCAAGAATATGCGGATATCGTATTTATGTACGGTAGAGCAGACGGCAATGGATCTTTGGCGCGACGGATGTATCAAGAGCGCTATCCGAATCGCAGGATACCGAATGTCCGAGTGTTTTACAACACGTTTCGTCGTCTTGCCCAAGATGGGTTTCACCGCGTGGAACCTGGAGTCAACCCGGGCAGACACGAAACTGCCGTCGACGAAGACATTTTAGCAGCATTTCAAGCGGATCCTACTACCAGTACTAGAGCAGTAGCTCGAAATTTAAACATTTCTCAATGGAAGGTGTGGCATACAATGCACCAAAATGATAAGTATCCGTTCCATGGCAGGAGTGTGCAAGGTCTAGTAGAGCAAGATCCTCAAAGAAGAATTCAGTTCTGCCGTTTCCTCCTCAACAGAGACATCGAAGATGCGTGGTTTCTGAAATCAATCTTGTGGACGGATGAAAGTAAATTTTCAAGGGAAGGTATTACAAACTTTCACAACATCCATGAATGGGCCGACGCAGACAACAATCCACATTTTAAGAAGCAGGTGTCATTTCAGATGAAATTCTCTGTGAATGTATGGGCTGGAATAATTGGCAGAACATTGATTGGGCCCCACTTTTTGCCTGATCCATTGAATGGCGAAAATTATTTGCAATTTCTGCAAATTGATTTACCACTGCTGGTAGAGGAATCAGGTGTCCCGATCTTCGAAAGAGACCGAACAGTCATCTTTCAGCAAGACGGCTGTCCAGCGCATTGGACTTTAAATGTAAGGGAACACCTCAACAATTGCTTTCCTGATAGCTGGATCGGCAGGGATGGACCCATCCCTTTGCCCGCTCGCTCCCCAGATCTGACCCCGTTGGACTTTTTCGTGTGGGGCCGGGCCAAGGAACTGGTGTATAACAACATAGAAATAAACACTAGAGAAGAATTTATACAAAGAATAAATTCAGCGTTTGAGACAATGAAGCAGGAGATGATGTTGAAAATAACGACTACAGAAGTTAGAAGACGGGGCCGTGCTTGTATTAGGAATCACGGCCGTCATTTTGAACATGAAAAATAAATAATTTTAATTCAAATGTTGTTTTAATTAGTCTGCCTAAAATAAAAAATGTCTCCCTCAAATTGGTTTGTAGGCCCTAATTTCAATAATTTGTAAGATATCCGCATAAATGATACCTCAAAAGAAAGAGCGATTATCAAGCTTGTCTTCAAAAAGGTTTGAACAAAAAAAGCACCCTCCGTTTTTTTTTTTTAATACGGTTTAAAAGACGTATTGTACAAATTTTTTATATTTTCTGAGCTTTAAATGTCTGTAAAAAAAATTTCTAATGACACAGAAGCCTAAAACATGTTTTGCTTGATTGCTTACACATTACTTTAATTAAATAAATAAAAAATTAATTCATGTATCATTCAATTTGGCCATAATTATGCAGTTTACATTAAATTTTGAGAATTTCCGAAAAAAAACTTAAAAATTTGGTTAAAAATATTTGGTAAGACTTCGTCTAAGACAACCATGGCTTAAATGGTTCTAAATTGTCTGTACTATCTTCGCCTTAAAGCTTTGCACCCATCTTCCAATCACCCTGTATACCCACCCTGCCATGTCAATGTATGCAGTGCCTCGGTATTGTATAGAATGCCACGAGAAGATTAGGTAAAGTATAAAATGACAACAATGACATAAAACATCTTTTGTTTACTCAAAATCAACTGTATTTAAAAGAATAGATTTTAACTAAACATTGTAGGTATATGAAAATAATTATCAAACATCTCTGAACGCTCAAGTATGAATTATTTATGGAAGGAAAAGGAACTTTGTTTTTAATGGTAATAGGGCGGTAATAAACGTATAATAATAAAACTTACGAGTAACTTATGGAACTTTGTTTGTATATTAATGTTCAAATAAAAATGGTAGGCATTTATCTGTTCTTACATGAAGAACTATCATGTCATTTTGATGTACATAGGATTTAATTTTTAACGCGTAAGCACCTTTATGTATCGCAATGCTGTTTGCACACTACATTTCACAAATCACTGACCTGTTACCATAGGGTGTAAATTTGCATCGGAAGGGAGTGTCATAATATCTTGACTAGGGACGTCATCTTTAATAATAATAATAAAATATTTATTTGCGTAAAACATGGTATAAAATGGTGTTAAATAAAAATTCATATGGCACAACATGTTTAGCTAGGATAAAAACATAGCATGGAAAATTGTAAAGTTAGGTGAAGAAGACCATCATTATTTTTTATCAAAAAATTCTTTTAAACTATAAAAACTGCATTCAAGTAACCATTTAAAAAACTTCATTTTAAACAATCTTGTATTTAACGTTTTGAAATCCCTTGGTATTTTGTTATAGATGCGCACGCACATTGCTAGGCAGTTTTTATTGTATTTAGCTAGTCTGGGTAAATCTTTCAACACTAGTTTATGAGGATCTCGTCTGTTCCTCGGATTAACATCATTTGTAGTCTTAAATAATTGTTTATTTTTAATTACAAACACACATAATTCGTAAATATAAAGTGACGGTAACGGTAACAAACCAAGTTTCTTAAATATTGGTCGACATGAGTCGTCAGGTTTAAGCCCACAAATTGCCCTCATGCACTTTTTTTGAGCGATGAATGCTTTACAGAAATCGGTGCTATTACCCCACATTACAAGGCCATATCGTAGTAAAGATTCGACGTACGCGTGGTATGACATAACAGCAGTTTTTATGTTAGTTACATTTTTAACCTGTCTTAGTGCGTATACAAATTTATTAATTTTAGTGCTAACATTGCCTAAGTGTTCTTTCCAATTAATGTCTTTATCTATTATTACGCCTAAGAATCTTGTATGCGTTACTTCTTTGAGTTTATTAATATTGAGTTTAATGTCATTTTTATAATTATTTGATTGATTAAATTGGATAAAAACGGATTTGTCAAAATTTCTCTTCAAATGGTTAATGTCAAGCCAA
Source organism: Dryobotodes eremita (assembly GCA_917490735.1). Classification (NCBI taxonomy): domain Eukaryota; kingdom Metazoa; phylum Arthropoda; class Insecta; order Lepidoptera; family Noctuidae; genus Dryobotodes; species Dryobotodes eremita. Next base: position 28,936,810 of record OU823241.1, on the reverse strand, counting down.
TGCAGTAATTTGTCAATTGTACTATTAATGTCAAGCTCATGGTCTAAAATGGTATTTTGTTTTTTGTTAGATGTCACTATAATGGATATATCGTCGGCAAATAATATGCATTTATGGTTAGTTATTTTTACAATGTCATTTATGTAAATGAGGAATAGTATTGGGCCCAGTACGCTTTATTAAGTAGATTCTGAAGACCAACTGTAAACTGCTGCCTCGAAAATGTTTTTATAATACGCCTACCGCATTGCTACCGATTTGGGGAAGGCAGTTGCTTAGCAGTGCTGGGACAGTGTAGGCTAACATAATAATAATAATACCCTGCTTTGTGCCGAGTTGATAGAATTCGGCGTCTGTGTTTTGTAAGACTATGCCAGAATATTGCGAGCACCACCACGACCTCTATTGACTTCTGGCACAGGAATTCTTACGGTGGCACCTATTGCCCCGCCAACCCCGTATTCCACATATTGCCGGTTGAACATTCGATACTATATAGAATGCCTAGGCAAAGTATGGAACAAATTATGTTTCATATACTTTGCCTGAACGTCATAGGAATTCTATAGAATGCCTTGGTATTCTATAGATTACACCGGATTATACAGATTGCCGATAACATATACAGGATCAAATTAAATTAGCTAGTAAAACTCAGCAGACGTGATTGGTAGGTACCTATCTATATCTAAAAAAATAATAAAAGAAAACATAAATTTATTTAGTGTTTTTTTTTTTGTGGGGTCGTCGACCTAATTTTGTGTATACACTTGTAATATCAGTTTAAAAAATCAGTTTTCGTTCTCTGAATTTCACAGACGTGATTGGTATCGATATCTAAACACTATTAAACATATTTTTTTCAACTCATACTTAATTTAACAACACTGCCAGCGGTTGTTGACCCCTAAAAACATAAATCTTTTGATTTTAATTTGATCATGGTTAGATATCGATACCCATCATGTCAGCGGAGTTTCGATAGCTAATAAAATTTTACCCTGTATATTAATGATTTTGTTGTAGATCATAGTTAAATGAAAATGTAATATTGACATACCTAAGTAAGTACTAGCTTTTGCCCAAAGGTTTTCCCACCTGGGGGCGGGTAATCAAGCCACGGGTTAGTCGAGCCTGTTCAACGAGTGTATCTTTTATTTATTTATTTATTTCTAAAAAACTTAGCGTATTACAATTTTGGTTTTAGCCACCCAACAAAAACCTCTCAGGGTTTATCTGTGAGCCGGCGAGCCGTTCATTAACATGTTATGATGATAATTATTATTAAATGAATTATTATTCAAGTCACACTAACACATACATACTTTGGGAGAAATTAAGTGAGGAAACGCTTAGATTTATACTTAAAACTTTTCGAACTCTTTTTGTATAACGTTTGCAAGTCTTCAGGGAGTTTATTAAGAAAAAAAGGTACTAAATATTCAGCAACCCTCATCCCGTACACATTATTGAATTTTGGCAGGATGTATTTATTTTTAAGTGGTATCGTTCTCAAAAAATCAGGTCTTATTTTTTCGGTTAGCAGCTCAGGTCTATTAACTTCCGCGAGAGTAAAAAATTCGACCTTATTGAACACATTCATAACATTACAGTATTTAAAGAGATCGTTGTCACTGTTTTTAACTTTCTTGTTTATATGTTTTGGCGTAATTACTCTTAATATTTTTCGTTGTAACTTATAAATATCTGTCAGGTATGTATGGTAAGTTCTCCCATAGCTGCTGAGTCCGTAGTTGATAACCGAGTCTGCTAGGGCCATGTATAACATTCTAAGCGTTTTGTAAGGCAGTTTATATCTCGTAAGTATGCTAAGCTTACCTAAAATAGACCTCAGTTTGCCACACACGTAATCTTTGTGCGGTCCCCAACAGAATCGGCTATCAACCATTACACCGATATACATGTGTGTATCGACTACTTCTATCAACGGGCATTTGCAAGGTTTTGGCGAGCTATGTAGGCAAGTGTGTTCGTGTGCTACAGCTGTAGGGAGCATTTATTGTGTGATGAATGTATGTGAACAACTTTTGTTTTTGTTGTGTTTATTACTAATTCTACGTCACGAGCCCATTTACACATTTGGTCGAAGTTACGTTGTAGGTATTCCTCAGCGTCATGGATGTTTTTATTAGCGACCAATATACACGTGTCGTCTGCGAATTGGTATACAGAACCTGAATCTATAGCATTAATCATGTCATTAACATACTCGTAAAGTAAGTATTCTGTCGGACCTATAATTGAACCCTGGGGGTCTACTCTCTAACTCCGTCAACGACGAGACGGGCCCGTCCGAAGGTAGTCCGATACGATGCAGTAAACCCTACTCCCTATGGATTTCGGACTATTAGGTTTCTAACGGAATCATAGACACTATTCGTGAACGAATGGCGCATGACGATAGAGTTGCGCTATTTTACCAGTCGATTACCGGTTTACTTACTTTGTGGTTTTCAAGCTTAATAAACAAAAAATAATATTGTTATCGTTATAAAATTATCACATTTTTAACAATAAACTGTTTATTATGTTTCCAAATATAGAACTGAACTATTTTAGCCATTTTTGTCCAGATTGTAGCTTTACCCTGTTAATACCTTTGCCTTTTTTCTTTTTGACGGCAATTTTCAAATGAAATGTCATGTCAGTGTTTATTATTATTTACAACCAAACTAAATAATTGCATCAATTCGCAATTTATTAACACGACGCGGGATGTTTTCGTTATTAAATATTAATTAATGTTGTAAAATGGCCCCAATCGCTCCAGCAGCAACTCACGCGCAAATAGAGGCCCTCCTTAATTTCATGAGTGAGAATAATGAGTTGGCACGCGGACTATTGAGGGGTGCCGACGAAAGAATTCGTTCAAAAGGCTGTGGGAAAACCTGTGCAACTCCCTTAATTCAATGGGAAGTTGCACAAAGTCTGTGGAGCAGTGGCAAAGGGTGAGTATAATACATTACTCGTCAATATTAATTTGATTTTTAAGTCTTGTGATCAGTAAAGAGCATACAATGATAATCAGTCATCCTCCAAATGATTATCTGTAGGAGTATACTGGCTTGTATATCGTTTTTTATGTAATTAAAATTAACCAACTTTTAGGTGCGGGCTGATAAAAAACATTTAGCCAATAAAGCTGCTGAAGCTGCCAGACGTTCAGCATGTGCTACAGGTGAGTTCCCATCGGTAGCAACAACCCTCTCCCAAGTGGAATTGAGGATACTATTAATTATGGGAGAGGGTTTTGGACAGCCACAAGCCAAGGCAAGAGTGCCAGCTTTTCCATCAGTAAGTAATAATTAAATTTATAATTTATGATAGTATGTTTGAATGGTAAAAACAAAAGCATTAATGCTTTTATAATGCTGTTGCATGGAGTCTTTGCCATATTTGTTGTACCCGTCAATAATATTTTGGTTTTTGTTGTAGGTCCACCTGTAAGACAAGACCCAGCAGCCATCACACCCACCCAAATATCTGCTGCTACACCTGCCAACCCACTTTCCCAAGAGCAACCCTCAATATTCACTGATGCACTGGAGCGGGAGCTGCCAATGCAAAATTAGTGAAGTAAGTATTATTGTTTAGTAGAAAAGAGATTATGTAAGTCATGTTTCAGAAAATTACTTAAAACTGACTGAGATTTATTTTAATTTGTTTACAGCATTAAATTCTCGTCGTGCACATCCACGAGTTCGGCAACACCTCACTGCCGACTCAGTAAGAAGTCGAAGTATTGAGGTGGAAGAACAAAGACTACTAATTGAATCCGGGAGAAATGTGGTGCCTGATGAAATAAGGGTTGTCATTGTGGAACTTTGTAACTTAGTACATAACTAGAAACATTTAAATTTCTAGCTATACATATAACTCTTGAAAGTCACAGGGAGAGGCCTTTGCCCAGCAGTTGGATGATGCAGGCAGTAACATATTTTTTTTTTCTCCGTTGCTCTATAATTGCAACATTGTTCACAATGTTGCAACATTTATTTCCCGAGCTCCTCATCTCTTTTGTTGCTTGGAGTCTGGTCTTCCAACTCAATAATTTACTGAATGAAAGCTTGTCTGTTACCAGCAATTATTTAAGATTAAATTATACAAGTAATAGACAATGGTATGTGTTGATTGGTTAAAAAAAATCTTTTGATTGTATAATGTTGATTCTTAATTTGAGATTAGTCTAGAATAAAAGAAAATCTATGTATTGTTGATTGTTAATTTTATTCAGATATTAGGTATTTGAGACTGAAATAGACAAGTAAGAGAAACTAAGTTCCTAGTAATAAATTAAGACTTCAATAGATACATAAAAGAAAATCTGTGTTATCATTGTTATAGTGTATTGTTGATTGTTAATTTTATTCAGATATTAGGTATTTGATATTGAAGTAGACTAGTAAGAGTAACTAAGTTCCTAGTAATCATTTAAGACTTCAATACATAAATAAAAGAAAACATATAGTGTATTGTTGATTATTAATTTTATTCAGATATTAGGTATTTGATATTGAAGTAGACTAGTAAGAGAAACTAAGTTCCTAGGAATAATTTAAGACTACATAGATAAATAAAAGAAAATCTATGTTTTGATTGTTACATTGTGTTGTTGAATGTATATTTTTTTTCAAATTGATTGGTGCTAAATAAAAAAAAAACATTTTGTTTATAAAAACAATACTTTTATTGTGGAAATCTTTTTCTTATGTCAGAATCGTCCCGCGCCAGTCCCAACACCCATTATGTCTTGAAAACAAAATAAACAGTTTGTAAAATAAATACTCAAATCAATATTATAAATACAAACATCCTATGTATTTATGTATTTATTGACATATTTTATTAGTAGAGTAGTTTTCTTGTGAGACTGCATAAATACCTATTTCTGTCCAGCAATTCCGGTAATCTGTCTCTCGCTCTTTGCCCTTGCTGAAGAGCTTGATGAGCGGGCATAGACTCATATCGCTATCCTCCCTGTCTACTGCACTCTAATTGTAGGTCTTCCTCAGAGAGTCGGAGAGGGAAGTTGTTTCTAAACCTGCCCGATTACACATATTGCGTAAGACAGCAGGCAATGACAATTTTACCTGCAAAAATAATATTTGCTCTGAAATTTATAAAAAAAATACTGTTCACCTGTTCAATGCATTATAAGGAAAAATATAGAATTGTGACAAATACCTGCTGTGATGGGTTTATAAAGCAGCTCTCTAGCTGCTAATAGGCATCTCCATCAGCCTTTTAAAATTCCAAATGTAAGTCTGCTAAGGCCCACTGCACCTTGGTACCTCCCCCGAGCATAAAAGTTGAGTGCAGCAAGGATCTAAAAGTAAACAAAATCACCAGTAAATACAACTCAATTAATTGCAGAACCTTCAATAAGTCCTTCATTCTTATATCAAACAATTACCTTCATTATTGGATCCACACAATTTCTTCGTATTTGTTGAGGCAAAAGAGGTACTATATGCTCACACAAGTCTTCAAATAATTCCAGCCTTTAGTTCTTTAAGAACTTAACGTCGGGAATACTCGCCAACCGAAAGTTTTGGCGCAAATATAATCAGCATCGCCTCCGCTCTTCGTGTAGAGCTTCATCGAGCATTCAAAAATGCAGCCATAGGTTCAAGTTTTTGGCAAATTTTAACTTTCGTAGGCAGCACGATAACTATTTTGATGTCGTATCAAATGACATAACGATCCGTCCATACAAGTGTCAAATTCAACTTTTCGGACGGGCGAAAACACATCGGGAGTAGGGTCAACAGTCAAATCGTGTTGTCATTCGTTCTTAGTTCGGGTTCGGGACTAATCGTAAGTCCGTAGGTGATACGGAGTAGGAAACGCCCGTAACGAAGGCCGAAGCTACGGACTTCGTGCTTAGAGAGTAGGCCCCCTGGGCCGTTCCTTGCGTGGATGGAAGCTTAGTACTATACTCATTTTGTATTTTAACTGTGTTGTATCTGTTTGTGTGGTAGTTTTTTATTAATTCTAATAGTGGCCCTTGTATTCCATTTTGCGACAACTTGTCAAAAAGTGTATCACAACGGAGCATATCGAATGCTTTGCTAAAATCTATAAAAAGTGTCAAGACATGTTTTTTATCATTTAGCTGTTTATTGACTTCATCGGTAAATTCTCGTAGTAATTGTGTCGTACTCTTATTTTTCTGAAATCCATATTGTTTATTGTTGATTATTCCGTGTGTTTGCAATAATTTATTTATCTCATTACCTATGTATCGTTCCAATATCTTATCTATACAAGACAAAATAGTGATAGGACGATAATTATTGATGTCATCACGTGAGCCCTTTTTGTGTATTGGACGTAATACCCCTATCTTTAAAAGGTCGGGATACGTACCAGTCTGCAAGCAGCAATTAATTAAATGTGTAATAACTGGGATTAGTTTAACTGAAGTGTACTTAACATGTCATGTCTTTTTTAACCGACTTCAAAAAGGAAGAGGTTATATGTTCGTCTGTATGTATTTTTGGTTTTATGTATCTTCATCGATATTTTCGTCAATTGTGGACCGATTTTGAAAATTATTTTTATTTGGTAGATGAAGCTTGCGCGGTGGTCACATACCTATAAATTTTATTTACTTTGCTTGTGTAGTTTTTGAGTTAGCTTCGATAATACGTATTTAATCCACATGATGTATGTTGATGATGTTATCATACCTTCTGTCACTGTTGTTTTCATAGCAAGTATTGGTATACGAATTCGTGTGGGGTAGGTACATAAATAAAAAACACAAATTCTTTTTCAAAAAAAGAAAATAACAAACGACTTCCAATAAAAAGATTACAAAGTAAAAAACAACTTTAATTTTGAAATTCGGTGTCTTTAGATCTATATTTTAGTATTTTGCCACCGACTTCCGAAAATAGTGTTTTTTTCGAACTTATAACGTCATTACACAATTTATATGATATAAAAGTTTGTCGCGAGATTTAAGCACTCGTATTACTTAGTTTGAACTTAGCTTTTTTAAAAATAAAATCAATCAGATCAAGTTACTTAATTCACTAGTTGATCTACACAGGTAAATCTCGCGACAAGCTTTTATATATTATATTAAGTTGATAGTAAAAAAATTAAAGGAAAAGATTACTCAAATTTACAACGTGCAGCACCGAGGCTAAATCTTATTATTTAATTAATTTTAAGTCTTATTATTTACAGTTAAATTTTGTAAAGTAATTGGAAAATGAATAGGTTTAATGTAATTTAAATCTTATTTTTATCTTTTTAGGGCGTAAATAAAAGCTTTGTTTTAAAAGTTTTTTTTTATATTAATTTATTTTGTATTTTTTAGTTTTCGCTAGATACGAGTATATTTCTTAGTCTATTCATTTCTTTCAGTGCGGCATTGTTATATTGGCGGGTGCCAGTTAATTTCGAGAAGTCTAATTCTTATATGAGGAGGCCTTCTATCAACACAACTTTGGACCCAAATACACAACGGCGTGGTCAACCGTACTACCCTGCATTTTATGCATTGTGCAAGCCCAGCATAGTACTATTGGCAACATTCTGCGTTCAGCGGTGCCATGGCTGTATTTCGCTGGAAATTGCACAGACTTCGGTTGAATTAGGTGAATCCCGTCTTTGCCGAAGTCGATACGGACGGATGGAATGTCCGTATCGTACATTTGTGCTCTCCGGAAACAGGACCATATAATTTCTGTAATATGAACGATGGCACCATTCACTAGACCCTTAGACACATCGACATTGTATCGCAACATCACCTTGGCCCCCACAAATATTTCTAACTCTGTAGGCAACCCCCCAGTCTTGTTTATATCAGATGGTGTAATATTATTTAAATATATAGTGTCATTTTTTCGAGTACAATCTATTAGACTATCTTGTGCAATTATTTTATTGATTGTTATACCACGGGCACGAAAATATTCTAGCACGGTTATGTTATGATTTAAAACTTGTTGATTTGGAGTTTCATGTCAGCGCTCACATTGGCAAGATTTTCTTGTCGTTTTAACTTCTTTTTCTCTAACCTTCTTTTTCTTTGTGTTGTTGTTTCTTTATTTCCCATAATGTTCCCACGAGTACCGAAGAAATATCCGTCAACCCTTCCAGAGTTTCGTTTCGAAGGGTAAGAGCTAATATACAACAGGGTTCACCCAGCTGCCCTGAGGCGGTACGTTCACGACATCATTTTATACCCAGATGCCACTCAGTCCTCGGCACGGCCTCACCTTGACTTGGGGAGTAATTTGGTAATATATGCACCATTTTTTTTCAGCTTAAAGCTTACTCGTGCCTGACAAAAACACCGTTCCGGGTTTGATTTTAGAGTTTTCCGTCTCCTAGACAGGTTGCAAACCAATGCTATTGACGCCCATCTCACCAAATTACACAAGTCATGGTATACAATGTACAATGTACATGGTATATGGTTCAACTGACTGTTCTGAACTCATGAGCAAAATTGGTCTGCGTGTTCCATCCTTCATCTTACGGAATCATCAATCTCTGTATGTTCTCTCTGTGCGGTGCATTTATCGTCAGAACCCTTATATGATAAGAGCTAGCAGGGCATACAACACGATGTGTCAGAGTATTGACGACCTTGATTTATTCTCCAACAGTGTTCCTAAAATAAAAATAAATAGTATGTAAAAACTTCTTTGAAGATCACTGAAACTTGTTCAGTCTTTTCTTAATTCTCTACGAGTGCTTATTACTTACTTTCTCTTGCCTGTCTACTGTTTCTTGTGCTACCCTAATATTGTCTGTGAAAACTTTTAATTGGCCTTCTTTCACTAACTGTCAACTATCTGTATCCTACCTGTAAGTTTTCTTAAGTAATAAAATAAAATAAAATAAATAAATAAAATACCTCTCATGCCTGTTACTACTGTTGACCGTAGAGGAGTTCCCTGGTTTGAAGCCAAACCTGGATGTGGCATCAATTTCATGGTGGTCCCACCAACCGTCTAGCATATCCGAACGGATATGCAATTTCTAGTCCCTACTGCCGACCGTTGAGGAGTTCTCTGGTTTGGAGCCAACTCTGAAGGTGGCAGCAATTTCATGGTGGACCCACTAACTGTCATCCCAATGGGTGTGAAAAATTTCATGTCCCTACTGTTAACCGTTGAGGAGTTCCCTCGTCTTTAGCCAATCCTGGCAGCAGCATCACGTCATGCTTATCATAAAGATGCATTGTCATTAGGACTGGACCAGTATGTAAAATGCAAAATGTTATGTCTCTACTGTTAACCGTTGAGGAGTTCCTTCGTCTGGAGCCAATCCTGGCAGCAGCATCACGTCATGCTTATCATAAACGACGGACTGAGACGGGACCGACAAATTGACGCTGTCACCACCAGAACTTTACGTCTTATACATATATTTAAGTCTCTTAGAGAATCCGCCGACCTAAAAACTCTTAAGATGGTGTACCTCGCACTATGCCAATCAGTGATTGGTTATTGCATAGCTACGTGGGGCGGTGCGGCTAAGAGTAGATTTCTGAGGGTGGAAAGAGCACAGCGAGCTATTTTTAAAGTCATGACGAAAAAGCCCTACCGGTATCCAACAACTGAACTTTTCTCTGACTGTAAAGTACTTACGGTCCGTCAGCTTTATGTGCTTAAATCCACCCTTAGAAAGCACACGGGCCTTCCTCCCCATATGACAAACAAACGCACGTACGTTCCACCAAATATACAACATAAGACCACGTTCGCCAAACATCAATATTATATACTAAGTACCCATATCTATAAAAATATTAACAAACATCTCAATATTATAAATCTAAACTCAAATGCACTAAAATCTAAAGTAACAGAGTGGCTGCTCCTTAAGGATTACTCTTACACGGAGTCTTTACTCACCTTTCTTGTATAATACACACACACCTACACACACACACATACACTCACACCTATACACACACACCACTCACATACACTAACACACAACATACAATTTCACTCTATTATTACCATACAGTAGAATGACACAGTCCACTTGAGATATAAGTTTTTGTTGATTATTGACCGTAAACTACCTCTTATAATACAGGTATACCCTCGCTTAAGAGGTAGTGAATATTTTTCTTGTACAGATTTTGCAACAAACTATAAATGTATTTTCTAAACCAAATATCACACTGTATTTTCAAACTCTGTATGTTTTTGGATAAATAAAGATTTTATTATTTATTATTAAACATGCATTGTTATTGGGACTGGACCAGTGTGTAAAATGCAAAATTTCATGTCCCTACTGTTAACCGTTGAGGAGTTCCCTCGTCTGGAGCCAATCCTGGCAGCAGCATCACGACATGCTTATCATAAACATGCATTGTCAATGGGACTGGATCAGTATGTAAAATTTCAGCTCAATCGGACACCGGGAAGTAGGTCAAATTTAACTTGCAAGAATCCACCTTCACATACATACAAGTCAAGTTAAATAATAGGTCTTTACCTATGAAATTGCCGTTTTGTATGAAAAAATTTAAACGAATTTTTTTCATGAATTTTTTATTTGTATTAATCGAAGTAATCACCCATGCAATCAATGCATCTTTGCCATCGCAGTGGCAGTTTATTGATGCCCTTCTTAAAGAAATCAGCTGGACGGGAGGCAACAAATTCTTCAAAGGCATTTTGTACTGCCTCTCGGGTATTAAATTTTTTTCCCGCCAAGAAGTTATCCAAATTCTGGAAAAAGTAGTAGTCTGTAGGCGCAAGGTCTGGTGAGTAGGGCGGATGACGGAGAGCTTCCAACCCCAGTTCTTGCAACTTGGAGACCGTCTGCTGTGCAGTATGAGGTCGCGCGTTGTCGTGCAGGAGCAGCGGAGACGAGCGATTGACCAATGCTGGTTGGAGATGCGCCAGCTTCTCCATCATTGTGTTCAGTTCTTCACAGTACACATCTGCAGTAATGCTCACCCCGTTTGGTAAGAAGCTGTGATGAATCACACCGGCGCTAGACCACCAAACAGTGACCATCACTTTTCTAGGGGTAAGTTTTCGTTTAGGGCATTGTTTAGGTGCTGAACCAGGATCCAACCAACTTGCTGAGCGCTTACGGTTATCAAACAGAATCCATTTTTCATCGCAGGTAACAATGCGGTTCAAAATTCCTTCATTTGTGTGTCTGTTGAGCAGTGCAAGGCACGTCTCGACGCGTACTTCGCGCTGGCGATCATTGAGTTCGTGGGGCACCCATTTGTCAAGCTTTTTTACCTTGCCAATTTGACGCAAATGGACCAATATTGTTTTGACGCTAACGTCGAAAGCTGCTGCTAATTCAGCCGTAGATTGTGTATCATCAGCTTCCACAATCGCCTTTAATTCGTCATTGTCGACCAAAGTCTTCGGACGACCGCGAGGTTCATTTTTCAGGTCGAAATTTCCAGAACGGAAGCGAGCAAACCAATAACAGGTGGTGCGTTGGTTTGTAGAGTTAGCTCCGTAAACGTCGTTGATGTTGCGTGCCGCTTGTGCCGCGTTGCTGCCACGACGGTACTCATATTCCATAATTACTCGAATTTTTAACGTATCCATGATGACGAAAAAGATTGAAATGCGATGAAAATGTAACACTAATCAATAAAGAAATGACTACTTTTAGAAAAAAAAATCCATGTTTTTAAAATAAAATTAATTTGAAATTAGAATTCATAGCCAAACAAAAATTATTTTGATTTGAAATGGCCAGTACTGCAGAACGGCAATTTCATAGGTAAAGACCTAATAAAAGCTTTTAACAACGTGTATAATTAGATTTTTTTATAAAAAAACTTCTTTAAATTTCAATTCTTAAATGACTGGATGAGGTTATAATTTATGTTAAACTAGCCTCTGCCCGCGGCTTTGCCCGCGTGGATGTCGGAAACTGTCCCACGGGAACGTGCTACCGGGATAAATAGTATCCTATCATCCAAATCCATTCAGCCGTTACAGCATCAAAAGGTAACAGACAGACAGATAATAAATGTATTTTTTATTTTTATTAAACAGGTTTTTATAATTAAAATGTTTAAAAGTAATACTTAATAATGCATTTTTCATTCATTTGAAATACTCTAGCGCCGCCATTGACCACGTATTACATAGACATATTAGCTAAGTTATTTTATAACTTCAAATATTTTAATAACTTTTAAGCGAGTGGACCGGACCGATTTAAATGAAAAAAGATAATAAGTGCCTCAAGATACGAGAGTCCTGACTATGTTTCTAAGTACTTAAATCTCTTAAAAAGACGTGCACAAAAATTTCAATAATTATGTGAATTTTAAAATCATCCCTATTTTACGCCAATTTTTTTTTTTTTTTTTTGGCTGGGAAAACATCAAATGACGTGTCCCGCTCTGGGCGGAGCGGAAGGGCGTGTCAGACTCTTACTGACTAAGACCCACCCGTGTTCCTTCAGTTGCCTGTGCGCCAGGGCCACGGTAACTCTTTCGAACAATCCGCAGCCCCGGCAGGCATCGGTCCTATCGGACCCCGTCAATTTTGCCGACATCTCTTTGAGGCGCGCGTGGAACACGACGCGCCGTCGACCCGGGCCTGGTCCTTACCGGACGGCGAGCTGCCCATTGCTCGCCGTCCGCAAGCCCGCGCCTACGGTGGCCGGGAGTCGGCAATCGACTCCCGACGCCCAGGGTGTCTCCTCCTCCTGCGGCGGCTAGGGGCGCGGGGGCGTAGAGACTGCCTCTACCTTTCGCGCTCCGCCTCCTCCTTCGCGAGCATTACTGCTTCGCAGAAGGAGGTGACGGCTTCCCATTCCCTCTCGCTCCGTACCATGGCCTAAACCAGGGCCGGACGCGAGAGGTTGCCGCCGCCGATCGCCGCCACGAGGGCACGGCGGTGCTCCGCCCAAGCCGGGCAGACCTCCACCGTATGCTCCACCGTGTCCTCCGGTCGATCCACACAATGGTAACACCCGCGCGTTTCCTCCCGCCTTATCCGAAACAGGAACCTCCCGAAACAGCCATGTCCGGTGAAGACCTGCGTCAGGCGGAAGGTGAGGACGCCGTGGCGCCTCTCAAGCCACTCCTCAAAGAGGGGTCTTACCGCCGCAATTGTGGCGTGCCCTGCGCTGGGTTGCGACAGTCGCACACTCCATGCCGCCATGAGATCCTGCCGGAGCTCTGTCCGCTGTGCCGTGATTTCTCGCGGCAGCGGAGTTACGCCCCGGCGTTTTGCCTCCTCGCGCCACTCCCAAACGTGCGCGAGGACCTTTGCCTCCAGATCCCACGGCGGTAATCCGGCAAGGAGGCTCGCCGCCTCGCAGGAGACCGTGCGGTATCCCCGTACCATCCGGATGGCCATGACCCTTTGGGACGCGTTCAACCGGCGGGCTGGCCGGAGCCTCAAGGAACGCGCCCACACCGGTGCCCCGTAAAGGGCCATGGACCGCACGACCCCCGCGTAGAGCCTCCGGCAGGAAGCGTTTGGCCTCCCCAGATTGGGCAAGAGCCGCTTCAAAGCAGCCCCGGCCCGCTGCAGTCTGGGAGCCAAACGTCGGAAATGCTCCACGAAGTTCCACCGGCTGTCGAGGACGAGTCCCAGGTACTTCATCGTCGACTCGATGCCGATGTGAACCCCTCCTACCGTTATTTCGGAACCCGACAGTGGCGCGTTCCGAGGACCATGAAAACACATGGCCCCGGACTTGGGCAAGGCCACCTCGAGTCCCAATTGCCGGATCCTCTCGACGACTGTCGCAACCCCGCGTGTCATCAATTCGGCCGCCGCCTGGTGCGACCTCCCCTGCGCCAGGACTAGCGTGTCGTCAGCGTAGCACACCACGCTGACGCCGCTAGGGAGGTTGGCGCGCAGCACCCAGTCGTACCCGATGTCCCACAGATGCGGCCCCAGGACCGATCCCTGTGGGACACCGCACGACATCTCTCGCCGGTTCCATTCTCCCTGGTGACCGGGGTAGATTACCGCCCTATCCGTCAAATAGGCCTCGACTACACGACAGAGGTAGGTCGGCATCCGGTGATACCGGAGTGCCTCCCTGATGTAACTCCAGGGCAGGGTATTGAAGGCGTTGGCGATGTCTAGAGACACCGCCAAGGCGACCCCACCCGGGCCACAGCATCCCCCGTCGTGAGGGCTCGCACGCGCCCTATTTTACCCCCTTGGGGGATGATTTTACAAAAACGCTTAAACAAATAATTTTATATTTCTTACCAAGAGCATAAATTAAAATGGTCACATCCCTAACTAAAGAAATGCTAAGTTTCCCATACAAACTTTCATCCCCTATATCACCCCTTTTAGGATAATTTTTCAGACATAAAGTAGCCTTTCCCAGGATGCCACCGATCTCCTTGCCAAATTTTATCGAAATCCGTTCTGTGGTTTAGACGTGAAAAAGTAACATGCAGACAAACAGACCGACACTTGTTTTCAAATTTATAATGTTAGTATGGATGGCTTAAAAGTCTACAAGTACGTAGTACATTATATAAGATTTTACTGCATTTTGCTGAACAAATTGTTAATGCTGGGGAGGAGGAATGAAACGTAAAATAATTGACAGTTTGACGTAAGAGACACCAAATTTGTTGAGGTTACTATAAAAGAGGTTATATTTCGGTGAGTGAATTATTCACTGCTGTTTTATCTGAACAAAATCTGTTTGTAAGTTCATAACAACTTAATTTGCTCATATTATTATGCTCAATGCGGCATTTATAAGTTGATAAAGTAAGATCATTTTCATCTCAAAATCATTTTTCCAATTTGATAAATCTGTTACGATTTCAAAATCACTTTCGCTAAACGCACTTTCAGAATCGCACGTTTCAAATGATTATTTATAAACTGTATTTTTTTAAAGTAAGTAAATGATTCTTAGATAAATACGTTTTTAATGGTTGTTGTACACTAACTATTGTGTTTGTGTGGTGAGCAGTGGTAAATAAAAGTTTGTCATTTGCTACTTACGGTTATATTGTTCATACACAAAACACAGTCACATTCACGGAAGAAAGGCACATGAGTTCGACACACACATAGGTAGATGAACACGGAGAAGAAACTCTTATTGTTTATAGGTTTACAGGAAGATACTTGGTATAATTATTACGCTATTCCCTTAAATATTTATTTTATTCTGTTTTTTTTTTGTCTTTGTTCTTATAGCGGCAACAGAAATGCAATTTCAACTGTCTATCACGGTCCATGAGATACAGCCTGGTGACAGACGGACGGACAGCGGAGTCTTATTAATAGGGTCCCGTTTTACCCTTTGGGTACGGAACCCTAAAAATGGAGCGTGCGCGATCTGATGTAGGAATCGGAACTGAACAAATACGTTGAGTGCGTTAGTGTGTGTGTGTGTACTGAAGATCGCCGTCAGCCTCGCCGTCGCGCCGCGCGTTGTTGCCGTACCGTGCAATTATATCTAAAACCATGCTAAAACTACTTATTCCTGTTACACATATTAACACTTATTAACACATATAAAAGGTTACACTTTGATTCTGTAACACTATTGTATCTGTTACATTTACAAGTGTTTTTCTTTTAAAACAGTTTTAAAAAACAGTGTTAAAAACACTTATGACGGTTACAGTTTGAGTCCGTGAGACTGTTGGGGCTGATATGTAATCCGACCAAAAGTTAATTAACAAACAATGAACTGAATTTGTATATTCATCTGTTTTACACTACATTACGATTCGTACTTAATACTTTCCTATCTTTGAATTTTATAACATGACATTTCATTTTAATCGTATTGTATATGTTTACTGATTGACGAAAACATCACATAAGTATATTTTTTATATTTTGAATTTATTTTATATGTGTTCATGAATGTATTACTTGCTGTATAGTAACGAATTTTCAAAATAAGAATAATAATTACAAAATAAGTCATCAGCTGTACCTCATAATTTATTTTGACATTACTAACACTAATACAGAGTTAGCGACTTAACTCTCCCACATCGGTGGGTTAAACATTAAAAAGTTTAACCCTAGGTTTACCTGCAACTCTTGGTGGCACAAGAAAAAATATTTGATTAACCCCGAGTAAGCTGTTAACTCCGTGTTATTAAGAATAACCCATCAACGCGCAAGCCCATTTGCGCGTTCATGCATATGTTACGCTAAAGGAGTTAAATAGTGGAAGAAAGTTTGTATGTAAATTCCCAATTTTTGTCGATGAGAAATAACATAGTGCAAACGGCTTGTCTACTTCATAAAATTCCTAAATTCACTGACAAAGAACGCACAGCCTAAACCGCTGGGTCTAGAAGCTTGAAATTTTGCACAAGAATTCTTTTTCATCGAACGAATTTACAACTTTGGTGTGTTCTATCAAAATTACCTACATTTTGCGTGACTTTTGGAATACCCAGTACGCAGTAGAACCATTGCAATTTTAAACTTTCATCTTACTACTGCCAAACCATGTTTATCTGTAACAAGCTTCTGTCCGCAACTTCGTTCGCGTGGAAGTCGAAAGACACCACAATATACTAAAATAACAGACACATTTTTTAACAATCAGACTTGGTTACCTACATATTCCTTAGTTATCTTATCATCATCATCACTTTCTGGCAAACTTTCATTTCCTGTGATAAGTTTCTTATAATAATTATGATATTGTTTTGGTATAAAGGCTCCTACAAAACAGGCGACACGCGACACGACACAAAGGCACCGCCTGCCCCGCAACGAGTGGTGCCTTTGTGTCGCGTTTGATTCCCGTCCCGTGTCGCGCCTGTTTGAAGGAGCTAAAGGCTCCTTCAAACAGGCGCGACACGCGTTGCCAATCGCACGCGACACAAAGGCACCGCTCGTCGCGCGACAGTGGGTGCCTTTGTGTCGCGCCTGTTTGAAGGACCTTTTATACCAAAACAATATCATATTTTTTTTAAGAACCTTAGCACAGGAAATGAAAGTTTGCCAGAAAGTGATGATGATGATTAGATAACTAAGGTAAACTAAGTCTGATTTTTATTTTTTATGTGCTCAGTGCTACCTAAATGTAATGCACAGGGAAGTTATATAAAATGTGGCTGCCAGTTTAGTATATTGGGGTGTCTTATGGCTTCCACCCGAACGAAATCGGGGGCAGAACATGGTTTGGTAGTGGTGATTTATGGTAAGGTGAAAGTTTAAAATAGCAATGGTTCTACTGAGTACTGGGTATCCCAAAAGTCACGCAAAATGTAATTTTGATAGAACATACCAAAGTTGTAATTTCGGTCGATGTAACAGGAACTCAAGCGTAAAATTTCATGCTTCTAGACCCAGCGGCTGTGTGTTGTCTGTCAGTGAATTTAAGAATATTATCAAGTAGACAAGCCGTTTGCCCGATGGTATTTCTCATCGCCAAAAATTATGAATTTACATATAAACTTTCATCCACTATTTAACTCCTTTAGCATAACGCATGCATGAACGCGCAAGTGGGCTTTCGTATTCATGAGTTATCCTAAATAACTCGGAGTTAAAAGCTTACTCAGGGTTAATAAAATATTTCATCTTGTGCCACCAAGAGTTACAGGTAAACCTAGGGTTAAACTTTTAAATATTTAACCCACCGGTGTGGAAGAGTTAAGTCGCTCACTCTAGATTAGTGTTAGTAATCTCAAAATAAATTGACGTTATGAGGTACCGCTGATGACTTATTTTGAATGTATTATTATTTCCTTTATTTCATTATTTATGTACATGTTACAGTTAGAATACGGAATACGTTAATATGCGCATTAACTAGGTAATCTGCAAATTACCAGGTACAATCCGTTAAAGTGTGAAATTTTACCTAAAGTAGCAAATATCTCCACTTTACCTAGTTAATCTGCATATTAACGGATGCTACATCGTTAAATCGCGGAAGACAGTGAGTGAAATAATCGTCTCGTTTTCTCGGCCCCCCGGCTTTAAAATTAATTGAATGAACTATAAAAATAATAGTTTCCACTATAAGAGCGAGCGAAGTGAGCTCGGTACTTGGGGCACCCCGACTCGGACAGGTTAGGTTAGAAGGGGATGGCCAGGGCCGTATTTAAGCGTGTGGAGGCCCTAGGGCAACCAAAAAGTGTAGGCCCCGAAAATTTTGTGGAACAAACGATAAAAAAAGCAAAACACAGTTTTCAATAAGTTTTAAACAGGGTGGATTTTTTAGCTAGGGCAGTAAGGACAAGGTACCCTAAGGCTACGTCCGCACAGACAGGCGGCTTGCTTAGTGCCTAGAGCCTAGCGAGTCACCTAGCGAGTAGCTTAGTAAAACTAACGTTCTAGAATGTTCGCGACCGACCGCACTGCGCGCTTGGCGCCTAGCTAGTCGCTTAGCGTGTATCGAAGTAAACAAACGTGTTGGTTTTTTGTCACGAGGCGCGAGGTATTTTAACAGAATAAAATGGATGAATTATTAATTGCATCAGTTTTTAAAAGAGAACCTCTGTGGAATCCGGGTAGTGAACTCCATAAAAATGCTGTTATCTTAAAAAAACTATGGGAAGAGGTAGCAGTCGAAGTAAAAAAAGATGGTAAGTACAAAAAAGTTATTTATTTATTATTTATGACGTGATATTTTTTTTTGTACAATGAGAAGTTAATGCTGTGAATGAATATTATGGCGTTGGATTATATTTTCTGGCAACGAGTTATTCTGCCAGGTAATCGATCCGATTCCGTTGAAATAATTCAACAAAATATCTCTAGTTTGTAATGCACTGTTTGAAAATCTATATTGAGTCCTGGTGGATATTGGTGCATTAGTAATAGTAGAATTTATGTCCTGTTGAAACGTAGATCGATCTTCCGTCATAACAAAGTTGTGTAGAATGCATACAGCTTTCGTAATTGAAATAGCAGTATTGACCTTAGTTTCAATAGCTTTCTGCAAAATCCTCCATTTTGCTGCCATTATACCAAAACAGCACTCTACACTTCTGCGAGCTCTTGAGAGTCGGTAGTTGTAAATAGTTTTTGTGTTCTCAATATTTCTTAATGAAAAAGGCCTCATCAAATAATTCATTAGTGGATAACCACCATCACCAACTAAGACAAATGGTATTTTAATATTTGTATTAGGAATTTCTTTCTCCGATGGAATATTGAGGCCATTAGTTTCTAACATGTAAAACAAAGATGAAGTTCTAAAATTTCCACCATCGGACTGACGCCCTTCTGCTCCGATATCTACTAAAATAATTTTACAATCCGCATCAACTACAGCTTGTAGTAAAATTGAAAAATATTGCTTGTAATTATAGTACAAAGACCCACTATTACATGGACACTGTACCCTTATATGTTTCCCATCAATTGCACCAATACAATTAGGGAAATTCCACTTGTTATAGTACTTATCAGCAATTTCATACCATTTCTCCGTCGTTGGAATTGGCATGTATTCGTCTTTCAGTGTACTCCACAAAATATTGCATGTCTCGCTTACAATCTCAGAAACTGTAGTGCGACCTAAGCGGAAATGAAATGCAAGAGACCTATAGGATTCTCCAGTAGCCAAATATCTGGAAAAAAAAGTATTTATTAACTGAACAACATATTAACTGCTGGTTTTTGTTTCAGTCAAAACAGTAAAAGCAAGATGGAAAAATCTGAGAGCGTATTTTTTTAAAGAATGTGGAAAAATTGATAAGCCAAAGAGCGGAGACAGCGCTGATAAAATATGTAAAAGTACGTGGCAGTATTATGATCAATTACTATTTTTAAAGAGCAAGAAGAACCAGAGCGAGAGCCCCGCGAGAGATTCAAACTTAAGTACAGATAATGATGATAATTATTCTATTACAACCGATACAACATTAGAGGAGCTGCAGAATCCAGGTTCTGTGCAGACTAATTCTACTTCAGAAACAATTACAAGTGATATTCTAGGATCTCAAAGTTATAGTCAAACATCACAAAGAAAGAAAATTCGTATGAACAGAATCGAAAACAATGATCAACTTTTAGAAATAGAAAAGAAGAAACTTGAGATTCTCGAGAGGGAAAGTATCAAAGAAAAAAGCGGTGATTTACTGTTTTTTGAGAGTCTTTTGCCTTATTTGGAAAATATTCCACTAAGGCGTAAACTAAGGTTAAGATCGAAGATTCAAGATTTAATTTTGGTTGAAATTGAAGCTGTAGAAAATAACATTCAACAATCGGTACCATCAGTAATGAATATTCCTGTACCAAATATAAATACTCAACAATCAGTCTATGAATTGCACGTCCAGAATTCATCTGAACAAAATTTAATTAATAATATACCCATGCAAATGGAGAACGATTCGGCTTTGATTAGTTACATAAACAATTACAAATAATTATATGAAGAATTGTTTTTTTCCATAGATCTTATAGATCTTAAATTACTGTTTTTTAAGTTTTTTTGAATAAATAAAAATAATATGTATTTGAGAGTTTCACTTACCTTAATGTAACGACTAGTCGTTCTTCGGCTGATATGCTTTTTCTAAGATGAGTATCCAAATGAGTTAATTTTCCTTTAACTTTACTGAGAAGTAGATCAAATGTTTCTCTTGCCATACGCAAATATTCGTAAAATTTGTCGTCAAAATTACGCAACTGTTTATACAGAACATTAAACTCCCCATGACTTGACCGTGACTTATTTATATCATGAACCCAACATGATGGATAAGGCCGTGAAATGGTATATTTCAAATGTGAATTTTCTGTAAGTAACAGTTTTAGAGCTATTTTTGAAAGTGACATCTCGTAAACGTGCCGACAAGCAAATGACCAAGGCACTTAGCGACCCACCTCGCAAACCACCTGTAGTGCGGCCACCGTGTATCTTAGCAACTAGCCAGAGCGTAAGCTACTAGGCTCTAGTCGCTAAGCAAGGCGCTTGTCTGTCCGGACGTAGCCTAACGGTTGTACGGTTGTACCTAAACACCGTGTGTAAAACAGCGAAAAAAAATATCAAAGGAAAAGTTGTTTACTAGTGTTTACTCGTCGGAATTTGAAAATATACTTTTTTTTCGAAGTCTCTATTGTGGGGGCCCCTCTTTTGTGGAGGCCCCGGGGCGGTCGCCCCGGATGCCCTCCCCTAAATCCGGCCCTGGGGATGGCGGGGTCTGGAAAACCGAGCCATCCCCTTCGTGGTTATTTTTTTTAAACCACCCGGTAATAGGAGCCCTGCGAAGCGGGTCTCCGTCGACTACGCCTTATTATTCGACACAGTTATAGTGCAAACGAAATTAAAATTAAATAGGTACTTACAATGATGTTCCATTTCAAGCATCGTGCATGATTATTGCCTTTCCCTGCACGCGTAGTATGACCATCATAGAAACGGGATTTGTCGACGAAAGAATAGAAAAAAATGACGTTCCGTGAAAACAGTAGGTACGACGGCAGCAAAGTAGAAAGAGCCAACTGCAGTTTTTACGAAATTCAGTAGTTTATTCACGTTTTTCTTTTATTTTGCTTATATCTTGAAAATGGTGTGTCCTATCGCAAAAATACTGAACATTTCGACCCCTATTATGAAACCCTTAAACCCCTAAAACTAAACATGTAGGTAATACATTTTTCACATTTTCCATACAAAAAGTGAAAAATTCCATTTTTCCATTCCATTTTTACACTTTGTGGCCGTCGAGTAAAAAGTTTTCTACGGTCTTTACCATGGCGATTACAAAATCAAATTGTCTTCACTACCTTAGACAACTGTCAGTTGTCAGTGTGATTTTGACATTTGGGATAGAAAACTGTCTTCGAAATAGTCTACATATAAAAGGACCTAGACAACGATCGGTAGAAACGAAAGACAAATTGACAGATTGTAGAAGGATTTTTACGGTGCGATGTGAAAAATGGAGAAACGAAATCTCACTTTGTATAGTAATAGCTATATCTTATCTTCCAAGAAATAGACACACTGACAACTGTTTTTTAAGTAAGTAATCATATATTAGATAATAATTAAAACTTCTTAGAGCTGTCTATGTTAATTTAACCAAATTATAAAGTGATGATTAATGGAACTAAACGTACCGTCAAACGGGGTGAATAGATAATTATGTAGAGTGAATCGGGACGAAACTTTAAAAGGGATCGATGCATTGAAATAATAAAGTTCCCAAAAAGGACTCTAATGTGTTTACTGTATCATAATGAACGATTAAGTGCCTTTGTTGGCAACAAACTATATTATTTCAATGTTAAAATCCCTTTTAAAGTTTCGTCTCGATTCTCCCCAGCATCCCTATTCACCCCGTTTGACGGTATTGGTGGTTACAGTCGGTCAGTAGGTACGACGGTACATTCCGAATTACACCACAATTGCTCACAGCGCTCACAGTGACAATTTGCGTTCGGATTTAGATATCACGATTATGACAGCTGAGAGCTGTCAACAATTCGAAACGCTTGTGAACACGCTCACAGTGCTCGTTCAACGTCAGCACCAACTTTTGCACAAGAAAGAAAGACCGACTGGATATTTTGTTGAAAATGGAAGTTCAACGCAATGGCAATCCTTTTTTTTTTTGGTTGAGATGTATGAGACCAAAGATACGCCTCAAAACAACTCAACAGCACAACGCACACCTGTCATTTTTGACAGCGCTCACGATGATATTAATATAAGGCATGGTCAGCGTAATCGCAAGATGGCGCATGTCACGACGTCATCTATGACGATGCACGGGACGTTGCACACTGGTCCCGAATGATAAAAAAGTGGACATTAAGAAATTTTTGACAGAAGGTCAACGGATTCGGCTGATTTTTTTTTTGTAGACAGCTGATGCAATTACAAATCACTTTTATAGATTGAGTTTTTGCCAAATAAGCCGTATTTTCAGAGAAAAAAAATATTGAAATATTTTTTGTATGAAAGAAATCCTAATTTTGTCTTTATCTTCCAAGATTCAAACGTATTCAAAATAAAACTTAAAGCAGCTTGTAGAGATGCTAATTGCTCACTACTTTGTCATAGACACTCTTCTGCGATTTTGTACTCCTTTTGAGTTACATGCACTTTAAATATTTTTTGTATGAAAAAATCCTAATTTTGTCTTTATCTTCCAAGATTCAAACGTATTCAAAATAAAACTTAGCGCAGCTTGTAGAGGGGCTAATTTCTCACTACTTTGTCATAGACACTCA
The DNA here is from genome assembly GCA_917490735.1 of Dryobotodes eremita. Taxonomy (NCBI): domain Eukaryota; kingdom Metazoa; phylum Arthropoda; class Insecta; order Lepidoptera; family Noctuidae; genus Dryobotodes; species Dryobotodes eremita. The sequence continues at coordinate 28,913,645 of OU823241.1, read as the reverse complement.
ACTGCGATTTTGTGCTCCTTTTGAGTTACATGCACTTTAAATATTTTTTGTATGAAAAAATCCTAATTTTGTCTTTATCTTCCAAGATTCAAACGTATTCAAAATAAAACTTAGCGCAGCTTGTAGAGGGGCTAATTTCTCACTACTTTGTCATAGACACTCAACTGCGATTTTGTGCTCCTTTTGAGTTACATGCACTTTAAATATTTTTTGTATGAAAAAATCCTAATTTTGTCTTTATCTTCCAAGATTCAAACGTATTCAAAATAAAACTTAGCGCAGCTTGTAGAGGGGCTAATTTCTCACTACTTTGTCATAGACACTCAACTGCGATTTTGTGCTCCTTTTGAGTTACATGCACTTTAAATATTTTTTGTATGAAAAAATCCTAATTTTGTCTTTATCTTCCAAGATTCAAACGTATTCAAAATAAAACTTAGCGCAGCTTGTAGAGGGGCTAATTTCTCACTACTTTGTCATAGACACTCAACTGCGATTTTGTGCTCCTTTTGAGTTACATGCACTTTAAATATTTTTTGTATGAAAAAATCCTAATTTTGTCTTTATCTTCCAAGATTCAAACGTATTCAAAATAAAACTTAGCGCAGCTTGTAGAGGGGTTAATTGTTAACTGCGTTAAGCAATGACTCATTACCAAAAAATGCTTATAATCTGAATATGAGTCACATAATAAATTACCTGTACCTGAACATGTCTGTACACGTTTTGAGATATCCAAGTTGTTTATTTGATATATTTAAAATAAGACTTTTTTTAATAGAAAGACATTTATAAGAGTTACTTATTAATGAAGAAAATGTTATTACATCTTAGTCTATCTTTAACAAGATTATTTCTAATCCGCCTGAATTAATTTTTTAACTCTGAAAATACGGCTTATTTAACAAAAAATACATCTTTAAAAGTTACTTGTAATTGTATCAGCTGTCTACAAAAAACTAGTAAAGCTCACCCGACAACGAAAAATTTAAAGTGCCTGTAACTGAAAAGGAGCACAAAATCGCAATTGAGTGTCTATGGCAAAGTGATGAACAATTAACCCCTCTACAAGCTGCGCTAAGTTTTATTTTGAATACGTTTGAATCTTGGAAGATAAAGACAAAATTAGGATTTTTTCATACAAAAAATATTTAAAGTGCATGTAACTCAAAAGGAGCACAAAATCGCAGTTGAGTGTCTATGACAAAGTAGTGAGAAATTGGCCCCTCTACAAGCTGCGCTAAGTTTTATTTTGAATACGTTTGAATCTTGGAAGATAAAGACAAAATTAGGATTTTTTCATACAAAAAATATTTAAAGTGCATGTAACTCAAAAGGAGCACAAAATCGCAGTTGAGTGTCTATGACAAAGTAGTGAGAAATTAGCCCCTCTACAAGCTGCGCTAAGTTTTATTTTGAATACGTTTGAATCTTGGAAGATAAAGCCAAAATTAGGATTTCTTTCATACAAAAAATATTTCAATATTTTTTTTCTCTGAAAATACGGCTTATTTGGCAAAAACTCAATCTATAAAAGTGATTTGTAATTGCATCAGCTGTCTACAAAAAAAAAATCAGCCGAATCCGTTGACCTTCTGTCAAAAATTTCTTAATGTCCACTTTTTTATCATTCGGGACCAGTGTGCGTTGTAATCCTCGTCAGGGTATATATATGGTAATCGCGCTCACGCTAATTCGGAACGAGTGTAAGCACGCTCAAATCGATTGCAGGCGCGCAATTCGGAACGTACCCTTAGTCTGTGAGTGAGTCTCTCTGTTGTCAAAATTCATTCACTTCGCTCTTGCTGTTGTGTTCTTGTGTTTTCTGTTGTATTTTAATAGATCATAACGTTTTGGCTTTTGTTTTCGGACTCCGACGACTCAAGTATTTCTGTGAGATTGTGGCATTGTTTATTGGACTCTTGATTGAGGTACCTTACTTGCGATATGGAATTATTTTATGATGGCTCTCAAAATCTGTTGTGTTTCGGGCTGTGGAAGTCACGTAAGTAACTTTTATGTACCTATTATTCTTTTATTCTATATTAATAATCGAATCTAACGAAATGTACAAATTATTTTATGCAAGTGTAACCATCAATTTACTCATCCTCGTCTAATCGCTTATCTTTACAGAGTTTGTAGTAAATGTTGTGATACCTGATTATAATATTTCAATAGAAATGCGTACCTAACAATAATACAAAATATTCTACAAATAAATATTATGATCTTCCTTATAGGTTCTGATAATGTGGCTCATGTTCCTGACCCTGATAATGATGCAGATCGATTCAGAACTTGGTTGTATACCATTGGAGGAGACATTTTGCAACTAGACAACCAAAAATAATTAAATATCGTAAAGTGTGCGACCGCCACTTTGAAGAAATATATCGAACTCAGAGTAAGTAGCTTAGTGGTAAGTAATGCTGTTCCAACTGTTCTAAGTGCCAGGTCAGTTACATAAAAAAAATTGGAAAATCCAAAAGTGCATGCCTCATAATCTCATTCAATTCTATAAAAAATAACAAAAAACTAATGAAATGTCCAGTCGTATTTTTATATTACTAATTCCAATTAAACTGCATTGAATTAGACTGTGATTTCCGAAAGGACTTAGTTATCAATAATACTGAAGCCTTGTGAAAAATTAATGGAGTCAATTAGTTAAGTTTTTCGAGAGTTATCGTGACCACGCCAGGACACACACACACGACAAACGGACATCCACAGAATATTTTTTTTAAACAGTTTTTACATTATTTTAAATAGCAAAATGTCTTTTGAAAATCATATAAGTTTTGAAATGAGTGTTTTTTCTTGACATTTGTGTGTGAATATTATTCTACAAGTGCGATATGAAGTAAATAGATACATTTTTAGCTCAAGGAATTAATTGTTCTTTGTAAGGCGAGAGTAGAGCACTACCTTACGTGCTTTGCTTATGTGGCGTGCAATAGTTTTGGTTATTTTATCCACAGACTAAAAAGGTTGCACTAATGCTATTTACCTACCTGCTGCAAGCAGTTCCACACTAACAACATATATTACTAGAAAATTTGTTGTAAATGATAAATGATTTTATTTCTGTAAGTAGGTTTGTACAAACACTTTTACCCGTCAATCATGTTTTTTAAACTAGATGAGGTCGGCGTTTCCTATCTGTAGTCAGATAGGAAACGCTGTCCTCATCTAGTTCTTATCTAGTCTGAGAAGAAAAGCTGAAACAAACTCCGAGGTCACAGTCTCTTTACTTATCATACACAATAAATATGTTTATTTAACTTGACTAATTTATGTATATTATCTAATGTGACTATTTTTATTACTAATACATACTGTTTGATGAGAAGCCATTTAAATAAACAAGTGTTTATGCCAGCTGGTAAATTATGGAGGGCTAAGTTATGTATTATTCATATTCTGATACACCCATGAAAAAATATAAAGAATGCAATGATTAATGGCATTAGATGTTAGTGTGACCAGGGCCTAACACAAAGATTTACTTAATATCATACATCCTACCAAATTTTTTCATTATTGTTTCCTATTAAATTCAAATAGGTATTCAAATACTTGTTTAGTTTTCTATGGAAAATGTTCTATTTTAGGGGATAACACAATTTAATTATGGTATGTCACCTGTTTCAGGATTCTCTGTGAATAGACAAGTAATAAAAGCACTGATCGCAGCCACAATAATCCCAAAGTGCCTTCAACTTCTACATGCACATCTGGTATCAAAGACGTCAGTTGTGATTGAAATGTCAATGTTATTCTAACTGATGAAGCAGAAATACAGTAGCCAATGACTTTTGCAGGTATTTGTAATATTATATCTACTTGTACGATTATTATACCAAGCACCTTTTGGGGTTCACAGAGAGTTCACCTTGGTCCAATTCACCCTTCAAAATAAACTTTATTTTTTTAGATTTCAGAAGAGTTTTACCTATGAAAACCATCTGCTAAGTTCATTATTGCAACAGTACATTGTCAGGTGTTTTGTAGATTGTTATCATAATACTTACTAGCATTACCTTTTGTTTATTAATGTGAAGATTCTTAATTTTTTTTGTTTAGTATAATTTATGGCATATTTTCTGTTCCAGGATCCCGGAAAAGAAGAGCAATGAGAGATATTTCTAATCAAAGCTGCAACCCACCTGAAGTCCAGCCTTCAAATCTGCTGGTATGAAAGATACCAGTAGTGTTAAAAGTGACTGATCATATAACTGAGAAAATAGTAACACAACAGACAAAGACTTCTGCAGGTATGTTCAATGTTGTCACAGCTTTCATTTACTATTATTATATCTTAAATTCAGTATCCCTTAATTTTTAGGTGGTGGGTGTACAACAGCAGTATATCTCTGCTTAAACCCCTCGGGGAATACGGGCAAGATGCTATGTTATGTTATTAATTGTTGACTGTTAATTTGTTGCAAATTACCTCTAGTATAATCCCATTCAAGAACTTTATCAAGTTTCCCATCACTCTGTTATGTATAAATGTGTAAACTTTTTGTTTTATATAGTTTTATTAATGCTGTCTAATAACAAACCTGTAAAGTTATAATATTTATATTCCAGCCCACAAACGAAAGCAGAAATAGATATTAATTCACTCTTCCGAGACGAATCTTTTAGCAAGAAAAATAAAGAGATTGCAGAAAGCAAATTAAATTTACAGCAGCAGACTCGAAAGAGACCCTAAACCTGTTACAAAATTCAAATTTTCAAAGAGCTTTAATAGAGTTTGCAGCATATTTGCTCTTATTTTTACAATGCCACAATTTCGAGAAATTAAAAAGAAAAAGATGGGCCATAGATTTACAAAAAAGGAGAAAATTATGGTATTAGGTATAGACCTAATACCATAAGGTCCTCGTTTGTATAGACAAACGAGAACCTTAAGCATATTGTTGTGTAAGGAATATTTTTAAACTCCCATCGCCTTCGACTTTAAGCAGATTGCTCTCAACAGCTGCACTGAAAGTGCGTATTAATGTGTGTATTTTTTAAACTTAGAAATGTGAGTGGAAAATATGTCAAATTCAGAAAGACTAATGCCTATTAATGTTTGACAAATTTGCTATTGCACCTAGTTTAGATTACAATAGCGAAAAGGACGAAATAGTTGGATTTGTCAGCAAAAACATGAAAAGCAAAATAGCTGACCATGCAGCGGTTTTTATGATACAAAGAATTTCCAAAAACTATAAACAGGCAGTACCATATAGTTTATGTACAGGGAGCACTAAAAAAACGGAATTGGCCCGCCAAATAAAGGAAGCCATCCAGAAGTTAAATGCAACAGGCCTCAATGTTTTGGCAACAGTTTGTGACCAACGGCCTTCCAACAAAAGTGCAATCAATTATTTAGTAAAAAGAGATTAGAAAAAAATCTACGAATAAATAGAGATTGAAACAAAAATACTTTTGAAATAGATGCAAAGAGAAATTATGCAGCCTTTAAGATGCACCACACCTTAGAAAAGGTATAAGGAATAATTTGCTAAACAATGACTTAATATATGTAAAGAATGGTAACCAAAAAATTGCATAATGGAATTATTTAACTAAATTACATGAATGAAATCCATCTTTTAAGGGCTTAAGAATGTTGCCTAAACTAACAGACCAATATGTTTTACCTGACAAGTTTAAGAAGATGAAGGTTAAATGCGCAACCCAGGTGTCCAGCAAATTGTTGCTGTAGCTATGTACCTAGCAGGTGAGCTTTAAATATACTCATAATATTATTACTAACTATTGTAACAACTACAAAATAAATAATATTGTATTGAACATAATTACATTTACATTGTTCTCACATATATAAGCAACAAGAATAATGTACCCAGGATTTTGTAATATCTTGATTTGAAAAGAGAGACTTGGAGTTTCTTGCCCATTCTGCTCCATAGAAATCTACGTTTTGGAATGGGCAACTAGCTTCAACTTTCTGACTAACTAACTGACTCTGACAGTTAAAAAGTGCCTGTAAATGGTTTAATTAAAATAAATGCTTTGAGTTTGACTTTATTGATTATTTTATTTTATTTTTTTGTGATCACGGACTAGAAATAAAAGAAGGACTGCACCACGCGTATCGAAAGTGAAGCACCGTACCGATCTATGTGTGTGTGTAAATGTCTTACTTGTGGTATGAGTCCTTTTTTTTTCTGGTCCGTGACTGTGATATACAGGGTGTCCGGTAATCAATGAATAACCTTAAAATGGGTCATGGTAGAAATAATGACCATTCAGAAAAAAAGAACAAGTAGTACCGAAAAGAATTGATTTTTTTTAAATTATATTCGGTGTATTTTGTTACCTTTTTTCACATTTTTGTACACCACTACCACAAATGAAAGAATTGTATCGGTTCTTTATTGTTATAGTAATTTACTTTAACTGAGCTGAGAGATAAGCAATAAATAGTGTGAGTACTATTACACGTTTTTTTTTAAAGAGCTGGAATGTTTGTTCTAGTGAAAAATTTGTGAAAAACATTAATTTCGACAAAGTTAGCAACAACAGCGGACAACCGTAGCATAAAAAGTATCCAAACACAAATTACCAATTATTTTAAAATAATATGTGCTTAAAGCCAATTTCAAAATGGTATTATTCATTATTGTATCGAATGTAAATTGTGAAATATTGCTATTTGTGTAGAAAAGGTGTGAATTTTGGCTAAACAACTAAATTTGCAATATTGGGATATTTATTTACATTACATGTACCTGACCATTGCGGTTAAATAAAAAACAACATTTGACATTAATAACACTCTATTTGTTATAAATTACAATAAATTTTCAAATTGTCTGCCACTCACTCTGATGCAGGCTCTACATCTACGAATAAATGTTCTCCTGAGCATTCGCGAATAGCGTCTATCACTTAGTCTCGATGCGGCTGCCCGGACACGGCTACGTAAGTCTTCCAAGGAACGGATCTTCTTCCTTAAGACGACAACCCTAGTAAAAAAAAAACAGTGGATTTAGATCTGGTGAACGTGGAGGCCACAAGCTTGGCCCCAGAAATCCAATCCATCTGTTTGGGTATGTCCTATTTAAATACGCACGAACAGATACAGCATAATGCGCAGGACAGCCGTCATTTTGCAACCAATAAGACTGTCGCTACTCCTCGGGCACCTCTTGCGATAAGTTTGGAAGATCATTTTGAAGGAATTCTAAATAGCTTGGGCCAGTTAGCTTCCCCGGTAATTCAAATGGGCCTATTATTTTCCCGTTTATAATTCCAGTCCAATAATTTATTATAAATTGGTACTGTGACAGGTCACAGTACCAATTTATAATAAATTCACGCATTAAACGAGGGTTCTCCAGTTGCCAGCTATGGAGATTGTGTAAATTCATGTAGCCATTTCTTTTAAGGGTTGATACATCATTCCATAGAATTTTATTAAACAATTTCTTCCATCTTCTCCAGCATTTTTCAGCAGAAACGCAATTTGGCACTATAATCACTTGGTAGAAGTGTCTGCACGCGCGTAACGTGTAACGGGTGAAATTTGTTATTTTTTTAAATGTCATTCACAGTAGATTTACTTATTCCAGTGCGTCGAGCTATTGATCTCATAGAAGTTGAAGGATCTTGCGCAATTTCCTCAAGCACTACGTCTTCTACATCAGCACGACTACATTTCTTCCACCGCTAGTACCACCAACACCACTTCCAGGGATTCTTCCTTCTGAGTAACAACCGTGGACTCTTTAAATACGCGGTAATCTGGATGACGGGCATTAGGGTATCTTTCCCTATAAAGCGCTGCGGCTGCATTTCCATTACCTCTGCATTCACCATAAATAAAATGCATGTTTGCATATTCTTGTGTCGTATACTCAACACGTGGCATTTTGATCCACAAACTAAGCAATCCAGTTACAAGCCAAGTCGTCGCAAATATCACCACACGAAACAAGTCCAAATCAGTAAACAAAACGAATAGTCCAGTAAAAAAGCCAGATCGTCGTTTTAACACTGATTCACAGTAAATAGCAACAATTGCAACCGGAAACGAAATAAACACATGCGAAGTCGAGCAAGTCGAGCGGTGCACTAAGTCCCTACCATTTTGTTTACATTTACTTTCTCGCTCGCACTCATCTAACTCATATCCTCTTTGTCTAACATGTACAAAAGACGGGTGGTGCGGGGTGCGCGCAGGTAGCCAGTATGACGGTCACAGACACACATACGACATTTATTTCGAACCCAATTAGTATTTGTAAAATTTTATTTTTGGTTTTAAACAGACTTTATTTAATTAGTACTATTCATTACTAACGTCTATTAATGTTTTTATTAAACCCCAATGGTCAGGTGCATGTAAAGTAAATAAATATTCCAATATGTCATATTTTGTTGTTTAACCAAAATTCACGCCTTTTCTACACGAATAGCAATAATTCACAATTTACATTAGATACAATAATGAATAATACCATTTTGAAATTGGCTTTAAGCACATACATATTATTTTAAAATAATTGGTCACTTGTGTTTGGATACTTTTTTTATGCTACGGTTGCTTAAACTTTGTCGAAAATCGAAATGAACATTTTTCACAAATTTTTCACCAGGACAAACATTCAAGCAGTTTAAAAGAAAAAAGTGTAATAGTACTCATACTATTTATTGCTTTTGCTGTCGTGGTCTACAAAAATGTAAAATAAGGTAACAAAAAACAACGATTATTATTAAAAAAATCATATCTTCGGTACTGCTTGTTCTTTCTTTTGTATTTTTTTCTGAATGGGCATTAGTTCTACCATGACCCGTTTTAAGGTTATCCATTAATTACCGGACACCCTGTATATTTTTTATGGTTTTTACTTGTGTACTTTGTCAGTATTTAATATCTGGATTAAATGTAATCTAATATAAGACTATGATTGTTGTACTACATATAACAGTTTTACTTTTCAGAAAAAGATGCCTGAAGAAGCTAAACCTACAGCCGAAGAACTTTCTTTTTGATGACCTCTTCGACTCTGTTAATGGAAGCTATGAAAATTCACAAAAGCAATCCGGGACTTACTGCACACAGTGACACCAAATCCCAGTCACTCCAAAGTGTGGAAAGAAGCCAAGCCGCCAGTGGCGAAGGTTCCATACAACTCGATTCCTACCGGCTTCCCTTTGAATAATGGCACAGTCAGTATTTTATAGACAAATAATATAATCACATTAAAAATATCGACGCTTGAAAGGCAATATTTACCAAACGACATGTTGGCAACTTTACACTAGAGTCTGTTAAAGATTTTTTTTTTGAAAATAGTCGTAAATATCACCTATTAGTCATTACTATTTGATTCCAACAAATTTTAAATGTTGTTTAAAGGCTTAATAAACTGGCATTTAAAGATTATGTTCTTTCTCAATATTTTGTGAAATAGTGTCGGTTAGTAATAATTTTTTAAAGCTAAATTAACTAAACTCCATTATTTTATAATTGTGTTTCATCCCTGCTATCCACACCCGCGTTTGACATAGCTTGCTTAATGATGTTATCTATTCGCTTATTGCGATTCATTATGTAACAAACCATAAATATGAAATCTATTTATAAATGCGTGTTAAATAATCTAAGAACACTCATAAAATCTTTATAATGAAAACACATACCGAGTACTTATCTCAAACTACGCGGCGTACTTTGTGCAATGCGTGCAAGCACGCGGGTTGTCTATGCGATAGTTCGGTGAAGACTTATCGATATTTTATTACCAACAGCCATTTAAAATCTGCTTTGCAACGCGTTTATGCGACAAAACAAAATAGGTGCAACAGGGATAAGCTCACTTTTATACAAATTTCATATCAGAAATAGTTACATAAGTAACAAAAACAATAAAAAAAACGGCAGGTTAAATATTACCAAACGACAAAATATTGTAATGGCTGTTCAGAAATGGAAATGAAACGAATGTGAAACAGTTAGATATTTGTATTCGGACCCAAAAACAAAATAACATCCAGCAATCCCTCGCTTCGCTCTACCGTCCCGACCAGCCCAAACACTACCCAGCAGGAAGTCAACTAACATCGCCTTTTATTATTGTAAATTATTCTAAGCACTTACATAAATTGACAGACTTATAACAAAAAATCATAATAATGAAAGCTATGGATTTATAAACTACAATTTTATAATTGAATATGGTTTACATTACTATTTTGAAGATAACAAAATGAATGCTCAGGGAATTAAGAACAAGTTATTAATATTTCAAATGACCACAACATATTAGTGTCTCTGTGAGGTAATAGATGGCGCTAGTAAGTCTGTTAAATAGATTGCATCAGTAGATCCTGATGGCTGCTGTTATACTAGTTGCTTTCATTGCCGGTGGACTGCGTTGGTTGTCTGTTCTTGACGATGCAGGAGAAGATTGATGCTTCCTGGGCTCTCAGCTGCACAGCTTACACGTTACACTAAATCCTTTTTAGGTAGGAAAAATACTACTGTATTACGTTTTAAAGTACATTGTATTTAGGGAAAAAAGACTTAATGAAAATGAGTACATAATTAAGGTGTAAAAAAGTCTTAAACGAAAAAAATAAAAATATTGATATAAAATTTCATAAGCAATGCTCATAACCTAGATACCGTGAGGAACAAATACTTTATGTTTAAACGCATTAATTCGAGTCAAGGCAAAAATTACAAAGATATTCATAAATCGCTAAAAATTTTGTCGCTTAGTCGCCGAAAACTGTGAAAATGAGATTTTTTTAAAGTTACCAAGCGATAACAAAACTCTTCCTAGCAGTACGAGAGTACGACCAGTCGATGCAGATTTTTTTTTGCCGATATCAATGATGTATATAAATCAATATCGCCCAACATGTCGCTTGGTAATTCTTGCCTTTCAAGCGTCGATGTGTACTCCGGCTTACCTCTTATAAAAATTGACCCTTCGCTACTGCAAGCCGCTAATGAAAAGTATGAAATTTGTGATACAAGATGGCAAAGCTTCTGTTGTGCCATCAATCACAAACTGGATAATTAGTTAAGAAAATATTGAATATTTGACCAATAAATTGTTCCAGGAGCACAATTGAAGGTCCATACGGCTCAGAGATTTTAATCGGGACCAATTAGAAAAATTTTTGGTTGTGTTCTTAGCCATTGGGCAAGACACTAACCGCACAAATGCAGGTTTTGTAAATTCCTTTGCTGCTTTATTAATAAATAATTTGAATAGCGTGCACTCCGCAGGTTCTAATTGCGAAAAAGACATGACAGTGTGTTTCATACCTTAAGCCGATTTTGTTTTTTAGTAATAAACGTTTTAAATACAAAATAAAAGATGTTAAAATTAAGGCACAAATTTCTTATTTGACAGGATGTTTAGAAAAAATTATATATAAAAAAATTGTAACGTGTGCAATTGCATTTTTACGAAAAATTTGGATAATTTAGATTACATACAAATGCGAGATTACACCCTAGAAAATAAATATTTTACATACCCTACTGAAGAAGCCATGGAATATTTTTCAAAACAGCAGGATATGATCACATATATTATAAGAAACCATGTGAGTATTGTCAAATAAAGAATTAGGTATATGAATTAAGTACGGTTTGTGATTATAATTTTACTAAGTGTCTCGAGCATAAAAGTTTAGGAGTAGCAGAAATGCAAGATTTGTTATGCAGATTTTTCTTATAATAATAAAATGAATTAGAATACACTATGAAGTGAATGACAGAGCTCGCCATTATTATAAAATGAGAAATAAAAAGTAATTAAATCTATGTTATTGTTTTCTTTGAAATACATTGAGCCGTTTTTATTACACCATGTATAATAAACATTGTATGTGATTTACACAAAATAACCATTTATTTATATATTTTATCTAATGAAAATGGCTCAAGCAATAAAAACACATTTAAACAACGAAAACAGAAACAATGTAGCTAGGTTCTTACCTAGCTAACGAAAACGTGTACGAAACAATGTAGCTAGGTTCTTACCTGGCTACATTGTTGGTGTTTTCGTTGTTTATCTATATACCTTTGCTATCTATACAAATAGGTATATTGTAGTTTTATAAATACTTAAACCAACAAGATAGAGCGCTGCCGCTGCAACTAAAAAGTCTGACTAATTACTTTATCTCAATATATTCAATATACTCTGTGGGTACGCGCGTTCTGGAACGCCAGTTTTGCATCGGTAGCGGTAGCTGAATTACGGTTGGTAAAGTTGGTCCAATGACGGATCGTAAAATAAAACCGGGCATAAGACAACGCAATAAAAAATACGGCAAAATGGCCGTATTTTTTGTAAATACGGACATAAATATGCGACATATTTTGATACTCGCAAAAATATCTAAACCTGTAGGATACCTACCCTGTAGGTTTGGATTTTTTTGATGATTCTAGGTCAAGACCTAGAATCATGAAATTAGGCACGAAGCAGGGTCTCACAACACAACTAAAGGAAAAAGTCCGACAATCGTTAATTTGTAGTTTTATCACATTTTGTTTTTGCGATTACAAACTTACTTTTGCAGTTGGAGAATAGACCGTGACGTCTATCGCTGTATGGGAGAACATTTATTCAACTAGAAAGTTAAGTTTTTCTTGGGATAAATTCATGCCAACTACGGAACCCTTCATTGTGCTTGGTCCGACACGCATCTGGCCGGTTTGTTTATTTATTATATTCCATTTTCGACGAAGGAATCCTGCTTTTTTAATCAACAGTTACGAAACTCGCTTTTCCTGAAAGAATATCTGGCTGGTTCAAACTCCAAACTGCCTCTTACTAAACATGGCCTTATTAGACATGGACTTCTCATAATTCCCTGGGCATGGGCGCCATTACTGTAAAAGGCGGAGGCCAGCCAGGGCTTGGAACCGGCACCTACCAAAAGTATAGGTTCTGTACCGGTATTTAGCAGTTCTTATAATTTTAGTACCTGCGTACCGGTTCCAGATGGGTTCCGATACTCCAGCTAACAATGACTGGTACCAAATTCAGGGACTCGGGGTGTACCACAAATCTCATATTGTACGCGGAACGTCGTACGGTTGGCAACCTTGAACTTATTTTTCTGTATTAACTATTATTTTTACTTAAGCTACATTGTAATGCCGGTATTACAATGTAATGCGTGCTGTTTACACATAGTATCTCTATGTAGTCTATGGTTTACGAAACCCATGAACATTTTGAGAACAGCGCCATCTAACAATAAATAAATTAAAAGCAGAAACCTACTTAACTGCCGGTTATGATTCCCTTACTTTTGTTCTAAGCTACAGCACCGTATTCTCTTCAAGTACGTAAAATACAGATAAACACATATATTATACGCTAATAATTTTTACTGCTATGCTATTGCCATCTAGTGCGATTCGTGACAACAATATTAAGTATTGGTTACAAGTAACAGTATTAAGTGTTACTACACGATGGCGCTAGTTTCTACACAAATAAATATTTAGATATTTACTTCGGCTAGAGTGACACATTCTTGTCGCCTGTCGATAGCAGTGCACTGCACATACTTTCGGCGGGTAACAAGTGTATTCAAAATTTTGGGTGTTTCTTTGTGATATTGCGTTTATCGTGACTTGTTATTGTGTTTGTTTGTGTGTGGGTACCTGCAACAGGTATGTTTTGTGTTTGTATTTTAGCGATATTGCTGCCGATTCTCTTTTACACCGAACTAAACTAACTAAACTATCACTAAAATCCCTTACTTTTTTGGCTATGAAAATCTTAAAGCAATTTTGAAAAAAACTATATTTAAAAATAATTTTGATAAATAAAATCAAATTTGAAAATCGCGGCTCCACGTTAGGGAATGCAAATTCGTTCTGTTTTAACATCCAGGTTTCTAAGAACAGATTTCTGGTCAAATCCCGATTATCTGAATTTTACTGATGTTTCTTATAACTGTGTAAATGGATTAAAATAAAAGCACATGAAAATCAAACCAAATGATTTTTAATTCTTTTGTTATTTGGAATAAATTATTCGAACTATTATCATTAAATACCGTAATTATGGTGTTATTGCTATAATATGTACTTACTCTTATTAAAATAATCAGTATGTGACTCGCGTGTATAACGTTAGTAAAATAATTAATAGGTAAGTACAAATTTGAAGAAACTTTGAAGAACAAAAATAAAGACGAATAGACTCCTTGTCAAATTATTAAACATAACATAAATAAAAGTAACAAAACAATTTAACTTCACTTAAATCGACATAAATTTAACTATGTAAAAAAACTACTTTTTTGAGACATAAAATGTGACCTCAAAAATAATAAGGCATCTAAAGTGCTGTCGTTTAACCTGCTGCGAATTCGGTTGAAGCATGTCAGCTCGCAAAAAACACAAACGCATTGACATCCCGTACTCGACGGCGAGTACGTCCGCGAAGTACAGTAATACGACACTCCCCTCGTCCCTAGATCCCGCCCGCCCGCGCGGAGCAAGTAAACCAAAATTATGTCCCTAATAATAATAACACTCGGATGCAACAAGTCCCCGCTTGCTCAGTAATCGGTAGCGCTCTAAGCCCAGGTTCGAGTCCCACTATGGGACGCCTTAGCTGTGCTACCTAAATTTATTTTATTATCTCAAAAATAATAAGGCATCTAAAGTGCTGTCATTTAACCTGCTGCGAATTCGGTTGAACATAAAATTCCTGCTGCGGAAAAAGCATGCTGTGATTCGACGCTTGTAGGTGGAATGCACTGAAGATGCTTGTAAGTGACCTCCAAGGATCTATGTTAAATCTGAAAACTACAGACAGCTGTGTACCTGTGTTTAAGTCGCTGAAAGTACTGACCTTCCCATCACTGTACATTTTAGAGGTCGCAATTTTTGTTAGAACTAATTTAGATTTGTTTCCATCACTAGCCGATATTAGAATGCGGTCAGGTCCAAGGAGACTACAATATAAAAACTTATTACATACAGGCAATTACAGAACAGCACTGCTAAGGAAAAATATTATGTCGATGGGACCTACCATATACAATAAAATTCCGCACAGTTTCAAAGAACACCCTATTCGAACATTTAAATCTAAGCTCACTGCATTATTATTGGATAAATGTTATTATTGTATCAATGACTTTTTAAATGATAAAGAAATTTGACAATAAAATTTGTAAATGTCATTATGTTTGTAAAATAATATTTCACTTAATTATAATTCCAAGATAATGAAATTCATTTTATTGACAAGATTTATTTATGTGCAATTGACTATTTGATGATTATTATTATTTCCTTTTTTCTATGTTTGTTAGTGTTAATTAGAATGACATGTTAGTTGTTAATTTATAATAATATTGTATGTAATCTATTAGTTTCTATGAATTTGCATGCCGTAAGGTAGAATGTAGCGGTAACCTTCAGCTATTTGTATCATCTTAAACTTGTACCTACATTGATGGCAAATAAATAAATCTGAATCTGAATCTGAATCTGAATCTGAAGTATCGTCCTCGTAAAACGCTATCCTCGATTAACGTCATCTCCAGTAGCACTAAACTGGGAAAATTAGTTTCAATCTTTCGGTTTGGTTCCGAAACTTCCGGACTATCCGCAATTCAAAAAATCCGGATTTGACTTCCAAATTCGAATTTGGAAGTCTAGTAAAAATGTGCGGATATCCGGAATTTTCGGATTACGGATAGTCCGGATTGAATTCTCTACCCACGTGGTACTTGTTTGCCTTACCCCGTCAATTTTTTTTAGAGCTGCAGGCGCGCATCCTCGACGAGTTTTATATGGAATTTTTCACTTTTCGTATGGAAAATATGAATAATGATTACCTACATGTTGAGTTTTAGGGGTTTATGCGTTTCTTTTAAGGGTCGAAATTTTCATTATTTTGGGATAGGACACACCATTTTCGAGATATAAACAAAAGAAAAGAAAAAATGTACAGTACCTACTGTTTTTGCACCTGAAGTCAACGTGATGGTGTGTATTTTAGTTCATGACAACTAATTTTATCCACACCCTTTTAATCGCTATTAAAAATAGTCAGATTTAGTTAGACAATCAACATTTTTGGTGAAAAATGTCAGTGCCATCTTAGTGCTGTCAAACTAAAATATAGTTAAGTTGTGTTACTTTAGTCTATTTTAGAATGGGAAATCGTCGTTTGACAGCAGGCATAAACAAAATTTTGGTTATTTTTAATCTAGACAGTTTTTAGTTTAGAGGCATTTGTGGCAAGAGAATCGGCACCAATGGCAACCATCATCTATATTCAATATGGATATGGATAAGAATAAACCCCCTGACCCCCCTGACATACCTACTACCCCACTGTCTGGTTTTTGCCCGTCTAACTCAAGTCCCACTCCCAACCCATTAAGCCAGTTTGCTGATATGGTTTGCAATCTTGAGTCCCAAATCCTTCCATCCTTTTTTTTTTTTTTTTTTTTTTGTTCCGGGGTGGAAAATCCTCATGGATGTCCCCCGCCCTGGGGGGGCGGAGGGGTCTGTCAGACTCTTACTGACTAAAAACCACCCCGGTGTTCCGTCTCACACCTACGCCGGGGGTCGCGGGAACGTACAAATCTTCCGCAACCCCCGGCCGGTGCCGGCCCGCCTCTGCGGGCCCCGTCCGGTCGAGCGGGGGGAGTGAGGTGTTTGACTCCCCCCGCGACGTCTAAGAGGGGCGCGCGTGTAACACTACGCGCCGCCACCTCGGGTCCTGATGTATGGGGGGCGACGGACGTCCCCGAGTCCGTCGCCCCTGGACCCATTTAGGGGGGCTGGAAGAGGGCGTTGTCCGCCCTCCGCCGACGCCCGGTGCGCCTGCTGCGGGCCGGGTGAGAGGATGAGATCTCTCGCTCCCTTTCCGCAGCCTCCTTCTGCGAGATCACTGTTTCGCAGAAGGATACCACCGCGTCCCAGGACTCCTCGCCGCCGACCATCGCATTCACAACGGCCGGCAGCGAGAGGTCACTGCCTACTCCTGAGATGAGGGCACGGCGCGGCTCCTCCCAAGCGGCACACTCTGCCAGCGTATGCCGCGCCGTGTCCTCCCGGCAGTCGACGCAGTGGTGACACCGGGCGTCCGGCTCCCTGTTTATGCGACACAGGTACTTCCCGAAGCAACCGTGCCCCGAGAGCACCTGCGTCACCCGAAACGACAGGGAGCCGTGCCTCCTCCCGAGCCAGTGGTCGAGCACCGGCCGGACCGCCTCGATGGTGACGAGGCCGGCGGTAGGGCGTGAGAGCCTGTCCCGCCATTCCGCCACCAGGACCTTACATTCATCCCCTCGGCACGCTCGACCTTGGGATTGAGGTAATTTTTTAAAGAGGTTGTCTTCCTCTCCCGCTCCCACTGTACGCCTACCAACAACCCTCTGCAGTCAGAGGGGGTGTAGACGTAAGATGGCCATCAGGCCTACCCCTATGACGGACTCGCCGTCCCGCCCCTAGCCCGGTTCCCTTCACCGACCATCTAGGATGATAGGTGATTGGAACCAGAACCCTTCCCCGTTTGTTGAAGATTAGCCGCCAGCCCCAATTGTCCACCTCCAAAAGCAAGTGGGCAATTGGAGCTGACGTTGCCCAGGGTGCGCCACGAGGAGGCTCTTCAACATGCACCCCAAATCCTTCCATCCTAGGCCAACATCCGTAAACGTCCCGGTAATGAAGCTGATGTACCCAATGGTCCTACCAAACAACCAAGAACTTATTTAGGTCATGCGAGGTAAGCAGGCCGGATAAAGGACCTTTTATTGTTCATGTTTCCCGGCAGGAAGCATTACCTAATGCAGGAACTACCCTACACCCAGTCTAATTTGGACAATTGTTGTCTAATAATCATATTTCTAATATTGTTGCTGTTAAGCGTGTAGATAGAAACCGCATCCCCTTAGGATGCAAAGGCTTAGCCGCCAGCTACACACCATCACGTATCTCACGCACTAGACGCCCCAAACACGCATTAACAGATAAAGACGATGACATCACTCTATTTCAAGAGAGTGTAATGTCAGCTCGCAAAAAACACTTAAACACATTGACATCCCGTACTCGACGGCGAGTACCTCCGCGAAGTAGAGTAATACGATACTCCCCTCGCCCCTTGAATTCGCCCGCCCGCGCGGAGCAAGTAAACCAAAATTATGTCCCTAATAATAATAACACTGAGATGCAACAAGTCCCCGCTTGCTCAGTAATCGGTAGCGCCCTAAGCCCAGGTTCGAGTCCCACTATGGGACGCCCTTAGCTGTGCTACCTAAATTTATTTTATTATCTCGGTGAGAGGCTCTTCTGGCCCCACTAAAGCCCGTTGAAGCAGCAAAGGTCCCCCGCGGAACCAACTGCATAAAAGACCTTAAAAAAAAGCTTTTATTTGTAATAAAGTTTTAGGGACAAAGGACAATGGGTCATTTCGTCGCTTATCTTTCTAACAGACGTATCTGTATTTTCATCAAAAATGAGTTATTCATACTAGTTAAAACAATTTTGAAGACGAAACGATCGGTCTAATAAACGTATCTGTATCTTCAAGCGTTACCGAGAAAACACATTTTGTCAGATAGACGTAAGTAGCTTTTTATACAAATGTGCTTTCTGCTAACCGACGTAAGTACACTTTGTGTTACTTACTTACTTTACTTTGTGTTCATAATTTTGTTTTTGATATGTTTATCTCCTTAAAGTTACTATTTTATAAAGTTCGTATTTAGTATAAGTAAGAGCCCAAGACATTTTTATCATAATTAGGTACATAACGTTGACTGTGATTTGATTAAGCTATTAAGAATTGCTTTATTTTTGCGACTGATTAGTTTTAATACGTTGGGGTTAACATTAAACCTAAATAATTATGAGAATTTAAATTAGAAGAGACTGTTTTTACGAAACTTTAGGATCTCATTTCATATTTTGTATTAATATAAGATACTAGGAACTGTTTTTTTAATAAGTACAAAATAATGGGCCATTTTAATAAATAAAAGTTGATTCTGAGGTTTGTGTGTTATTTTACTATCCTTTTTTATACAGACGTATCTGAAAACTATATGACAACATTTTTTTACAAAGATCTAACAAAAGTGACGTATCTGTTTTAAATGCTTATATTTTTTCATCTAACAGTAATATTTACAATTCACATATATATATAGGAAGAATAACCAAATAATAATATAATTCATGCAATTTTATTTTGATCAGTCGCTTATTATGAGAGTTACAATTCAACAAATATAGTGCGAAACCGCAAAAAGCTTGTCCTGAAGAGTCACCTCAAAGTTAGTTCCGTCAGTTAGTAAGACAAGCGACGATTTGTTATTGATCGGTATCCAAAAAAGATTTTTGTAGCATTATGGACTAAGTATGTCAATATTTATTGGAGTAGTTAAATTATTCCTAAGACAGCAGGTCTGAATTCACTTGGAGAAAAAGATATGTGAGGAAGTTAAATTGATTTAATAAAAGTATTGAAATGAAAGAATAGGAAAGTTCGTAATTTTTATTAATTATTATAATTATCATTCAATAATTATAATCAACTAGCACTTTGACCGCGACTTCGTCCGTGTGAATTTCGTACTTTCCTCTAAAAAAATTAACACCCCCTCCACCCTCTTTGAAAGGTAGTTTACGATCTTTATCATTTATTTACATAAATAAGTATTCGGGCCAATTTTTAAGTTTATAAATCAAAGGAATAACAATTGTCAAATAAACTGTCCTCCCTTTTCAAGTTTTCACCACGACAGGGCTTGTTTTTAAGCGTTTGGTATGTTTCGATTGTATTGTTCTTAAAATAAATGTATCCCCATTTTCGAGCAAAGCAAGCAGTATAATCCACCCTTTAAACTTTATTACCCTTTTCCAACCCGTTAGGATGTGATCTTTAAAAAAACCCTAAACACATACTTTTCATTTCTTTTTTCTTTTAATTATAGTGCCGAATTTGGAGTTAATCCGAAAACGCGTTCAAAAATTTCCTTACCTATTATTAGCTTTGTCATCCCCTAAATCCTCGGTGAGGGTTTGTTTTTACTAAAAGTGACAATCTTTATTATTTACTGAGGCAAATATTGCCAAGTTTCAAATGTATTAACCAAAGGAATAATATTTTTCATGTTAACTGAATCCCGTCTTTTCACCCTCACGGAGTGGAATTTTGAAAAGTCTATTGGGATGTTTCCATTATTTGACAGAAAGATTATTTTTACAAATTTTTGAGTTAAGGTTGCACTAGTCGATATTTTTTCCATACAAATTTCGGGAAGGTATTATTCCACTGTTTGGCACTGTACATCCAAGTTTAAACATGATATCGTTTTGTCTTGTCTGCACGGAAACAGAATAGTAAATTAAAAATCCAATAAAAAGTTGTGAGCTAACAAAGATTCGTTTTTCTTGCTAATTTTAACGCAACTTTGGACGTAAATAAGTAATAAAAGAAGTAAAAGCTCCAAAACAAAGTAGGCACCGACAAAGCTTAATTATCGAAGAGTTCCATCAACTTTATTTTTAATTGATTTATGCAGGGGTTTTGTTCATAAAACTTGATTTTCCATAAGATTTTTCGTAATTTTTTACGCGCTCGTTTTGCTATGAATTAAAATAACGGTGTTTGTGTGCGTGCGAACTAGACGGTGTGCATGTAGACTAGCGTCTAACTGCTCATAACTGATACTATCTCTATCGGATGCCGAGTGAGACAGCGTGCTTTTTGGCTGGCCCACCAATGAGTTCGAGCCCGCGACTAGTTCAACCTTAACGCAGTAAAATTCTCCCCTGTAGAATTGACTACCCCTCTTCACTCGATTAGGGGTAGATTTTAGAAGAACCCTAACAGACTTTATTCTTTATTTTGGTCTTAAGTATAAATACTGAGTTTCGAGTTAATGGTACCGGTCGTTAGAATTCTTCCATACAAGCATTGACACCCCCCAATGCCCCTTTAGGCGGTAGTTTAAAAAAACAAAAAATACTAACTTTATAATTTACTTAGATAAGTATTTGTCCCAAGTTTCAAGTTTATAAACTTAAGAAATAAGATTTTTCATACAAACAAAATCCCTCCTTTTCACCCCCTTATAGGTCGAATTTTCAAAAAACCCTTCTTAGTGCTCTCCTACATTATAAAAGGAACACGTGTGCAAAATTTCATGTTCCTATCCTAGGCCCGTCAGTCAGTCAGGCAGTCAGTCATTTTCTTTTTTTATATAATATGTAAGCTAGTGCAAGTACAGGGTGGAGGGATGCGAAATAAATAACACGTGCAGAACTTGAGTAAAACGATATATTCTTGAAACACACTGTATGTTGACTTATTTACTAGTTACTGAAGCTAAACTATGAACTAAGACTGCTGAGGTAAACTGGAGTTTGAAACTGCTGATAATGTCGAACAATGTCGAACTAACCAGCCAATCAATAATATCAATACACAGTTACACACAATACACAATACTTCAATAAACTCTGATTAAACGCCATTACAACTAGAATACTTCGTTGAAACTGGAAACACTGTCTGTAGCCGCACTTTGTCTTGCTATATATCACCAAACACGTGCGTGGGTGACCCTCTGTGTTGTGTTTTTTGTACCTATTTGTGTTTTTCTCTGCGTCATGTTTACCGCACATAAACGTATTTTCTTTCTTCTTTCTTTCTATTAAATCTTTTGGAGCTTATAACCAATATCACCAAAGTGCGGCTCGGACCTTTCGGTCAAGTCGAAACTTGCTCCCTACAGGTCGCAACCTGTTTCCAGGTGCTTACGATCTGTCTATGTGTGTCTATCAGATCATGCATCAAAAAAATGCGTTGTCTTCGAAACAGAATCAACGTGTGAAATTTCAACTCCGTAGGATAAGAGGAAGTGGTTTTAATTCATCTTGCAAGATTTTACCCGAACATACATACATACTTACATTCAAACATTGCAAGTTAAATAAAAGTTTGTAAAAATCAAAGAAAGGGATATCTATTCTTTGCCGTCTCCATATAAGCCATTGTTGTTCTCTGGTTTTTCTTCACAAAATCCGGGTCAGAGACACTTCGCTCTGTGAATGTGGGCTGGATGAAGGTACTTTGGAGCACATCTTTTTTAACTGCTCCAATAATAACTCAGCCCATGACTTGTAATAGTTACCTCCCTAAATTAAAAATCCCTGTCCCAACTAACTTTCCATCCCTAATAACACATTCTTCCCCAAAGCTCTTGAGAGACTGAAGTTTTTATCCGCGTCAATGACATCAAATTATGATGATGTTTTTATGTACAGTCAGCAAAAGGGTCGCCGGATATAGTTGAAGTTTAGTAAGAAACCGATTAATGTATTCGAATAAAATAAAATAAAATTAATAGAAAACAAACTGATCATTTATCACATTAAATTTCATTCGAAAACATTCATCGGTTTCTTACTAAACTTCAACTATATCCGGCAACCCTGCATACTTATCTCTTTTGCTGACTGTACATAATTAAAAATATAACTAACAATATGTTTTATATGTTTGTTTCAGTGTACTAATACTCGTCAACAAGTTTCACATTAAGAGGGCGCACACCGGTCCACTAGCGCCACTCCTTTAAAAAATATTATCTTGTGACTGAAAAGGAATTTTGAATAACGGCTCAATCAGCACCCTCGGTAAGTGTGTCTAGAATTTTCAAATACCTTTTATAAACTTTCATATTGAGACACGAAGCAACAAAATACGATCTAGAGGAATGTGGCCGCTTTTCTTTAGATCGAATTTTGTTGCTTCGTGTCTTTAATATGAAAGTTTATAAAAGGTATTAGAAAATTCTAAACACACCGAGGGTGCTGATTGACCCGTTATTCAAAATTCCTTTTCAGTCACGAGATAATATTTTTTAAAGGAGTGGCGCTAGTGGAACGGTGTGCGCCCTCTTAAATTCAATTATTTATTTAGCGACTACACTGACGAGCAATATAAAAAGAACCACTAACTTATCATGAAATATTTCCGAATCCACGCAAAATAGCTTCTTGAAGTGATAAGCATCATTCAAAGGTATTTAATAACGCATCAAAAAAATCACCAAATTGTTACAAAAAATAATTCAGTATGTTAAGGAAGGAAAAAAACAAAATAAATTAACTGAAGCTGGTTTACAAAATTGACACTTAATTTTTTAATCATTCAATATCTCGTATTGCCTCCGCGTGCTCTCAATACGGCTTCAACACGATTTGGCATGCTGAGTACCAGATTCCTCAGCATGTGCTGAGGAATATTTTCCCATTCTTCAATAAGTGCATTTTTCAGGGCATGAAGTGTGACTGGTGGTGGATTTCGGCTTCTAACACGTTTGCCTAGCTCGACCCAGGCATGTGCGCATAGGGTTTAAGTTAGGGCTTCTCGTTAGCTACTCCATTTGATGGAAACTCACGTCCTGAAGGTACTCGTTTACCACATGAGCTGTGTGGGGCCGGGTATTATTATGCATAAACAATGCTTTATCGCCCATATTGACCAAATAAGGACCCGGATGTTCATTGATAATCTCGTTTACGTATCTCACAGCAGCGGTCAGTTTGCCATTTTCTATCGGCACTAGCGCCGTGAGACCATCTGATGAAATACCGGCCCCGCACGTGAAAAGAACCTCCTCCTAAGGGACTTTTCCTTCGAATATGCTTGTGTAAAGCATTCTCCTAGCCGACGTCTCCCGTCATGATTATACAACACGAATCTCGATTCATCAGAGAAAAGTACTCTCCCCCCTTCGTCCTCGCCCCATTCGATGTGCTCAAATCTTATCCCATATCTTATATCTGCCAGCCCATATCTTAATCTTGCAACTTTATGATGTGGTTCGAGTTTTGGGCCATATAAGGCCATGTAAGGCTTAAAACTGGCTTCTGCTAGACGTGTTCTGACTATCCACTGGCTGATTGGGTCTCTTCGGGTCTGCTAAAGTTGTTGCAGGATCGCAACTCCCGTCTGATGTCGATTTCTTAATATCGTTGACAAATCGTTGAAGTTTTTTTTCATTGCTTGGTCTTCTTAGGTTAAGTCCAGCCTCCCTAAACCTCCGGAGCACTTAGTAGCAGTATAATGTCTCACAGCCATTGTTCTGGCCGTTTGTCTCTGGGATCTCCCCAATTCCATTCTAGGAGTCCTTACGGTGAGAAAATTATTCATTAAGCAACAGATCATGGCACAGCATAAAATAAAACCGCACTTTGCTAGGAGGCGGCGATTAGATATAGTTTATAACATACCCAAATTTAGAACATCTTTTGCACATAAATTTCACAATTATCTCGGTCCTAGCCTTTACAACAAAATAAGCAAAGATCTAAAATTGAAGAATCTTGATAGCCATACATGCAAAAAAGCTATTGAAAGATATTTGAAAGCACTAGACTACGACAGCACTGAAAAACTACTTTAGAACGTTGTTGTGATCAGGGCACATAAATAAATAAATAATAAAGCACTCTTAACTGTACTCATACAGAAATACACACATACATAAAACATATACACACATAAAACAAAACATATACACATACCCAAACACAGACAATTATTATCGTTTGTAACTTAATTAATATAATTACCTATAATTAATATAATTACCTATACAGTACGTAATCAAACTGCTGCTATGTGACTAACTGGAACTTTGTGGGAATCTGTTGTTCTAGGGTTGAGGAAGACTATCCCCTCGTGATACAGTTTATACTAGTACGAGTGGATAGGGCGAATCAGTCTAAAGACAGCCAAACCAACATATTTACAGTGTACCATTTCACATTCAACGATCTGTTTATTTTGTGTCTATTATTAAGTTACTCTGTATGGTTGTCTCAAATTTGTGAATAAATATATTATTATTATTATTAATTTTTTCATGATTTTCGCATATCTCGGGACCATGAGGTCCCGGACCTTTGGTAGGCATACGAGGGGCCGAAGCCAACTCGCAGAGGCCCGTTAGAATCTATAAGTAAAGGAAATGAAGCACAAGCCGGCGATTATCCCTGTATGCACTGTGCAAGTGTACGCAAGGACAACCCCCGGTTGATGTTGGACTATTGCAGGATATGGAAAAAAAAAGATATTGGACTATGGGTTTCTGTGGCTCAGATGGACTGGTTACCAAGAACTATGAAATGGCTATGGCCCCTGCCTGACCAATGTTTTATATATAAAATACACGGATAAAATGGCAGGGGGTGACTTGCACACTCAATAATGGGCCCCCGGAAACCGTCGCTAGCACATAGTGACGTAGCGACAAGGGGGCAACACTTCCTGAGGTGCTTGAGGAGTGGAGAGGTATTCCACGGCTATCAGAACAATCCCAGAGCCCGGGAGATGGTCAAGATCCCTACCAGCACTTACTGAAATACTTCCTTCCTCAGAGCACGTTTGCTCTTGCGAATCTCCACTCAAGCCAGCCAATAAAGGCAAGAAAGAGGTGGGAGCTCTGTTCCTCGTCATTGTTCACTCCAGCTGGCCAATAAAGGCAAGCCAGAGGTGAGGAACAAAACTTCTCCCGGGAGACAAGGTCCGTGGGGTCGCTACTGCCCAACAGCTCGCCACATGCTGCCCTGCGGGTTCCTGTATCTCTCTTGGTCTGGCTCCTCACCCTAGACCTGTTTCAGCAAAGTAAACTCTACCGGTACAGACCTAGACTTCAGGAGCGCGCAAGCCCCACCACGACGTCAACGTGGAGATACGGCGGTGGGGTTATTATTATTATTATTATTAATTGCACCTTACATAGTGAGTTTAAAAAATCAATACGCAAAGGTAAAAACAATAATTAAATCAACGTGAAAATAAAAGTATTCAAATGTGATGTAAAATTATGAAACGAGACAATTTTATTAAAACCTTTTTTCTCTCCATGACTAACAGGCTAATATGTAATAAGGTTTTAATGTGCAATATAATACTGTTTTCAAGATGTTTTTACTTCATGAAACTAACTTGTGTGGTTTAGGAGATACTTAGATTTCTTTAGACACTTTCCAAGTGACTTTTTATATTGCTCGTCAGTGTAGGATTGGATTTATGTTTATAGGTTATAAACATTTTTTTTAAACATGACAAATAAATTAATAGCTTGTGGCTGCTGTGATTGGTGGTGTGGTCCATACTGTTGTGGAGTTAATGATGAGTCCTCAAACGACATTTCTATGGTATATTTTCGTAAGTACATACCTAATATGTTAATTTATTTGTTTTGCTGCGCGAATTTGTTACAGAGCTTCCATGAATGGTATATGCCAGCAATAAAATTTGTCTAACATTACCCAAAGTAGAGAAAAGAAAAATGTTAATTTATTAGTATTTTTATTCTTCTTATTAAATAATTGATATTTGATTACTTTATAGACTAGGTAACTTATTTGATCGAATACTTGTTTGTAACAAAATGTATGTGACGAGTAAGATAAGTTTAGTTTTTAAATTGAAGACCAGTTGGTTGCTCCAGCTTAAAAACAAGTAACTCTATTCTAATTTTACGTAGTTGTTTGTTATATATTTTTACAGTTTTCTCTGAAAAAATACGTAATTTATCAATTGTAATGGTACAGTTATGTTTGAAAATCATTATTTTATCTTTTATCGACTTTTATCGCTAGCTGTACCTATTATCCAATCCCGTTTATTGTTGGAGGTACGTATTATAATTTAAGTTATACCGGAATAAATTGCTTTTGCGTCTAATTTATCTATCCAAAGTTATTTCAGCGCGAATATATATTTTATGCGCAGGTAGGTAAATTCAGGGAAATTAATCGTTTAGCAAATTGTCTACCAACTTAAATTGCCTGTATATATTCTAATCGCGACTGTCAATGCGGACATAGGAAAAACACGTCAAACTCACATAGTGTGTCAATTTGATAAACAATTAATTTCAGTGACTGTACCTACCTACTGCTGTTTGTCTGTGCGCTCTGCAATTGAGGAGCGTTTTTACAAAACGATACATCGTAAAATAATTTATTTTTCAAGAATGTAATTTATTTATTTATTAGGGTTTAGATATAGTACGTTAAATGAAATTGCCGTTAAATAAATAAAAAAATATAAAATTCGATGTATCGCTTTGTGAAAATGCTCCTCAATTATTCATAGAGAGTGGTGCATAAGTCACGAAGGGCTTCTTGATATTAATGATGTTGATATAAAAATCACTTGTTTTTGGATTTCTCGAAATCAAGCCCAAACTGGGTGAAACGGGTTAATCAACTTACTGTTTACTTCAATTAACTCGAAAATTGGTAAAAGTAATCTTAGGGTCAAATAATAGAAAAGTCCCAAGGGATTTTTTAAAATCAAACCTTGTTGGTGGTGATAGCTCTTGACATTTTCACCCGCGACTGGGGTTTATACCTCAATTCTGTGGTAAAGAAACGTGAAACTTGGTAAATAAGAAAGATTGTTATGATTACTTTTATTTTATTTTAAAACTACCTTTTAAAGGAGGTAGAGTGGGTACAAAACCCGCGCGAGCGAAGTTGCGGTCCAAGAGTTAGTCATATTATAAAATAAAACTCATGGATATATTTTAGTTAGTTTTAAAATATTCATATTTCACGTAAATTACCACAGTTTGCAGCCCCACAAATAAGGGCTCTTTCAAGAGCATTAATTGAGAACTGCTTTTCTCTTTTCTATAGAACATGAGGAGTTAGCAACGGTATTTCAGCTCGGATGTTCGCCTTCAGCTGCTCCATTGTCCTGAGTTAATGTCCACCTTGTCTTTGAAATTTAATAACCCCGTAGAAAATGCCACATGCAAATAGCGGGAATATGCTCGCTGGGTTTGAGTAATCGCCGATGATGAACAAAATAACATTCTATGTTCTTTTTTTGTTGGTTAGTGCTGATATCAAAGACGAATTTCCAAAATGTATTTTATTAATTTATGGAAAAAATTATAGTGAATGCCAGTACATATCTACGTATTTTTTTTTGTTTGAACCCCGTCGTGACTTTAGCGCCAGCATGTACCAGCACGTCCAGCTACACGAAGCTTTCAAATTTATCCTAAATAATTTAAACCTTAAAATGTTGATGGTTAAGTTCGAAATCGAATGAGAAAATCTGACAGTTTGTGGCAACTTGATGTGCTGCCGACTGTACAAATGCCTAGCTCAAAGATTTAAATCTAAAGAGAAATCTGCAAAAGGACGGATTTGCGGGCAGAAGCTACTTATTTATAAATGGCGTGTTACGGGATAAAGTACCTAGGTAAAAGATTGGGTACTAAAACACTTAGCTATCACTTTGACGATGATGTTCAACTGTTTAATAAGTAGTTAATTGGTCATTTCTTAAGACGCTAAGTACTAATCCTAATTGCAGTTTCCCGATTCGTTTTTGTCTTGAATTATTGGAGTTGAAAAGGATTTTTTTGGAATAATTTTGTTGACAAATAGGCCCTATTGGTAGACACCGCTGAGCGACCTGCTCGCGAGATATTTGAGTTATTGATAATAAGCACGCCATACTGTACCGGTTTACAATATTGTGCGGGTCGGTCAAAAATGTGTTAAGTGTTAAGAGTATGACCTAAAAATATGATTATTTTGTATGTAATTCATTACTAGTTAATTACAAATATATTAGAGCCGTATATAGGGTTGGACCACTAAGGTTATAGGGTTATAGTGCTCTTTTTTTCCACGGTATCGTTAAAATATTAGTCTACTCTGCACGTGGCCAAGACTGGCCTATTAATTGACAAAGAATCAGTATTTTCATCCTACTTAAAAACACACTAGCCTGTTGCACTGTTGACAGCGATACGAATGAACATTTTTGATTGCCTAAGCTTTTTCTTTTTGTATTGTAGACTGATATGTTTAGTTGCCAAAAAGCGATTTTTTAAATACCGGTTATAGATATAGAAGCGAGTACCTATATTATATAGTAGTATTTTTTTTTAATTTCTTTCAATACAGGGTAGAAAGTTGATGCGGGCCCTGGAGGGGATGTATCCCCTAAATATTTATACTACGAATTTTCACTCACAGGAATCATTGAAATAATAGGTCTTTACCTATGAAATTGCCGTTTTGTATGAAAAAATTTAAACGAATTTTTTTCATGAATTTTTTATTTGTATTAATCGAAGTAATCACCCATGCAATCAATGCATCTTTGCCATCGCAGTGGCAGTTTATTGATGCCCTTCTTAAAGAAATCAGCTGGACGGGAGGCAACAAATTCTTCAAAGGCATTTTGTACTGCCTCTCGGGTATTAAATTTTTTTCCCGCCAAGAAGTTATCCAAATTCTGGAAAAAGTAGTAGTCTGTAGGCGCAAGGTCTGGTGAGTAGGGCGGATGACGGAGAGCTTCCAACCCCAGTTCTTGCAACTTGGAGACCGTCTGCTGTGCAGTATGAGGTCGCGCGTTGTCGTGCAGGAGCAGCGGAGACGAGCGATTGACCAATGCTGGTTGGAGATGCGCCAGCTTCTCCATCATTGTGTTCAGTTCTTCACAGTACACATCTGCAGTAATGCTCACCCCGTTTGGTAAGAAGCTGTGATGAATCACACCGGCGCTAGACCACCAAACAGTGACCATCACTTTTCTAGGGGTAAGTTTTCGTTTAGGGCATTGTTTAGGTGCTGAACCAGGATCCAACCAACTTGCTGAGCGCTTACGGTTATCAAACAGAATCCATTTTTCATCGCAGGTAACAATGCGGTTCAAAATTCCTTCATTTGTGTGTCTGTTGAGCAGTGCAAGGCACGTCTCGACGCGTACTTCGCGCTGGCGATCATTGAGTTCGTGGGGCACCCATTTGTCAAGCTTTTTTACCTTGCCAATTTGACGCAAATGGACCAATATTGTTTTGACGCTAACGTCGAAAGCTGCTGCTAATTCAGCCGTAGATTGTGTATCATCAGCTTCCACAATCGCCTTTAATTCGTCATTGTCGACCAAAGTCTTCGGACGACCGCGAGGTTCATTTTTCAGGTCGAAATTTCCAGAACGGAAGCGAGCAAACCAATAACAGGTGGTGCGTTGGTTTGTAGAGTTAGCTCCGTAAACGTCGTTGATGTTGCGTGCCGCTTGTGCCGCGTTGCTGCCACGACGGTACTCATATTCCATAATTACTCGAATTTTTAACGTATCCATGATGACGAAAAAGATTGAAATGCGATGAAAATGTAACACTAATCAATAAAGAAATGACTACTTTTAGAAAAAAAAAATCCATGTTTTTAAAATAAAATTAATTTGAAATTAGAATTCACAGCCAAACAAAAATTATTTTGATTTGAAATGGCCAGTACTGCAGAACGGCAATTTCATAGGTAAAGACCTAATATTTTCAAAAGAAAGCATTTAAACGTTATTGTAAAGCCGCTTGGCCTGAACGGGACTTCCGGGTGTCGCACCAACTCAAAGGCGAAACAACAACTCATGTTTTTAATATTACACCAATGGATAGGGGTCAATAAAATATGAAAGCTCTTTTATCAACATGTCATCTTATATTGAAGGATGATCGTGAAATTGAACTAAATAATGATATTAACAATGAATATTTTCTATTTGCAATAAAATTTCGGATAAGGTCATAAAAATACAGAATGTAATTTATTCGTTCGATATCAGGGAGAGGATAGAGATTAAAAAAGAAATTAAATGCAGTTCAAGTTTAAAAAATATATGGTAAAGGAAGTAGTAGTAATAAGTAGTAGTAGTCTCTCGACCACAGCCATGGCGTGATTAAATACTTAACTCACAAATTAGATTTTTGCACATTGTGAAAATTATACATTTCAAGGGTATATAATATAATAAAATAGACTTCCAAAATTCAAATTTTAAAATGAAATTAAACTAAATAATAAGTATTATAATATACGCCGTACCGTAAGTAAAGAAACTGTTGCGTGAACAAAGGGCCTAAGGTTACCAACGTGTGGTCAGAAGCACTCCTATATGGGAAAGAAGAACATGTTAAATCAATATATTGATTACTGAAATAAAACCCTACTTGTCTGCGTTATGAAAAAATCGACGCGACGCTGAGGACGAGATTCTAATCCCTCTGTCACCCGGCAACGGTTGCTAGGGCTGCGTCAAAATAGATCCGCGGCGGCGCGGCGCCCTGGGCCGCCAGCGCGACTGCGTCGCTCCCGTCCATAGAATATAGTTATATGTACCTAATATGTTGTGTGCTAAGTATTTACTTTTTATAATGAAACAATAAGCCGAATCGTTGCTCTGAAATCAAGAGAAACAACATTTAAATCTATTGCTTCACTTTATTCCTTACTATAATAGCGTTTTCGGTAATGGCGTCTAATAAGTACTAATTTCTACAATAATCATTGTTTAATAGTCTATCTAGAATGTCTATACCACAGATAATATAGAGTTTGAAAGGAAAAGAAGTACTCTAAATGCATTGAGTTTATAAGCGGGAAATTCAAATGAAGGTTTTAATGATCTTCATTTAAATATAAACCCAATTTTATTTTACACTTTTTAGTTATTTTTGTTGATTTATTCATAATTGGGTTATTTTTTTCTCACTGTATTAAGTAACGCTTTAGGTAACGGTCGTTAAAATTAGGTTTCAAAGCAGTCAAATTCTGGGTTTGTAATTCGATTTTAAGAACTATGTTGAATTATTTCATAATAAATATTTTTCACGTTAATAAATCCTTATACGTTTATAATACGAACATTACCTACTACAGCTTTATTACATCAGTTTTGATTTTTTTTGTGAGAATGGTTGCTAAGCAACTTTAAATCGTTATAGATCGTAAATAGTCATTCGAAATAAAAAAAATATTGGACAAACCAAAACATGATTTTCAAAGACCTATTCAATGACACCCCACATGACATAGTTCGTCGATTTTTTTTTCTCTTTCACAATATGGCGTTTGGTTGTCGCCATATTGAATTTTGATTACTATCACGACAAATCGATTAATATAAGAATCATCAAAATTGGCTCACGCGTTTGGTCTCTAGAGCGCCACAAAGAGACAAATATACACAGGCTGATAAACACATTACCCTCCTTTGCGTAGCGCAGTCGAGTAAAAATAACATGGCAGTTTCGTAATGTAAGTACCTATTTATTTTAGTCATATTTTTATTTTACAATATATAAACAAAAATAAGTAAGTACTTAGTTATTCACTAAATATGTTTTTAAGGGAACTATAGATAACAATATATTAAAATGAGAGTCTGGACGAGAAATCTAATAATTGTAACGGAACGTCAAGCCGATGTGGCTATGATAAAAATGATTGGTTTTGAATTACTTACTTGCTGCATCGCCCCCCGTAGCGATAAAAATAAGGGTCAAAGTGCCCTTGCCTTTTGCTTGGCGGAGGCATTAGAATGACGTCAGCATTGTAGACAAATGTCGACAAATCGCGAGAGAGAGTGTTGTCAGGCTTGTCAAGTTAGCCCGAGGCCTTACGGAATAAACCGGTAGAAGAATCGGTTGTTGGTTCTTAACAGTTGCGATAGAATCGTTCTCAGGCACTGGTATATTATTATTATCACAGGTCCACCTGTCAATGTCTTAGGTCCGGTCCTATACTGTACCTGTTAAGGGTAACAGGTAGTGTCGTGCGGCAGCCCGCACGGCAGTGGAGACCAGTCTCAGACCAGGACCACTCTATGCAATCCCAAAAACTTTTGTTCTACTTGATTAACTGCAGCTAATATAATATCTTGGCTAAATAGGATATACAACGGATTCATTTTTATTTAGCTATAGTATCTACACCCACATTTCGCCAGCTATTTTGAAGTCCCATTTAATAGGGGAGAGCTTATTGCCATCAACCGGGCACAACTCCAGACTTCAGGCTGCTACTGAGAAATTCCAGATGGAAAAACCCAATAACACTGTGCCCGACCCGGGAATCGAACCCGGGACGTCATGCTCAGCAAAAGCGCTTGCGACCACTACACTAATGAAGCAGTTCTATAGGTACACCTCTGCCTAACCTTTCGGGGAATACAGGCATGATGTTATAATATGTTATTTGTATTTTTCAGCTTACTGGAAAACCAGCACTCAACGTCGAGAAAGCGGCTTCCACGAGACTTACCATACACTCTTATAGCAAGCAGGTCATTAAAAGACGAAACGTGAAGTGTCATGCGATTTTGATCCTTATGCTGTGCAACTATTATCTCATCAGTCACCTGTCCTGCACATCCACTACCCTGAAAACGATTATGGTAGCGCCCCAGTTCCGCAGCACGATGGTCACCCCTCGACCGCACAGGATCGCCACCGCGATTGAGCGCGAAGCTATGGACCAGCACAAGAAACGAGCAATTCTTGATATCATCGTCAGGCAAAATAAATATTTGCAAGTGTAAATAATCCCTTTATCAAACATAAGAGGGTTGGAAAGCTGCTGCCCATATTTTGTCAAACACTATCAAAATACCTATGCCTTTTTTTTAAACTCAAACATCTTTTTTCATTTATCCAAGACAACTTTTCACAACCTCGTAATTTAATTTTTCCCCGTAGTCTATATTTTGCCAAATAATGATTTTGACGACATTTAATTTCGAGCAAAATAATTTCTTTTCCTTAAATAAAAGTGATTATCGTGAAGAAATGAATTCTAATTTCCTGATCTAAACATGTATAACAAGATGTGTCCCTCGCGCCGAAGCGCCATTACGAAGAATCAATAATACACAGACAGGCTTATAGAGATGATGATGATGTATATACTTACCTACTTTGTTGTTTGTTGTTATTGTGCGGAATTCGCGATAAATTAACCCTTTTATTTTTATCTTTCGTTACTTAATTCCTTTTAGTCGGGGGTTTTCTGCCAATTTTATTTAATCCTCTTTCGATTACGACGTTTATATAGGTACCTACGTCGTAAGTTTTCTCAAATTTTAGGAAACTTTTTAGAAAATTCCTGTTTGTGTCTAAATAAGTATCTGTCTGTTTGTCTGTCGTTCTGTATGTTTGGTGTCTTACAAAATATTATAGTTACCTACCGCTACATTTAACCCCCGTACTGCACCATTTTAGGGCTCCTAGAAACAGGTGCGACACGCGACGCGAATCGCGTGCGACACAAAGGCACCGCTCGTCGCGCGACGAGCGGCGCCTTTGTGTCGCACTGTCGCGTCTCGCCTGTCTGTGGGAGCCTTTATGCTTTATTTTATTGCAGTTAGGTACCGACAACGTTTTGTTGAGAGTAATATTTTGAATTTCGATATACTACCTTGTAAAAAACTTTACTTTAAGAAAGCTATGTATCAGGGAGCCACTTATCACGAACATATTTTTTAAATAATACTTATATAAAAATATAATGCATATTTTACCTAGTAAGTAACACGCAAATTGTATTTTTTTAAACTTATTTGAAACTTATATACCGTGATAATATAAGGAATTAACTATAATATTATAAGTTTATTACGATTAGTTGCACTGTATAGCACCATCTAGCGCGTGACGTAAACGTAACGCAAATCCGATTAATTTTCTAATAAAAAATACAACTATCCTAAAACATTTTGGTTTAAATTATTGCGAAAAGCACAATAATTATCAACATAGATAATTATTATAAAGATAAGCAAATAACTATAAAGTGCGAAACGAGGAGGTATTCTCAATTTGAAAATCGTTAAAATTTTACATTACGTTTGCTCCGCGCGTTCGTTGCTGAGCCCACGGAACCAACCGTAACGTGGGACAGCCAAAATGGTAATCATAAAACACGCATTGGTGGGACACTAAACGCTTATACTTACCACTGCGTGGTAGGTCTACTATGCGATAGTGCCCCACAAACATATATGCTGAAAATTGTTCTGTTATACAGGTGGTGCTTCTGATAGCGAAGCAGGCCGCGGGCCGGTCCGTGGGCGTAGCTCACGACGCGACGATCCCCGACGACACACACTCGCCGGGAACCAACTGCTTCTCTACTCACACCACAATCCCGAACATGTGGTCATCGAAGTAAGTCAACTG
This sequence comes from Dryobotodes eremita, assembly GCA_917490735.1. NCBI lineage: Eukaryota > Metazoa > Arthropoda > Insecta > Lepidoptera > Noctuidae > Dryobotodes > Dryobotodes eremita. The sequence goes on along the minus strand of OU823241.1, from coordinate 28,878,581 downwards.
CTCTCCTTAACATATTTCGTAGAACAGTTCCTTCGATCGATTTTGAGTAAGTATATCTTTTTTGTTGAAGTCCTTCCATTCCGTAGTTAATATCTTCTCAATCAATCAGGTTGTGTTCGATTTATCGTAGGGAATGCATGTACAAATTGTGCGATTTATTGAGATGTTACGTAACGTTTTCAACTTTTACCACGCTGGAGCTAAAATAACTACTATAGTTCGTATTAATACAACAGAAGATTGCACGGCGCTCTAGTCAATCTTTCGCCATAATACCGGGTTTACTGAAGAGAACTGTGTTGGGCACCTACTTGTAGTTCCGAATCGGAAAGATTATATTCCAAAGCAAGTGGGTGGCTAATCCTAGCCACTAGTTTATGCCTGTGCAAGTATTTGAGAAAGAGAAGCGAAAAGAGAACATCAGGTGACACATAGGTGAATTGTTTCACGTAAACGGTGGCCACGCCGGACAAAAATGTGTTTATGATTACCTACTAGCCGTTACTACTGCCCATTTTCAGTAACGTCAAGTTTAACAACACCTTGCTAAGCAACCACTCCTGTTTGACCATTCGTATCTCAAAGTAAATAGTAAGCTTCGAAATGTTTATTTCTGATATATCCCGCCGCCGCGTCGCGGTGATCGATGGGTTGAATTTTATTTTCTTTCTTTAAGTCTGTGGTTTTTTTAAGTCAGTTCGTTGTCTGTCAATTTTGTTATAAATTTATTGTTAGGCAAGCCGCAAGAGTTGTCTAAGCATAACCAACGCATCGGCGAATCGGTATCGTAACTTTAGTGATCGCCTACTGGTTCATGATTTTTTTTGGCTAAGTATGGCTGCTCAACGCATTACATTTAGATGTTGCTATAAAAATAGATAAATAAATAATAAATATAATATTATGCTAATAAAATTAAATTGTTATATAAATAATAGGTACCTACTTAATAAAAAATGAAGTACCTACCTACAACAATAGATGAAGTAGGTACAATGTTAATGGAAGAAGGTAACCGTCATTTAATACATTTTATTTTTGCTGATCAGTATTATTAGTTTCATATTAGTGTAAAATACCTATGCTCCTTTTTAGGGTTCCGTATCGAAAGGGTGAAACGGGACCCTATTATTAAGACTCCGCTGTCCGTCCGTCTGTCTGTCCGTCTGTCACCAGGCTGTATCTCATGAACCGTGATAGTTAGACAGTTGAAATTTTCGCGGATGATGTATTTCTGTTGCCGCTATAACAGCGAATAGGTACTAAAAAACAGAATAAAATAAATATTTAAGGGGCTCCCATACAACAACAGACATGATTTTTTTGCCGTTTATAGATAATGGTACGGAACCCTTCGTCCTCGTGTCCGACTCGCACTTGGCCGGGTTTTGTTTTAGTTGTGCATTTTCGACAGATACCACTGCCAGTGTACACATAAACAAAAGTATCGCGTTCGGCCATCCGGCCAAGCTTTTATTGAAAAAAAAGGAGGGTATAATATGACGCGATGTCGACGCTAGCTGTGCGTCACAGTCGCCAGTAGCAGGGTGGCAGGGACAACAACGCACAAACTGTAACCATAAATTCAGCACGTGATTCTAGACCCCCTAGCGTAGAAATTTTTCGTCGGTTATCAAAAAACATACCTATCAGTTGTTTCAAAGAAAACTGTAATACCTACGCGGCTAAATGTATGGAACGAATAATATTTTTTTTAATAACCGACGAAATATTTCAACGCAGGGTTCAGAATCATGAACTGAATGGTAGGTAACAGATTGCGCGTCTATGTCCCATACCACCCTGTATAGATGTGCATTCTAGACTCGCCAACCGCTGTTTTCGCATTATCTGTGGCGGTTATGGCGGCATGTCATCGCAACAGCTGATCGGTTGCAGTGGCGCGTAATATTAGAATGTTGGATTTGGGCGTCATATTTATGATATTATTTATTGTATTTTTGATGAAATTGCAGCTCTATTCCCATCCAATACCAAGAGCTAATACCATTTGGTATTAGTTTATTTCCGAATTTATTTTCTATTCCCAACGAGTACCACATTTTAAAACCAATACCAAAACAAGTTTGAAGAAATCAGATACAGTCAGGTTCAGTAAAATTAAAATGCTTTGAGTGACGAACTAAGTTTCCGAAAACATAATAAATGTTTCCGAAAATCCTAACCCTAGACGGTCGACGTCAGTGGCATCCCGAGGTTCGGTTGGTTAGGTTCCTTTAAACCCTTTAGACAGAAATAGGAGCCCCGCGAAGCGGGGCTCCGTCGACCAGCTTATTAACCCTAACCCTATATTTAGATTACCCTAGATTTCGGTAAAACGCAATTTAAATAAAACTTTGTGTAGCTGAGTGTACAAAAAGTCACGCTTTGGTATTCGTTAGTAATAGATTTTTTATTTAAAAAAATGTGGTAGGTACTCGTTGGGAATAGAAAATAAATTCGGAAATAAACTAATACCAAATGGTATTAGCTGTTGGTATTGGATGGGAATAGATCAAATTGCATGAGTTTAGATAAAATTGTTTATTGAACTACACATAACTAGATATTCCCCGGTTATTTAAAAGTTTAATGAGCTACTACTTAATTCGAAAATAGAAATAGTTTTTATAAGGTACCTCACAGTAGATGCGAAAAGTAAAGCATTCTCCTCGTGGATAAAAGTGTCTTCGGGCGAGCTTAAATCCCACGCTTTACTCAGGATTCTAGTCTTAACTCCCTCGGTTTGATCAGGAGTTAACTCAGACCTTCCTGCGCTTAGGAGCCCTAGAATCTTTTGTTAGGTTCGGGATTCGATAAAGCGCCCGTGACATAGAAAACTGCTCTCCAATCAAATCCAATCAAACAATCTCCTTAGTAAATTATCCACAAAAAACATGTAAAAAATGGTACTGCCAGCGATTCTGAATGGAGGAATGCTATAATAATACGAGCTTAGACTGTGATAAATTAAAGCTTAGTACGTTAAAAGATATAGAGAAAACTACTTCACATTCACCAACAAGACAACAGATTGGAAAAGTTCCAGATTAGATGCATCACCGTGCTAAAACCTTTTTTCAAAATAAAGGTCAGCGTAACTCAGAAGTTAACAATGAGTAACTCGTAGAAAAAGTTTCATTTATTTCAGTTCATTGCTACGACAAAAAAAGAATAGCAAGTAATGTTCCCCCAAAGTTAGCCAAGTTATCCTTTATTTTTATTATGTTTTTTTTTTACGTTTTTATTAGCCCAGTCCTCCTCTCCTGATGAATCCACCAGAGTATGCCACCATCTGCAAGCTCCGCGATTACACACCAGGCAAGATCATGAACAAGAAGGTATTATTTGTGAATTTACACAATTTGTGTGTTACTATCACTAATAATTTCAATGTTTCTACTGAACCCAAAAGAAGTGGTAATGTAACTGTGCATTGCGCAAAATACCATTACCAAGCCGAGCTTTCACGTTCCTGCAAATTTATTTTATTGCTTTTTCACAATTTCGCTCCTCTGCTTTAGGTATAATAATGAACTAATACTACCCTGGTCACAACAAACTAACATTCAGTTTCGGGTTTTTTTTTTTTTTTTTTTCCAAAAAAGTGCCTTTTTAAATTAAGTATTGTTTCACGCTATAGTTTTCTTTCACTAACTTAAATATTAAATAAACTTAAGCTTGCTTTTTATTCAATAACTTGCTTCATGGCACAAAAACAAGGAGAAATGCGTTAAATAAAAACAGATTTTGTTTTGTAATAATGAACATAAAAAAGAGCAATTATGTAAGTTCCCCTTACTTTTTGTGATTTAGGCACAACTGTAATTTGGTTATCAAAATCTTAAAAATGTTATTTGGTCACAGGAACTTTTCTTGTTTGTGTAACTTGGTCCTAGCTTATTTGTGTTCAAAATCTTTGAGAAGTACAGTCAACAACAAAAGGTTGCACTTTATGAAATTTCATTTTATTTTAATGTATTCACTTTTTAATGTAAAGACTAACTTTGCATGAAGCGTCTAGGTTCAAATATAGTTCAGTTCAGTTTTTGAGTACCTAATGGATTCACACGGGAATAAAAGAAATTTTAGTTCATTTTTTTAAACAAAAGACCTGGATAGACCAATGATTTTGAATGGAATGGTGAATATACTGGGAGGGCAGAATCATGAAGCAGATATGGCAGTAGATATGGTATCGTCCGTAGGTGTAATTCAAGAATTACCGAAACATATTTGCTGTCATATTCATTTAAACTAATTAAGGTTCGTACACACGGGCGTCGCGCCTGTCTGTGGGAGCCTTCAATCGTAATTTTGGTTTAGTACTTGTTTTTGTACAGACAGCAAACCGTTTTGTTCTGTATTTATCACACTTGTGACCAAATTGCACAAAATTATTATTAAATAGAAGTGCCTGTGACCAATTTACAATGTATGGAAAAATGCTTTCACCAAATTACACTGACTCGACAAAACTACAATAATCCGTACCTACTTAAGGTAACAAAAAAGTTAATTTAAATCCCAACGCAAAATAAGGATAATAGCAGAAGAGCTCGATTCAGAAGGTCTTAGTGGTTCCGACACGGTCAAGCGGCTTGACGGCAGGCACGTAGATTTTTACAAGCCAAGCATGTTGACCGTTTACAATGTTTCTTTGTTGCTTGAGTCAAGCCTTTACGTGGTTGCCCTGTACTTGATAACATTTTACATTTTTGCTTGACGCTACGTTTTGACAGTGTTCGCAACCGGCTTGATCAAAATAGCTCAATGGCGCGTCAGCTAGCAACATGGCGGACGACGCTTTGTCATACGACGCGACGGTGAAAATAATAACTAACAACGGAACAAAAAAGGTTTATGTTATCATTAATGTCGTTGTATGGAGTCGCGCCAGAGCTTTGGAAAGTAAAATCACCATTTTATTAAAAACAAATATAAATTCCGTTCCAAATGTCCATTTCACAAAAAATCGGAAAAAAAAATCATTTGGTTTGACCACCTTTATACACGACTACCGGGTACGAAATGAGAAAAGTGCCTTTTGCTGGCTAAAGCTGCTTGATGGGCACATAAAGCTGTTTGAGCAAGCAAAACAAAATTACGTGCTTGCCCTCCTTTTTGGCGGCTATACCGTCTCGGAACCTCTTTACAATATTTGTAGGACTTTCAAAGGTGGCCCAGTGGAACGGGTTTCTTTTTTTTTTTTTTGTTGGAAAATCATCAAATGACCTCTCCCGCTCTGGGCGGAGCGGAAGGGCGTGTCAGACACTTACTGACTAAAACCCACCCGTGTTCCTTCAGTTGCCTGTGCGCCAGGGCCACGGTAACTCTTTCGAACAATCCGCGACCCCGGCAGGCATCGGTCCTATCGGACCCCGTCAATGGTGCTGACATCTCTTTGAGGCGCGCGTGGAACACGACGCGCCGTCGACCCGGGCCTGGTCCTTACCGGACGGCGAGCTACCCATTGCTCGCCGTCCGCCAGCCCGCGCCTACGGTGGCCGGGAGTCGGCAATCGACTCCCGACGCCCAGGGTGTCTCCTCCTCCTGCGGCGGCTAGGGGCGCGAGGGCGAAGAGTTTGCCTCTCCCTTTCGCGCTCCGCCTCCTCCTTCGCGAGCATTACTGCTTCGCAGAAGGAGGTGACGGCTTCCCATTCCCTCTCGCTCCGTACCATGGCCTGAACCAAGGCCGGACGCGAGAGGTCGCCGCCGCCGATCACCGCCATGAGGACACGGCGGTGCTCGGCCCAAGCCGGGCAGACCTCCACCGAATGCTCCACCGTGTCCTCCGGTCGATCCACACAATGGTAACACCCGGGCGTTTCCTCCCGCCTTATTCGAAACAGAAACCTCCCGAAATAGCCCAGTGGTACGGCTGCGACTTAAGAATTGTAAGTTATGAGTTTGAACCCAAGCAGGCACTTTACATTGTGTAAATTAGCTCATCACCACTGCTTTCAAGCTTTGAAGGAAAACATCGTGAGGATACCGGTACGTGGCCTGTGTCCCAACAGTGGGAACATAATAGGCTGATTATGCTTATGCTTCTTATATTGAGCTGTTCTGTTATTAATTATTATCAGTATTTTGCGTTAAAATTTATTTTAACTCTGTAAGACACAGGTGTAATTGTTCCCGGAAAGAACAAGCGACTTTTGAATTTTTTTTTCCTTTTTAAACTTATGTTTTCATTGAGTTAATAATAATAATAATGATTTATTTGCCAGATCAGTACAATCCATATGGTTAGTAAGAACATAAACACTTACAGTCTATTGTTAGTACATAATTTCACACATTTACAAATTTCAATACACATGTCAGAAAACAATAATGATAATAAATAATAAATGTCAGAATAAAAATAATAATAATAACACACAGCAACAACTAAACGACACACATTATTTCTGGGCACGGTTTGTAGGCAACACTTGGGTCCTCGTCCAGTGTTTTAATATGAGGCCATCAGTCCTATCCGCCACAGTCATCAAGAGACTGTTGGCGCTGCCCCGCACCCGCCACATCAGGGAAGCGACACGCTTTCGTATGATTGCATAGAAGTCATCTATACGTGCCTCAGCGAACATCCCTGATGCACTGCAGTGTCGAGGCAGCCTCAACAGTGCCCTGTATGCGTTATTGTACTGGACTCGTAAGGCGCTGTAAGCCCTCTGCGTGTAGTCGACCCATAGGCTGCAAGTGTAAAAAGATTGGCAGTATGCCCTGAACAGAGTCGCCTTAACGTCATTTGAACATTTTGCAAACCTACGGATCAACATATTGCTCCTGACTGACAGCGCCCTACGTTCCCTCTCAATGTCACTATTATCGGTCTGCGCAGCAGTGACCCAGTGCCCCAGATACTTGGAAGAAGTGACCCACTCTAGAGCGGTCCCCCCTAGTGTAATGGGTGGTACATCATAGCTTTTAGTGCCTGCATTGAACATCAGACACTCGCTCTTCTTTGCATTATATCGAAGGCCCTGGGCCTCCGCATACTGCTCACAAACCGACAACAGTGTCCTGAGGGCGCTGATCGATGGGGCCAGCAGCACCATGTCATCGGCATAACTTATGTTGTTGACAAATGTTCCGTCAATTGAACAACCTACCATAGTGCTGCTGAGCTCACGAATCAGCCGATCCACATACAGACAGAAGAGCTTCGGTGAGGTCAGGCCGCCCTGCCTCACCCCACACTCCAGCCCGTACGGATCGGATAGCGCGCCTGCCCACCTCACCATATTGGTTTGATGGCCGTACCAAAACCTAAATAGCTCAATCAACTCACCTGGAAGCGTTGTCTCATCATACATCTTCTTCCACAAAACACCATAGGACACCAAATCGAAGGCTTTTGATAAGTCCAAAAAGCACGCATACACAGGGGTTTTCCTGTCCGTATAGTATCGAACAGTGTGCTTGAGACACAGAACAGCGTGTTCAGTTGAAAGACCAGCTCTGAAGCCAAATTGAGCGTCGTGAAGCGACAGATGTTTATTTAACTGCTTGTCCAGCACACTGTCCAACACCTTCGCAATTACAGTAGCCAACGCTATGGGCCTATAGTTATTTATGTCAGAAGCGTCCCCAGTGCGATTTTTAATGATAGGCACCACCAACGTCCTCATTAAGTCAACCGGAAGGTACGAGTGTGAGATGCATAAATTAAAAAACAACGACAGTACTCTGGGCATATGAACACCCGCATTTTGTAAATGCTCGATGCTCAAAGAATCATGCCCAGGTGATTTCCCGCGCTTCATGCCTCTCAACACTGCCTGTATTTCCTTAGCTGAAACCCTAAACACAGATTCCCTCACGGGCTGCCTAGCCGTCGAGGCCTCTCCCATTGCACCTAGCGGGGACTTCACAGTAAAATGATTCCTAAATAAGTCTGAAATGACTGCAGGCTCGCTAACACCCTCAACACTCGCAGGAAGGCTCGACCTGCCGTTCAGTTGGTTAGTGTGTTTCCAAAACTTACTGAAATCCTTTCTGTCGTGGCAACATGCTAAGATATTCATTTTTATTTGATCCCTATTTTCTTGACACCACTTCAATTTACTTTTAAATACTCGTTTAGTTTCCTTCATGGTAGAATATACAGAACCATATTTAGGTTCACCGCATAGCACCCAGTTCTGAAAAGCAAGTCTCGCCTCCAGGTGCGCCTGCCGAACATGTTTGTTCCACCCTATTACTGGCTTTCTCTTGTTTTGTTCCGGCCCAGAATAAGTAATACATGACGCTTCACTTAATATGTTAACAATGTCACTATACATTTTATCAATAATGCATCTATGGTTTACGATTGTACATAACTTGTCACTGCAGTTTACAAATTCAGAAGGAAAATCAACTTCTCTTAATCTCGTCGTACATAAATTTCTAAACATGTCAATTTGTGTCAAATCCCTCTCCCCCCACACAATTTTATTTCTTTCGCTAACATGACAGTTAATCTTAGTTTTAAATACGTTAAAGTTACACGTAATTTCTAATGGAATGTGGTCTGACCAATATACACCATGTAATATCTTTACGTTAACCACCGAAGGCCACGCCGCTTCAGATACCACACAGTGATCCAACCATCTATGAGATCCATGAATGTCACTTACATACGTATACGAGTCCGATAATGATCCCAATATTTCAACATCGGCACAGCGCCATTTCTGTTCAACACAAAAGTCAAACAGTTCCACGCCAAACCGCTCGCCGGGCTGCGCATTATAGTCACCCAACATAAACACAGAGTCCACACTGTACTCCTCCACTATCGCCGCCATCTCACCCAAACATTCCGTAAACTCGGCAAGATTGACGGCCGAGTCCGTCGGCATGTATATCGAGAACACTAATATCGACCGGTCCCGACACGTCACTTTTATCGCCGATATACGCGCACTAACACACTGTATGACCGAAACTGCTTGAAATATGTTTTTACGCCAAAGTAAAGCGACACCTCCGTATGGCCGTCCACGCAACAGACCGGCACCGGTGTCTATCGCAGACTTTCCCGTAAACTCGAACTCAGCATCAATCGTGCCCAGGAACGATATATATGTTAAAATTTATAGTATCAATGGAGGGTTGGTACCTTAGTCCCCTCCAGGGCTTGCTTCAACTTTCCACCCTGGTTATACCAGGGGAATACCTTTTTAACCGACCTCAAAAAAAGGAGGAGGTTCTCAATTCGTCGGAATCTTTTCTTTATGTACGTTCACTGATTACTCGGAGACGCCTGAACCGATTTGGAAAATTCATTTTTTATTTCTTCCCAAGTGGTCTCATTGTCATCAGGTCAGGTTCAAATGATGGGATCTTGGAGAAATCGAGGGAACTCTTTAATTATTATAGGCACACTTATAGTGATTTGGGTGTTTTTATAGTAACTCGTGCATTTGCTCCTGGAAAGTACCATTTTGTGAAATGGAATTGATGAAGACCATAGATGACGAAGCCCCCGGAACTACTCAGTAATAAGTATTTCACGGGTTGCGATTCGATTACTTTAATATGGTTGCTAAGCTATTTATGCTCGTCACAATGCATATGGTGAAGTAGAGCTGATGGTAAAGTACCAGGAGAACTCCTCAACAATTAACGTACCTGCATCCGGAAAAGAAATATTTTGTAAAAGGTGATGAGCAGTTCCCATTAGGCTATTGTAACTTAGATAAACTCGAAACTAACCCACAAAATAAGCGAAAAAATCCCATTACATTTTATTACACAGCAAGTAGTGGTATATGAATTTATGTGGACTAGGTACCACAACAAAAAAGTGAAAAATATAATTGTTGTTGTGTTTTTTTTATATAAAAAAGTTTTTTCGTATAAGTACGTAGTTTCAGTACAGATTCGGTTGATAGTTGCGTGTAGCATTCACGTAGGTTACAGTGGAAGGATTGAACGGTATTGATTTTGCGAGAACTGTTTACGCTGGGTTACTGCGTACTACTATTTGCGTTCTTTTTTGTAAGATCGCTGGGAAATACTGCTGCTAGTACTAAAAGTTAATTTATTCGTTTTTCAGAGGAATCCGGGGTAGAGAATGATTGTTAAGTAACTGGTACTTGTTGACAGGCCTACACTAGCCTCCCATACCTATTAACACTGTAATTTGAAAACATTTTAAAAGCCAATTATTTTTAAAACAGTAGGTAACTGTGGAGTTTCTTGTCGGCTCGTCTCCATAGGAAACGACCAATTGGAACCGTGCACCTAGCTTCTGACGTTTCATATCTGCCCATGTAGGTTTATGTGAAATAAAATATTTTGATTTGATTTTGATGAGAGAATTCATTCACTGAAAGACAACGCATACCCTAAAACGGTCCCCTAGAAGCTTTAAATTTTGCACAACGGTTCCTATAATAACAAAATTGAGCAAAAAGGAAGGATTTTTGTTAATGCATCATTCCCACAATAAATACGGAATGAAAGTATTTGTAGAAATTCGTAATATTTGAAATTCCATCGGTTCGTTTCATAATAGTAACCGACAGCTAGGAAAAAAACAGCTAAATGAAATCCTTTATTATTCATATACATTTTTTTTAATATTTCGTATGTATTATTTGTCCACAGTAGAACAAAACTATAAAAATAAACATTCAGCATCGACCGCTTTAAAAGAAAGAGCATAGTCATAGTCCATTACGTCAACATTGTCTTCAAAATATTCGCACCAGATATTGTTTCAGATTGTTATCAGGGTGCAAGCTTGCTTTCAGGTAAATTACAGGATATGTAACTGATTTTTTGCACCTGTGATTGATCGGGCAACGAATTTTAATATTGTGATTCTTTTTTTTTTGTTTTTCTCCAATACTGCCGTGTCCATTGGCACATCTTTGCATATTTTATTATTTTTTTTTGTTTCAGCCCCCAATCGGTCGCTATGGCCCACCTACAAACAACCTGCTCTTCGATGACGACCCTGGCATCATGTCCGAAGTTGAGACAGCCTCAACTGGATTTCGACGAGGAGGGAAACAACGATCTTCACTCCCTGTGGTCCGCACCCCAAGCAAGACACTAGAACGTCCATTAGGTACGTATCAACTGAACATTACTGTGTTTTTGAATAAGGCGACCGGAACATCACAACTATTTGGAATCCAGCTCACCTACTGGCAACTTGTGGACATTCATGCTTTTAATATAATTGACGGGTTCTAGGTATATCGAGTCTCAATATCAATCCGCTTGGCCTTTTCCCAAGTATGTTGGGGTCGGGTTTAAGTCTAACCGGATACAGCTCACTACCAGTATTTGACATGGAGCGACTGCCTATCTGACCTCCACAACTCAGTTACTAGATAATACGATATCTTTGGTAAGAATGGCTGTCAGACTTTCGGGATTGTGACGACCCGGAACGATTATCAAAAATCCACGAATGACAGCCGGGACCAACAGCTTAACGTGCTTTCCGAGGCACGGAGACCAACCGCGGCAAGCGTGGCCTCGCTTGCCGCGCTTACAGCCGCACAGTTCGATCGATCAGGTTAAGCTTAACCTGATCGATCGACCCGTGTGGCTGTTAGTACTTAGCCACAAGCCCCTCTACTTCGAGTCTACTACTGGTTTACTAATCTTACATATCTTACTTATGCTGGTCCTGCTCTATAGGACAATCTATAGTGTAGACAAAATCAAACTGGTTGCTAATTTAATTGTATAATTTATAATTTGTATGACATTGATGGTTACATTATGTACTTAACTACTTTAACTCACACACTAAATTAATACTTGTTAAAATTTTGGAAAGATCATCTACTTTTCAATATTTGTAAATATGTGAGCAACATGTATCTATCACATAATTAATTTACCTGTCTTTGCATTATATTTAATTCTTTTTACCTATTGTGGTATAGTAATTTTATTCTATGTAGGTGCATCGTCTTCACATATAATTACATAATTAATGTGAACCTACATAATTTTGTAAAACATTTTAAAAGAGTAACGGTGGAGTTTCTTGCCCATTCTTCTCCATACGAAACTACCTTTTGGAAGGGGCAACTAGAATCAATTCTATTTTTTTTGTAAATTTTGACGTTCAAAAGTGCCTTTTATGTGCCTATTTGAAATAAATGATTTGACTTTGACTTTACAGGATATCGAATCGACAGTTAATTGGTCATTTATTTTAAGACTTTTCTTTTTTGAAAAAGAACCGTCTGAAAATAAATTATCCTAGTATTTTTGGATCAAATAATTTAAATCCGAATACTGTTGAACATAATAACATTCGTTTCCCAGGGCCTGCAGTCTCGACGTACTCCGATAGCGACGCTAAAGTAATAACGCATCGCTGACTTTCATGGAATAAAATGTAATAAAGCAGATACAATGTCCTTGTAGTTTCTTAAAGGCTAAACGCATTTATGATAAAATGCTTTGAAAGTTTTTAAAGTGCCTGTAACCGGTTTTCGCTTAGACTGCAGCTCAGAAAGGTAATGTTGAAAATAAGGTACGGGCAACTCGCACATTAAGTCATGTCAGTACCTAATAACATTTCAAACACAATAATCTGGGAATTTACAAGATTCAGTCATGGATAATATAAAGTTTGTTAGGTTCAACGAGGGAATACTTTTAAGGGAGCGTATAGTACAGTAGACAGCATGACTGTACGTCAGTAGTTAAAAAACTGTATTCTATTGAAACTCCGTAGGTACTACACTGGGCCAGCTCAAGGTCTAAGTTTTACTATCGTCGTGCGGCCCACTGTACTCATGAAAATGAACAGTACAAAAAGTAGTTTTCATAATATTGTTCTAGTAGATACTTCTCATAAAAAAATAATTATCATATAAAACTAACTAGGAGTGAGGCGTATTTATCGAAACAGTAAAAAAAAAACAGGTTTCTAAAAGTAGCAATATGGAACAGATCTCTCAAACGCGAAAAAACAGTTCCTGCCTGTTTCGCCTGTTCCACAAGTCTCACAACAACCTACAACAGAAACATTGCCGTAACTACTGGTGTGTGTATTTGTGTAACCTAACAAGTTCTACTCTATCTAGCCTATGGATGTTTACTTTGTTAGGAAGAGAGAGATTCAAACGAAACACTTGGGACAGTTTGGAACAAGTTCTTTTCTCTTCTGGCTTATTGTATTAGAAAGAGATAGCATCTGTTCTCTTCCTGGAATTAAAATTAATTGTAATATTTATAGATTAAGTATGTATCCAAACGTGCAACAAAAGTCACATGATCTATGGTTACTTGCTGTAAGTGTATCCCGGTTGAGTATTATTTCCCAATTTTGGGGAGAAACTGCTATTTAGAGATCGTTCGGGGAAAAATGAAAAAGTGGGTAAATATTGGGGATGTTTGTTCCCTATATTAAACCATCGTAATTTCAATATAAGCATGTAATCAAGCTGTCAGTCTTAAGCCTGTAAAAGCATGAAGGGTAGTTTTAATTTCAGAAACATGTACTGAATGTAACTAGTTACTATATTATAAATCTGTTGCAATCAAAGAGAGTCTTGGCAATGTAACAGATTGGAACAGGCTGTTATTTTGGAACTGTTACTTCCCTGGAACTGGAATAGGTGAAACAGGTTTCTAATTTTACCTGTTACAGACCACCTCTAAAACTAACAAAAATATTCGTAAAGCATTTCATATTTTGCCAATCTATTGTAATTCTTGTTACCGAATAAAGTTTGGAGCCTACATGGCGGGTGAAGCGGCCGGGGAGGAGGGTTTCGTTTGGGAGGCTCCATCCTGCACCGCATTGGTTTAATAATTTATGTTTACATGGTTTAAAAAAAAAACTAATTTATGTTTTCTTATTTTAATTTAATTGCATGTGTTCATATAATTATTTGTAAGTACATTTAATACTGTTTATGTTAATGTTTCATGCTGGATTATATTTATATTCGAACGCAATGTAAATTGTTACTGAATAAATACATTGAAATGAAATTAATTGAATTCTGAAAATCTGGGGAACTCTATTGAATTCACTTAATTGAATCGGAGCATTAATTTGTTAATTTCATGAATAGGCCTTTGGGCGTATAGATATTATGAAAAAATTATTGGATGTATTTATTCAAAATAATGTTATTTGAAATTTTGAATAAATTGTCTATCCCTGTCCGGTAACAAGACTAACACTGTACACTTGCAAATGTTTTTCTTAATTATTGCATTGTTTATGTGACAGAAAACCAGTTGTTAATATCTTCTTAAATAGCCATATATTATTTGTCAAAACTGCTACATTTTGGACAAGTTTTTGACATTAATTGTCGCTGATATCAGATTTGGACTTCCCGTACTAACCCTACATCTAGATTAAGTTCTTCAGATCTACATTAAGTTCAACTGTATCATCGCAATTTATTTATATCGTTCAATTTTCTTTTTTATTTTATAATTATGCACACTTGCTTTTCCGATTCACTTTTAGACATAGGCAGAATGGTCGACATCTGCTTTGCTTGCAATAATATAATATGAAATATACTAGATTTTGAATGTTTTTAAATACTGGAATTGGTCTTCAGATACAATACCTCGTAACTTTACAGATTCATGAAACATGGAATAGGTAGCGTCAAAAGGGGTGAATAGGAAGGCAGGGTTGAATCGGAACGAAACTTTAAGAGGAATGTATTATAGTTTGTTGCCAAAAAGGACTCTTATGTTTACTGTATTATAATTAATGATTAAGTGCCCTTGTTGGCAACAAACTATATTATTTAAATGTTAACATCCCTTTTAAAGTTTCAGTCCGATTCACCCCTTGCATTCCTATTCACCCCGTTTGACGGTACGCCATTTGATAAAATGTCGATTATTGACATCTACTTAATTACTCAACATTTGCAGCGTTTGATTGTATTGCGTAACACACTATCAATTACAATCTGAATCATTTTGAAGCCTATTGCTAATCCATTGCTTCATATGTTCGAACAATTTGTCTGCTCAACAACGTACATAACGCAATGAATGTTGTTGAACTGTCAAAATGAAAGCCATTCCTTAGTGTGTTACGCAATTACTCCGCAGATCAGTTTGTGAGAAAATGCGTTGTTTTCAGTTAGCATCTACTTCGTCATGGCTTTAATCCTTTGGAAATAGTTTGAAGTTTATTCAAGTTTGACTTGTTAGTACTTATGCTTTTCCCTCGCTGTTTTTCTTTGTGAAAATTCGTATCGGTAAAGGCTTCTCCAAACAGGCGCGACACAAGGACACCGCCTGTCGCGCGACGAGCGGTGCCTTTATGCCGCGTGTGATTCGCGTTGCGTGACACACCTGTTTGTAGGAGCCTTAAGTGTCTTTATTCGCAAGTTTTTTTTTAAATTAAAGTTTGCTGCAGTTGTATTTTCAGCCGTAACAATCTGACATTATTAGTGTTAGATGGATTAATAGCATTCGCTTATACGAAAATGATTGACATTAAAATTTGCATAAGAATAAGGTTCATATCGTTGTAAAAGTAGTGATTACGAAGACTTATTTTTGTAATAAAGAATGCTGCTGGTTCATGAAAGGGTAGTGTTGTCAGTAGCTTTAGAACAGTATTATTGCGATGAATTCAAAAATAATATTATACGCAAAAGATCTCAAAGGAACAATAACAAGCATGAGCAGATTTGTAGTGCCCAGTTGTATGCATTATTATGGTCGAAGGCGTAGTTTATTTTAGTTTCAAGGATTTTTAATAACCTTCCAGTCGGTATAAACAGATGTATCACAAAATACACTTTTAAAAGCAAAATACATAAATACTTCTATAGTATTTTTTGCCAATGACTCACTGTTGAAAATATTTAAAAAACTTGTTTCTCAGTTTCCCTGTTACTCACAAACTTTAGTTGACAGGTTAACGTGTTATTTTTTTCATGTGTTTATGTACTAAAAAAGGAGCTGTGTCTGCCAACAAACTACTTTGTAGTTTGGTAGATGTATGTAAAATTATTAGTTATACATACACATACATACACTCACGCCTTCTTCCTGTGGGGGTAGGCAGAAACTACAGAACGCCACCTGCTACGATCCTTACATACTCCTTTTGCCTCGTTTACGTTCTTACATCTGGTCATACACGGACGCCGGTTGTGAGCACTACGCACCTGACCTTTCTGAAGAATATCACCAATAAGGTCACTATATACTGCCTGTAAATACCTTTTGTTAGTATCCCGTTTTGTTAGTATCCATAAGCATACCCTTTTCATTTTTTGTCACTACATTTTCTACTATTACTATTACTTACACTACATACTTTATTCTTTATTATTACTTATGTGTGTGAATAAACACTTTTTCATTTTAATTTTTTCATTCATATTCGTGGATGGATGGACTGTGAGAAAGATGATGTGGCTAGAAAGGGGCTGATTACCGAGATGACGACTAATAGAGAAGTATAGAAGAAAAACACATGTGGCGCCCGCGCTCGCCCACCCCAAACAAATTGGGATGAGTCAAAGTCCAAGTGCGGTTTGTGAATCTTGCCCTAATTGCATACGGCAGACTTGTAGCTACACCAGTAGATACTACTATATACCTACCTACTTTTTTTTAATACTGAAAGTGTAGATACCCAATCGAAGTAGATACCTACACAAATCGAGCAATGAACAATTCGTTACGCGCGAAACCCGACTATTTTTATTTTGATTTTTTTTCAGCTTTTTTGTTCTTAGTTATGCAGTCCCAAACAATAAGAATTGAAAATGAATTGAAATATATGGCTAACCACATGGTACGTTTTTATTACAAAACAAGATTTTTTTCAGAACCAGGTGCAAACCATCGATCGATTATTGAATTAAGAGTTAACGTCTGTCGGAATAAGGTTCGAAATACAAAAACCGGCTGACACTTTTCAGCTTGGACCAAAGTTAGAATTCGTTTGGTAATGAGAGGGGGTAGATTAATCGGGACAGAGTTATCTGCTCTAGGATTATCTTGCCGGATGCGTATGCGTAGTATATCTTGCGATATTTAGGTACACGAATCGAACGAAAAACATAAGTATAGTGGAATCTCGGTAACTCGAATTTCAAGGGAAATGCTAAAAATTTCGAATTGAGTAATGAGTTTTCGACTTATCAATAATGTTGAGATACAATGGATTTAATAGCTAAAATGTCGATTTAGAAAGCCTCATTTTACACGTATTCTATATTATTTTCTAGCGACCCGCCCCGGCTTCGCACGGGTGCAATGTAGACACTAATGTGGTGTCAGTGTGGAGTGATTAATAATATTATGTTAGTAATAAGCAACATATTGGATTGATTTATTATAATATGCAGTATGAACCTTTCACTTGAATTACTCTTGTCGATTGATGAAAACCGCACTAAAATCCGTTGCGTAGTTTAAAAGATCTAACCGCACAGACAAAATAAAGTGACTTTGTTTTAACTATGTAAAGATTTTTAGAGTTGTAGAGGCTATAGATTTCCAGTTTTAGATAACCTCGCATTGTATAGGCTTTTCGTACAATGACGAGTCAGTTTATACTGGACATGTATAGCTTGATATGTCTTCGTGTGGACCTACATATTTATTGAAAAAAGATTAAAAAATAAAAAATAATAATATAAGACGTTTATTTTTCTCTACACAAGTTATGCACTTAATGCTAGTGTTTGACAATAGTGCACGAACAAGGAGCTAACTTTGTGAGAGACTGGTGCCTGAAGTAGGTTTAAATAAAAACCTGTATTACAGGTCACCAGGGCCCTCCCGCGGCTAGATGCCTGTGATATGGACAATAATGACAATGTATACTTAACTAACGTTGAATTAAGAACGTTAATAAAAATAAAATAAAATTAAAATTAAAAATACAAAAAAGAGTTAGTGGAAATACCAGTGTGTGTGAGTGCGTGAGTAACTAGAGGAAGTGTAAAGAGATGTGAGAGGTTACTTGAGTGAGTGTGGTGTGAGTATGGATGATGGTACCTATGTATGTACAAGCAGCAGTGGGGATGAATAGTAGTAGAGGTAGTCTATCTGAGAGGGATCAACAAATTCTCCGTTCCCTGATAATCTAGTGTTTTCAAGTACGTAGTCACTGAATTTTTACATTTGTGTTTCGTTTGAGGATATATATTAAGGGTGCTATTTAGCTTATTGTACAGATATGGCCCAAGAAAGAAGAAAAAATTACGCGAGTGAGCAGAACTGGAAGGATGCGTCTGGCATACTCTGCCTTTTCGGCGCTTATCTTTATACAGATTCGGATCATATTGCAACATGGAGTGTTCCTTAAGCACAGTACGCAATATGAAGTATTTGAAGTATTTTTGATGATTAGTGAAACTGTACAAACAACTACAAAAATCTTTATGCTTATGCTGAGTTAAGGATGATTTCCACCAAACGGCTCGCATCGCATCGGATTGGAAAGGATACGAACGGATGTGGTGACAGCCGATCGCGTCCGGCAGGATGTCGACGCATACGATCGGCTCCGTACCGTTCGCTTGCGAACGTATCCGTTTCTGCGCCTAGTCAAATAGTTTAATTCCTACCGTGTTGACATGTTTTAATTCGAATGAATGTGTGATCGGATACGACGACAGGCGAACAGAGCCGATCGCGCGTCGCAGCATACTTTCGGCTACGATCGCATGTCGCGGAAGACGCTTTTTTAGTGTTTATTTTGGAAGTCTGTTGTTATTTTGTAAAAAAGGTTTTATACTAACTTCGACTTACAGAGTCTGCTTTTTGAAATTCGAGTTATAGAGTACCTTCTAGCTGCCCGCCCCGGCTTCGCACGGGTTGCGGTACTTATCTACGGCGTACCCTACCTACCTACCCTACCTACCTACCCTACCTACCTACCCTACCTACCTACCCTACCTACCTACCCTACCTACCTACCCTACCTACCTACCCTACCTACCTACCCTACCTACCTACCCTACCTACCTACCCTACCTACCTACCTACCCTACCTACCCTACCTACCTACCTACCCTACCTACCCTACCTACCTCCCTAACTCCCTACCCTACCTACCTACCCTACCTACCTACCCTACCTACCTACCTACCCTACCTACCCTACCTACCTATCTACCCTACCTACCTACCCTACCTACCTACCTACCCTACCTACCTACCCTACCTACCTACCCTACCTACCTACCTACCCTACCTACCCTACCTACCTACCCTACCTACCTACTCTACCTACCTACCTACCCTACCTACCTACCTACCCTACCTACCTACCTACCCTACCTACCTACCTACCTCCCTAACTCCCTACCCTACCTACCTCCCTAACTCCCTACCCTACCTACCAAAAAAAAAAAAAAAAATCGGTTAAGCCGTTTCGGAGGAGTATGGCAACGAAAACTGTGACACGAGAATTTTATATATTAGATAAATAAATACAATGTAGTATCAATACCTCGCAGGGAGATAACATTTTGTTCGAGTTACAAAGTTTAAATAATTCGAGATACCCCTTTTTAAGGGGTTCAGCTGAAGGGAATGGCAATTTGTTTCGTCTTACTGAGGATTAACGAGGTTCCAGGTATCGAGTTTCCACTGCAGTCAGAGCTAAGCTCCGGCCGTCGCGACGGCCGGAGCGTCTGTAGTGAGCACTTTAGAGGCCGTAAGCACTCAAGGTATGGATTTAAGTCAAATCCGATAAATCTGAAGGTAGAACTGACTATGAAAAGCTTTCAGCTGTCCTAGGTCCTTGTCGTTTGTAGTTTCATGCCTGAAACTACTGCCTCAAATTATAAGTGTCGATCAACTTCTAAACGAAATGTCTACTAAATTAATAAAGAAACTCCTTTATTAATTTAGTATTTAGTTTCTATTTACCAGCTCTAGGTACAGTTGCCAGCAGGTCAAGCTACACGAAACTGTCAAATTTCTCCAAAACATTTTAAACCTTAAAATGTTGACGGTTAAGTTCAAAATCGAATGAGAAAATCTGACAGTTTGTAGTAACTTGATGTGCTGGCGACTGTAACTTCATTTAAGATTTAATGTTATCTGTTCCTCTAACTCATTCAGTAGTGAATTAGAATATTCCTAACTTTTCAATGTCATCCACTCTGATTGAATGAAACTTGCAAAGTTTGAGGAAATTAAAAATGTATTGCATTTAATTACTTAATTAAAAGAGCCAGTGCACACGCCAGGCATTCACTGTACGATACTACGATTTCTTTCTCCGAGCATCGAAAGTAATAATTAAAACATTGATTTGCCGTGCCATCCACCGGTGTGCACTGGCCCTAAGTTTTTACTTCATAAAACTGACAAGCGCGTTGCTGTATGTTATTGTAATTAAATTTTATTGATTCTTACTAATATAATAAAATTATAACCCTAGATAGTACGAGGGTCATTCAATAAATACTTAGCCTACAAAAAGTAAACGAAAATTTTGGAAAAGTGGCAATTTATTTTTCAACATAGTCTCCTTTTAGTTCGATACACTTAGCCCAGCGATGCTCCAACTTTTTTAACCCGTCCGAAAAATAGTTTTTGTCAAACTCTGCAAAATAGGCCTCCGTGGCGGCGATGACCTCCTCATTCGATCCATATCTATTCCCGGCGAGTGATTTTTTCAGATTAGGAAACAGAAAGAAGTCACAAGGGGCCAAATCTGGAGAATACGGTGGATGGGGCAGCAATTCGTAGCGTAATTTGACCAATTTGGCCATGGCAACGGCAGACGTGTGAACCGGTGCGTTGTCGTGGTGAAACAGCACTTTTTTCTTCGCCAGATGGGGTCGTTTTTTCTTTAATTCGGCGTCGAATCGGCCTAATAAATCGGCATAGTAAAGCCCTGTAATTGTTTTACCCTTCTCGAGGTAATCGATGTAGATCACACCTTGTGAATCCCAGAAAACGGTGGCCATAACTTTTCCGGCCGATTTTACAGTTTTCGCCTTCTTTGGAGCACGTTCCCCGGTCTGGATCCATTGTTTTGATTGCTCCTTGGTCTCTGGTGTGTACCAGTGGATCCAGGTTTCATCGACGGTCACAAAACGACGCAAAAACTCCGCTGGATTCATCTTAAACAGCGCCAAACACGTCTCCGATGTGGTCTCACGGTTGCGCTTGTTTTCTGGTGTGAGTAAACGCGGCACCCATCGCGCCGACAGCTTTCTCATGCCGAGTTCCTCGTGAAGAATATGATGCACTGTTCCTTCTGAAATGCCTACAGTCTCAGCTAGCTCCCGAACCTTCAATCGGCGATCTGCCAATACGAGATCATGGATTTTTTTAATGTTTTCCTCCGTAGCAGCTGTTTTCGGTGCACCTGGACGTGGTTCATCAAAAACCGACGTACGGCCACGTGCAAACTCGTTGAACCAATTCTTGACGGTGGCCATCGATGGAGAAGAGTCACCGTACACAGCATCCAAGCGCTCTTTGATTTCGATGCGCGTTTTCCCTTCCAAAAATAGGAATCGAATCACCGAACGATATTGCTCTTTTTCCATTTTTGTAAAACCGATCGACACGTTCGCTTCCATAAGTTGTCAAATTAAAACAAATGAAGGGATTGGAATGAAAATTTGAAAAAAGAATTAAAAAAGAATGTGCTACACTGTGGTAAAACTCTTTTGAAACTACAGCGCCCTCTGGCGATGAGGCTAGGTACTTATTGAACGCCCCTCGTAAGTTACTTAATTGTTAAGAAATTCAACGGATTCTTCGTAAGGGCAGAGACACACCGGAATGGCAGCGGCCGGCAGCGACGCGGCGAGCAGTTTCAGTGTGAAATAATTTTAAACTTTATCTACATACTTAAAAGACCAGTATCGCTTGAAAACCTTGAAAAGGTCGCGAGGCCGCCCGCGATGACGCGAGCGGCCGCGCGCCACGCGCGTCTTGTCGGTGATTTAGCCCGCGGCTGCCAGTGGCGACGCGAGGCTGCTCGCGGCACCGCGGGCGGCCGCGCGCTCTTCACCCCCGCCGGATGTAGAAACTAAACTAGTCAAGAGGGGACTAGGCGCGTGGGTTCTGGAGGTCGCGCGAGGCCGCCAGCCGCTACCGGCCGCTGCCGGCCGCTGCCATTCCAGTGTGACTCGGCCCTTATAGAGGCGCGCCTTGCATTTGACATGCTTATGACGAGCATGCTCAAATTACCACTGCCTTACCACAAAAACGTGTTGAACAGTTGTTTAGATGTTGTTTGTTGGTCTATAAACTGACATTCGACACGGTTGTAATTAACATAGGTACTTGCCCGTTTTCACCCCGTCCAACAGTGTACTTTTGTTAGGCAACACGTTTAGGTGTCGCGTAGTGTTAGTGAAAACGGGTAGAAGTGTAAAAAAAATGTGCTAAAACCGCTAAGACCCTATAACTTAAGTTTAATTACGTGTGTTTACTAATTATTATCTGTTTTCTGTTATTAGCGGCTCCAAATCGCGACGCTTGGACGCAGACCCCCGGAGGGGCACTCGCCGTGGCTGACGGCGAATCCATTCGTTCGTTTTCTACCTTGACAGAATCCGAAGAGACTTTTGATAGTCACGTGAATCGACAATGTCGATTCACATGATTATCAAAAGTATCTTACGTTCTCGCTACGTGTATGTCGATTCGACATACACGTAGCTGCGTATTTAAATTCACATTCACATTCAGCTCCTCCGGATTCATTATTATTATTATCACTAGCATTAGCACTAGGGTTAGCACTATTCACTATCACTATTATTATATTTTCTATTCACTATTCATTTTAATTTTACTATTCGACTCAATTTACTCTGTTTGTACTCGTGGGCTGCTGTGGCTACGGTCTTCAGTCTGTTGATGACTTGAATTACCTGTTCAATTTGACGATTGTGTTTTTAACCACCATATTATGGGGATTTTCAAATGGATATGAAGATCTCCCTTCATTGTAAAATTTTGCAGAATTATCCAGGTATTTGAGGGTGCCGTTCAGCTCTGGTAGTCGTCGTTCTCCAATTCTTTGTTTCAGTGATACTAAGAGATCACGGCTCACGTCATTTTGGATTTCACCGAGTTTATCATTCATAAACTTCAACGATGTTTCTGTCATTATCAGGTTGGCATTTTCTTCACACAGAACTTCAACAGTAGCCTTGATCACATTCATTGTTTTGGAGAGTTCTTCGAGTCGCCTCATCTCTTCTTCTGAAAATGTTATGTGGTTGTCATAATCAATCAACGCTTTCTGGACTACAACTTTCAGTGTTAGAAACCGGGACGACATGTCAGCAAGGCTGCTCCAACGTGTCTTGCAATCAAGTATTAGACGCAAGCCTTTCTTTCCTTCGTCCGAAGCATATTTGTATAAGGTTTCTGCTCGAGTAGGAGATGAATGGAAAAAAATTACAGCTTTTCGAACTTTGCTTATAACATCTTTGAAGCTTCGCACAAGCGTAAGTCTGACCGTTGAAGTCCTGGCATATTCAATGGTCACATCAAATCCAACTCTGGCCAGTTCATCATTGTCGCTTGATTGGTCAGTGTCAGTCTCATCAGTATCAGTGTCAGCGATTCAGACAATTTAAATGAATTATTCGAATTTGAAATTGGACCGGATATTCGAATAAAATGAATATTCGAATTGCAAACCCTAACTAGCACTCCATTCTTGTTTGATAAAGGCGACTACGAATCCATCAGCAGTGATATTTGAACGACTGACTGGGAAACCGAGTTCTCCGCGCGGTTAATTGATGACGCAGTTAACTTCTTTAATATATAGTATCTTGGTGTGTTGTCCATAGATGCTACTTTCCTTTTTTCTCTCTATTTTATAAGTGGAGACGTGTAATTAGCTTTCAGAATAATGTTCTAATGTTTGATCTGTTTGTTTTAGCTGTAAGTCTCCCATTTTATTTAAATAATTAAATAAAATTATTATTAGATTTATTCATTCAATATAATTCCTCACAAAATATGATTGTACTAGAATTTAATTTTAATGAAAAAAGAAAATGTTGTCATATATTCCACTATGATCATGTAGAAAGTCTGTAGTGAAAATTAAAAATAAATAAAAATGGAAGTTCCGGCTCCACAAAATCAGGTTTTTAATAGTGTAGCTAGTACTTAGTACCCCGCCTTAAGGGTTTTTCAAACAGGAGCGACACGCGACGCGAATCGCACGCGAAACTAAGGCACCGCGAGTCGCGCGACGAGCGGTGACTTTGTGTCGGCGCGATTCGCGTCGCGTGTCGCGCCTGTTTGAAGGAGCCATTACACTAGACCAAGTTACTCCACAATCTTCCAGTAAACTCGTCTCTATGAGGTTTGTCTTATAGATACCTTCCCTACTTGTCAATACAAAAAATAACAACAGAATAATTATAGAAGTAGACAATATGTATACTTTTACAAACAAAAACACTAATCTCTGCGCCTCAAACATGAAAGTATGGCTTTTCAATATTTACTACACAAAATTATGTTTGAATTAAGGCTCGTACACACTGGCGCGACGCGACGCCCGACACAAAAGCACCGCGTGTCGCGCGACGAGCGGTGCCTTTGTGTAGCGCCGTCGCGTCGCGCCTGTCTGCGGGAGCCTTAAGTCATGTTCGAACATTTAAATATACTTTCAGCCGTAATAATGTTGGAGAAAATACCTTCTGGATAATATTTGATTTTGTGAACCCAATGAGTTAAAGACAAGTATACCTACCTACTTACAAAGAATGCAACGAAGTCATAATAAAAATAATAGTGTAGGTAAATTATTATGTTAATACGATCATTATTTCTGAAATCAAACAACCAGAATGACCTGACCGTAAGCTTGACTGAATCTAACCTACCTCCACAAACCATAATATCGCCAAATGTTTTAATTTTTTTTTTCTTAAGAGGCTGACAACAGCTAAAGCGCGGTCACTGTCGGACTGCATAGAAAAGAAAGAGAAGCGCGATGACACAACGCTGGTAATTTATTGCAAAATACGAAGCAATTATCTATTTACAAAAAATCTATTGATTGGATTAAAAAATTAAAACACTATTACGTTATTATGTTGCTTGTAGAATAATCTGACAAAAATCAGAATGGTTTAACGCATATAAATATGCTTTTTAATCGTTACAAGAAATTTTTAGAGGTATCTTCGTGATATTTTCCTATCGCATCAAATTAGTTGTATCATGTTTTCAACACACTATCTAATTAGCATATATCCTGAAGAATAACATATATTTTTCTGATTTTGTTTAGTGCAGTGGATCATATACTTTTAGGCATTATAAAACTTACATTTAGTTCCTATAGTCCCCTTAAGTCTTAAAGACAAATAATATAAGTAAGTAGAGATCGGCCAGTTTAAAATGGCACGCCCCTCCTGCTTGTTGCGTAGACATTTCAAATGATGGAATAGAAATTTTTATGGAGGGGCGATCAGTTTTAAATTAGATGATCTCTACTACTGTTTGTGGAAAATATGTAAACAGTGGTATATTATTTGTTCTGTTAGTCAAGCACAACATTCTCAGGAACCGCTGGAAGTAGGTAGCACTAACATCAACTGCCATTCAATAAGGACATGGCAATGTTCTCGGACGGCGCACTGACTCGTATAACAAACCCTGCTGGATTAAGGCTCCCGCTTACAGGCGCGACGCGACGCGCGCCGTTACGACGCGATTCTGGTACAGTCCGCGAGATCTAAGCTGAGCTTTGCATTTGTGTGAGTGTTTACATTTATGTGAGGTGCACGGCGGAGTTGCGTCGCGCGAGGGAAGCACCGAGCTTCAGGCCGATTGCCAAACAGCTGTATAAACCGGTTTAAATCAAGCAAAGGACGCGTCGCGCTCTAGGCCGACGTCACACACTATCTCTATGTGCACTCACACAAATGCAAAGCTCAGCTTAGACCTTGCGGTCTGTAGAACAGTTTTCATGAAGTTTTCATGGGAATTGTTCTACTAGAGTCCGTCGCGCTGTCGCATCGCGCCTGTCTGTGGGAGCCTTCATGGTAATCTAGAACAATCGTAGGTATGCAGAATTCCACAAACTATTTGACATACAGGCATTTTTTTATATTTGCAATTTGTGTTCATAAGAACTTTTTAGGGTTCCATATCCAAAGGTTGTCAACGGGCTATTACTGAGGCTCCGCTGTCAGTCCATCCGTCTGTCACAGGGATGTATCTGTTCAACCGTAATAGTTAGGAAACTTGAAATTTTCACATACTGTGTACTACTATGGCCGCTAACAAATAATAAGAATAAAATAGAGTTCAAAATTAAAGGGGTCCCCATTTAATAAACGAAAAATATTTTACTGTGGTCCGGAACCCTTCGTGTGCGAGTCAGACTTGTACTTAGCCGCTTTTTACTCAGTACACTTATAACATTGGTGCCGATTCTCTTGTACACCAAACTAAATTAAACTATCACAAACATTTATTATTTTTGGTTAAGATAATCTTAAAAGCTATTCTGCAAACAAGATTCACTAAACTTAAAAACAATTATTCGTTGACACAAGTAAAATCGAGTTTGACAATCGATAAGTTGAGTAGACCATATGCCAAGATTTCTCTGAAATTAAAATAAAGATTGAACGAAAAGATCCGAAGTGCAAAAAAACCTGAGTAAAATCAAATAATGATCTTTTATTGTTTATCAATAATTATTTAAATGAAATACAGGGAACATAATGACGGCGCGGCGTAAAGCTATTTTCCTTAATGTTTATATTTAAATAAACTGAGATGAAATAATCTGTATTTATTTTTATTATCTGGGACCAATGTGATCCTGCCGGGGTTGTTCACCGAAATCGATATATTCATATTCATATTCATATTCATTTATTTTGCATTCCATATTGTAAAAAAGATGTTACAAAGGGCTTAAAGCTAGGTACATAAATATGGACCCTGTAAGGGCACAGCAAAGTAGGAGACTGGGAGAGGGCTTTAATCTTATTAATTAGTAGGTATACAAATGTAACAATATCTACAACAAAAATAATAAAAATAATAATAAGATATGAAAAAAAAAAAATACGAAATTTTGTTAATCACATTAATTTAAAATTTGTCATTTAGGTATTCATTTATAGTATAATAGCATTAAAACTAAAAAAAATAAAACATATAGCATTAGCATATAAAACTTCGAACTTCTTTCGGTTTCCAATTTTAAAAAAACATTGATTCAGGTAGCATGATTATCTTGCTATTAATCCCAGCGTAATAAAGCTAATTTACTAATAAAAATGTAATCTTGAGAAAAGATAATCCGGTTTTTCGTTAAGTAAGTTGAAAATCTCCGCTATTCTCGTCGCCGCCGCCATAGGAAAGCCCTATCAAGGACATCTTGAATTTGTCTGAGTCTGCTGTTTGTTATGTCGTGAATCGACAACAGCTGCAATCGCATAAGCTTCCATAATGATTTCCAAACTCACAAGCATCCAAACTTTCAAGAACTAGTAGAGAAATGTGATTTGTAAATTTTAGTTCATGAAAACTAATTCTATTCCACACCTTTTTTAATCACGATTATAAATAGTCTGATATTAAGTTTAACAAATCAAAATTTTTGGTGAAAAACAGCAAATTCATAATAGCAAAATTGCCATTTTCACTGAATTGAATAACTAAATGATATTAGTGCTGTCAAACTATATTATGGTTAAGTTGCGTCAGTTTAGTCAATTTCAGAATGGGAAACGTCGTTTGACAGGAATAAACTAAATTTTGGTGGTTTTTAGTCTAGTTTAGAGAATTTAGTGACAAGAGAATCGGAACCATTGTCCAAAAGTGGTTGCGAATTAGCTGCCTGTATAGCAAATAGCTATCGACTGTAGGTCTCGGAAAAGAAGCACAAAAAGTATGTATGGACAGTCTGACATATGGAAATTATACAAATACTTAAGAGTTATTTACGATTATGGTTCTGTCCAGGCAAACTTCGACAATACTGACGAACCTATCCTAATCTAACCAGCAGGGTAATTACGTTACACACTAACAGTAGGAATGGGTTACATTCATTGCGTTATTTACGTTGTTGAGCAGACAAATTTTTCCAACATATGAAGTAACGGATTAGCAATAGGCTTTAAAATGATTCAAATAGTGATAGATAGTGTGTTACGTAATTAGGGTGCTGGCAACCTAACGCCTAATAATTAAAATGTGTATAATATGAAGATCATAATATATGCATACTAATTGCTACCTAACGTGTTCGGATCTGTAAAATAGCACCTTAATAGGTAAATAACTGAGACCGAGTTATATGTATAAACGTTACTTAGAACGTAGGTACTCAGGCATACTTACTTAACGTATTTCTGTCACTTTCGTACAACTTTCATACTATAAAGTGCAAAATAGAGACGGATACATGTCTGTGCAAGACGAGCTAAGTAACGTTAATAGATTTCAATCTTAGTCACGAAAGCACTTAGAGCATTCAAGTTTGTCTGTTAACTTGATATTTTTCAGATCGGAAATGTTAATATAACATCGGTAAGTAAACGATGCTCTAAGTATAGCTTGTCCAAGCTAGTCATTAACGCTTACCTATTCGTCCCTTTAAATTACAGTATTTTTATCTCACGAAACGACGCGCACTTTACTTGTGGTTACCAAGTGTACAAACATGCTGTGAATGTGTGAGTAAGCGCAGGAGCTCTCGGTACCGACACAATGGCGAAGTCGGAAGTGTGTGTGTTATGTGCCGACGCTACTCGTCTTCATGCACACGTTCAGCGTGTTTGTACACTTGGTAACCACAAGTAAAGCGCGTGCCAGAAAGCGAATGAAACTACACGTGAAGGCAATGATATCCACTTCTAATTAGCAAGCTTTGAGTGTCAGAATCGTTACTAGTTATCAACTGAGTATGGAAGTAAGTATCTATGAATATTGTGTGTAGGGAAAGGATTTTATGAAGAAAAGCACATTAAGACAATACGAGGCATTTATTTCAATTAGGCTTATTAGTTAAAAAAGTTAAAAAAGACACGCTTTTATAGCGCAAAAAAAAATTGGCTACGTAATAAGATGGTTAAATCAAAAAGTGTGGAGCGCTTTGTTTAAATAAATTAAAACTACACACAGCTAAAAAGCGCTCCAGGGTTTTTGATTTAGTCATTGAATATAAAAGAAGAACTAATATGTACAAGTCAATTGAATTATTTTATAATTTTTTAGTACGTGATAAAAGCGTGTTCTCTAGTTTTTTTAAACTACATTTTAATTTTTTTGCTTTGGAGTCTAGTATATTCTTCATTAAGTTAATAAGTCTAAAGTCAAACAAGTTATGTCTTTAGCGGTTTACAAGGAGTCACTGAAGAGTTCCACTATCACCTCTTGGCTCCATCATCAGACCGTCAACACCAAGTGCCATCTATTGGACTCATCAAAACATATCGTACGAACCAAAAGTCGAAGTAATTATTAGTAGCCACTGAAGAGTTCCACTATCCACCTCCTGGCTCCATCATCAGACACTCGTTGCCCAACCCCAATCTATTGGACTCGTCAAAACGAATCATATGAACCCAAACTCGAGAGGTTTACTAGTAGCCACTGAAGTATTCCACTATCCTCCTCCTGGCTCAATCATCTGACCCTCGACACCAAGTGCAATATATTAGACTCGTCAAAGCAAATTATATGAGCCCAAACTCGAGGCGTCAATTAGTAGCCACTGAAGAGTGCCACTATGGACCTCCTGGCTTCATCATCAGATCAGCTCCAAGATACTAAATTAGAGTTTTGTCATCCGAACTACACAAACATACAAAGTTTAATTTCGATACGACGATTAGAAGAAGTAGGTTAAAATCAACTTCTACGATTTTATTACATTGCCTGTTATTTACAAGTCAAGCTAATAAAAAAGCGTGATAAAAAGAAAACTAGTTGTCCGTTTCAAAACTTGTTCATCATGGAGAAGAGGGACAAAGAAACTCCATGGCAGCTTGTTTAAATTATTTTAGGAACACATTTTACTCTCTTGAACCATTTCACAAAATAATAGGCAACTTGTGTCCGGAAAGAAACAGTATTTATGAATATTCCTTAATTCGATTTAACACATCTTCTTCTTATATATAAAAATCAATTGCTGTTCGTTCGTTTTGCTAAAATTCAAAATAAAGGCATTGCAGCGCATGCCGGGCATTACCTAGTCTATCTATATAAATAAAAATCAATTTTTCTTTGTTTGTCCTCTATGGACTCCGAAAGGGCTGGACCAATTTTGATGAAACGGGTGAGTTTTTCTGCATACACCCGTGAAGGTTTAGGGGTATGGTAGGGGTAGGACACCACACGAACGAAGTCGCGCCGAACAGCTAGTAAGATATAATAATTATAACACATACAGAAAAAAAAAACATGGTTATAGTTATCAGCAATAATCCCGTACAAAGTTTAAGAGCATCAGAAGACTGCTTCAGCTGTAAATTACTTTAGCCATACTGCAATCTAATTCTTAAGCATAAAGTGTAGATAATTGCTAATTCTGCAAATTCGGGAATTATTGCAGAGTAAACATAGGTTAGTAGAGTTATGATAACGACAAATTTTGTCATAACCTCGCAAGTTACAAAGTATCATTTATCTTTTTGACAAAATTGCGAGTCGCAACGCGACTTTATCGTGCGAAAATGAAACAAAATTAAAAATTGATTCATTTGTGTTTTTTTACTGCGAGTTTAAACTCTATTGCTTGACGTTAAAGTTCACAGTATATAACATTTAAATGCAATAGTGTGTTTTAAAACAAATACAGTTTTAAAACATAATTATTACTCAAAGAAAACACATTCGGTTTTTTTATTGTAAATGTTTATGGTCTTCCTCTTCTTTTGATAATATTGTAGCTGGTTCCTTTGCCTGCTTTGTCCTGCTTCTCAATCATGAATCATGATTGGCTTATGTACAAGATAACACGTCTATTGAAAATCCTTGAATTCGTACCAATAAGGAAATTAATTAGAAGACAAACATTATGGGCGAAAGAAAGTCGTGGCCCTTTTGTCTTCTATACATGTCATGTCAATGGCGCTCAAAAGGTTAAATATCAAGCAACATGACAATGGCTCGCTAGTTTGGCAAAACAGGCGAGACTAAGTAGGATCAAAAAATCAACTGAAGTACCTACCTAAGCTACTTGAAGACTAAATATTTTTCTATCAAGATTAGAGATCCCTAAGACACTGTTGTATACTCCCACTTTACTCCTTTAGGCAGTCGTTAGAATAACTGAAAACCATTGTACAGGCGCCAGCACATCAACATTTTAAGTTTTGAATCGTTTGGTGAAATACGACAGTTTCGTGTAGCTTGCCCTGCCGGCGACTGTACCTACAGCAAGCGTGAAGTTTTCAGCTGAGTATTATACTTAAATATCGCTATTCAACAGAAAAGAGAGGGTCAAGGGAATTTATCTAGAACTAGCTTCTACCCGCGACTTCGTCGGCGTGAAATTTCTTGTACCCCCGACCCACCTCGTCGTATTGCATTTTTCTTATTTTTTTTTACCGTAAGAACCTACAAAGTATTAGAAAACTTAAAAAAAAGATGGATGAAATCGGTAAAGTCGTTCTCCAGTTATGGCGTGACCAAGGGAAATAGGGATTCATTTTTATATATAGATTATTGCTGGATAGCAAATTACCGCCATATTAATGTAAGCAAGCCGATGATTACATATGAAAAAGCCAGAAATATCTGTTAAATGTTTATGGTATGTAAGAGATATTTATTAACCTTAAAAACAAAATGTTTCAAATAGATATGAATGCTCATTAAATGGAATAATTTGAGTAAAAATTCATATAAAAATCGTACACTGTATTTATTTTGTATAATATTATTTTTTATAATCATCCATTAATGTCTCATGTCTGGGCAAAGGCCTTCCTACTCTCTTTCCACCTCTCTCTGTCCAGAGCTGCCAAGGACCAATCTTTACTAAAGCAGTCCAGCTCATCCCGCCATTTCCGTCTGGGCCTGCCACGATGTCGTTTGCCATTCAGCGGGACCCACTGGATCGTAAGTTTGGCCCATTAATCGTCTGACATGCGGCAGATGTGTCCAGCCCACTGACTGATCTGATGCCTCTCGGAAAGCTGCCACGCTTAAATGGAATTCAACTTTCGCGTGACAGCTTTCCGAGTAACATCAGTTATTTTAGTGATGGCATATTTTTTGTAAAACTAGTTATACCATTCTGATGGCGCGTGTGATATTAATTAATCATATCACCTATATAGGTATATTAACATTAAAGTGGCACCCGTAGTACAATTTACCAATAGAGATACAAAACAAACGTGATATTAACTTACCTTAGAATTATTATTTGTCCACAGAAATATTCCACCATAATATTTGACGTAACACTTGCAATTCACGAAGTTTTTTATTTCTCATTTCTTTGTAGATATTAAAAAAAGCCGTTTAACTAAGCATTCCATTAATTCTTAAAGATATTTTGGCTGTCTTAGAGAATTAAAGGAGCTGGACCGTGGCCTATTGTTAGCTGTCTAAGGCATTGTATAGCCTAGGTACAACTCTTGCAATGCTCTATTCAACTTTTAACAAGCTACTCTACTGCTGAGGGCTGGTGAATTTGGGCCAAATTCAAAATTTTAAGAGTTGTGTAGCCGGCTGCAACTTCCTTACACGGAAAGCAAAACAGCCTCGAGTTTTCAACAATTCTGTAGTCCAGTGACTATACAGTTTGTATGCTGTTACGAACATTGCCGCCATTTTAAACCAATCAGTGATGGTCGTTCTTTAATTTATATTATTTATACATTTCTAATTTAGGTTATAATTAAAAAGTCTTAAGTAGTGGAACCATTTTAAAACTTAATAATATAATTTAGCAATTTAGTAGGTATGTACTTATCTGTAATCGAAAAGTAAAATCTGATAAGATAGTAACATCAAAAAAAAAAACCTGAAAATCATTTGAAACTGTTTGTTCCTTGAAAATAGCAATATACAATCGTAATAAACATTTAAGTGTCGTACGTAATTCTCTTTCTGTCAAATGTTTGAAAATGACAGAGACAGAATGATGTTTAGTTTTAGCGCTAAACGTGTTTAGTGATTAGCGGTGCAAGTGGCTCTTAGTCACAATAAAAACCTTTGATAAAAAACATCTTATACATCGACATAGCTTAAAATCAAGGAAATAATTTAGAAAGAAAAAGAAAGAAAGAAAATACATATATTTGCGGTAAACATGACGCAAAGAAAAAACACACAAATACAAAAAATAACGAGTTGGGGAAAAATATGCGTCACATTCACCCAAAACGGCAATAAAGTATTAAAGTATATAAGTAGTAGTGGGTATTTAAGTAGGTACCTACAATTTATAAATCTGTTATCATTAAATTTTAGGTGAAAGTAAGTATTTTGTATTTATTTAGACCGACTCGCAGATCTATCACAGGTTTCGTTCGGAATTAATTGTTTATCTAGAAATACCGAGACAGTTTAGAAAAATAATCATATCGAAGATTAATTTTATATGATGCTACATATTTCGACACACGTTGCTTCGTGAGATAAAAGTACTGTACCTTGCGGGTAAATCTGCTGAATTAGTGCTTGTTATTAGTGTAACTAACAGTGCCAGACTAGAAGCCAATCCCATAAAGTACAAGCTTGGAAAGTCTTTATGGAATGACGTCATCCGGCCGTATGTAGAACATCCTCCAATCGAACCGATCGAAATCGAGTCGATTTTCGTGTTTTACATGTTGACGCGCACTGTCTAGCTCTTTATCTTCAAGCTAAGACTATTATTTACTTATCAACTAACACTAAATAGTGTTTGTCTTATAACATAATGCTATCAGTGGACAGGTCCACTCAATCTGTGTGGTTTTTCCTCAAAAGACCATTTCAGACACAAATCTACATGGTCTTCACATGATCTGACCAAGATTATGTCTGGACTTTAAAAGAGACTGTGACCTCTGAGCTTGTTTCGGCCTTTCTTCTCAGAGTAGTCAGATAGGAAACGCCGACCTCATCTAGTTTTTAAAATATGATTGACGTGTAAAAGTGTTTGTTCCAACCTACTTACAGAAATAAAATCATTTATCACTTATACTGTATCAAAAAAAAAAAAAAAGGCTGGACGGCAAAATCAAGCAGGCTAAATAAAGGCTCTACAGTACGAATGATAATTACACACGGCTACACATCAAGCTATACATTTCCAGTTTACGCTGACCTCTCATTGTACGGAAATCATGTACAATGCGAGATTAGCTTATACTGGAAATGTATAGCTTGTGTGTACAAAATGCGTGTAAGTAAAATATTTAAACATATAATGGCGTTTATACCACAGGCATCGGAAACATGCAGCACTGATTTGTGAATAACATCGAGTTTTTGACAAAAGTTTCGTTTTGTACAGCGTCGTCGTCTCTGTCAATTATACAGGGTTATTGGTAATATATCAGCAATCAATTAAGAAAATAAAATGTTAAATTATTAGAAATTTTTTGACATTTGCATAGGGGTCATAAAGGGTCATTTGGTTGCAAATTACCTCCCTTAATTCCCCTTAATGGATTGTCGACATATTGCCAGTAACCCTGTATATCTGTGCGACAGTGTGCCTCATTAACGGTATTGATCTACTAACCTACTTACAGACTACAGGCAAATGAAGAACTATTGGAAGAAAAACTGTATGGCGAAAAGGAAACTACTCACATAACTACCACGTGTACTAGCCGTAAGTTTTTTGAAGAAAAACAAAAATAATATTTAGCAAAAGACCGCATGTTTTGTAATTTAACAAAACATATGGCCTGCTAAATGAATGTCGCTTAGTTAGACATGCAACGTCCCGTCTGTCTGTAATAATATGGAAATAGCGATAAATCTACTAACATACGAGTAATCCCTACCGACTAACAAAATAAGCACTTATTACCTATTGCTTACCTACTTACCTACCTTTGAATAACGCACACATAATAATTTGCTAGCAATTCACTAAAATAATCTAAAGGCTCCTACAAACAGGCGCGACAAGCACCGCAAGTCGCGCGCGACTCAAAGGCACTGCTCGTCGCGCGACAGGCGGTGCCTTTGTGTCGCGCTGTCGCGTCGCGCCAGTGTGTACGTGTCTTTAATCTATTTGAAATGAATATCTACCTTAAAAAAGTAGCAATAGTTCCTTGAAAGATAAGTAATACCGGTAATTAAATGAATGTTATTTAAACCTTAGATAACCTTAAAATCAGATTTAACTATCCTAGATAATGTTGTTTGAATAGGGTTTAGGTTTCCATTGTGCTTCGAAAACAACAGGCACATTAAATTAACAATGGACAAGGACCGCAGGGCATTAACTAGATTGCGTTACATGTAAAAGCATTCAATAAAATGAAACACTAAAAACAGCTTGCGATAGTTTGTCATATAATATTAACAAAATTTAATTATTAATTCTAAATTAATTACTAAATTGTAATTTCGTATAGGTTCCTACAATTTGATACTTGTACGCCGTTAGCGGCAAAACAGAGACATCTGTACCTATTTTATTTTTATATAACTCCTATTTTTACACCTATGCTTAAAGAACATACATTTTGGCTTTCAAAAAAAAAAATATATATTTTGAAATAATGCCTTTACGTCGTCGATGTAAAGGGCCTCGTCCATCACACACTGAAACATGTCGTATCTAGCGGCACTTTATTCAATACGTCATATTTATTTTTCTATCTCGTAGCATAGTTAATTATATTAGACTAAAACTGTTTTGGACATACAGAAGGGCGTTAGCTAACCATTTATATATAAAAAAAAATCTTTGTTTTTTATAATAAAAGAAAATATACCTACTATAGTTAGGTTTTATTTTATACCGTTAATAAGCAACATAAAAAAAATATGAATGGATTCTATATACATTGAAATATTGGAAATTATGTTTCTATATAGAAACTCGGGATAATATTGAGATGAATGATGCTAGTATATACTAGCATCATTCATCTCAATATTATCCCGAGTCATTTATATTTTCGCTGAAATCTTGTACATCCGAATTCTAGTCTGGCAATTTCTGGAGCCTTTAGCAGTGTTATTGTTTCCTGAGAAAGAGCGAGTTTTTTTATGGGGACCAAGCCGTCTATTCGAGCTGCGGGGTAGTTACGTAACACATTAAAAGTAGGAATGGGTTTCATTTTGACAGTTCAACAACATTTATTGCGTTATTTACGTTGTTGAGCAGACAATTTTTTCGAACATATGAAGCTGTGGATTAGCAATAGGCTTCAAAATTATTCAGATTATGATAGGTAGTGTGTTACGTAACTGGGTGCTGGACAATATTGGATCGAAACTTATAAAATACCGGTTCAAAATATCTCTGTTGATGTCTTGCGGCTGAAGTGCTCTCGAAAGCGTCTATATTCCATATTGCTTGCTTCTTGAGCTTCGTCTGCTAGCTGCTTTAAAGGTAATACTTACATACAAAATACTTACATGAATTATTTCTTTGCATGAGTCAGTATTTTATGAATACTCGCAGGCAAATAGTACCAATCATATAGCT
This sequence comes from Dryobotodes eremita, assembly GCA_917490735.1. NCBI lineage: Eukaryota > Metazoa > Arthropoda > Insecta > Lepidoptera > Noctuidae > Dryobotodes > Dryobotodes eremita. The sequence goes on along the minus strand of OU823241.1, from coordinate 28,841,987 downwards.
GAAGATATTTTCTTCGCGTTTCTTTTGTGTAATCATCAAACTTTTGTGGATAAATTTAATAGTCGCAGGAAAATGCTTCAAATTTGACAAGAAATCTGTAAATAAGTGTTCAATCGAGCCCTGTTATATCTGCTGTCATCTGGGTATTTCAAAAAAATCTACGAGCCGTGTTGCCGTAATTAGTGTTGCCAGCAGACTGCTTTGGCATGTCTACAAATAGTCTCATTTCTTCATGAAACCTACGTTGAATAGTAAGCCCTCTGAGTTTTTAATGATTCTTTTTCTTCAAAAGATTTCGCTTGCCCCTTCTTGATGTCTAATTTGTAGGCTATGTGTAAAAGAAACTCAAATGCCATGATCCAAGAATGTAATGGAGATACCTATTCCAAAATTATACATGTCTGGGTTGGGTATTTTGGTTTCTGCTATCGCATTGTTCATCTCCGTTGGACGAGCTCCACAGATGGAGCACTTCTGACTGGACGCATTTTCTGATAAAGTGCTGCAGATTTCCACGTCAACCATGGTAAAAACCATCTCGTGCCTACACTCCTTCTGAGAGTTATTTATTTCAAGTTTAGTGGTAACCAGGGCATCGACTTGTTCTTTCATTTGTCTGGTTTCAGCTTTTATGACATCTTTCGTCTCGTTTTGATATGAAAACTTAACCAGTTGGCAGGAACTGTTTGAATTCGGACGAGGGTTTTGGCAGGTGAGGAATTTAGTTCGGTCATCAATTAAACGAAGTGGAACAAATATTATTGAAAACAAATGTTCGTCGCTGATGTTTTCAGTCGAATCTCCCACAATTTTCTGTTTGAATCGACTCTGCGCAAAACTGCCGTCTCAATCCCATTCTGAAATGAGTCTTAAAGACGTAAGGGTCGGAGGCTGCTTGAGAACTTCTATTAGTAACCTACAGATTCTAGTAGCTGTAAGATCAAGCAAAGCCTGAAACTTTACCTCAGCTGAAACGTCAGTTAATGTCATAGAATCTTTTTGTGGGTAAAATTTGTCTTTTGCTTTCGTACAAGATAGTAAGGTGGGTTTACGTTTGAGCAAATACTTTTCATCTGTTGCCTTATAGTTTGATACTGACCCATACTTAATTTAGCATTCACCATTAAGGCCAAAGCTGCATCTGGAGAAGGTGTTCGTAAATCGGATATATTTCTCACAAATATAAACAAAAGAAAAACAAATATGTGTAATTAATACATGTCTCTTTTCAAACTCACCTTCAAAGATAACTAAAATACTGAAGGTATTAATACAACTGCGTTTCTATATATCTATCTAAAATTTCACCCGTGAAACACCTTCAATCAATCACTTTAAAAGGCGAATAAACTTCGGCTACAAAATCCATGTCACAAGTGTCAATTACTCGATGATATATTGTGAAAAATATCGACACCTACCCGCAAATTATTATCAACTCATACAGTTGCTTTATCTAGCTACCGTGTAAAAATATTGTATCGTTGAATATTGCATGTTTAAATTTTGGATAATGTGACTTTAGAAACGGGTTATTCCACAGTGTGTACCGTCGAGAATTATTGTGGTATTTTTGTCTCGCCGGTAAACCTCATTGCTGGAGCTAACGAACGAGGCCCACGGCTCGTCAGCGTTGTTTAAGGGGCCGTACACGAAATCGACTGATTTTGATAAATTTTGTTAATTATTTGTGAGAAAGGGAAAAATAATTTAAACAAAATTGTGAATGGAAAAGTCGACTTCCTTCTTTTGCATGTGGCTGAAAGAGATTTTTCAAATAAGTTAAGTAATCATGGAAAATCACAAATTTTCGCAGCAAGTACTCTGAAAAATTACGCGAGACTGATGTTTGATCATCTTTGTACAAGAAACTACTTTTTACTTTACTTTTGATTTTGAACATTAAAAAATATCATCAACATTATTAAGTATATGGTCTACTTGCACATGGCTGGACCTCGTTTATCATACAAAATATAGCAGAAAAATAATGTTGAAATAGCCTATTTCTTTTTTTAAACCATGTCAGTAATGTATTTGGACCTATTACTTAGCAAACCATTTCAAGAAATTTTAAAATCACACATTTATCTTCAGCTATCTTTTCAAATAAAATCAAAATTTTATCTTACGATAATACAATATCTTCATTAAGCAACTCAATGGCGAAATAAACTATATTATCGAGAGCGCGAACGTGATGAAACTATTAACTGATGCTGTCACTGACACGAATGGTTTAGCGCCATGAAAACTGTATTTTTATAATCATACAGATTTGATGTTTCAATTATTTCCAGCTTTCAAACAATTAGATAAGAAATTGACAATAATGGGCTTTATTCTTCCACGAAGTCTTAAAAAGTCCAATGCGTCATCTGACTCCAAGGTACAACTGTTTGGTTCGCTCGTATTTCAGGAAAGACGAGTACATAATCTCGTAATCTTTACTACAACCTTATGAATCGCTCGTTCATAAGTCACATAAAGGCATAAAACCAGCGGTGCTATTGTTTAAGGAGTCAGCCTAGCGCGCAGCGCTGCCGCAGCGACGAAACACGTTGTTTTACCGCTGTTTCGTCGCTGCGGCAGCGCCGTTTGCAAGGCTGTATCCTTAGAGAATAGCACCGCAGGCTATTATTGTCCTATGATCGTAGGTCAAAGGCCTCATCCCTTACCAGAAGGCATGACCATTGGTCACCACGTTTACACAAGTCGATTTTTTTTTCAGACTTATATAAATTTTTAATTACAGTTTACAGCAAACTGCTTAATAGGTACTCTCTGTATCCATAGCATGTACTGTGAACTACTAAACTATAACAAGTATATTATGGTATTTACTGAAACCTGCTCCCTAATTGCGTAACACCCTATCTAACACAATCTGAATTATTTTGAACCCTATTGCTTCATATGTTCGAAATATTTGTCTGCTCAACAACGTAAATAGCCCAATGAATGTTGTTGAACTGTCAAAATGAAAGCCATTCCTACTGTTAGTGTGTTACGCTATTACCCCGCTGGACACATAATATTACCGAATCTATCAATCACGTAGAGCGGATCGGATCGTAGAACCAGGTGATTTTCGACTTAATTGTAAGCGCATTTACTGATAGACTAACTGAGAGAGATACGTTGTTCTGTTATTTTATTTAGACGTACACAATCAACACCTTGACAGCATTCTAAAATGTACACACTATTACATATCGAGCTATACATCTCCAGTAAAAGCTGACTTCTCATTGTGCGAAAAGCCTATACAATGCGAAATCAGCTAAAACTGGAAATATATAGCTTGATATGTAGCCGTGTGTAAGGTAGGGAAGCTAATTGTGATATTTTATTCTCATAACAACATAACATAATGCCTGTATTCCCCGAAGGGGTATGGCAGAGGTGTACCTATAGAACACCCACATTCTATTTTATTCTCGTCGACAATTAATCTAGTTTTTAGATGTAAGAGCTGTAAAGGCTAACAATAAAATTAAAAACAGTGAGAGGAACTTCGTTTCAAGCGAGTGTCTCACGACACCTCTCGTTTTTTCATTAAGTTACTCTCAAACGTTGCTTTGTTTAATTAAGCCTGTTATTTAATACACAATGTACAGCGACAAGAACTTCGTTACAACCGGGTGTCAAACGACGCCTCTCGACATTTCTTTTACCTTTTATTGCGTTAGAGAACAAATAAGGAATATTAAATGAAAAAGTAGCTACATTCTTTTTTTGTTTTTTCATATAGTGACCTTATTGGTGATGTTCTTCAGAAAGGTCAGGTGCGTAGTACTCGCAACCGGCGAGCGTGTATGACAAGATGTATAAACGTAAACGAGGAAAAAAAGAGTATGTAAGGATCGTAGCAGGTGGCGTTCTGCCTACCCCCATAGGAAGAAGGCGTGAGTTTATGTATGTGTGTGTATATATGGTTTTCCATTTCGGTATGGTGTACAAACATTTGGAGCCATTTATTGTCATAAACGAATCGGATGCGCTGAACTTTAAAATAACTACCCTTGTTGAATGTCTTTCTGTCAAGCTACATAAGTTAAAATTAAACATTTTGTTACAGGCTTGGTGTTCCTTCAATACCGGAATGAAACCAAACGAGCCTTGCTGCCGAACGAAATAACTTCTATAGATACTGTGAAAGCACTATTTGTAAGAAGTTTTCCGAAACAGCTGACGATGCAGTACATGGACAGCCCGCTGGTCAAGATCTACATCCACGACTCTTCGAAGGATATGTTCTACGAATTAGAAGATGACAGGTTAGTAGACTGATTTTAATTCAATTATTTTCAGGTTATTAAATGATGCAGTAGCAATCACTAGGTCAACTGTACCTAAGTTATAAATAACACACCTGCGGCCTACCCAAATGTCCTTTCTTTGGTATTGTTCGTCGAATTGTTGAGCTTCTTAAGTTCAGAGATGAGCTGCACGATTACAAATGCGTGCGCTGACTGGACAGGTCCACTCAAATCTGTATGGTTCTTTCCTCAAAAGACCATTTCAGACACCAATCTAACACGGTCCTCAAATGATCTGACCAAGATTATGTCTGGACTTTAAAGAGACTTTGACCTCTGAATTTGTTTCGGCTTTTCTTCTCAGAGTAGTCAGATAGGAAACGCCGACCACATCTAGTTTTTAAAATATGATTGACGTGTAAAAGTGTTTGTACAAACCCACTTAAAGAAATAAAATCATTTATCACAAATGTTATGTATGACGCTCTTTGAAGCACCCACGATCAGTTTAAGTCCTTATTTTAGGTAGCAGTAGGTATTTCAGTATCGGGGTGAATATCGATCAATGGGGCGTGTGGGGTCCGAGTGCCCATGTTTTGTTCAAGGAAATCTCCAAACGCCTGTTTGACACTTCTCGTGACCCAAGGGATGGCTTTTTCTTTGGCCAGCGGCTAAGCATTGCCATACAACGTGGCAAAATGCCGCCAGTCTCTTGGGTACATTACCAGTCGACAGCGATGCGGAGGAATTTTTTGACGCCATTTTTTAGTTTGTTAATAGTTTTAGTGAGGTTATGTTATATATATTTTAATTGTAATAATACCTACTATTGTAATTTAAAATGTAAATTAAATCAATTCACTATGTACTAAATACCAAAATAAAATTGGAAAACAAACACAACCAGAATTTGTCAAACATTTCAAAACTCCAGGTGAGTTCATTTCTGTACCAGCAGTATTGTGTCGAAGCTTATTATGTAACAAAAACAATGTTACAAACTCCCACATTTTAAAGAGAGTTAAAATGAATAAATGGGAGCGCTTGCAAATTGGAAATGGAAAATCGGAATGCAGAAATAATTTTAGACAGTTGTATAACTCGAAATTATTATGTAGGATTGTGGAAATGCAATGCATGAACTTATTCTAGATGAGTTATAGGTACGGTCGAGGAATTTAATTGTTAAGCAAATTGACAGCCTACATTAATAATATGCCGTGTTATAGCCATTTTATACAACTGTCAAGAATGACGGTTGTGATTTTTTACGGATAATTTATGTTGGGTTGGTACTCAATTTGCTAAACAATTAATTTCCGTGAGTTTACATCTCTTAAAGTTAGGTACAGCTATTATTAAACCATTAGTAAACCTGTTTGTTTTGGTACTTATGTCGGCGAGCTTTATAATATTGTTATAAGACGAATCTATTAGGTGGAGAAAGTTAATAAATATTATTGCTGGATTTTCTATAGTACATAAACATGGTGTCTTCTTCTAAGTTACCTAAGAAATATTTAATTTCATTCACGCTTATCGATATTTTACACATACTATCTCTTAACTATCAATTACTTTCAGTTCTTAACGCGTAAAATACTTAGGTACTATATTCCCGAGGGTACTACATAAATACGAAAACTTTATTCCGTCAGTCACAATCAAAAATTACTAAATATTGATTTTCATAATTCCGAATGGTTGAAAATTCCTAATATAGCAACTCCGATTTATCATTCATCCTATTTTTATAATTCCAAAATTTCAATATTCCTAATGTTTATAATTACTATTCTCAAAATACCGAGTTTTAATAGATCGTATAACAAAAAGTCCGACTTAATGATAATTCGAAACATCAAAAATACGATTTTTTGTTAATAAAGTACCGATTGCTTAGAATTCGGAATTAGATTCGCTGGTCACAGTTCTAACCTAACCAAAATGATTAACCAACAATAGAGGGGATCTGGCGCCCGGCGGCCGCTGCCGCGGCATGTTCGCTTCGCTCGCTCGCCTTCGCGCTTGGTCACAGTTCTAACCTAACCTAAACTGAGTGATTCGCCAACAATAGAGGGGATCTGGCGCTCGGCGGCCGTTGCCGCGGCATGTTCGCTTCGCTCGCTCGCCTTCGCGCTTGGTCACAGTTCTAACCTAATCTAAACCGAGTGATTCGCCAACAATAGAGGGGATCTGGCGCTCGGCGGCCGCTGCCGCGGCATGTTCGCTTCGCTCGCTCGCCTTCGCGCTTGGTCACAGTTCTAACCTAACCTAAACCGAGTGATTCGCCAACAATAGAGGGGATCTGGCGCACGGCGGCCGCTGCCGCGGCATGTTCGCTTCGCTCGCTCGCCTTCGTTCTTGGTCACAGTTCTAACCTAACCTAAACCGAATAATTCGTCAACAATAGAGGAGTTCTGGCGTTACCGGCCACTGTTCTAACCTAACCTAACCCAAAGATTGAATCAATCACAAATATTAATAACAAAGTAGACGTTTTTAAATTACATTAAACGTTACTTACAGATTTTGAATTTATATGCGTAACTGAATATTTTACTAATTGAATCAGAATCAGAATCCTAATTTTAGCAGTTTATTCGAAGTAGGTATTGAAAATCTAAATGTCGTTTTTCGGACCGAGAACCCATCGAGCATTTGATTCTTCGAACGTAAGAAAATCGGAAACAAACAAATCGCATTTACGACTTTCGGTAAAATACATTTCGTGATTTTTAATAATAGACATTATAATTCTTAGGTATTATGAAATTCGGACTTTTGAAAATCGGAACATCGAAATTAGGAATAAAATATTTCGGTGTATTTGGGTGTGCCCATTGCCGAGTTATAATCCTACACATGGCGTATAACTGTAACACGTCAGTCAAGTTTGCCGTTTGATTGGTTACTAACCAAATCGCCTCAGGTCTGTGCCAACTCATCCACACTATTTTCACAGTCAATAAACAATCAATACGGATACGGTCAATACGGAATGCAATCAGGTTAAATATTTAGGTACAGTCGATCGAACGACAGCGATATCACTTTGATCTTGAGCTGGCCTGGCATAGTACGGAGTTTCAATAGAATTCGAGGCCAGCTTATACTGGGATTATTAACACCGACGTGTAAATGACTGTACATGGTCGATTTTGTTGTGCGGCTAGAAATCGGATAAATAACGACCTGAGTAACATAACTGTACAAGTGTTGGTACATACCTACCCTACATACAATTCGAAAACAGTTCCTCTTTTTTTTAAGTCTGATAGAAACAGTTTCCAGAATCATGCAAAGTTACATGCATTACACACACACACACACACATTCACACACACATTCACACACACATACAATTCCGTGCCACCACACTGTTAATCACATTCTACTCCCTACACTGGAAATTAAATCCCGAGACCCTATAGAGACTAAAGGCTCGCAACACGACAGCACGATACAAAGGCCCCACTCGTCGCGTGATACGCGGCTCCTTTGTGTCGCGCTATCGCGTCGCGACAGTGTGCATGACCCTTAACTGTCTACTTTGAGGCTCACTGGAAACCAACACTAATGTAACTTATAAAGCTATTGGTGATATTTTAAGCCGCTTATGACATTTTAATTAAAATATGATGGCGGACTTCAAAATCACGGCGGCAATTATCAACGCTACCAGGCGTCCGTACGAAGATAGTGTATACGTCGAGCAGTTTAATAACTTTATAAATAATAAAATGAATAGAGAGAACGAACTGGCGCAATACGTAATTGAAAAAACTTTTTTACAAAAAATATACACTACATAGTGAAAAATAACTTTAATCTCGGAAGTCGGTGTCTTTGGATCTGTATTTTAGCCTTTTGCCACCGACTTCCGAAATTAAAGTTATTTTTCACTTTTTTGTGAGTCAGTTATTAATTTATCTAATTTACAATAGCCTAATGTCAACTGCTCATCATCTTTTGCAAAATGGTTCTTTTCTCATGCAGGATGCAGGGACATTAATTGTTGAGGATTTCTCCGGGAAAGAAACAAAATGGCTGGAGCTGATGGTGAAGCCATTCACCATATGCATTGTGGCGAGCATAAATTGCTTAGCAACCATATCAATGTAATCGAATTGCAGCCCGTGAAATTCTTATTATTGAGTAGTTGCGGTGGCTACCTCTGGTCTTCATCATCAGTTCCACTTCACCGAATGGTGTTTTCTGAGAGCAAGTGCACGAGTTACTATAAAAAATACCCAAATCGCTATAGGTGTGCCTATAAAATTTGAAGATTTCCCTCGATTTCCATGGGATCCCTTCATCAGATTCTGACTTGGTGACAATGGGACCACCTCGAGGGTATACCTTTTCAAACAAAAAAAGAATTTTGCAAATCCGTCTATATATGACGGAGTTATATGCCCAAACATAAACAAAAAAATAAAAAAGACATCCGAATTGACAACCTGCTCCATTTTGAAGTCGGTTAAAAATAACATAAATAGACGAAGAGTTACATTCATGCCATTACATGGAAACAATCCATATTTAAGAGAATTTTCCCACAGTTGACCTTATGAACTGAGTTGAACTTATGAAGAACTGATATTATTCACATTGGGCAGCTATCATTTAAGACTGGCCAGGTCGACTACCATGAACACATGAGACCAAATGGTGTCTACTTGATAGAGCTGTATCGGCATAAACAATAAAATATGGAAAGGAGGACGAATTCAGTCACGACACGTCAGAGTGTGACAATACAACACATATATTTTAATAAACCCAGCGTGTAAATACGGCGCGCCGTACCGTCGCGTCGGGAGCTGCGCGAATATTGCCAGTATAGTTTATTTTTTATCCTGGGCTAGGCACTGACAGCAAATCGAAGCCCCTGCGGTATTTTTAGATGAAATCACAGTAGTCATTGATCAGTTGATCACGCTGAATAAATAATATGAATAAGTTTTGTTTTCTCGAAATTCCCTCTACCCACAAGAAAGCGACCCTTACCGTGTTAAACTAGAGACATTTATATAGATATCCTTACAATTTCATTTCTGTCAGCCGTGGGTTTTTTTTCCTTTCATACTATATGCCGATTAACCATTAAAAGGAATAAAATTAACAAAAACTGAAAGAATATTACTATTATTATTATATTATTATTACTTTACTGATTTAGATTTCATATAAACTGTGTGCCCTATTTTCACCCCCACTGGGATGGAATTTTGAAATATCGATTCGAATGTTTCTATAACTTGACTAAAAGATCATTTACACTATTTTTTTAGTAAATTAAGCCACGCAGTAAAATCCTCTCCTTAAAAAACAATTACCACTTTTTGTCCCGTCAGGGTTGGATTTTCGAAAAACCCACTCTTATTATTTTTTATTTTCTGTCAAACGTAAATACTGAGTTTCGAGTTTATCGGACCGTGCGTTAACATTCTTCCAGACAAACTTTAACACCCCAGAACCCTCCTTTGAGAGATAGTTTTGAAATACTAATGATGATAAACTCTATAACTTACTTAAGCAAGCATTCGTGCCAAATTTCAAGTTTATTAACTCAAGGAATAAAAAAAATCGTATAAACTGTATCCCCTCCTTTTACCCCCTTAAATGTCGAAATTCCAAAAACCCCTTCTTAGTGCTTCCCTATGTTATAAAAGGAAGCCGTGTGCAAAATTTCCCGTTCCTAGTCCTAGTAGTTTCGGCTGTGCGTAGATAATGTGTCAGTCAGTCAGTTTCTTCTTCAATAATTATACTTATGTAGATTTAATAACAGATTTTGTTTTTGTATATGCCCACCGGGGTCATTGTGGCTCAAGTACAGTTTTTAGTTAGTAAGACACGTAAATCATTCGGGCTCTCGATAGCTTGAATGATTTTGGGGGTGGGCATGACCCCCGTGGCCTCCCGCCGCCCCTGGGACCGCGCCTGCGTGCACAGGACAGCTGGGTCATGCAAAATATCCGTGTGACAAGACCAATAAAGCGGGCTGGAAACGGTCTTTGATGTTTGTACATGTGTGTGTTTCTGAAAAGCAAGCAAATGAACACGTCCAGTTAGTAGGTATGACATTTTACTAGAACTACTGACTGAGTTTTGCATTGAGAAGTTTAGAATTGTATACCTTTTCTATACGATATTAATTCATATTTATTGTCATCGCAGGTGGTAAACAAATAAAGTTGGGCAAAAAAAAAGAAGTATCTCTGCAACATACCTCTAGGGTCTACTAGGGTGTGGTTACAATGTTAGAAAAAATAATAAAAAGAAAATTGTAACTTATATTCAATGCAGAAAACGCAGAAAACAGGCAATGCAGAAAATTAAATTATTTACGAGAACAATGCTAAGTAATTTTATAAGGAAAGATGGGAATCTAAGATATGAATGTATTAAGTTTATTATACCTCATGTTAGACAAGTAGAAACTAGTGTTCTCATAAAGGGTAAAAACCTCGAAGATACCACAGTATACTTAGTCACAAAATAAGATTCATATTCGTAAGGAACGCTTACTTACATGTAAAGTCAAAGTGCTATTCGTGAATCTATCCCCTAGCCAAGACTGCTTTAAGTCGGACTATCGCCGTATCTATAAAAACATTGATGGTATGCACACCGCTTGATCAGCATAACCTAAACAAACATGCAACACAAGTGTGTCAAGGCTCCCGCAAAACAGGGGCGATGCGACTGTAGTAGAACAATTTCAATGAAAATTTCATTGATAGTGCTCTACAAGAGTCGCATCGCGCTGTCTCGGAGCTCCTGTCTGCAGGAGCCTTAGTACAATAGAATCAGCCTAACTAGTGAACTCCTAATTAGCGTGTAAAACGCCAATCACCAATGAATTAGTACCTACAGTAGTTCAACGGACTGGAAACTTGATATTATTGTTCTAAATCATGTACTAATTAACCAATAGATTAACTGCAAGCAGCTAAGTATTTGTGCATAGCTCAAACATTTCTTGGCCTACTTATGTATGTACCTATATCTGGCGAAAAAAAAACTATTTTACAAATAAACAACCGACTTCAAAAAATACAACAATTGAATAATAACATTTGTTTCGGAAGTCGGTGGCTTCCGATTTGTTTTTTTGCCACCGACTTCCGAAAATAAAATGATTATTAAATTTGTGGTTTTTGAAGTCGGTTGTTTGTAAAAAAGTTGTTTATTGTCCGCTTTTTAGTACCTACTTCTCATCCAAATAAAGGCTTCCACAGACAGGAGCGACGCGACAGCGCTACACAAAGGTGCCGCTCGTCGCGCGACACGCGGTGCCTTTGTGTCGGGCGTCGCGTCGCGCCAGTGTGTACGAGCCTTAAGTTAAGAAACGGTAGGTACAACAATACCTAGATAATATTGATCGCTTTGGTGTACAAGGGGCGGTTCCAGGATTTCATATTGGAGGGGGCCATTCTGATAAGATTCGTAGCTAAGGTTAAAATTCTAAGTAAACAAAACATTTTATTTTTATTAACTTGAATTTTTACAAAATAAAGTTAACGCGCCTGGTGCCGCTTTTGGTATACCTATTTATAATTTGGTCGACATTAACTCGGACATCCCTGTGGATGTATCGGAGTGCAAGTCCGCAAAGCCGATCCCCCCCAGTCCGCGTACTCAGCCATGTTTTTAACAGGCGTAAATTGGAGAATGACCTTTCAGCTGAATGGAATCGAAAAGTTGAGTCGATAGTATGTATGTATGTACGGGGGGCATGGCCCCCATGCCACCCCCTGTATCCGCCAATGTGGTGTACCTACATTTTTATGCATACGTATAACTTGGGTGCGAAAAACAAAATGCACAATTGGGCACATTCCACATTCTACAGTACCGCAGGCTAAATTGAATTTTCACCGGGATTATTGTTACGTGTTTTTTACGGTTGTGATTTCCGATGTTTCTAGTTTCTGACAAAATACCTGCGTATTCATAAGGTAAATATTGAATGTATGAAACGATTTAAAATTGTTTTGCGTGGTGAAATGAATTTTACAGTTTTGATGAATATTATTTACACACTATGTACCTATATATTAGGTCTTTACCTATGAAATTGCCGTTCTGCAGTACTGGCCATTTCAAATCAAAATAATTTTTGTTTGGCTATGAATTCTAATTTCAAATTAATTTTATTTTAAAAACATGGATTTTTTTTTCTAAAAGTAGTCATTTCTTTATTGATTAGTGTTACATTTTCATCGCATTTCAATCTTTTTCGTCATCATAGATACGTTAAAAATTCGAGTAATTATGGAATATGAGTACCGTCGTGGCAGCAACGCGGCACAAGCGGCACGCAACATCAACGACGTTTACGGAGCTAACTCTACAAACCAACGCACCACCTGTTATTGGTTTGCTCGCTTCCGTTCTGGAAATTTCGACCTGAAAAATGAACCTCGCGGTCGTCCGAAGACTGGTCGACAATGACGAATTAAAGGCGATTGTGGAAGCTGATGATACACAATCTACGGCTGAATTAGCAGCAGCTTTCGACGTTAGCGTCAAAACAATATTGGTCCATTTGCGTCAAATTGGCAAGGTAAAAAAGCTTGACAAATGGGTGCCCCACGAACTCAATGATCGCCAGCGCGAAGTACGTGTCGAGACGTGCCTTGCACTGCTCAACAGACACACAAATGAAGGAATTTTGAACCGCATTGTTACCTGCGATGAAAAATGGATTCTGTTTGATAACCGTAAGCGCTCAGCAAGTTGGTTGGATCCTGGTTCAGCACCTAAACAATGCCCTAAACGAAAACTTACCCCTAGAAAAGTGATGGTCACTGTTTGGTGGTCTAGCGCCGGTGTGATTCATCACAGCTTCTTACCAAACGGGGTGAGCATTACTGCAGATGTGTACTGTGAAGAACTGAACACAATGATGGAGAAGCTGGCGCATCTCCAACCAGCATTGGTCAATCGCTCGTCTTCGCTGCTCCTGCACGACAACGCGCGACCTCATACTGCACAGCAGACGGTCTCCAAGTTGCAAGAACTGGGGTTGGAAGCTCTCCGTCATCCGCCCTACTCACCAGACCTTGCGCCTACAGACTACTACTTTTTCCAGAATTTGGATAACTTCTTGGCGGGAAAAAAATTTAATACCCGAGAGGCAGTACAAAATGCCTTTGAAGAATTTGTTGCCTCCCGTCCAGCTGATTTCTTTAAGAAGGGCATCAATAAACTGCCACTGCGATGGCAAAGATGCATTGATTGCATGGGTGATTACTTCGATTAATACAAATAAAAAATTCATGAAAAAAATTCGTTTAAATTTTTTCATACAAAACGGCAATTTCATAGGTAAAGACCTATTATTTACTTTGAAAAGACACGTATTATATCATTATTGTATTGATTATCGTGAATGTGAGGACTATGTGCGTCATTTACTTTTATGTTATTTTTTATTTAATTTTTAACGATTGTCAGTTTGAGTACTTTACGCGGCCTCCCAAAATGTCCTTTCTTTGGTATTGTTCGTCGAGAGGTCTTTAAATTCTGAGTTGAGGTAAACGATTACTCATAAATGCATGAATTGACTGGACAGGTCCACTTCAATCTGTAGTCCTTTCCACAAAAGACCATTTCAGACACTTATCTGCATGGTCCTCTTTATGGCCTGACCAAGATATGTCTGGACTTTTAAAGAGGCTGTGACTTCTAAGTTTGTTTCGTTGTTTCTTCTCAGAGTAGTCGGTTATAAAACACCGAACTAGTCTACCTTTTAAAACATAATTAAATTTACAGAAATAAATATAATTTATCCTCATTTCATCATTTAGGTAATGGAAACTACCCGACAGTTGAAACCCTAGTAGGTACTGTCTCATTTTTAATTGGAAAGTACACGTTTTGAAATAAATAAGCACATAAGAATAAAATGATTTGTGTTTAAGCCATTTGAATAAATCAGTTTTAAAACGATTGATTGGCAGTTTCCTGATTTTGGTAGTTATATTAGGTGTATCCTTATAACCATTGGAAATCAACTACTGTGAAATAAGTATAGGCTTTTCAGTAGAGGAATAATTAGTGTCTTGTGTACAGCGTAACTACGAGTATTGTCTCCAAGACTTTGAAATGGGAGTGCGTTTTAACAAATTTACAGCATTCAAATATGTACATGGCAGGGTCAAGATAACAGTTTACATTATTAACTGGGCCTTTCCCGGTCCGTCTATCGTCAAAGCGAGCATGTTTAAACTTGTTGTTTTGTCCAACGTAATGTTTGAAAAAGATAAGCAAGAGTGAGAACGCGATTACATCGAAAGAAAATTGACGCGCGGAGAGTTCATAAAACTTGTTCCAAGAAATAAGTGTTTTTGAAAAATCCTTACAAGTTTTTGGAAAAAAAAATTGTCATTTCGAATCTCCATTACATGTGCAAGGTGTCTATGAAGATGTTTTCTTTACTTTTTCAATGTATGAGTACATTATGAACGGCCAAAGTTCAGATAACATTTGTGCAAAAAAGCTGATGTTCAGACGTCTTTAATGAATTTGCTTATCAAAAGTTTTTTTTTTTTTTTAGAAACCTGGATATAAACCACAAGATATCTGAGTGTTCAAAATATCTGAAGAAAAATTTATTATGACGCCATAATCACGTACGAGCGTAGGAATAATAAAATAATTGAATGCCGCTCTTAAGTGCGCATATAAGAAACAACATCACCTTTGTACTATTCATTCCTTTTCATCTAGTTCATAAATACCTGCTATAAAAGTATAATAAGCCCTAACATCAAAATAGAATATATAGTATGAAGTGGAGTGGCAGACAGAAATTCTTTGATGTACCTACTTAAAAGATTTTCCAGTGGTATTGAAATGTCTGCTGTGATATTTTGCACTGAAATTTATTATGCTGACTAAAGTTACGTGACGATTGCAAAATTTACCCAAACCAAGTTGATTAAATAATGGTATACCTACTTCGTGCACTTAATCTATATAAATAAAAATTAAATTAACTATCATATGAGAACGGCTGGACTGATTTTTGGCTATTCTTTGTTTTAAATGTTTTTAATAGTATGAATTAGGCCTTTATCGAAAGAAAAATTGGAAAAGTTGCCCGGAAAATTGTAATATTCGGGAATAACTCAACGCGCTTTTTGTATGGAATTTTGAATGAAATCAAGACAATATTGAAATTTTGGCAGGATGTCTGTCGGGTCAGCTAGTATGCCGTAAAAATACCCGTCTGACTAACGGCCGAACCCCATAACCAATCTATCACCAGTTTTGGCATACCTACTGGAGATAGAAAAACTTATCTATCTCTGGTTTTAATGCCACAATATTATTATTTATTAGCTTCTGCCCGTGACTTCGTTCGCGTGAAATCTCGAATCTGGAATGACTTTTTCTGTATTCCGTGAATTTTTTGGAAGCATATTTCCCTCTGCCTTTTCTCCGAACGGTTAAATTTATCGCATAAATATGACACACACGAGGGAAAATAATTCGGAAAATCCTTCAAAAGGAAGATCAAAAAAATCTGTTACGACCACTGTAACCGGGCCACCTGTAGGTATGTAATGTATATAATTATTTATTATCATGTATGCTGCATGTAGCTACATTATTAATAACTGGATTGAAACTGTTATTATATTCAATTATTTGAGGAATCCTGTGGAAACGAACGTAGTCGGCACCTCAAGTGCGTAAAACAATTCACCTCCTTCTGCGAAGCAGTAATGCTCGCGAAGGAGGAGGCGGAACGCGAGAGGCAATCGCTGCTCCCTCGCGCCCCTAGTCGCCGCAGGAGGAGACACCCTGGGCGTCGGGAGTCGATTGCCGACTCCCGGCCGCCGTAGGTGCGGGTTTGCGGACGGCGAGCAATGGACAGTTCGCCGTCCGGTAAGGACCAGGCCCGGGTCGACGGCGCGTCGTGTTCCACGCGCGCCTTAAAGAGATGTCAGCACAATTGACGGGGTCCGATAGGACCGATGCCTGCCGGGGCTGCGGATTGTTCGAAAGAGTTACCGTGGCCCTGGCGCACAGGCAACTGAAGGAACACGGGTGGGTTTTAGTCAGTAATAGTCTGATACGCCCTTCCGCTCCGCCCAGGGCGGGAGAGGTCATTTGATGACTTACCAACCAAAAAAAAAAGAAGTGCGTAAAACAATTACAATCACAATCCGAAGGATTTTTAAGGAAATGCAATCCATTTAGACCTACCTAATGATAAATGATTTTATTTCTGTAAGCAGGTTTGTACAAACACTTTTCTACGTCAATCATATTTTTATTTAACTAGATGAGGTCGGCGTTTCCTGTCTGACTACTTTGAGAAAAAAGGCCGAAACAAACTCAGAGGTCTCTTTTAAAGTCCAGACATAATCATGGTCAGATCATGTAAGACCATGTGATTGGTATCTGAAATGGTCTTTTGAGGAAAGAACAACACAGATTGAGTGGACCCAGTGGCGTATTTTAAGATTCTGCCCCGGGTCTGGAAGGTTTGCCGCCCAATAAATTGATGATAAATTGTTGATGTGGGCTTAGAATGAATGAAAAACTAAAAAGGCCATACAAAGAAATATAAACACCATTTTTTTTTTCTATTGATAATTTGGTTAGAAATTCTTCAATAACACTTTCATAATTAACGGATTTTTTGTCAAGTCAGCTTCTTTAATAAGAAGATATTTTTTTATTCTTTAAAGTACGGAAAACGAACGTCCCGCACTGCAATTTGTCACCGCAGTGAACAGAAACATGCGTGATGCTATTTAAGTATATGGAAATGCTTCCTTCAAATCCTTTTCTTTATTAAATAAATTAAGTTGCCTATAAGTTAAGTAGCGCGAGCTTCTGCTTGCGCCGCGCCGCCCCGTGCAGTGTGCCACCCCAGGCCAAGGCCGTTTTGGCCCCAGGGTAAATACGCCCCTGAGTGGAACTGTCCAGTCAGTGCACGGATTTGTCAGTAATGGATTATGAACTTCCTTATTTTAACTTCTTAAATTAATTATATTTGAAAAATTCATCTGTTCGACAACTTAAATAACGTAATGAATATTTTTGATTTATCAGAATGAAAGTCATTGCCATGAGGTATAAGTGTGTTTCGCAAGGACGGTTATTAGGTAATATAAAAAGTTTTATTCCTTTTCCATACTAAAAGATCCTTTATCGTAGTACCAGACTAATAAACGATACAAAATAGTAAAAATATACAGGGTGGCAGGGACATCGACGCACAACCAGTTACCATGGATTCAGTATATGATTCTGAATACCCCCCGCATTGAAATTTTTCGTCGGTTATTTAAATAAAAATTTGCTCTGCCATACATTTTGACCGCGTATGTATTGCACTTTTCTATGAAACAGCCGATTTTTTTTTGATAACCGGCGGTAAATTTCTTTGCTAAGGGGTCTAGAATCATGTGCTAAATTCATTGTTTCAGTTTGAGTGTCGATATCCCTGCCACCCTGTATACATAGGTAGCTACACATGCATAAACTCACGCTTTCTTTCCATGGGGGTAGGCAGATATACAGAACGCCAACTGCTACGATCCTAAAAAATATACATTAAATTGTGGAAAAACTGGAATAATTTTCGCTTTGAAACTCGAACTTAAAATAACCTGGAAAATAACTTCAGAACATCACAGCAGGTCAACCCTATTACGCCATCTATCTCCCCGTCACATACCAAACTAAAGTTCTACATGAAACTTTAAAACAACGCCATCTCTTAATACATGCAGCAAACAGATATCTTTTCTCTGCGAGATTTATTTTGCCACGAGGTTGAGCCGCTGTCAAACCAGAGTGAATTCTGTTTGTTCACGAGAAAGCTTTTTCGTGGTTAAAAGAAAAAAAAGCACTTTCAATTTATAAATCAAACATTAAAGTTCAACGTTTGTAGGTAATTTTTAATCAACCAGCTGAGAATGATAGGTGGCGAGATTTTCGGTGAGAAATAATATTTTCCCGCCGATTTTCCGGCGGAAGGCATTAACTGAAGAGATAGAACTTTGGACGTAGTGTTATGAAACCGGGTGATTTTGCCCGGCAGGCCACGCGCCACGCGATACGCGACACGCCACTCCGGCAGTAAATATGGCCCAAACCATAAACGCGAATTTGTGAACAAACTAAACTTATACTTTAGGATTTTTTAATGAGAATAGATGCCAAGTAGCTTTTTTATACTTGGTGAACAATCTCACATTAGGTTAGTTTGAAATTAACTTTTGTAAAAAAAACACGTGTGGCACTCGGGGACTGCCGCGGTAAAGCTATTGCATAGCATTTTTTATCAACTTATGCAATTATAATATTTTTTTTTATTTTATTTATGCAGTATTTTTTTTCTTTGATATTAATTCAAGTACAGTCGTACCATATACATACACGTTAAGCGAACGCTCGGCCGAGCTACATAGTAGGCGGAGTGGGGGGTGTTAGGTTTTATTTTCGTTACGGAATTTCTTGATTCGGTCGCCGCGCTCAAAGCCCGCGATAAAAGCTATGCAATAGCTTAAAAATATGCCAAAGTAATTGTTTTTAAAGTTCCTCAGGTATGTAGATTAAAAGTTTTTTTTTACTTCGAAGCTGTAAAAGAAGAATGGGCACCGAACCATGGTTTTTGTCCTGAAGCCCAATAGCCGTAAGATATGTATATACCGATAGAAAGAGCTTTTCGAGGAGAAACTTTGCTACTAACATGACATTTGCCAATCGTTAGTCATTTCAGAGTTAATGGCCTAAATAGGTGACTACTACAGCACCGTAGTTAAGGAATTTTCTTGGCCCAATAGCCGGGTCATTATCTTAAAACATGTCTAGTGAAAAAAATATGACTTAAAATTTATATCACGTAATTTTTACATTACAAGGAGTTCTTTGGCTAGGAGTTCTTTGGCTTTATCTTTGATGTTTTAGAAAACATTAATTTATTACCATTTTGCTCAGTATCTTAATAAATAAATTAGATTTTACATGGGTATACTTCTATTTTCGTTCCATTCCGTTACTAAATATGTATGAATATGAAAAGAAAACAAAGAAACATGTTATTTCTAAATTCGTTTTTATTTATAAATATAATCAACAATCTATACATAAAGAACAGTCAGTATGATACAACTATTATATTCAATTATTTATCAATACAATCATCTCCATTCCGATACTTTTTAGTAAAAATAGACACAACTTTATATGCTTATTATCTAAATTATTCCCTATATACTATTGAGATCTGTTTTTAATGTTTAACATAGCTTATTGTAGCTAAAACGATAGAAAATATCTATTAGTATTAGACGTTTTTTTTTTTTTAACAATTTATGTTAAAAATAATTTGGGACAAGTCACGGAAAAACCTTTCCGGTATTGGTATGGAATAGTAAAGCTGATTTCACAAAAGACTAGACAAGAGATCAAATTTCTTTGGGCAACTAATCAATTGAATTCTTATTCTCAGTAATTATCACTACAACAGATTTTTTTTGTCAATCAATGATACCTATTTATTAATATAAGTTACCTACCTACACTCACAAATTACGTAAAAGTGAATACATATTTTACTCACTTATACGTAATTAGTGAAAAAAAATACAAAATATAATTTTTAAATGCTTCGAAAGAGAAGACTTATTAATTATAAGTTAATAGCATGATCGATAACATTAATATTATTTACGAGAATTGGGCTTCCAACTCTGCAGGAGGTTCCCTAAGACGTGTCTCTATAACCAAACCGCGCGTTCACTGCTGAAGGCATGTTTTATATTTTTTTTATCAGCAAAAGAACGCGTGGTTTAAGGCTCATTTGCATGTCAATTCAAGTACGTTGATTCTAAGGATATATAGCACAGAAGTGTCGCCTTGCGCGGTATTCGTGCCTGTCTGCATGAGGCTTCAAGAAAATTACACGAGTTAAGGAATAACGTGTATATTGTATGAAGTAATTCCACCAAAACTAGAAGAATTATATAATTAAACCATTTTATCCTCCCGAAAATTACACTTACACATTATACAAACAACACACACAATTAATTAACAGGTACACATTATTGAGGATTCCTCGCCAAAACATTCTTTACAAATATAATCAAAAAAACATTCACCCTCAGTACAAGTAATACAATACCTCTTTTCACATGCCATACACTTTATTAAATCTTTAGAATTAAAGGGAACTTTTTGTTTACATAAAGCGCATGCTATGCAACGAGAAATGACTGTCCTCATGGAGAAGTTTGCATTCCTAAAGACGTTTTCCTTATTTTTTTTGTTCAGGTATGGCTTTAACGTTTTAGGTCTTTTATATTTTGATCTAGAGAGATCTGAATCTTTTGTATTGTCGGTCGTTTTGGAAGACGGTGCTGGTGCAAGGTGATGCTGAGGAATTTTGCGCCAAATTATCAGTAACAATATCGGGTGAAGAAAAATTTAAAATGTTGGCACAATCTTTAGTATGATTAGATGAATTAGTCGTGATACAAAAGAACTGACCTGATGTCAAATCTACAGAGGTAGAAGCCACCTCATTATCAGTTACAAGATCGGGTGAAGAAACGTCAACAATCGAAATACTAGCAGAAGTGAGGTGTGGAGAAGTAGGAATTATGGCACAATCAGTAATCAGATCAGATGAAGGAAAATCTATTAGAGAATCACTGTCTGAAAGCGAGTCGGTAGAGGCAAATATCATTGTCCAATCAGGTACAGTATCTACCGGAAGTTGAACAACTTCCGGTGGATACTTTCCCTGATTGGCCGAAGTGATAGACGAAGTCTTAGCACAGTCTAACGAGTGAGCTGAAGATAAGTTTTGGCCTTTATCATAAGAGGCAGCTGAGATTGGCTCAGATGGTACACATTTTGTTTCAGCTCTAACAAATGTATGATTTTTTAATAATTAGCAATCACACACTTCGTGTGTATCTAAGCAGCAAAAACAACTTAATACTCTATGATTTATTTATAGCGCCAGAGCGTGACATATTACTTGATGAATAAGCAAAGTGCCAGGAACTGCTTTCAAATTATTAGGAATTTTATACACAATGTGATCAATTTCCGGATTCTCAATATAAAAATATTTAATATTTATTTATCTTTTTTGCTCGATATCAATAATGGCAACAGGTAGGCACTTGAAAAATTTCACCAAATACTCAGTTGTATTTTTACTTTAATAATACGTAATAAAATTAAAATAAAATAAATATTTAAGGGCCACCAACGCCCACGCCATAACGCCATTTTTTGCCTATTTTTGCTCGATATCAAGAAATGGTAACAGGTAGGCACCTAATTTGTATACCTACTGTTCTTTACCTAGTCAAGGGTACGGAACCCTTCGTGCGCTAGTCCGACTCGCACTTGGCCGGTTTTTTTTACGTGGTTTCCCGGTGGGCCTATTCCATGATCAATTGTGGGCCTGTTTAATTAAAATAATATTGTATTAAATAAAAATTGGTACTATTGGTAATGATGAAATCGGTGTAAATTATGAGTAATTGGGAAAAACTATTCGTCTGATTGATACCTTATCTAATAGAACTTCAAGTGTAATGTCTTCTTCTTTTTTATTCTTCTCTTCCTTCTTCTTCCTGCTGCTTAAAACGTCCACTAATTGTTTCGATCACCTATCGACATTAATTACCTACCTCTAGTTGGCAGCATGTCGGAATTATACCACCTGCCCAAGTTATTTGATAGCGGGGATCGAATCCTTGAAGCCGCGGGTCCAATATGAACACGACGTAAGCTTATCGATAACAATGTATTCGAGATTTAATCAACGGTTTAAACTGCCTCTTCTCGCATCAGGCTCCGCGTAATTTATTATTGCATACAAAGTACTTAGTCCCTGAATACGACCCTGTGACTTCTTTTGTATAGCCGTCTGGTCATACGATTAGAAAAGGTTTTACCAGGTTGCGTTATTTGTGAAACCTGTAGAGTTTTCTCTGACAAAAGGAAATTCGCTCTTTTGTGCACCAAAAATATGACTTGGGATCTTACCACCACTTCTTTTCTGGTTATATGATTTAAGGCCAGGTTATGTTGAGCAAAACCTTCAGTTGTACATTTTCTTGCTATATTGAACTTCCGTTGTAATGTTCTGTTATGCAATCACCCCGCTGCTTTATAATTATCATTTAACAAATTGATTACGTCACGTAAATGAGCAGCTTACATGTGTAGTCAGGACAATCTAGGTACTGATTTGGCGACATGTCAAAATTTCGAGATTTCTGTGCTATATCAAACTTAAATGTTACTGTGTTTTTCACATAAACCTTCGGGAATAAGTTTTCGAAATGATTGTAAGGAACTAGAAACCTATAGTAGTTTAGAAGAACTAAGCGAACTCACACAGAGAGACACGAAAAACAACTTTGTTTCATATTGTAGATAGATGATAAAATACCTCTGTAGCCGAAATGTAGTTGCACGAGTACAATACATGTCTGCCTATTCTTTAGGAAATTCAGGCGGTATGTGTTGTTAGGTTAGTATAATAATGATCATGTTTACAAGTAACTGTTTATTAATTAACTAATGTATTACGAGAATTACGTTTTGTTTTTAAAGTCACGTTTAGGATGATTTAACGCCGAACAGACTTATATTTCAGACAAGTCGTGGTGGTAAAAAATGTTCTTCAAAACGAGATCATTTCAATTGATTATATGATATTGCAATTGCCATAAATGAAAACAGGAAAAGCGATTCCAAAACACAGTACAGAACTGGGTTTTCTACTGACATTATATAGAGATGAAATCGTTTTGAAAATAATGACAAAGAATAAGAACGAATTTCACCAATTAAACTAAACGCGAACAGCACATCTAATCCGCGAACAGTTTCGTTGGTGAAATTCGCCCTAGTGATAAGAGAAGAAGAAGACTAGAACAAGATGCTATCATAATTCACAATTTATGGGTCAAGCATATCGAGGTTATCGACTAAAGAAAAACTCATCTTTTAGGTACTCTACATTCAAGGCGATGCGGAAACAAAATGCCTCGTTAAACACGCTTGCGCATGGCATACTTTTTTTAGCTCCTACCTAAAAAGAATACCTGACCGATTGCCAGGTTATTTTTTTTGTATGACCTACATATTGTAGCACGTGTGCGTTGATACATGTAATCTCTACTGTTTCATTTAGCTCCTACAAAAAATCGGCTACCGAATGTGTGCCGTCTGCGAACGCTCTATCCTAACATTTCGAAGCTGTGTATCTCAAGAACAGTTCCTAGATAAATCGTGTAGGTACGTGACTTTTTGTGCAGAATTTAATTATTTATAAACTTGCCGTGCCACAAATTGACGTAAAACGAATGATTTACGAAATTTTTGCAATGAACTGATTTTTGACAGCAACTTTTTTCCGACATTTTGCCCCAATGGACACTCTCATAGCACTCAGGACACTCTAATGCATGCTCAGTGGAATTAAAATCTACGTTTGAGCAGGCCATGGTATGACGTTGATATTAGCTGCGGCAAGTGGGTTTGCAACGACTCTGTCAGTGTGTGGACGTGCATTATTATGCATAAACAGAAATGAAGCACCAAATTGGATCCGCAAAGGAATGACAAGAGCTGATACAATCGTTTCAACGTAAATCTGTGCGTTGAGATTGCCTCTTATTCAAATCAGTTCGGTTCTTCCGCCGATCCTAATACCCGCCCATATCATGATTGTTCCATCATTGTAAGCATAGACTTCCGCATGGTTGACGCTTGGCATTTTAAATGTTCTTGGCGTCCAGGGGTTCTCCACTACGTGTAGATTTTCTTTATAATTCTGGTCAGTCTGTAGGCTGTAAATTATCACGCTATTTGCTATGGGGGATGAGCAATATTGCATGATGTTAGTATTTTTCTAGTTTACCGCAAATTGTAAATGACGATCCTAAAGGTTAGAATATTGCAAATAATTACAGATTTAAACTTATCAGTGATTATCATCAAGCTACCTTTATGGAGCTAAGCAGTCAATCATCACATATTTAAAAACGGCTATTTTAGTCAACTATTGATAGTTGACTAAAAAGACGTTAGGTTATAATACTTTGTTGACAAAGCAAACAGCTTAGCGGTTCAACGACTGCTTTGCAATTTTTTTTTTTGTTTGGTTTATCATCAAATAACTGCTCTATTCCCATCCAATACCAAGAGCTAATACCATTTGGTATTAGTTTATTTCCGAATTTATTTTCTATTCCCAACGGGTACCACATTTTAAAACCAATACCAAAACAAGTTTGAAGAAATCAGATACAGTCAGGTTCAGTAAAATTAAAATGCTTTGAGTGACGAACTAAGTTTCCGAAAACATAATAAATGTTCCCGAAAATCCTAACCCTAGACGGTCGACGTCAGTGGCATCCCGAGGTTCGGTTGGTTAGGTTCCTTTAAACCCTTTAGACAGAAATAGGAGCCCCGCAAAGTGGGGCTACGTCGACCAGCTTATTAACCCTAACCCTATATTTAGATTACCCTAGATTTCGGTAAAACGCAATTTAAATAAAACTTTGTGTAGCTGAGTGTACAAAAAGTCACGCTTTGGTATTCGTTAATAATAGATTTTTTATTTAAAAAAATGTGGTACTCGTTGGGAATAGAAAATAAATTCGGAAATAAACTAATACCAAATGGTATTAGCTCTTGGTATTGGATGGGAATAGATCAAATAACTTCTCCAGCTCTGAGCAGAGCGGGAGGGCGTGTCAGACTTTTACTGACTAAAACCCACCCGAGTTCCTTCAGTTGCCTGTGCGCCAGGGCCACGGTAACTCTTACGAACAATCCGCGACCCCGGCAGCCATCGGCTCTATCGGACCCCGTCATTTAGCGCTGACAACTCTTCGAGGCGCGCGTGTTACCGGACGGCGAGCTACCCATTGCTCGCCGTCCGCAAGCCCGCGCCTACGGTGGCCGGGAATCGGCTATCGATTCCCGACGCCCAGGGTGTCTCCTCCTGCGGCGACAAGGGGCGTGAGGGCGAAACGATTTGCAACGGCTTTGCAAACCTGTGGTTGTAAGTTCGATTCCCAACTATTGATATTTTCTGTGATTAATTTGGAACGAAGTTCCTTATCGCATGGTATATTCTGCAAACTTGACGAGTGAGAGCTTTACCGGAAAATCTTTAACATTATGACCCCAGTGTCTCACTACCTCTCTCGAATGTTTTTGTTTTTTTTTTACATTTTGTTATACTATAATTATAATAATTGGTAGAACGTACACAAGCACTTGCGATTTAAGCCTCTTCTCTCATCTATGCTTATAATAAAACGAAATATTTATGGTTAGGAGACTGTTAGTGGGAAATCTCGTTTACTATCAACTGTTATTATTATTTTAGTGATTAGCCGTTCGTCATGAATAATCTGTAAGAATGCATCAGTCAGTGTTGTGTGACATTCGGTAGTAAAACAGGAACGAAGGCGTTCATTAATTCACTGAAAACAAAAATTTCGCAAGCAATGGGAAATTGCTACTGGAAGCTGTTTGTGTCGATCTCAGGACGAGGTGCTTCTCATACGGACAACTGAACGCCGACGCTTGTTCCCGCGTCACCAGTCCTGACTCTCTTCATATTTTGGGTGCTGAGACCGGAACTACAAACGTAGTATAAAGGGAAGTTTTATATAAATGTTGCTGTTATTTAGTATATTGTGGAGTCATACGACTTCCACACGACTGCAGTCGCGCGCAGAAGCTAATAAATAATAATATTAAAAAAACGTGTCCTGTCGGGGGACCCCC
Source organism: Dryobotodes eremita (assembly GCA_917490735.1). Classification (NCBI taxonomy): domain Eukaryota; kingdom Metazoa; phylum Arthropoda; class Insecta; order Lepidoptera; family Noctuidae; genus Dryobotodes; species Dryobotodes eremita. The sequence goes on along the minus strand of OU823241.1, from coordinate 28,815,909 downwards.
CGGCAGGAACGAAGTTCCTTACGCAGCACTCGCACGCACACACACACGTATAGAAAAGAAAGAGACAGAGAGAGAGAAAGTGTGAATGTAATACTCGTTTGTAATACAAAGCCATCTAGTAGGTATACGTTTTAAGAACCTCTCTTAAAGTTGTCGCCATCTTGGATTTTCATTTTGACCTTGCTAGGCTTTAGCACCCTCAAAAACCAAGTCCTGACACTCTGTACATTTTGGCTGCCGAGACCAAAACTACAAACTTAGTATACAGATACGGATTAAAATTTTGAAACTAGTATCGTGAAACAGTAGCTTGATTGTTCTGCTTCGGGCTACAGCTAACAAGCACCCGGTTTATTAAAGCTGATAAATTCAACAAACACGCTGTCACATCCTCATGTGTTAACATGTGCTCAGATTAGTTGGCTGAAATAATTGATATTATAACTCTATATTAATATGACAGCGTGTTAGTCGAATTTATCAGCTTTTCAACAACCGGTGAGATAATTACGTAACACACTAACAATAGGAATGGGTTTCATTTTGACAGTTCAACAACATTCATTGCGTTATATACGTTGTTGAGTAGACAAATTTTACGAACATATGAAGCAATGGATTAGCAATAGGCATCAAAATGATTCAGATTTTGATAGATAGTGTGTTACGTAATTAGGTTGCTGGTGTTAGTTAGCCATAGCCCGAATATCACTTTTTCAATTTACAACTGAAGGTTTGTACATACATTTTCTAGGAAAAATTAAGTAGGTATGTACGACACAAATATATTACCACGCGCATAATATTTTTGTCATTTTGAGTTTAAAAATTATTTATTTATTTAAATACATATAAGTACTTAAGTAGTTTACAAAAACAAAAATACATAGTAAAAAATTTATCAAACACTACAAAACATATATTTTTGTACTTTTTTGTTCTTCGTTAAAACCTTCCAGACAAAAAATCTTTAAAAATAAACAGTAAGTACAAACTGAAAAATAAGTTTAAGTTCGGAAGTCGGTGGCTTTAGTTTCATATTTTCGTTTTTTTCCACCGATTTCCGAAATTAAAGTAATTTTTCACTTTGTAGTGTTTTTTTAAATATAACACATAACATCACGCCTAAATTTCCCGAAGGGTTAGGTAGAGGTGTACCTATAGTACATCCACATTTCGCCAGTTATGTTTAAGTCCCATGTAATAGGGGCGAGCCTTTTGCCACCAACCGGGCACAAATCAAGACTCCGGGCTGCTACTGAAAAATTCCAGATGAAAAAACCCAATAACACTTTGCACGACCCGGGAATCGAACCCAGGACCTCATGCCCAACAGTAGCGCTTGCGACCACTAGACCAACGAGGTCGAAAAAAAGTCGGTTAAAGTCGGTTGTGTTTTCATTCCCAGTAGTAGTAGTTATAGTACATTCCCCCCTAAATATCCCACACCAAAACAACAGTGACAGGAACTTATAATAACATCATCAAAGTGGACTAAATACGTATATTGAAACTAATTAAAAATCTACACAAGCAAAGTTAAGAAAATTTATATTTATTTACCTTGTCACGGAAGAGTTTGATGTGGTGAAAAGAGAAATAAGTCTACGCAAATTGTCAACATAAAAAAGGATATCTTATAACAAATAATGTAAAGGGGTAGGTAGTTAGGTCTATTGTCACAAAAGTTTCCTTCATTTCCCGTGGCTGTAGCGCATTACTCTCCTGGCTCAGCCTGGTGTAACAATGACCGCAGTGGTGTGCCACGCTGCAGACGCCAGGAAAGGTGACGGTCGGCGGGTAGAATTGCCGGACCCGTAGCGATCTCGACGCGGCCACGCTCGTAAAATATTTACCCGGCGCGGAGCTTGTGGTTGCCCGAATTTGCCGGAAGGTGTTGACCCGGAACTCAGCGCCCGGACGCCTCCGATATTTCCAGATTGGCACAAGATGGCCAATATAAGTCATCTCCGCTGAATGTAACACCAAAGCATAAGCAAAGAGAGACGTACTAGTGCACAAATGAGGGTGGTGTGTGGTTGTCACGATCAGTACCTACGGAGTTTACATATGGAAGTGCGAGGCACGACATGACTTTAACATTTCGAATGAATGGATGAATGAATGATGGATTATGGATGAATATCTATTAAAAAGCACAGAACTAAAGGCAAATAAGTTGCATGAGAAATAATTACGCAGAAGGCATACTAATTTAAAACAATAAGACGTAATTAGCAAATAGGCACACGCCCTAAAATTACCTAGTTAGGTAGGTACACAAATATAAAACTTAATTAGCTGTTCAACACTTACCCAGTATCGTGTTACGAAAACATAGATTTTTACGAGATTTTCAGAGCGGACGGCACATGCGTCGATAAAGGTCCTCTTCATACGTTCGGATATGTCAACCACGCGCGTCACTAATAGAGACAGCTAATTTATGTTGTTAAGTAACCTAGGACATCCAAAAATCATTTATTTCAAATAGGCACATAAAAGCACATCCCTAATATTATTACGTCTGTGGTGTCTATGTCTTGACTTTTTATTGTTGTCATTCTGTTATTTTAATTAAAGTAACGATACAACGCCCTTTACACTAAGTTAGGGATTGCTCTTCCAAAAATCAAAGAACGATGTAATTTTGTTTATACATGTGCTTAAAAATATATCCGTTTCGCACGTTACGATTCTTCCATACAAACTTTAATACCCCCTAAACACCCATCGGGGGTGGTTTCGAAAAACTAATAATGTCAAACATTTTTATTTGCTTATGTACGCACGGCTACATATCAAGCTATACATTTCCAGTATAAGCTGACCTCTCATTGTACGGAAATCCTATACAATGCGAGATCAGCTTATACTGGAAATTATAGCTTGATATGTAGCCGTGTGTACGTATTTATGTCAAGTCCCAAGTTTGTAAACCTGCGGGCTTGCGGACGGCGAGCAATGGGCAGCTCACCGTCCGGTAAGAACCAGGCCCGGGTCGACGGCGCGTCGTGTTCTACGCGCGCCTCAAAGAGATGTCAGCACCATTGACGGGGTCCGATAGGGCCGATGCCTGCCGGGGTCGCGGATTGTTCGAAAGAGTTACCGTGGCCCTGGCGCACAGGCAACTGAAGGAACACGGGTAGGTTTTAGTCAGTAAGAGACACGCCCTTCCGCTCCGCCCAGAGCGGGAGAGGTCATTTGACGATGTCGCACCCAAAAAAAAAAAACGTTTGTAAACCTAATGCTGGCTTTAAGGCAGACAGGCGCGACGGGACAGCGCGACACAAAGGCGCCGCTCGTCGCGCGACGAGCCATGCCTTTGTGTCGCGCACGATTCGCGTTGCGTGTCGCGTCTGTTTGTAGGAGCCTTTACTCGCTTGCTAAATCTCAGCAAGCGTCCACAAACGTCAAGGCAATCTCACCGTGGTAACATAGGTGAAGTGAGCTGTCAATAGTGTCAATCCCATGAGGTGGAATGACAGCTCACTTCATCTATGTTTTCACGGCGAGAATAAAAAAAGAATGACCGGCTGTTCAGATTTACTGCAACCGTGCCTGACGAAAGCCTGACATGGCCCTGTGGGACCCATATTTCGTACCATTTGGGCTATGTCAGTCACAATGCCTAACATTTCACCGAAAAGCCTTATTTTGATAAATAAACTCGGAAACTAACACTACTACATACTTTACTTAAATGCAAGCAATCGCAGTATTTTTCACTAAAGCGTATTTTTTCATTATTATCCACTTAGCTCCGTTTCGTTCTTCAATTGGCAGATAAAGTTCTCAAAGAAGTGAAAGAAATTTTAAATAAGGTTTTCTTGGATTAGAACGGTTTTAACTCTCCTTTTAAACCAGGAGAGTCGAGAGATCATGAAATACAACGAAGTATTTCGTTTCATTCATATTCCTGTTGAACCAAAGATTTACTAGGTATTAAAAGTGCCAAATTAAACTTATGTTGTAGAGGATAATTTCCGTATGAATTTACGATTTCAAGTTCCCATTGGCTTTTAATGCCAATAAAAATAGGTACGCAGTCACGTGAGTGAAGCCGCGGGCTCAGCTGGTTCTAAATGCATCTACAAGGTCTAAGACTAAAAGGAATAATTTTAGCATGCGATGGACAGAAACCGTGCTATTTTAGGCAAAAGCATGTCTATAACGGCAGCAAAAATACTATTATTTTGAGTGTCTTTTTGTTTTTGTATTTATTTGTATAGTTAGTCATTTAATTTAGTACATAGTGTAAATATTTAGTCGTGTTAAATATTGTAAAAAATATTTTGAACAATAATAGTCGATTTTTCAATCGCCAGATAAATATCGGTGAAAAAGATATTGTGGTTTGATAGCTTTTGTAAGGAAAATATGACATGTCATAATTATTCCTCAGATATTGGGTTCGATATATTTAAGCCCCAATTACATGGGACCGACAGGCAAAATGTGGGTGTACTAATTAGGTACACCTCTGCCTAGCCCTTCGGGCATTGCAAGCGTAATGTTATGTTTATAATATAAATATTATCTGATCGCTAAAACATCTTGCACCCGTGTTTGCTATTGTTTTGGCGGGAGCGAAGCGGACCGAGTTTGCGCGAGGAGCTCACCCCTGTGGAGGGAGGTTCGCAATCAGTGTTCCACTCGACTTTGGACCATCCATACATTCGCTCGAAGAAAAAGTTCGTATTTCGCGCTTCACGATGAGGCCTAGTCGAAGTTTTACCCACGTTCATGACTACCGCTGCCCGTAAGTGTCTTTATTACTTATTGTTTTGATTTTACAACGTACATGTTCCGATATTGTAGCCTGTTCTATTTTTAAACTTTTCCCCTTATGAGTTGTTGTTTATTTTGTTAAAAGGGTTATTCGTTAATCTATACCTACTATACAGTGATTATTGGTAATAATGTGTCGATCAGGTGATTTTTTTATGGAATCGTTCAATGACCTCATGACGGCTTTGGTAGTTTGTTCTAGATTGTTTAACAACAGTGTTATCGTTCGTTCGTTGGATGGTTCATGCATGAATAGTACAGTCAATCCGACATCATTGGTTATATTAGCACTACAAAAATCACCCTTACTGCTACGACATAAAGGCGCTGTGAATATCGAATCGTTATTACTAATGTACGTTTGACTGTACAATAATATCAACTCAGTGTTGCCAGTTTTTAATTACCCGCCATGATTTTTGGAATACCGTTAATGTTTACAGTTAAAGTACTTGACTTCAGTGACTTATTTTCTACATAGGTACCTATTTATTTCATAATATTTGTAGCATACTTAGAGCAAGTTTTTTGTATAGTCCTTTCTTCAGGTCATCTAGTTTGTTTTAATCCGGAAGTTCTGAATTTAGAAGAAAAGTTTAAATGTTTCGACCCTGTACGATTTTTCGGTCTGCCATCTTGGATTGAAGATGTCATGATTACATTTTTACATGTTGGCAATACAATACTGAAATCAATATTGTAAACAAAACAAAAAAAAATGTAGGACTGCCCTACATTTTGGAAAAAAGCAACGTTGTGACTGGACTTGTTTGTGGATATGAGATATACTTTACCCTCTTATTTTCTCATCAACATAACATTACTCCTGTAATCCCCAAAGGAGTAGCAGAGGGTTTAGTACTTATTCATATGTAATAGGGAGGGCTCATGGGCAAAAATCGCTTGATGCATTTCCATTAGGTATTTGCCTTTTATGGCAATTTCCGAGTTAATCGCAGCAGGAGATAAAATCCTTCCATACTTAGTTGATTAGGTAGGTACCTCTTTTCAGCAGAAGGTATTTAAGCATTTAGGGGTTTCTTTTTCGTAAAATCTAAAAACATGGTTAAAATACGGGTTAGTTTCAAATTCATCGGGCCGCGCGTTACAATTGTTCCGTACAATCTTTAAAGGCTCCCACAGACAGGCGCGACGCGACAGCGCTACACAAAGGCGCCGCTTGTCGCGCGACACGCGGTGCCTTTGCTTCGGGCGTCGCGTCGCGCCAGTATGTACGAGCCTTTTGCTCCGTCTAAACCCCCTTTGTGAGATAGTTTTGAAAAACAGAATAATGTCAGCTTTATTATTGGAACAAAGTTCTTTAACGCGGCTTGCGTAGGAGTTGATTGTTAGAAATTGTCACGTAACGAAAAAGCGTTATGCCCCGTCCATGTGACTTTTCGTGTGCTTTTTCATGGTTTTCGAGGGTGGTAAAGCCGATAGTGAGATTAAAATAAAAATCCAAGATGGCTTCCGGAAAGATTTAACATTTCACGTCATGGGTGTCGTTTCACACACACACACACTCGTATATAATAGAAAGAGACAGAGCATCGTCGTACAACCTGTACGTGATGATCCAGTACATGATTCTTGATCCCCTGCGTTGAAATTTTTTATCGGTTATTTAAAAAATACCACTGTTTCCTAAAAAAGTGCAATACCTACGCGGTGAAAATATACCTATACAAAAGCGATTTTTTTTAGACACGGCGAAATGTTATAACCCCGAGTTGATCCAGAATCATGTACTGAATCCATGGACAAGTTGCGCGTAGAGGTCCCTGTAACCTGAAAATATTTTATGTAATAAGATATTTCTCTATCGATTTACTTTTGATTATTGTAACTCTTATTCGCCAATAGAATACATTTGCGCTCACTACACGAAGGCTTTGCAGTAATACCTTTTAATTTCCGAAAAATCAAACGGCAGAACCTTAATTTCGGTAAATTTTCCATTACGCTGACGTCCTTCCTGGGTGAAAACCAATTGATCAAGCTGAAATGATTACTAATGTATGGGAAATAGGATAGAAAATGATTGGGCTGGTTTATATGCGCGAACATGACTTTTCACGTGAAATTTATGATGGACTTAGGTACAAAATTACTACAGGTACTATAGGTATGGTACCGTATTAAGGAAAGCAAAACGCGAAAGCAGGTTTTTTTATTCCATACAACTGTGGCCAAATAATGTACCTTAAGAACAAAGGTACGAAAGTACAGGAAAAAACCCAAAGATTCTGAAAAAAATATAGTGGATATATTTATACATTTGTACGACCTGAAATTGTCGTTCAAAGATTTTAATAATTTGTAACCCAAGAATTATAGTCTGGCAATCTCGTGATACACTTCGTTTGATGATGCGTTTCGTTACTTAATTTTATAAACTTAACAAAAATAAGTTAACTTAAAAATGTTCTGATTATTCTCGTATTTTGTATTAAAAACAGTTTTTGTTTGCCTAGAACATTATTTTTGTAAAACATATGAAACATTATTGTTATTTCACTTTTCAGATTATTGTGCGTTAGCTTACTGACAAGCCAAAAGACTGTGCTCCAAGGATAATAATTATCTTTTTTTTTTGTCATTGTTTCTGTTAACCATTCATGTTAATGTCATATTGTCATTCCGTTTCGGTTTCCCGGCTCTATTCTTTAGTTTCCCGTCTCTGGAGTGCTATTTCGTGTGTGTGATTTCTTAATTGTTGATTTGGTTATTCTTCCCTGGACTTTCGATTGAATTCTTCCATCCTCTGACGACCTGGCTAACCCATTTGGATGTGACACTGATTTGGCTGCGATCTTTCTTGCGTTGGATCTCGATAACTGTGCTATTATACTCTGGACTTTGATTAAACGAACTTTTCACATAAACATGGTATCACAGCACCTGCCTCCTTCCTAGACTACATCCTACTTAGAGAAGGTTTTGAAAATGAGGAAATGGTATAAAAGAAAATAATAATCATCTTATTGGTTTTATTTCAAATATCCCTAGCAACTAAATTCTCATTGGCATACACACTCTAATTAATAATTCCTTGTTACGTTGTCATTACTACCTATTAACCTTCACAATGAAAAACAACCTGCCGCAATGGTATAATACGGCTATACAAAAACATTTTCTTTTGTGTTTTTTTTTGCTCTTACGTGTCATAATCGTCTTATCTAACTCGGAACGCAAATTATTGATGTGAGCGCTGTGAGCGGTTATGGCTTAATTCGGAATGTACCGCTGGTCTCACTGATGTAATATTTTGACAGATGGAATAGTTTAACAGCTGTCACTGCTGTTATGAACTCTCGTTGAACGCAGTTACGACGTGAAGTAGTGATTTTTTATATTCTTTTATTTCTTAATTTATCGAATATTGGAGGATTTTAACTACTGCTAATAACACATTTTATTTCGCTTTATTTTGAATTTCGCTTGTAATTCGTACCTCGGTACCAGTTTTGGCCGGAAAAAAACACCTACTTTAAGCAAACAAACAAGTAGAGGCTGTGATTTTAATTTTTGTAATTGTTTAAACCTTCTTAACTGAAGAAAGAAAGAAATAAATAAGAAACGCATTTTTTTTTTAAAGTCTTTTGAGTACAAATGTGTAGGGGCTAATAGCACACTAGGAATATAATAAATTTTCGAGTGGATTGATATTCAATTGGCTGCAATTGGCTGTTTATGTTATGTGTATTTGAGGTTTCGTTAGAAAGGTCGTTCTAAAATATTGCAGGTGTGTGAAAACCATTGATAAATGATAAATGATAAATGATTTTATTTCTGTAAGTAGGTTTGTACAAACACTTTTACACGTCAATCATGTTTTTTAAACTAGATGAGGTCGGCGTTTCCTATCTGACTACTCTGAGAAGAAAGGCCGAAACAAACTCAGAGGTCACAGTCTCTTTTAAAGTCCAGACATAATCTTGGTCAGGTCATGCGAAGACCATGCAGATTGGTATCTGAAATGGTCTTTTGAGGAAAGAACCACACAGTTTGAGTGGACCTGTCCAGTCAGTGCACGCATTTGTCAGTAATCGTGCAGCTCGACTCAGGAAGTCAGGACTTAAGGAGCTCAACGATTCGACGAACAATACCAAAGAAAGGACATTTGGGTAGGCCGCATAAATTACTCAAACTGCCAGATCATAATTAAAATTAAATTAGAAAAACAAAAGCAATTACCCACATAGTCTTCACATTCACAAAATTAAAATAATATAATACTTTACAAGTAAATACTCATGTCATTGTATATATAAAATTTATCAATGTCAATGTGTATATATAAATTCGGTAATAATGTTTGAAGATCATGTAGATCGGTGTCTGAAATGGTCTTTTGAGGAAAGAACCACACAGATTAAGTCGACCTGTCCAGTCAGTGCACGCATTTGTCAGTAACCGTGCAGCTCAACTCAGAACTTAAGGAGCTCAACGATTCGACGAACAATACCAAAGAAAGGACATTTGGGTAGGCCGCATAAACTACTTAAACTGCCAGACCAAGAATAAAACTGAAAAAAAAATGACCCACATAGTCCTCATATTCACAATAATGAAAATAACATAATACTTTTTATAGTAAATATTCATGTCTAAAAAGAGTTAGCATTATTATAGCATTTGTTTAATTCAGGGATCCGTTTGCGAAATATTAAGCTTTAAAGTGCAAATGTTTGTTAGAGCCAAGTGGCCCCGCAAGTGCCAAGTGTGCGAGCTAAATTGCTGTTTATGGATAGGTGAAAAAATTCCCGGCAGTGGTATATACCTACAAGGTAGCAGGGACATCGCGCAAACTGAAACCATGAATTCAGCACATGATTCTATACCCCGTAGCGTAGAAATATTTAGTCGGTTATAAAAACTGCTGTTTCATAGAAAAGTGCAATACCGACGCGGTCAAAATGTATGTCAAAGCTAATATTTTTTTATAATATTTTTTTTTTTTTTTTTTTTTTTTTTTTTTTTTTTTTTTTTTTTAAAACGTTGCCCCACTCTAGGAATGTCTCCTGTATTGTGGGTGCGTTTACAAACATTTAACTCACATACACAAACAGCCAGACCCGGAACAACTACTTGTAGGTCATACAAATATTTGTTCCGTGCGGGAATCGAACCCGCGACACGCAGCGCAGCAGTCAATCGCTTAAGCACTGCGCCAACCGTGCCGTCAAATAATTGACACATTTCAACGCAGGGGTTGCAGAATCATGTACTAAATTCATGGTAACAGGTTGTGCGTCAATGTCCCTGTCAACCTTTAGAACGAAGTTAATAGGAAAACTATCACAGCTAAGTAGGCCGTACAACTTAACGAGTATAGTCAACCAACTTACATTTGCAGTTAGAATATTACGTATGGGAGAACATCTTTTTCAACTACAATGTTAAGTTTGCTTTTGGGATAAATTCATCCCAACTACGGAACCCTTCATTGTGCGTGGTCCGACACGCAGTTGGTTGTTTTAACCGACTTCAAAAAAAGGAGGAGGTTCTCAATTAGACTGTATTTTTTATGTGTTAGCTCAGAACTTTTTCTGGGTGAACCGATTTGGATGATTCTTTTTTTATTTGAAAGCTGGTGCTTCACACGTGGTCCCATTTATTAACTTAACTTAATTTGATTCAGTTATGTCTAGCAGTTTTTGAGTTATCCTTAATACTGCCTATTTTTTCCACTTAGTTTATATTGATGATGTTTTAATAATTTCCTGTCACGGTTATTTACATATCAAGTAGTGGTATACGAATGTGTGTGGGGTAGGTACCACAATTAAAAAGTGAAAACGAAAAACTTTTTTTACAAAAAAACAACTGACTTCCAAAAAAACACACTAGAAAACATGAAAAATTACTTTCAATTTCGGAAGTAGGTGTCTTTGGTTGTGTATTTTCGTTTTTGGCCACAAAAGTTTTTTATTAATGTCATATTTTACGAGGCGGATGCCCCAAAATTCCGCCCAAAATGTATGAGAGTTGCTCATCAAGGCGAGTAATCTTACCTAGAGCCTTAAACACAGATCATTACAGTGTTATAAAGTCAGATAGACCGCAACAGGTACTTACTGGCTGCCGCTGGAAACAAAAGCTTTTGATAAAACAATGGACTGTTGAAGTTTGTTCAGCGTCAACTTTTGATGAGAACAACTAATGAAAGTTGTACAACTATCACAGCTGATGAATAAAAAATACTTCAGTTTTTATTTTACATGCGGGACAACTCATTGATTGGATTTCAGTAGGCATTGGATGCTTTGGTTAATTAGAGATTGCAGGCCGTGTCGCGTTGTATTTCGAGTAGCAGAAAGTACTCTAAATACGGTGAAATGACCTACTGGGAAACCTGAAGTGCAAGTATGATTCATTCTTACGATCGACATTAATATTATCAATTCAAACTTCAGGTTTCGGTACCATTTTCATAGTTCTCGAAAATGAAAATAAAGACAAAATGAAAATTCAATTTGTGGGCCACCATTTCGTTGGTCGTAGAATACGACAAAGAACAGTAAAAAAAGAAATCTTATCTATCATGCTAATTATGATGTCTTTGAATTGATACAATGTCGATCGTTAAAAAAGAACTCCTGCGCTGTACTGACAGATAGTGTTACAGTTGAGTTAGTAGAGAATTTACTTATCTACTGTGTTCGATCATTAAGTTCCCTTCAAAATGGTTGAGCTGAATGGTGCTGTTCCATACGTCATGTTCGTGAACGGGCGCCGCCAGTAGGGACTGGTCATTTCTTAGCTGCCACGGCTTATTTTAATTTAATTTAATATTTGAGTTGTTTTTGTCTTTTTATTACGGACGCTTTTAACGTTCTGCAGCGTTCTCACATGCATAATTTCAACATGAATGGTGTAACTAATATTTTGTAACCATATTTTGATTTAAAAGAGTGTCTTGGAGTTTCTTGCCCGTTCTTCTCCATAGGTACCTCCTACGCTTTGGAATGGGCAACTAGCTTCATCTTTCTGACTGACTGACCCCTTGACAATTCAAACGTGCCTGTAATTGGTTTATTTGAAATAAATGCTTTGAGTTTTAGTTTACTAAATCTATTGAAATACTACGGAAACGTAAACAAGTACAAAAAATAACATTTCCTTTTGACTTTTTTAATATTTTGTCTTCATGATTATTAAAATTTCAAGACATTTGTCTTCCCGACACAGTCGAGAGCATAATTCATTTCTTTAGTAAAGTGTTTCATTCAATCTTATTTATTTTGAAAAGTGCTTTCTGTCAATAAACTAAAAAGCTTTTATTTCCACTGGCGACATCTGTTGTAGAACGAATTCTTGATTTATGAGATTAAGATTCTTAAAGAGACCAATAAGCCCTCACCGGCTGTCTAAAAAATATTTCAGGAAAATGTACGGTTGGCCGCATGTCAATGGCTATACGAAACCAGTATAAGCGAGCCTCTTATTCTATTGAAACTCCGTACTACTCGAGGCCAGCGCAAGTTTAATGTGTTACCATTACGGAATGGAACGTTTTCCCAAAATATTCAACCTGCTTGCTTGCGCCAGAAGGCAATTTTCATTAGAAATTGCAACGACAGGCGTTACTTTTAAGACTCCAACTGCTGATACGACATTATATATCCTCAGTTTTTGAGTTATCCATATTTCGAACATAATGATCAGCCAAAACTGAAAATAAAAAAGTTTGGCCATGGATTTGGAACAACCTTTATGCAAACTACTGGACAAAAACTTCTATCGAAAATTCAATATACTTTAGCCTGTGTTTTTTTTTTCTGCAGAGCCCATCTTCGGGATATCCGAGACCGCTCTGTCCTGCGTCTCTTCGAGGCTACGGATATAGGAGGCGGTGCCTTCCCTGGTGCTGTCGGCGTGGGTTCCCTTGCCATGCCTGCTGCTGCTGCACCTCCATGCTCTGGACCGCCGAGCTGGGATCAAGTACGTATCACCTTGCAGTCCTATACTCAAAAAACTTTAAGATTTTGTAATGTTTGGATTTGGATGCTTAGGTTTGGGTACCAAAAATAATGTGAGCAACGGCGGATATTGATTGTTCTGCTTCGTACCAAGCAACACACCATAAACTACTGACTTCGTTTCTTCTTTGATTTTCAAGGTCTTGTTTTGATGCGGCTGACTACGTGATTTTTTTTCTTGATTTTGGAATTATTCTTGTGTTCTGCGAAGTCTACGAGTTTTCCTTACAGTCGTGAGAGTAAAGTTTACCTTTAACGTTTTTAGTATCATGGTTTAATAAGATCGAAATGAATGCCGTTGCCGTATAATATTATTCAGCACCCTAATTGCGTAACACACTATCAGTCACAATCTGAATCATTTTGAAGCCTATGGCTAAACCATTTCTTCATATGTTCGAAAAATTTGTCTGATCAATGACGTAAATAACGCAATGAATGGTGTTGCACTGACAAAATGAAAGACATTCGTACTGTTAGTGTGATACGCAATTACCCCGCTGGTCAGTAAGTGATGCAACACGATGCGAACCGAACCGAACAATCCAGTACATCAAGCGTATCGGAAAGCTTCCATCAAGCAGCACTAACTGGTCAACAATAATAGACACATGTAGCTACTGTCCAATGAAACCACACCACTACTACAAGCTGGAGGCAAGATTGAAAGCAAATATGGAAACAGTCATCTGTCGATAGACATGATCAAATTATCTCTTAGCTCTGTCGTTGAGGAATGGGGAAATATTGTCAGTGAAATGATTTCAAATATTATTGTTATTTAATGAAGCAGATAAATTTCGCCATTCATATATAAGTTCAGAATAGTTTATTGAAGAAAACTTATATCTTCGTTCCCTGGCTTTAAACTAAAGGAACGATGTTTAGTTTTTATTTATGTAGCAAAATTATGTGGTTATGTGGAAATCTTTTGAAGTATCTGAGATATCTTTGATATATCGGTATCTTTTGATATATTTGAGATTCGGATTGTAACCATTAGTAGAAATATGATAACTTATAATTGAGTAAATAAACGCTTTATCGTAGGCATGTATAAAATCGATCCAAATTTTAAATATAAATAGAATATATTTGATTGTACACCAAAATTGTAACACAGCTAAAAATACTAATTCATAGGCTAATATACTCACTGATCCCTTCTTGTGATGTTCCCTAGGCTAGTAACTAACTTCGATGTAGCGTTGTTCGTCACTGTTCTAACTTAACCCATAAAGTCGGCGTGAAGACGCTTAGTTACTGCGACCAACTTTAACGGTACAGATTGCTGTTATTAAAAATAACAGAGTTAATAGTATTTCATTAAGTGACCAATAATTTACCAAAATTTTGCTTGCTAGATTTTCGAACAAGCAAACAGACGCATTCTGGTGAACCTATGCGTGTTGAAAAGGCGATCACAATTAATAAGAAGATCAAGAAGGTTTTATAGAATCGATTAAATATTCCCTAATAATATAGGTATGAGAAATTCATTTTTATTTCGGTTAGGCCAACCTTTTTTTTTTTAGTTGGGAGCCTGTAGACTCTTTCAAATTTTTTAAATATATCTTATTAACATACATTTTTTACGTTACGACGAAACAGCAGCTCATGTGCTTCTAAACTGCCCGGTGGTCGCCACGTACAGGGCAAAGTACTTCGGTAACCCAGGTACCCTACGTGAGATTGTCAGCAACACCAAGGCGTTGCTGGCCTTCTTCGAGGAGCTGGGGTGGATCGAATGATCGATTTTCCCACCCGTACGCAAAATACGCGCATTGACGTGGAGTTGCGGACACCAGCCCGTATTACCTATTACCTATTACCTATTAACATACATTTTTTTAGTTTTTGGTGTGGCTCAGGCGGGGCCTAACGGGGTTGTTGCTTAGTTACGGAGTAATGTGTTGACTCTTAATGTCACATAAACCAAATACGTGGTATTTGCACATCGATCGAACATGCTACCCTCACGTTCATTGTCAATTACGGCTCACACGTGTTGGTCAACCTACCAGCCTTGCGTATTTGCGTGTCCTTCCTTTCAAAGGACTGGAGTTACATTCGACCAATTCCTTAGCTTCAAACAACAGAGAGACGTCCTGGTAACGTGATTGCGCAAACTCATTTATATATTTAAGAGTTAGAGGCATGTAGCCAACGTTCGTACCATCAAGATGGTCTACTATGCCTTGTGTCAGTCGCTTATTGACTACTGCATCATCTCCTGGGGAGGTGCTGATAAAACGCAAATGATGGAGGCGGAAAGAGCTCCACGTGCCATGTTTAAGGTGACTGCGGGTCTTCCCTTTCGATATCCTATAGTCGACTTATACAAAAAGTGGGATGTACTGTCTGTAAGACAAACTTTCGTTCTGCATACAGTCTTTAAAAAGCACTCACAGCTAGCTTATGATTCGGATTTATTGATATAACGGATTCGATTCGGATAAACGAAGAAAGTGTACTGTATGCAATACAAAGTTTTTCCGTTTACGTCTATCCCACAAGTTTTTCTGTTACCTAGGGGATTATCTATATAATGTCATTAACAAAGGTCAACATATATATTCCCTACACAAATCCAGTTGTAAGAAAAAAGTAACAGACTTTCTGAAAACTCTTTCTTATGAGGACACAGAAAAATTGCTCCACACAATTACATAATACTTGCACTCAAATACTTACCTACACATTCACCACCATTCACGTACACACGCACCACCATTCACCTTCACGTTAACCACCATTCACCTACACATTTACCACCATTCACCTACACATTCACCACACACTCTGTGACTGCTTTTGTTATTTAATTTATTTCTTTTTATTTTAAATTGTTTCGTAGAAGAGTACATGTTACCTGCCTGCTTATTTATGATGCCGCGAAGTGGAGCCTTTTTTTTTTTTTTTTTTAGGTGGGAAATCATCAAATGACGTCTCCCGCTCTGGGCGGAGCGGAAGGGCGTGTCAGACTCTTACTGACTAAAACCCACCCGTGTTCCTTCAGTTGCCTGTGCGCCAGGACCACGGTAACTCTTTCGAACAATCCGCAGCCCCGGCAGGCATCGGTCCTATCGGACCCCGTCAATTTTGCTGACATCTCTTTGAGGCGCGCGTGGAACACGACGCGCCGTCGACCCGGGCCTGGTCCTTACCGGACGGCGAGCTGCCCATTGCTCGCCGTCCGCAAGCCCGCGCCTACGGTGGCCGGGAGTCGGCAATCGACTCCCGACGCCCAGGGTGTCTCCTCCTCCTGCGGCGGCTAGGGGCGCGAGGGCGCAGAGATTGCCTCTCCCTTTCGCGCTCCGCCTCCTCCTTCGCGAGCATTAGGTACTGCTTCGCAGAAGGAGGTGACGGCTTCCCATTCCCTCTCGCTCCGTACCATGGCCTGAACCAGGGCCGGACGCGAGAGGTCGCCGCCGCCGATCGCCGCCACGAGGACACGGCGGTGCTCCGCCCAAGCCGGGCAGACCTCCACCGTATGCTCCACCGTGTCCTCTGGTCGATCCACGCAATGATAACACCCGGGCGTTTCCTCCCGCCTTATACGAAACAGGAACCTCCCGAAACAGCCATGTCCGGTGAGGACCTGCGTCAGGCGGAAGGTGAGGACGCCGTGGCGCCTCTCAAGCCACTCCTCAAAGAGGGGTCTTACCGCCGCAATTGTGGCGTGCCCTGCGCTGGGTTGCGACAGTCGTACTCTCCATGCCGCCATGAGATCCCGCCGGAGCTCTGTCCGCTGTGCCGTGATTTCTCGCGGCAGCGGAGTTACGCCCCGGCGTTTCGCCTCCTCGCGCCACTCCCAAACGTGCGCGAGGACCTTTGCCTCCAGATCCCACGGCGGCAATCCGGCAAGGAGGCTCGCCGCCTCGCAGGAGACCGTGCTGTATCCCCGTACCATCCGGATGGCCATGACCCTTTGGGACGCGTTCAACCGGCGGGCTGGCCGGAGCCTCAATGAACGCGCCCACACCGGTGCCCCGTAAAGGGCCATGGACCGCACGACCCCCGCGTAGGCGAAGTGGAGCCTGGTGACCTGTAAAGGCTCGTACACACTGGCGCGACGCGACGCCCGACACAAAGGCACCGCGTGTCGCGCGACGAGTGGCGCCTTTGTGTAGCGTTGTCGCGTCGCGCCTGTCTGTGAGAGCCTTAATACAGGTTTTTTTTCTAAAACCTACCTCAGGCACTAGCTCTCACAATGTGAATTTGTAAAGTTCAAAACTGTTGAGTGCTACAAAACCGTTGTGAGAGAATAGTACATTTTGATACAAGTGGAGAATTTTTTGCCATTGCATTCGAGGCGGAATGTACACACACGACCCGTAGGCGAGGGGATTATGGACCCGAGAACTGCAGTAACAAATGTCCACGTGTATCAATCGACGTTTTTCAATACACTTTTGAAGAAATAAAATAAAATAATGAAAAATATTTTTGTCATTCAAATATTTAATTATTGAAATACCTACTCGTAATACTGTATTATTAAAGCAGCAATTATGAAAATGATACACAGCGGATTTTGTTTGCATTATCACGGTCTGTGAAATGTTATTGTTAACAATTTCGTTAATTTCACTGTTTTGTGTGTTGTGAATGGTGGAGATGTCGGAATATAGGAGGTGGAAGGGTGTTCTAATTGGTCTTCAGTAGTTATAGGAGGTGCCAAATCGTTATTGGCATATGAAGCAGAAAGCTGCGGTTCAAGACAAAACTTCTTAGGGGCTGGCTCCAAATTTATTGCTTGTGTTATCTTGGCACCAATGTTTGTCTTGTTGTGTATCGAGTCTGCGATATAAGATTCTGCACCTGTGTTAGACCGCTATCCGCCATTACGCTTTAAAGTCAACATGTCGGCTTCAGCATCAGCCAGCAATGTAGCTGACGTTCTTCTAAAGCTATGTCCGGTGTAAGAATCGGCATCTGGTAATCCTAAAAACTTAGCGATTTCCTTTGGCATAGCACCAAATTTGTTCAGAACAATAGGCTGAGCCATGCATTTACCCTTTTGATCATTTTGAAAAAAGCGATAATTTGTTGTTTTTGTGAAACGTAGAGCTTCGTATTTCTTTACTATGTCATAAAATGGGCTATGAATTGTAAATGATCGTGGAATATTGTTTTTAGTATGGGTGATTTTGACTAAAACCAATTTGTCATGATTTTCGATATCTTTTGTTGTGATATTACAAAGTTCCTGACTTCTACATGCGCCATTTATCCCGAATATTAACGCAAATATTTCGTTTAGCATACGGACGTAGGCTAGGCATAATAGATTGTTCAGTTACTGACCTTTGTTGCCAAATACTGACTATCCGGAGCTGCTTTCAAAAATCTCACAACGTCGTTTGCTGACAATACCTTTGATTTTTGTCCAATATAACCGACAGAGCGTCTTTTTAGAAACGCAGTCAAGAATATGGAACGTTGGAATATGGTTTGATGTCGACGCCGTGTTTTTGCAGAACCGTGTTTTTTAACATGGAATGTATACTCCATACCGTGTTAGGCTTATATTTATTGGCCAGTTCATTGAAATATGCTAAAAACACTTGCTCCGAAAATGACAACGCATTTTTATTGATTTTCCTCTGAAGAAAAATTTGCAAAGTTGCCATATATTTCAGCTTTGATTTAGATGGCAACGGGCTATCTCAGGCATTTTGTGCCTCAATCCTGATATTTGGCGGCGCAGCATCTGAAGAATTCTCTTCAAAACTTAAATTCGTAATTTTTTCGCAAATAATGCAAATAAATAAGACTGAATTTGCTTTTTTTCCCGCGCTTTACCTTCGCAGGTTAAAGGAGAGGCAAAGGTATAAAGCCGCTAAACAGCCTAATATAAAAAATAGAAAATTCAAATATTTTTGTGTTTAGAACACAAATAAATGTTAATTTGTTCCTAAACGTATTTTTTTTTTGTAATAATCATGGTTTTTGATGATATTCTATTTATAAAATATTAAAAATAAAATAACGCCGTAAAGACGCATATCTCTTTGCCGAGATTTTAAAAAAACAATCACCGCCGACTATAGGCATTGAACCAATTTAGACTAAGTATAGGTATAAATCTGTGGCAATTTTTATTTCCGCACACGTGTTGGCAAATGAAAAAAACGCACGCGTGTGAAATACATTGTATGTTGAACCTAATCGTAGTGCGATAAGAACCAGTCTTCGAGGAAGTGTATTCAAAAATAAATATACTAATTTTATTTTATTTACCTATACGGGAAAAATATTAGGGTGTTTTTTATTAGTCCACTTAAACATCATCATTCTGTTGCCGTTATCACAATTTATTTGGGGCGGCGCAAGTCGTCCTCTTTCACATTTCTCTATTTAATCGTTATTTTAGTTGTCACCCCCTTTCTAACCATATCATCTTTTAAAATGTCTATCCATCGTATTTAGTGTTTCCATAATCTTAAAACCACATTCATACCATAAGTCCACTTAATATCGTTTTTTGTTTATAGGATCAGAGCTACTTCAGCGAACCTGAGATCGACTCGGAGTACCATCATCAGCACGTGCATAAGACCAAGGTAAGTTGGAGTTTCACGTCCAAGTCCACGTCCAACGTGGTTACCATCAAAGGTAAGTCTGTTTTGTAACCTTCAGTATACATTTACAGCAGTGGCTGTTTTTTCCTGAGGAACTATAATCTTTGGTGGTTTGGGCATTTCATTTAGTGATCAACTAAATGATATGATTTTATACAGATAAATTATACCATATACAACGAATAAACTAACACCTAGAAATATAACTGTTGTTAGTTTGATGGCGTGAAGATAATGATGTTATCACCATCCGGATCACTGAATAACAGCAAAACATCTAACGTGTCTCGTGTGCGCAAAGTGTGGAAATAAACAAGAATTTTTTACACTTTAAAGATTTATTTTAAAAAATGGTAACAAATTGGTAAGATGAACTTAAAACTAAAGAAAAATCGAGCAACCATTTAATGCATTCTTATAACTACAATAAATAATATAAACACTCGATGAGTCTCGACACCCAATGACTAATTTACACATCCCAGACTGAAATCATCTGGCAGCCTCAAATCAATTAATTGTATTATTTTTGATAAAACTAAATATATTATATCTTTAACACTTAAAATAAATGGCGTTTACATAAGAAAGACATTTGAAAATCAATGTTTAGTCGTAGATAAAGCTGGACTCCTTGTCGTTTAAAGGATTAATAATACAACTTGTTTCTGCTCGCGGCTTCGCCTGCTTGGAGTCGGCAATTATCCCATGGGAACGTGCTACCGGGACAAAAACTAGCCTAAGTCCTTCCCCAGGATGCCATCTATGTCCTTACCAAATTTTATTGAAATCCATTCAGTGGTTTAGGCGTGAAAAGGTAACATACTACTTTACTTTAGTTACTTACTTTACTACTTAGTTACTTTCGAATTAATAATATTAGTGTGGATATGAAAAACCCTATAAGTATTTATACAAACTTGACATTTATAAACGTTTTATATGCATCATCACTGAATATGATGGGATGTCAATAGATTTGCGCCTGAGTCCATTTTTGTTACGACTGTTTCCCAGGTACACTCTTATACAAGTTTTGATAGGTAATTGTTTTCGGCAAGTCTTGTCGAAATTATGTTTGACGTTGTTTCGGACATGTATTGCTAATTACTTTGTTCACCTTTTCGATTTTTTTTATGAGTCTACAACTAGTATAAAACTAGTTACAATTTGTTTTAGGTGTAAACAATAAACGGTACTAGTAGACACAACATGTAGAATATATGTTTTATACCTTGGTGTATACGAGGGGTTACAAGATGGCTATAAAACGTTCATGAATAAGTATGTTAGTCTTTGTACATTAAAGTTAGAATCCAGGGTAAATTTAAAAAGCTCGGCAAATTGGTAAGCCCTTGTAGTAATGTGCACCGCTGTACAGTTTCTTGGGGGTAGACCTCCAGGAAATCACCAGAGCCTTCTTGAACGGCTCCGGAGCACAGCCGCTGCAGACCTGCATCACGGCCCTAACTTCTGCTTCGGCAGGCTCCCTCTCGTCAACCTGAAATTTTAAATGTTTCTTAGATACTGTTTGTGTATTAAATTTGTTACTTTGGTTTTTTCTAGCACATGAGAGGATGAATTTGACTGCAATTTTACATGACCGCTATTTAAAATTAAAAGTTCAGTGATATAAATTAAACTAAAGATGAATTTCACCTGAACGTAAACAAATTGCAACGTATAAAATAATCTAACACTACTATTGTATTACTTGGATACAAATTCATAGCACAGTGATACTTGATCAATATTGAGCTTGTTGGAGCAAAGATCAGTTGGGTAATTACGTAACACACTAACAGTAGGAATGGCTTGCATTTTAACAGTTCAACAACATTCATTGCGTTATTTACGTTGTTGAGCAGACAAATTTTCCGAACTTAAAAAACAATGGATTAGCAATAGGCTTCAAAATGATTCAGATTGTGATAGATAGTGAGTTACGCAATTAGGGTGCTGGTATACATATTCAATCAATCTGCCTGCCTTTTTCCAACTATGTGAGGTCAGCTTCCAGTCCAACCGGATGGAGCTGCATACCAGTATTTTACAAAGAGCGGCTGTCTGCAGCTACTGGGCAACATGACACGTCTTTTTAACACTGGTTGTCAGACTTTCGGGCTTCTGACTACCCGTAACGACTGTCAAAGATGTATGAATGGCATCCGGGACCAACGGCTTAACATGCTTTCCGAAATACTTAATAGTTAACTAAATTGACACCTATTAATAATAAAGTCTAAGCTTCTGGAAAGGATCTCAAGTTCCTAACGTAATGAGTTTCCTTTCGTTTACACTTTTACAAACAAATTTATTCTGATTTCAAGCTTCTGCACTAGTTAATTAAATGTATTTGCCGATAACAATTAACTTCTCTGTAATGAAACCTAACGTGTTTTTCTTGTTTGCGTTCGTGATATTTCCGTTTTTAATTTTTAGCGGAAAACTATTCCGCAACTTTGAAAGCAGCGGGTTGAATATTTTGTTTAGCGGAGACTCGAAATTAATATTTGCACTTGGTTTTTAGTGTAACTAACTAAATGACTTACACTGACTGTATCTCACTCAGCTCTGACTGCACTCATCAATACTAATGAATTGTTAATAACTAAAGCAGTAAACTTGACCTGGATTTGAACTTCTAGATTAGCTTGTTAACACATTTCAAACAAGCTTCCGCCCGCACCTTCGCCCGCGTGAAATTCTTTTTCCCCGACCCACCCCGTCGCATCGCATCGCCTTCCTGCGCTATTAGGTTCGTTTTCGGTTAGAGTTCTTTCTGACTATTTTTTTCTTTTTGCGCGGCTCCTAAGGGTCCTAGCGTGATGTTAAATAGTCTATAGCCTTCCTCAAGAATGGGGCTAACAAATACAAAAATATTTTTTCAAATCCGACCGGTAGTTCCAAAGATTACCGCCTACATATAAACTTACAAACAAACAAATACCTTTTTATAATACTAGTATAGATGAAGCTGTAGGTTTTGTAGCAATACTATAAAATAGTCTTAAATACAAAGAGACAGTGTCTATAAAAGATGGATTTGGAATGTGGGGTCAGCGAAAACTTGTATTAACCTACAAGTCGAAACAAAATAACATGACTGTATTAAAATGTGATAAAAATTTACTTACTACGTCTTTACGTGAAAACAGTTTATGAATTTACGAGCGTATCCTTAGTTTGATGCCCAGAATTAGTAATATTGCAAAAATTTTAGCTTGAGACTAAAATTATTACACTTAGTCTTTGATGAAACAGATGAGGAGAGACAGTTGAGGGAAAGTACGCGCAGGAAAGATTTTAAACACAAAATAATACCCCAACTTAAGATTGTCTGACATAGTCCTCAATATCAAGCAGTGCGGATTTTAAACAGGTTGCCATTGGACTTAGAAACTATAATTTATAAGAGCTCATTTAAGTCAAGGCTTAAAGCGTTCCTATTGGAAAAATGTCTGTATTCGATAGACGATGATTATCCACCTTTTAAAAAATTGATATTAGTTAGTGTGAGACTGGGTAATATTAATATTATGTAGTAGCTTGTAATGGTATTGAAATTTTAATTGCATTGAATGTTCAATTTGTAATGTTATTGAATATTATTTTCTATAATTTATTGTATTATGAATGTGTTAGTTTTATAATTTTAGTGAACGTGATCTTATTTATTTATTTATGATTTCAAACACAATGTCAATTATTCCTGAATAAAATAGAAAAATGAAAAAAAAATTAAATTGATATACAATTACACAACGTCCCATGGTTGTCCCTGATACTATGTACTGAAATGACGACATTGTTACTGAAAAGAGATTTTATTAAAGTGAGCGAGTCTATTGTATTATGGATGCGGAGATAAATAAATCGCGCGGCGTAGACGTATCAGCGGGTATCTTAAAATATCTTTTGAGAAAACAACGCCTTTGTATCGTGATAATATACGGGGAGCTAATTGGATAGATTTTCTATTTTTAAATTACTCATTCATTACCATACCAGTATGGTGTACTTAACGTTAGAGAGATGTCCAGCAGGCTTAGCATGACGCTTTCTATTTCTACGAAGAATAGACACAGCTATTTCTATACAATCTGTAATTTTGTCATTCGTTTTTACCGATCTTTGTCTAGCTCCTTTTTTATGTAGACTATTTAAATTTAGAATAAAGTTTTCTACCCCAAACTGTCAAAATCACACTGACAACTGACAGCTGACTAAGGTAGTGAAGACAATTTGATTTTGTAATCGCCATGCTAAAGATAATAGAAAATTTTCTACTCGACGGCCACAAAGTATAACGGCTATCTACAAAATGATACTTTTATAGGAGAGCGTTTTGAACGCAAAACGCAGCCTCGTCGTGTTTTATATGGAATTTCTCACTTTTTGTATGGCAAATATGAAAAATAATTACCTACATGGTGAGTTTTAGGGGTTTATGTGTTTCATAAAGGGAGTCGACATTTTCATTATTTTTGCGATAGGACACACCATTTTCCAGATAATATAAGCAAAATAAAAGAAAAACAGACATAAACAAAATTTTGGTGATTTGGCATTTGTGACAAGAGAATCGGCACCATTGCCAAGGAAATGGTTAAGGCCAATACACTGTCTGTGGACCAATATTACTGTAATATTTTTTTGTTCCAAAATACAGTACATCGACACTTTCAGAAAAATTGTTGTACTTGTCTTTATATACGTGACTTAATATCAGTAAAAATTGAGAATCAAATAGAAAAATAAATCTTATGTCAACACAAAGAATTCTGAGTCGAATTATGTAAAAGAGTATTTCGTAAAAAGTGCAGTTGACTCTTTCTACTTTGCTGTCGTCGTACTGTCTACACGGAACGTCATTTTTGTCTACTCGTCGACAAAACGGTGCTCGTGCTAAGCCTGCTGGACAGATTATACGAAGCTATTGATTGTAATTAAGATTGTTGATGTAGAAAGATTCATACGCATATAATAATATATCACAATATGTCTTCCTAGGGCGTCCCCTCCTCGGGATGGGACGCCCTAAGAAGACATATAGTGATGATTAAGTGGAGTAGTGGTCAGGTGCGTAGTACTCGCAACTGGCGTGCGTGTATGGCCAGATGTATGAATGTAAACGAGGCGAAAGGAGTATGTAAGGATCGTAACAGGTGGCGTTCTGTAGTTTCTGTCTGCCCCCACGGGAAGAAGGCGTGAGTTTATATATATATATATATATATGTATGTATAATAATATGTAATATGTAAACCTTCATAATCATAAACTTTTATAATCAGAATGTTAAAAACCTTTCATAGAATAGCTAACGCTTCAAAAAACTTAATAACTTCAACATAACATGTACGAGAAATATGAAATTGTAAAAAGTAAACAACGCGTTGATGAAGTTCAAGTCTAAATTAAAGTTTCTGGCAACCAGTTAGAGCAACCCAACTCTACGCTAAATAAATAATGTTATGATATTGTAGTAAATAATATAAAATATTACTGCTCTGGAACGTTATAACTCCGTTACAGTTATTGTATAAATACAGGCAAAACTGTTATTAAGTTAAGGACGCTATCACATTTTTCCACAAATACAGCAAATAAAAATTGTAGAACTTCATACAAAAGTTTCACACAAATACATTTTCACCATCACAATAATGACAGGAAATTAAAAAAAAAATGGGATTTGAATAGGAACCAATTTAGCTAGATCAACTGCATATTTAAACTTCAAAATAATAGGGAACTGTGGAGAATATAGTCCCCTATATGTATACTAAATATTTTGTGTCTAAATAAGTAACTTTTTCGTTTATGAGAATAAAAATAAAGAACGCTCTCAAATTTCTTTATACATTTTCTATTCGCGGTTTGTCATTTCGCGCTCAGACGTGCCCTAGAAACACGGGCGTATCGCTTTCTTGTAAAAAATACATACGATCAAGATAATAATAAAGTGCCGTGGGTTGGAAAAGCTGATACTTTTCGGACCAAAAGTGCGAGTACCAAACTTATTACAGATAGTTCAACTCATCTGTGCGCGCGACGACATGTGTGCGTGCATACAGCTTTAAGGCTCCCACAGACAGGCGCGACGCGACAGCGCTACACAAAGGCACCGCTCGTCGCGCGACACGCGGTGCCTTTGTGTCGAGCGTCGCGGCGCGCCAGTGTGTACGAGCCTTTAATTTGTGTGGCAGTGACGCGGCAGTCGTCGACTTGTCATCCGAGCAACACGTGGTTTAGAAAAGGTTTGGGCAAATAGTGATATTCTTAGCAACGAACAGCTTTTAATTTTTATTTATATAGATTTAAGTAACACTTAAAAGAACCTTCCACCCGAAGTTAGTAGTTTTGTCGTTTGCCCTACTTTAAAACTGTTTAAGAGAACATTTCTTAGGACTGCATTCTACTTACTGTTTCCTTTTGCAAGTTCTGCACTGGCAGATTTCCGACAAAGCCGGCGAGTCCATTCAGCAACGACTGCTGGAACAAGGCATCGTCCTCCTTGTTGTCCTCGATCAGATCGGGGCTCAGAAGAGCTTCGTCGACAATGGACCCGTCGGACAAAGCAACTAAGCCCCGCTTGTCTTTCTTTCCTGTAAACCATTGAACATCAATCATTTTGCGTGTTTGATTTAATTTCGTTATGATTAGGTACTCATCCGATTTTTTGGTAAGCATGATAAATGATAAATGATTTTATTTCTGTAAGTAGGTTTGAACAAACACTTTTACACGTCAATCACATTTTAAAAACTAGATGAGGTCGGCGTTTCCTATCTGACTACTCTGAGAAGAAAGGCCGAAACAAACTCAGAGGTCACAGTCTCTTTTAAAGTCCAGACATAATCTTGGTCAGATAATGTGAAGACCATGTAGATTTGTGTCTGAAATGGTGTGAAGGCTTATTTTATATGATCTTGATGCTTATATGATCTGAAAGCTAAGTGGTCATACACACGAGCAGCACTCGTCAACGGCAGAGGCGACTGCAGCCGTCGATGTGTCGGCGGCGGCCGTTAACGCGTGTCGTCGACTGCAGTTACCTCTGACGATGACGAGTGCTGCTCATGTATATGAGCACTTATTCTTGTATTTAACAATATGTTTAAATTCAAAGTCGAAATCTCATTAGCGACAATTATTGCCAAACACTTGTTAAAAAAGTAGATAAATTATAGGATTTTTTGACAGATTGAGACAGATTAGAATGCCAACGTTGCGCCTCTGATGATAATAAATAATAGCACGAAGGATAGTATTCTGAGGTACAGATTACGCATGAGATATTAATAAAGCTATTTTCAGTTGATATTATTTTGTTACCGGCGGATGTCTAAATATATTATAGATAATTAGAAGGTTCTTATGTTGAGAGCATTTATTATTAGTTGTGACTTAAAATAATCAATCTCAATCAATAAGTCATACTAGGATTGACTGTTATAGGTTTTCGAGAAACTTCTTATAGGATATCTAATTAAAATCTGCTTCGACACCGTTTGACTGATTACCATGAAAGATGGCACAAGTATATTTTCATAGCGAAGGTTTTGATATCTAGACCATATTATACAATAGGTACCACTCGGTTTTTACTTGAATAAATGGTTTAATAAATGTTCTACTTTGTAACTAGTTTAATCAAATTAAAAAAGTTCTAAAATCCTTGAACATGGATTCTAGGCAGTGAAAGTTTTAAACGTCTTGTAACCTTACTTTATATACGTCTCTATGAAAAGTGTCTTTCGTTTCTTTTATGGAGTAGCGGTGTGGCGCCGGTATCTTGTACCAACAACATGTATCTCACGTCAGGATTACGTATAAGAAACCTGCTTTCTAACGTATCTGCAACCGTAGTGAACGAAATAACATTTGACTTGACACACTAAAAGCGATGTTTATACTTTTGAAATTTATCAACACCGGCTACGACGATAAGACTTATTTTTATTCTGAGAAATTACGAATTCGATAACATAGTTTAAATATTTTTATTACAAAGTTGCATATGAATATACTCAGGTTGAATTGACCCAATGGCTCATTATCGGTATCAATGATTAATTTCACATAGATTTAAAATCTTTCATTGTTTGATTACAAACTGGAAGTTTGGGTTTCAATTATTTGAAATACCAAGTCACCGAACTTACATACCTATTCAATAAATAAATAAAACAAACGATTTTCGGTGCCAAAAAGGAACAAGTGTGGGGTTAAAAAGGAATGACATATTATGTGAAGGAAGGACCTTTCTAGTGCCGAATGAGGAGCAAATCGTCCGACCAAGACTTCCGGTAACTATTGACCTATTGATTTATCTTTCGTAATCATAACAAACGTGTTAATTAAACTGGGTGAATATTAGCTCTCTCTGCAGTCGCTGCGAAAATTGATTTACGAGAATTCATATGCTTCAACTCAAAGTAGGAATATTTCAAAGTTAGCTCCAGGCTTGCATGTACACGTAACTTTTGACATTCCGTTTCACTAGCATAATACCACCACTGCTACATAATTAAATGTTTTATTACCACGAGATACATGAAGATACACGCTAACATATAATAATTGTAATTTTCACAAACCTGTTGCTGCGAGTTCTTCTTTCAACTCTTTCTCGGGGTTATCTCTCTTGTCACGTTTGGAATTCCTCTTGAACAAATTATGAGACACTGTATCGTCAATATATTTGACATTAGCTGGGTTCAATAAGGACCCAGATAGTACTACGGTAGTACCCTTTGATGGCCCGAGGGGTGACCTGTGATAACTTTGACTCTGCCCAATCTGTCCTAAAGATGACGGCACAGGGAATAGAGATATTTGTTGCCCAGGATTCCCGCCACTTAAATGGTCGGAACCAGTCTGTACGCTGTTCAGCAGTTGTTCGGAAACAAGTCTGTTGGAAAGTTGCCCGTTGATGTATTCTTGTTGTAGTTGAAGACCATTCGGCAGCTGCACAGGGACCATTTGCTGGGCTCCAGCTAAGTTTAAATTAGGCGCTCTTTGAAGCTGACCACCGATTAAGAAGTTTCCGTTCCCAAGAGGAGTAGGCTGTGGCGCAGGAGGCTCTGTCGCTGCCTCGGTAGAAGACTCAATGGGAGTTCCATCGTGTTTGAAATGGTGTACGTGGTGATGCTTGTGGTCTTTGTGAGCTTTCCCTGCAGTCAGGGCCACGTGGTACAATTGGAGCATTGTGATCTCGCCCAACAAACCGGCTTGTCCTGCAACACGGTAACGTTATTACAGTTATTACCTAATATGGCAGTAGGTTCTACTTACGAAATTGCACGTTTCGTGATCCATCACTCACTTGCAACTGGTTCTATGTTATCTTTTTTGTAGAGCAGTGACTGGTCCTGGCCGGATATCGATAAACCGCCTCCCTTTATGATGTGTCCGACGAGCTGAAGTAGATTGGATGAATATTATTAGTGCCAAATGTTGTAGGTATTTACTGTTGAAATAAAATGGCAATTTATTATGGCTTACTCTGTTGTTGAATCCTCTGCCAACACGTTCGCCGTTCACCCAAATCTGCCACTCGCCGGTTTTTCCGTTCCATGATTGGCAAGAGTGATACCATCTGCAGAATAAAGTTTGTTTTTCTGAATTAGTGTTGTGGTCGGATGTGTTCATCACAGTAATACAAGGAATCCATGCATTTGGTTGACCTGGTTAATTAACGTCAGCACTAATTTAATTACATAATTACTCACATAATCACAAAATTATATATCACAGACAGACAGATATTTATACAAAAGACCGACAGATTTTATTTTTTTCACTTTCTTAGGTAGTTTTATTGATGATCTGGCAGTTTGAGTGCTTTATGCGGTCTGCCCAAATGTCCTTTCGTTCGTCTAGTGGTTGAGCTCCTTAAGTTCTGAGTTGAGCTTCACGATTACTGACAAATGCGTGCACTGACTGGACAGGTCCACTCAAATCTGTATGGTTCTTTCCACAAAATACCATTTCAGATACCAATCTAACGTGGTCCTCAAATGATCTGACCAAGATTATGTCTGGACTTTAAAAGAGACTGTGACCTCTGAGTTTGTTTCGGCCTTTTTTCTTAGAGTAGTCAGATAGGAAACGCCGACCTCATCTAGTTTTAAAATATGATTGACGTGTAAAAATGTTTGTACAAACCTACTTACAGAAATAAAATCATTTATCATTTATCATTTTATATAATGATATGATTTAATTAGTGCTGACGTTAATTAATCAGGTCAACCACGTGCTCGGATACTTTGTGTTACTTATTAGTATTCAGGCCATTACATCCAAAGGTTGTCAACCAAATATGGCGGAAATCAATAAGATTGCCCATTGTACCGGTTTCAATATAGCTGTTATGATCTTTGCTAATAAAAGGAATTATTTCTCACAAAATTCATAATAAATATTATGTTGTTCTTTTTGTGCCTGAAGATACTAATTGTTTTTACGAATTTGCTGAAAATCGGTTCTAGAAAATTTATTTTATGATAGTTTACTTTATTGGGACAAACTCAAACTCAAACTCAATGCATTTATTTCAATTAAACCATTTACAGGCACTTTTGAATTGTCAAAGAGTCGGTCAGTTAGTCAGAAAGTTGAAGCTAGTTGCCCATTCCAAAACGTAGATCTCTATGGAGAAGAACGGGCAAGAAACTCGAACGACATAAAACAGTTACACTTTAAAATTTAAGTGTGACAGAATAAATTAAAAACTAGATGTACGTGTAAGCTACACCAATGTGCGCGAAATAATGGTTTACTGATAGTTTAATTATACAGAAAAGTAGGACATACGTATTTTTGGAATGATAGGTATTAATGGCTATTTTGAAGATTCAATAGCCATCTTTTCTAAAAGCGCGAAAATTTTCGATTCGATGAAGTGTGTGTTATACGTAAACAAAATGCGTTGGAGAGGCGCACGTGCACCAGCGTGAGTTCTGCACCTCGTGGTGTGAAACAGCCGGGGCACACGAGCCTCTCGTCGCATCACAGTTCTGGGTACAATATAACACAGGTTATTGATAATATCTTGATAATTGAACCTGTTATTACACAGACCATGAAGCACCATGGCCATCATTAGGCTGCGTCTTGACTCCAAGCTTTGAAGTTTATAACGCTTTAATAAATGAGTTTATGGTAATTTAGACTAGTGCATCTGTAGTGCATAACACGTATTTTTTTTTTGAGCCATTTCAATTCTTTAGATTCTTTCTTTACTTCCATTTCTTTGAAACATTAGATATTGCAGAATGTGATGATATAGGCTTATGAAATATTAACAGTAATTATGTAAGCAGTGATCCAACCGTATATATATATCCTACCTATAACCGTATCGTATGTACCTAAATAATCCAGTTTTACAGTACGTTAAAAAATCACAGTTCAAATTTATTCGTTTTTTTTCTCGGTTACCTAACTATGTCGTAATTAACTGCTTTAGTCGAACTGTTGTAATTACGATGTATCTGTATCCTGTAGGCATCAATCTTATAGCTGTTAATTAGGCATTCTTTTACATATTTTAATATTTTTAAGTGCTAAACTTTGAAGGTCATGTTTGAATCTGAGTCTGAGTTTCTTTCGCAGTATTTTCGGGCGGTCAGATAAGATTCGGTTTGTAAAGAAATCGGTGATCGCTCACACAATAACGGCTGTCCGAATACAGAGCGTTTTGACATCTTGATGTCAAATACTGATGAAAATTATAGATTTTCATGACGGCCGTTGTAATTGACGGAACCGCTTTTCTAGGAAAGCCAAGCTTTAGACATGAGGACCGCAGGAGATTTTGTTTTTGCCGCCTTCATGTCTAAAACTAAAACTCAAAGCATTTATTTCAATTAAACAATTCAATTAAAAAATTGTCTAAGAGTCAGTCATTTAGTCAGAATATTGAAGCTAGTTGCCCATTCCAAAACGTAGATCTTTATGGAGAAGAACGGGCAAGAAACTCCAAGGAGACTCTTTTTAAATCAAGATATTACAAAATCCGGGGTACATTATTCTTGTTGCTTCTATATGCGAGAACAATGAAAACTGCTAACTGCCTAAAAATACCTCCTTTTTATGTGGTATAGAATTCTCCCTGTTATAAAGATAAAGATATATTTATTAAATAACCGTGTTCCGTTTTGGTAACATCTAGCACTTGCATAACGTTGGTGGTTTAAGAAACTCATTGAATGACGTATTAGAAATGTAATTTACAATGCAAGCGCTGTTCAAGCCGGATACAGTATGTAGGTAAATATTTTACTTCGTATTCGAGATTATTTTGACAGTAGCAGAGGCTGGGGTGATATAGTAAGCCGATCCCTACGGTCACACGACATAGAATTACTCGAAATTCTAGATAATGTTGGGATCACGCGGCAGTTAAAAACAGTATTTGTTTTTAAAGGCTCGAGCACACTGGCGCGACGCGACAGTGTGACACAAAGGCACCGCGTGTCGCGCGACGAGCGGTGCCTGTGTGTCGCGCTGTGGCGCCGCGCCTGTTTGCGGGAGTCTTAATCGTATTTCTTTGAATAAACCAAACTGCGGGTTACTTGCGTAACACACAAACAATGGCAACGCTATTTATTTTGAGAATTCAACAAAATTCATTGTGTTATTTACGTTGTCAAGCAGACGAATTTTTCAAACATATAAAGGCTCCCACAAACAGGCGCGACGTGACAGCACAACTCAAAGGCACCGCTCGTCGCGCGACACGCGGTGCATTTGTGTCGCGCTGACGCGTCACGCCAGTGTGCCTTCAAGTAATGGATTAGGAATTTTAAACAGTAGCCACAAGCCCAAATACCTACCCGGAATCTAACTCTACAAAGCGGAAATCAGTCCCGAGATCGCGATATTGAGCTAGACACAATAGATAATCATTGTGTCTCATTCCGCGGGATTCAAGAGTTTAAAGGCTCGTACACACAGCCGCGACGCGACGCCCGACGCAAAGGCACCGCGTGTCGCGCGGCGTCTTTGTGTAACGCTGTCGCGTCGCGCCTGTCTGTGGGAGCCTTAAAGGTCACGTTTGTGGTTTAGGTTTGAAGTGGTTTGACCTGTTTGACAAACACTACATACGGAGTGCTTCTGACCTAGGTAGGTATAACTGACTGAGTATATATAGTTACCGATAAACTCAGCTATACCTACCTAGGTCACATGTCTTGGTTTAATCATACCACTCCGTGTGTGGTGTATAGGACCTATCTGATAGATATTTAGTAAATAATTAGTTCAGTGAAATATATACAGTCCTCCAGACTGTATTTCGGATCTA
Source organism: Dryobotodes eremita (assembly GCA_917490735.1). Classification (NCBI taxonomy): domain Eukaryota; kingdom Metazoa; phylum Arthropoda; class Insecta; order Lepidoptera; family Noctuidae; genus Dryobotodes; species Dryobotodes eremita. Next base: position 28,783,221 of record OU823241.1, on the reverse strand, counting down.
TTCCCATCCAATACCAAGAGCTAATACCATTTGGTATTAGTTTATTTCCGAATTTATTTTCTATTCCCAACGAGTACCACATTTTTTTAAATAAAAAATCTATTACTAACGAATACCAAAGCGTGACTTTTTGTACACTCAGCTCCACAAAGTTTTATTTAAATTGCGTTTTACCGAAATCTAGGGTAATCTAAATATAGGGTTAGGGTTAATAAGCTGGTCAACGAAGCCTCGCTTCGCGGGGCTCCTATTTCTGTCTAAAGGGTTTAAAGGAACCTAACCAACCGAACCTCGGGATGCCACTGACGTCGACCGTCTAGGGTTAGGATTTTCGGGAACATTTATTATGTTTTCGGAAACTTAGTTCGTCACTCAAAGCATTTTAATTAAACTGAACCTGACTGTATCTGATTTCTTCAAACTTGTTTTGGTATTGGTTTTAAAATGTGGTACTCGTTGGGAATAGAAAATAAATTGGAAATAAACTAATACCAAATGGTATTAGCTCTTGGTATTGGATGGGAATAAAGCGTATTTCGACCATGGCGGCCAATCTCAACGAAAACTAGCCTTCGGCGCGGGAGTTATTATAGTGCACAAGTGTGTGCGCAGACACAGGTGCACTCTCTCTTCCCTCACTTTCATAGTCCGATGGGACAATCCGACGATTCCGTCCGATGGGACGACCGGAGAGAGATCAGGCGCACGACCGACGCCGACGGCTAAATACAAATTATACATTCTCACAAGACAATGCAATGGGGCAATGGGAAAATATCTTTGCATCTCTGTTATCCGTTCGCATTTCAATGGTCACTGTCGCTTTTAATAAAGCGTTTCTTATTTCTACAACGACTTTATCAGGATTGACAAAAGCTTTTCGGTAGCTTTAAGGCTTCTACAAACAGGCGCGACACGCGATGCGAATCATGCGCGACACAACGGTACCGCCTGTCGCGTGACGAGCGGTGCCTTTGAGTCGCGTGCGATTAGCGTCGCGTGTCGCGCCTGTTTTAAGGAGCCTTTAATGTTAATCCCATACGTTTTTGACTTTTCCATCATCGTTATTAATGATAGAATATCACTTTGTCTAAGCCCTTTCAGACATTTGCCATTCCAGGTTTTGAGGTTAGAGAGATTCTTTAATTTTTCTAAAAGAACATAAGTACAACGGCTCACTTACGATCAAATACATAAAGAGGTTGTTTATTCTAGTAGCTATAGTTTTTTTTTTAATGATATGTGGGTGTTGACCTTTCCAACATCATTGCTAATTGTGTAACACACATAAAATGACAATTGATCGCATTTTCTTTCATTTTGACAGTTCAGTCTTGTTCATTGCGATATTTACGTTGTTGAGCAGACGAATTTATCAAATATATGCAGCAATGGATAAGAAATATTCTTCAAAACTCTTGGATTGTGATTGAAACTGTGTTACGCAATCAGGGTGCTGCGTAATAAGCTCGCTTACTTATCAATTATGATATTTTAAAAAGAAATATTTCCTCATAATTATAGTCGAGACAGTAGTAAAAAGAAACAATGACGAAGCAATCAATATTTAACACCGTCTGCTAAAAATACGAGAGTTTGATGACTGTTAGAAAGTGCTCTTACGCATATTGCGTGCACATTGCTGTTACCGCAAGTTTGTACACAGGAAAAAAAAAGAAATTGTCGTGCGTGGTCGCCATTGTTAATCATCTTATGTAATATATGGATGTCAATTGAATGGATAGAAAGAAATCCGGTAAATCACGAGTACGACGCAATAATTCTTATCGGGTTTGCGATGTTTATTCTCTATGTAACACTAGTGTTATGTTATTTCCTTTCGGCGTTTTTACGTTACTCCATTTCTAGACGCTAAGTCGTTGATCATTTGTCAAATCTAATCTGATGAGTATTTTGATTAGTCCACTGATTAGTCGGACGAAAAATCAGCAGTCAAAATAAACTGCTAATTCACTCATTCGTCACATTCCTCACCACACAAGTTTAATTAAAATGTTATCTACCTAAGTTATTTCTTATATACAGAATGGCAGGCACATTGACGAGCAAACTGTAACCATGAATTCAGCAAATGATTCTAGACCTCCTAGTGTAGAAATTTATAATCGGTTATCAAAAAGAAAAAAATGCTTTTTCATAGAAACGTGCAATACCTACGCGGTCAAAATGTATGGAAAAGCTATTTTTTGTTTTAATAATTGGCGAAAAATTTCAACTTAGTTTGCGCGTTTATGACCCTGTCACCCTGTATTATCATGGGGGTCGGAATCATAATCGTTACGAATAGTCCCCTTTTCTAAAAGGGTTGTAATTATAAAGTAGGTAATGTGTTTTTTTTTTTTTTTTTTTTTTTTGGGTGGGAAATCATCAAATGACGTCTCCCGCTCTGGGCGGAGCGGAAGGGCGTGTCAGACTCTTACTGACTAAAACCCACCCGTGTTCCTTCAGTTGCCTGTGCGCCAGGGCCACGGTAACTCTTTCGAACAATCCGCAGCCCCGGCAGGCATCGGTCCTATCGGACCCCGTCAATGGTGCTGACATCTCTTTGAGGCGCGCGTGGAACACGACGCGCCGTCGACCCGGGCCTGGTCCTTACCGGACGGCGAGCTGCCCATTGCTCGCCGTCCGCAAGCCCGCGCCTACGGTGGCCGGGAGTCGGCAATCGACTCCCGACGCCCAGGGTGTCTCCTCCTCCTGCGGCGGCTAGGGGCGCGAGGGCGCAGAGATTGCCTCTCCCTTTCGCGCTCCGCCTCCTCCTTCGCGAGCATTACTGCTTCGCAGAAGGAGGTGACGGCTTCCCATTCCCTCTCGCTCCGTACCATGGCCTGAACCAGGGCCGGACGCGAGAGGTCGCCGCCGCCGATCGCCGCCACGAGGACACGGCGGTGCTCCGCCCAAGCCGGGCAGACCTCCACCGTATGCTCCACCGTGTCCTCCGGTCGATCCACGCAATGATAACACCCGGGCGTTTCCTCCCGCCTTATACGAAACAGGAACCTCCCGAAACAGCCATGTCCGGTGAGGACCTGCGTCAGGCGGAAGGTGAGGACGCCGTGGCGCCTCTCAAGCCACTCCTCAAAGAGGGGTCTTACCGCCGCAATTGTGGCGTGCCCTGCGCTGGGTTGCAACAGTCGCACTCTCCATGCCGCCATGAGATCCCGCCGGAGCTCTGTCCGCTGTGCCGTGATTTCTCGCGGCAGCGGAGTTACGCCCCGGCGTTTCGCCTCCTCGCGCCACTCCCAAACGTGCGCGAGGACCTTTGCCTCCAGATCCCACGGCGGCAATCCGGCAAGGAGGCTCGCCGCCTCGCAGGAGACCGTGCGGTATCCCCGTACCATCCGGATGGCCATGACCCTTTGGGACGCTTTCAACCGGCGGGCTGGCCGGAGCCTTAGCGAAAGCGCCCACACCGGTGCCCCGTAAAGGGCCATGGACCGCACGACCCCCGCGTAGAGCCTCCGGCAGGAGGCGTTTGGCCCCCCCAGATTGGGCAAGAGCCGCTTCAAAGCAGCCCCGGCCCGCTGCAGTCTGGGAGCCAAACGTCGGAAGTGCTCGACGAAGTTCCACCGGCTGTCGAGGACGAGTCCCAGGTACTTCATCGTCGACTCGACGCCGATTTGAACCCCTCCTACCGTTATTTGGGAACCCGACAGTGGCGCGTTCCGAGGACCATGAAAACACATGGCCTCGGACTTGTGCAAGGCCACCTCGAGTCCCAACTGCCGGATCCTCTCAACGACTGTCGCAACCCCGCGTGTCATTAGTTCGGCCGCCGCCTGGTGCGACCTCCCCTGCGCCAGGACCAGCGTGTCGTCAGCGTAGCACACTACGCTGACGCCGCTAGGGAGGTCGGCGCGCAGCACCCAGTCGTAACCGATGTCCCACAGATGCGGCCCCAGGACCGATCCCTGTGGGACACCGCACGACATCTCTCGCCGGTTCCATTCTCCCTGGTGACCGGGGTAAATAACCGCCCTATCCGTCAAATAGGCCTCGACCACACGACAGAGGTAGGTCGGCATCCGGTGATACCGGAGTGCCTCCCTGATGCAACTCCAGGGCAGGGTATTGAAGGCATTGGCGATGTCTAGAGACACCGCCAAGACGACCCCACCCCGGGCCACAGCATCCCCCGTCGTGAGGGCTCGCACGCGCATGATGGCATCCACCGTGGAGCGCCCCCTGCGGAAACCAAACTGGCTGTCCGCCAAATCCGGCCCCACCCGCACCAGTTGCCCGACGAGGCGGTCTGCAATGACTCTTTCAAAGAGCTTGCCCACCTCGTCGAGCAGCACAATGGGCCGGTAAGCGGACGGAGAGTCCGCAGGGCGCCCCGGTTTCTTAATGAGGACCAGTTTCCCCGTCTTCCAACGAAGTGGGAACTGGCCCTCCTCCAAGCATGCGCTTAGGAGCCCTCTTAGTCGAGGCCCGAGAGCCTCTGAGGCCAGGACCCAGGCTTTTCCAGGTAAGCCGTCGGGTCCTGGGGCGGTATTCTTGGCACTCAGCCTACGTACCGCCACTCTCAACTCTACCTCGGTCACCTCAGGAGCAACGTCGTCATCGTCGGGTCTGTGGTCCGCAGTTGGCACCGCAGGAGGCGGAGCCATGTGCGGGGGAGTATGCTCCCCCCGCGAAGGGAACAGAGCGCTCACCACGCCCTCCACGAGCTGGGGCCGGAGACTCTGCGTCAGCGGGGGAGCCCATGGGCGGAGTTTCTCCCGCACCACCTTATATGGGCGTCCCCACGGGTCCCTGTTCAGAGTCCCCAGCGACTCCTCACGGGCCAGTCCCCTGGCCCGCAGGATCTCCGCTCGGAGGGCGATCTTCGCCACTCTGTAACCCTCGTACAGCTCCGCCTGAATGGCTTCCGTATCCGGAGGGCGGATACGGAGCCTGCGGTGCCTGGTGTACAGGCGCCGCGCGGCAACGCACGCCTCGCGCAGAGACGTTAGTTCCGGCGACCACCAGTACACCTGGCGCCAGGCGCGTCCGGGCTGGACCCGGGGCATTGCCACGTCACACACTTCGGACATGGCCTCCCGGAACCACTCCGCCTCGACGTTGATGTCTGCAGGCCTGTCCGGTGATGACACCCAGGCCTGCACGATCGAGGCTTCCAGGAGGAGCTCCCGGTCCAGCTTCTTCAGCGCCCACCGCGGACCACTCGGGGCCTGTCGGACCAGCGCGCTCGAGGTCTGGGCGGAGACGTCAAACCGGATGTACCGGTGGTCGGAGTACGTCTCCACCCCCTCCATGACACGCCAGTCAAGGACACGCGGTGACAGAGCGGGGCTGGCGAACGAGATGTCCACCACTGACTCACCCCGCATCCGCACACACGTGGGGACAGAACCCCGGTTTAGGACGACCAGGCCTGTCTCCAGAGCCCAGTCCTCCACCATCCCGCCCCGTGTGTCCGTGTACCGGGAACCCCAAGCCGTGTTCTTGGCATTGAAGTCCCCGAGTACGAGCACGGGCAGGGTATGGTACCCGACGACGACGTCTCTCAACTCCGCAAGGGAGTTGTGGAACTCGGCGAGAGTTCGGCTCGGGGAGAAGTATACCCCTACCACAACAATCTCCCCGAACCGTGCTGCCACGCAACCCCGTCCCCTCTTGACTGCCTCAAGCGACGGGGTACCGGCGGCGGCCGACGAAATGAGGGTCACTGAGCCGCTCAGGTCCTCCACCCAGTCATCCCTGGGCGGGACAAAGTACGGCTCAGCGACCACGGCGATGTTGATCGACCACTGCGCCATGCTCTGGAGCAACAGATCCTGAGCAGCGGCGCAGTGGTTGATGTTCGCCTGGAGGAGGCGTAATGGGGCCATTATTGGCACTCCATATCAGCCCCCTCCCGAGCCCCCTGTGAGGGCCCTGCCGCGGTGGTTGCGGCAGCTACGACAGTAGGGGCGGCAGCGGCGGCGGCAGTGGCGGCGGGTGCGGCGGTGACGGCGGTGGCGGAGGGCTTGCCCCTGCCCCTGGCTTTGGCGGGTGGAGCGCAGGCCTTACTCCCAGCCCGGTGATCGGCCGGCTTGCCAGCTGCCGCACATAAAAAGCAGTGCGGCGTGGCATTGCACGAGCCGGCCTTGTGACCGGGCTGACCGCAGCGGAAGCAGTTATTGCTGCGGTCTACCTTTACCTACCTTTGTTTACCGTCTGTTTAATGAAACAAAACGATTAGCTTTAGAACGTTCAATGGAACGTTCTAAAGTTAATCGTTTTACTTCCGTTATACTGGCTCATCAAACTCCTTGATTCTGTTAGTGCACCATGCTGCCAGTTTTATCTTGTAACGATTATGCAATTAGCACGGTGTATCTATCCAATTAAGGAAACTAATTGTTTGTCAAATTGGGTCCTACGTCAATTTACCGTGTTAAGTGTCAGAATGACAGTTGTAATTTAAATATAGTACGAACAATTTAAGTTGGAAGTCAATTTGTTAAGTAATTCGTTTCCCTCCCTTTACTTTAAACGAATTACGCTGTGTGATACTTCAAGGAGATAATATTCTGACATTCAACTTGTGTAGCTGCATGACGTGTCTATTGGCCCACAAGTGAAAGAGACCGTAACTGCAAACATTTTGCTTGCAAAATATGAGTAGAGACTTTATAGAGCACCTTAATTGCGTAACACACATCAACCACAATCTGAATCATTTTGAAGTATATTGCTAATCTATTGCTTCATATGTTCGAAAAATTTGTCCTCAACAGTGTAAATAACGCAAAGAATGTTCTTGAACTGTCAAAATGAAAACGAATGCTGCTGATAGCGTGTTACGCAATTACCCCGCTGTTGTTAGTAGATATCACAATTTACTAGAACGATTTGGCGAGCATGCAGTTCATAATAATCATACTGCGTCAGCAGATCGTTTTACACGAAAAGAAGAACACCTATTTTTTAATTCAGTTAAAAACGGCGAAGAGAAATTACAGTTACTCTAAATATTAGTATGTCGGTTTCACTATAATTGTGGTCATCATAGAACTTGCTCTAGCTGATTCGAGGTGTAATGGGAAATTAACGGGGTAATATGGCATTTAATGTCGTGTCTTCCCAGTGGTTTGTACTTAGTTTACTGAAATTCATCACCTGCTTAGCCTTTTTCCGAATATGTCATTGCAGCTTCCATTTTACATGGAGCGACAGCCTATGTGACCTCCACTACCCAGTGGCAAGACTAGTTGTAATTTTCGAAATTATATATCACTGAATCATCAGTAAACGATTCTCGCTCTGTCTTTATAGACTCTCTAGAAACTCTTTATAGAGATTCCGAATTCGCAACTTAGGTATACTGAGAGTGCTTACCAGGTAAGTAAACAGGTATTTGAATAATTATATTTTACGTTGCGTGTACTAAGCTAGTTTGATAAACGATAAAAATAAATGATTTTATTTCTGTAAGTAGGTTTTTACAAACACTTTTACAAGTCAATCATATTTTTTAAACTACTAGATGAGGTCGGCTTTCCTATCTGACTACTCTGAGAAGAAAGGCCGAAACAAACTCAGAGGTCACAGTCTCTTTTAAATTCCAGACATAATCTTGGTCAGATTCTAGTTTTCTGGTTTAACTCATGTATGCAGGGCGACAAGGACATCCACGTGCAAACTGTAACAATGAATTTAGTACATGATTCCAGACCCCCCCAGGGCAGAAATTTCCGTCGGTAAACAAAAAAAAAATCTGTTGTTTCATAGAAAAAGCAAGATCTACGCGGTCAAAATGTATGGAACGCCAGATTTTTTTTAAAATAACCGACGGAAAATTCTACGCGGGGGGGTTCAGAATCATGTAAGGAATCCATGGTACCTGGTTGCGGGTCAATGTCCCTGCCAGCCTGTATATATCCTTCGAATCAAGAAGCTGTCATTAGCATCCTATTACACTTGCTTAAGAGACTGTTGCAAAGGAAGTAGACAGTCATTAAAAAATACTTATGGTGTGCAAGTATAACCATGGCTCATGAACAAAACTAGCGCAAGGTTTTAAAAGTAACCAATTCTGCTTAGTCATCTCTAGTTTCAAATAATAAACCTTGAAGAATAGTTCCAAATGGCTAGTTCTTATTCCAAACTGACCTTTATTTACCTAAAAATAAGAGTTATAGGGGAGATCGGGATTGGTTGACCAACTTTTCACTTATTGGTCTATATTTCTTGTGTTTTAATATTTAGAAATAACTTTATTTGAAGGAGTTACTATTCGCCTAATAAAACAATTGACATCTACATCATATTTATTGTAGTTATTGTTATTGACCACAGACCTGGGGCAGGTTGACTAATAAAGTCATTAAGTAAGTAGTAATTATGAAAGCGTAAAATCATGAGAAAGGATGAGTAACTAAACAATATTTCTATTCAGTAATTGAAAAGGGTATGTTTAGATGGTTTGGTAGTGTTGAGAATATGAATGAAGGGCGACTAACAAAAAGTATTTACAAGGCAGATATAAGTGGAAACGGCGAGAGGAGACGCCCTAGGAAGACATAATATAGTGACCTTATTGGTGACGTTCTTTAGAAAGGTCACGAGCGTAGTACTCGCAACTGGCGTGCGTATGACCAGATGTATGAACGTAATCGAGGCAAAAGGAGTATGTAAGGATCGTAGCAGGTGGCGTTCTGTAGTTTCTGCCTACCCCCATGGGCAGAAGGCGTGAGTTTATGTATGTATGTAATTCTCAAAAAACTAAACAACTTAAACCGATTCTAAAGTTAGAACGTTCACTACAAACATATTTATTTTTCAGTCTTATTTTCTTGTATTTCTTTTAAAGTCTTATCACGTACATCAAACGCTTTTGCTACCGCTTTGACGATTCCTTTGAAAAAAATTACTAAGAAACACACCTTTTCTGTAATATTTCTTATCAAGTCAACTTGCCCCGCTAAAAGTTAGTAAACCAGCTCCAAGCGCCATGTTTCTTTTTAACTGCAATAAATAATATATTTATTGAATAATAATCATCAATTTCTTATCAATCGTTAAACGTTGGAAGTTCCACCTAACAATTTATCAGAATATTTCATATGAAAATTCTTAGGTGGAACAAATTTCCTAAGTTTGACGATTACTAAGAAATTGATGATTATTATTAAATAAATATATCATTCCTACAGTCGCGAATAGCATAATCATCAATATACGACGTAAAACAGAGCCGCAATTTGCAAAAAACCAAAGATAATTTGTATTTGGCGGGCTACGGCTGAGGATTCACCTTAATTGCCTGGGTAACTTAAAGACTGACTTGCATTTGAAAATAACACGAGACCAACAAAAAGTATACGATACAAAAATTTCACTTTTGGGTATGATAATTAAAAAACATGTCACCAGTACTAAAAGGCTTGCGACTGCGATGCCGTGCTTCGCATAAATGTGGGGGATATCGAGATGCATCCTCAAGTGTGATTAGATGACCCAAAACTTGTACTGCTGACAAGTTTCTTGCAGATAGTTTCGCTAACTAGCCCCAGTTTCCCTTACAGTTTGACTCTTGAAAATAAATGTGGGCAACTATTTCTTCGTTACGTAATTTTGTAGGTCAGTTCAATCAAAATCCGTTCAATGAAATGACAGTACGCGAAAACTCATTACCTACCGCTTCGATATTGTCTAATACACACAACTATCCGTTACATAAGTTACGTTGTCTTCAAGTGTAGTAAAAATGACCGACTTTAGAACTCGTTTGTATTAAAAGAAAAACGTGATGCCAGCGGTGTCTCTCATCGAATGAATGCATTTAAATGCCCAATGGTATAAAATAACGCGCACAGTTCTTTTGGCATCACAAACTTTTGAAAATACCATTTGAATTTAACTTCGACCGAAAACCTGTTACCAAATTGCTTCTACAATTCAAATATACGTTTTCAGGTGATGTCTATGAAATTTGGCATTGCAACACGGCGTTTCGTATACTTAATTCGAAGTCAGATTGGAAAACAAACAATGAATTGGGAAAGTCTGTATAGCAAGCAATTAGGACGTTCGAGTGAAGTGTGTAGAAACGTTCGGTGTGCTTCGAGATGGTTGTGCCCTTATTTAGAATCGTCTTCACTTGAATGCTTTCGTTATCTGTAGTACGGAGTTTTACCTTAATTAAACTAATCGGAAGACATGGTCATTTAATTGATTATACAATTTTTTTTATTATTTAAATGCCGACATATAGTTGTAACCATCATAACCATGTCGTAACGCCGAACATTCAAACATTGAATGCTTTCCTTACTAATTAAGTTAATACGTAATTGAATCGTATTTTACTTTATTAATGGATATTAATAAAGTAAAATACACACAAATTTAAAAAAATTAATATATTATTTTAATTAATTTTATTGGCTTTAATTATGCTCATTTCAGTTCAATAATTAAATTACCCGGAAGTTTATTTCTTTAAAATTGATGTTATATAATTTATTAAGTATCAATTATTTTCTTAGTAGGTATAGGTATTAAATCAAGTAGGCTTGATAGAAGATAGGAAATACCTACCTACGTGTTACATCTTTCAAACAATTTAAAACTTCCGTCGTCGCCGCTTCGAAGGCGTGAGCTAGTCAATAAATAATAATATACACTGACGTGCAATAAAATCGACCAACCCCATGCTCTTCGATTTGAAACAATATAATTCAACAATGTTTACTAACAATAACCTAATATATTGTATACTAAAACCTTCCTGAAAGTATGTAGATTACATTAGTTAAAGAATTATCAAAACTGATTTATAAGTTTATGAAAAAATCACGAACTTACAAACATGGGAGTTTGAAAAAAGAACCTAATGTTTTTGAAGTCCGTAAAAAAATCAAGTTAAATTTTCATTAACGAACAGAAATAAGCAAAATTATTCTTTTTTCAATTTCATTGGCAAAATAAAGTCACGCTCTTTATCCGAGCAAAAGTGAGCGATAAGGACATCTGAAGAATTGAGTCGATCTTGTCAAGAATATTGCTTTTATTCAAATATAGTGTATGTGCAGATAGGCTGTACCTTACCGACATTCACACAATATAAATTAATAAATTATATTAATTAAGATTTTTGAGATATCGTCTCTCAAATTGAAAGCACGGGGTGGGCCGATTTTTTTTCACGCCAGTTTATTATGATGGTTTAACGTAAACGACGATTATGACACTTAAAAATTAAATCACAAACAATTTATTTACACCTGACTTTGTAGACTAAAGAAAATCACTAGTGTGGGCAAACAATAAAGGGCAGGGTTTTTTCACGATTAATTTTTTTCCTAAGAATGTTTACCTTAAAAGCAGTGGTTTTCATATTTACCGTCAAGCCTGAAGACATCGATAAAATGAAAAAAGAAAATATTCCCTAACCAGAGTTCTACGTTTTGTAAGAAACATGAACCTCACACGACCCTGAGAATAAATAAATAAAGTGTATTAACAATATCAGCACAACAACTTAAATGTTAAACAACGTTTCTGATTGAGTGAACCATTCTAAAAACGGGTTAAACGCAAATCAAATGTTTGTTAACGGTGGTTAAACTAAACGATGGTTAAGTAATTATGCAGGGAAAGCCTGATGTTTATCGCAACAATTCAGTAGGAAACTCCTGTTCTACTGGTTGCAATAATAACCATTGGCATTCCATATAGCGGTAATCTTGCGCGGTAGCTTCCTTATTTGTTTAATTAAATATTTATCGAAAAGCAATAAATACATTTAAAAAATTATAATATTTGTCTGAATAGAAGAAAACTCAAGAACTTTCCTTTCTCAGTGAAATGCTAAAGACTATTAATTTCTTGTTTATAACTAGACACGTTGAAGTTCTACAATTCTATTGAGAACCTGTCCTAACACAAAGGTGTACCCAGAAGCTTACTATATAAAACGTTCCGCTGTCGTCGTAGAAGCTGAAAGTTGGATTACTTTCGTTTTCGTATTGACTTTAGAATATTTGTTTAAATGATAAATGATTTAATTTCGGTAACTAGTTTTGTACAAACACTTTTACACGTCAACGTTTTGGAAACGATTCACATTTTCTCGGCTCATTCTTATAGAGAGGAGGCCTTAGTCCCCGCAGTGGGAACATACAGGCTGGTTATAATTACTTACATAATTATGGGACTCAAGCCTCCTCTCTGTGAGAAGGAGCCGACTTTTATTCTACCACGCGGGCCCATTGCGCCTTGATCTTATGAAAATATTTAGTGTATATTGTATTAATATTGTCATAGCAACTTGTAGCCTATGCAGTTGAACTATATTGCACTCGTCCGCCATTTTATCCGACCAGATTTATCCACGTACTGTCCATAAAACAGACCGATCACTTCAGTAACCAGATCATACGAGGACAATATCGTGCTTAGAGCTTTCTAGCTAAAGCTCAAAGGACGTTATTGTTGAGGTACAAATTTTTTCTGCAAACGTGTTTACAAGAAATCATAAACACACGAAATATCGCATTACAATGTATAATCTTGTGCCTATTATATTTATAATATTATTTTTATAACAAACTGGCTTTTCGTGTCTGTGTGACGGCTTAGTTCTTCTTAACTACACAATGGATTTTGATCCATTTTTCTTACACTGTATCACCTACGGATATAAGATTAGTTTGGGGCCCGACCTAAGAACGAATGACCCCACGATGTGACAGCTATCCCTACTCCCGATGTGTTTTTACCTGTCCGAAAAATTTAATTAATCGGGTGTAGGGTTCACTCCAAACTTTTAAAACTACTTGCGGTCGGGCGCGTATCTTCGTTGACGGACTTAGAGAGTAAAAGCCTCCAGATTTGCACCCGTGCGGAGCAGGCGGGGGTCGCTAGTATTATACATAATTACGGTTATAAATCAAAGTGAGTGGCACACCTAATTTTTGAAATCATTCAACACGCATACGGCTTTGACGTGCTAATCACGGCCATCAATGTACAGGTGCATGTAAGTATTTAATGAGTTCGCGTGGTTGCAGCCAATCAGAGCGTAGCGATTGACGAGCGAGTTAATATGGCGACACACGGATACGTACAAATCACGCGTCCCCTAATTGCACTATTTTCTGGTCTCAGTGCTGTGAATGAAGTATTTTGACAGTAACCTTACCTGGTATAGAAGTAGGACTTTCTAAACTTTTATTAAACATCTTGCTGGGTAGTTACGTAACACACTAACAGTAGGAATGAGTTTCATTTTGACAGTTCAACAACATTCATTGCGTTATTTACGTTGTTGAGCCGACAAATTTTTCGAACACATGAAGCAATGGATTAGGAATAGGCTTTAAAATGATTCAGATTGTGATAGATAGTGTGTTACGTAATTAGGGTGCTGTTTCGTAGGATTTGATACGTAATGGAATTGACAGAATGTAAAAGTTAGTGGGTATTCTGACAGCTGAAATTCAAACTGGTTAAAAATCGGCAAATATATTTTTAAATATCGAAATTCTACAACCTCGAATCTTCCACTGCATACTTAAAACATTTTAAAGCATTCCCGATACTTACGCGTTCAGCTTTAGGGGATAGTTTAGCCTGAAGAAGGTCTGCCCATGCACAGCCATGCTGAAGTAGCTGGCCTCCTCGGTATTTGATATCCAGGCAGATATCTCTTTTGGGCTTTCTCCAACTGGGAAAAAAACGTTTGAGCTTTAATATTTTTGATCAACCATATATTTTTTCAAATTCTTCGACCTAACCTGATGATCTGTGTTATTCTAGAAAAGGTATAAAATGTTTGCCTTGTATCTAAGAAAAATTTCATAATTTTTGATAATTTATGTTACATAAAATATTGAGCATTTTTGTATACCCAGACTTTTTCAAATAGGTCAAAACTGTTTTGTGATCAACCCTCTTCAGCTATGTCGTAACTACTAATTCTGCTCCTCTTTTGCAAAAATGTCATCGATTAGGTATATCAGAAAAAAAATTAGATGTCAAAGATGAAAAATTCCCGGACGGAAAATGCTTGAACCAATGTGCTACTCGTACTGACACTGCGTTAAGTCCATAAAAGTCACATATTTTTTTCGATGCTTGTGTCACATTTTCCCATTTTGGTAGAAAAACTTAAAATATATCGAATTTATTCTTTACATTCACTCATTTTGGCGGACAGGAAAACAATTGAAAAATTGTGGGAAATCGTTTTTACTTTTTATTTTTCTTTTTAAAATGTCATCTATTTAATGGTATCAAAACCAGCCAGACACAAACAGTACAGCCAAAGACATTTTACTGCAACTTTATACTATTAACTAATAAAAACTTTTTCCCAACCTATTTATCTTTATCCAAAATCGTAGTTTCACCAGTAAAGCTAAGGTTTCCTAGGGCTACGGTGAATGCCACACAGCGTCCGCAGTTTACCGTCGAATTACGTCACTAAAACGTTTTTGTCATCGTTAAGTCAAACCCCGCTGCTACCATTTGCATGGCGGCCGTTATGTGGCAGCCACCGCTGTCGTGGGAAACCAAAGCTTAACAAACAAAAATCATTCGTTAATCCAAACGTGTGGTTGCCAATAGGGTTTAGTACTGCCGTCTCACAATCATAATGGATCCGGGCTTCGGATCAGAGCCTATCAGCGAGTTAATAAGAAGTGAAATTAAATTGTTTATTCTGTAAGTCAATTGTATAACGTAATCACTTTTACACGATATTAAAAAAAAGCTAGACGGAGTCGATGTTTCGTATCTGACTACCCCTGAGATGAAGTTGTGAAACAAACTCTGGTGTAAGTACATTAAATATCAAAAATATTGTGCAACAAAATGTAGGGAAGCATCCGGACTGGCCTTTTGAGGAAAGTATCAGAAACAGTTTGAATAAACCTGTCCCAACAGACGGCACGCATGTATCAGCCATCGTGAGCTCACCCTTATCGTAGGGAGCTCGAAGACCCGGTACACAACAATACCACCAAAAAATGGGCAGCGACAGATTTTTGTCGCTATCTAATGTCGAGACTGCTAGCCCAGGCCCTGCAGTCTCGACATGAAAAGCGACAAAAATCTGTCGCTAAGTCGTATCGATGTCAAATTTCTTTAATAGATGTTCAACTTTATGCTTTGGAAATAAAGTTGAAAATCTATTAAAGGAATTTGACATCGATACGACTTAGCGACATATTTTTGTCGCTATTCATGTCGAGACTGCAGGGCCTGGCCCTGTAGTCTCGACATTAGATATAATTCCCACAGTCGAGAATCGCATTTTGATCAACATACGACGTAAAACAGAGCTGCAATTTGCAAAAAAACTAAAGAAAATTTGAATTTTGCGGGCTACAACTGAGGATTCACCTTAATATTTAGCGATCGGTAGTTTGCGACAGCGTCGCTATCTAATGTCGAGACTGCCGGCCCTGGCCCTGCAGTCTCGACATTAGATAGCGACAAAAATCTGTCGCTAAGTCGTAACGTTGTCAAATTTCTTTAATAGATTTTCAACCTTATGCTTTGGAAATAAAGTTGAAAATCTATTAAAGGAATTTGACAACGTTACGACTTAGCGACAGATTTTTGTCGCTATCTAATGTCGAGACTGCTAGACCAGGCCCTGCAGTCTCGACATGAATAGCGACAAAAATCTGTCGCTAAGTCGTATCGATGTCAAATTTCTTTAACAGATGTTCAACTTTATGCTTTGGAAATAAAGTTGAAAATCTATTAAAGGAATTTGACAACGATACGACTTAGCGACAGATTTTTGTCGCTATTCATGTCGAGACTGCAGGGCCTGGTGCCTACATATCTATGCGATGGGAAGTATAACGATGGATGTGAATAATATGTTAATGTTTAAACAACTTTTAAATTTTATGTTAGTTTAATGTGAAAAACGTAATTAATGTCCTTTAGATAATGTTATGTATCTATCGTAAATACCTAATTTACCTCGCTTTTGATTTTATTATTTACCTTGACATACTGTACTGTATACCAGAGATGTAACTTATTTAAGTTACAAGTATCTGAAATGCAGATACAAAATACGTAATTTCATCTTGTAACTATAAAACTTTTTTTTAATTGATATGAATTTAAAAAAGTTAAAAGTTACAAGATACGAAATCGTATCTTGTATTTAAATACCTTTTGTTTGGTATCTTAGTATTTTGTAGATACTATGT
This sequence comes from Dryobotodes eremita, assembly GCA_917490735.1. NCBI lineage: Eukaryota > Metazoa > Arthropoda > Insecta > Lepidoptera > Noctuidae > Dryobotodes > Dryobotodes eremita. Next base: position 28,767,034 of record OU823241.1, on the reverse strand, counting down.
TTGCTAAAATACTTTTAGTAATAGATAACTGATTCTATTGTGACATCTTAGGTGACATTAATTTTAAATGACAATGTTGTCGTAGATAAAACTGAACGCGCCATTGAATCTTTAGTCTGGGGCTAAATTGATAGATGGCGTGGCAATTCTTTCTTTCTACAAAATGTCCTCGACTATGCCCCTTGACTCGTGTTATTATTAATTATTCCACATAATAATCTGTGTTTGACGGAGACATGTAAAAGTTTGGTCGGTCGGTCGGAGCTATGGGAAGATTGAGTATTTTCTTGAGCCTTGACTTGCGCGATCAACGCGATTTACATGTAAAAAAAACAACTTTCATTAAAAAAGGTGTTGTTTTACAAAAGTATTTTATCTATAAAAAGTATTCAAAAGATTAGTATTTTATATCTAGTATTTCAGATACCATTCCAGAAAGTTATTTGCATCTGGTATCTGAAATACTTAATTTAAAAGTATTTTGCGTTTTGTATTCCAGATACTTTATTTAATGTATCTTGTACATCATTGCTGTATACTATTAATTAAAATGAAAAATTCCAGAAAAGAACCAAGTAAATGAAGATCCTCTTTTAAATGAGTCAAGTTTCTGCAGCACGCAATACGGTTCGATTTTCTAATTAACTGTAGAGCTCAAGCTCGTGTAGCAATTAACTAGTTTTTATTGTAACTAAGAAGGGTAATCGCTGGCGTTGAAAATGCAACGCAATTATTATAAGCGCTGGAGTTAATCTCTGGATTATACTTTTTGCTCGTTTACAGACAAACCAATTTTTTATTTAGCAACATACTGTAGGTAACCTACCTACCCGTCGTACCAACAGGTTGCTTGAAAAAAATGTTAATTGAATTTCATAAATAGGTTTGCATTGTTAGTAGGTAGTTTGTACGTAAACTAATGTTAGACCACCCACGATGCCGTAGATGTGGCGAAGTTTTGGGCCAACAATATCTAATTCACTGTCATGCCATCGATCGACACGGCGAAGGGTTATGTAAGTTATGTTAGAGCATACATTGTTATATTTTTGCCCATTTTGCAGTAAGTTTAACTAATAAGAATTTAAAAATTAAAAGCAGTTATCATACTTTTTTAAGATGTACCTACCTACATTATATAATTCAAATAAGTTTTTTAAGAGCCTTACGGCGTAACTATTCCTCGTGACTAGTGATCAGTACATTACCCCTCTTGACAGATTACGTAACTGAGCGTGTGATATGTGTATGGTAATTACATAATCTTATCCAATATGGCGACAGGAATCGTACTATGACAAGCAAAAGTGGTCCAAAGCAAGTTTGTCTAGCTCTTTAACATGTACCTGGCTAGTTATCTCATTGTTTTATTTTTAATGATCATGTCAGTGTCTTCTATAGGTAAACCTATTGGATTATTTTTGTTCACGAATGTACATAAAAAAATATAAGTATCGCTATTTTTTTTATTGTTATTATTTCTTTTACCGTTTTCTCTATGACCTGTAGTTTAGAACTGTAATTATTCGCTAGAAAAAAAAACACCTTGTAAACTTGTATCACGCATTGAAAGTAAAAACGTTCATTTATTATTTACTCGTTTTCAATTAACATGTTTATTTAAAATCAAAGCGAGTTTAAGCTCAGACGCGCCTTTACAAATTTTAATGCTAAATCACAAAGTAAAAAGCTAATGCCTTTGAAATAAAATTAAGATTTGTCTTACCTTAAACATAATTAATAACCGTAACTCATTTCAAAATTTTTGGAAACCAAGTGTCTTGTATTGATGATTGTGTGGAAATATTAATAGGCACGTCACAATGACCCTTTTAATGTTATGCCAAGCATTACACAAGTAAGTTAATACATAACTTTATGAATTGGGTAATCCGTAGCGAGTTCCTAATAACTTAATTAATTAATAATAATCCACGCGGAAAATCGTATAATGAATTTTAAAGGCACTTTAGCTACCTATTACATAACATAACATTGTGCCTATGTTCCCCGAAGGGTACGGCAGAGGTGTACCTATAAACCCACATTTAGCCAGTTATGTTTAGTAACCCCTAATAGCCTAATAGGGGGCGAGCTACTTATTATGTCACCTAAATTAACCTAGTAACGCTCAAACGCGTTCGCGACAGCATAAACTGCAAGTCACCGATTCAAAATAAAATTACAAGACAGCCGAACGCAATACAAATTGCTGTATATGATCATAATGTATTTGTAAATAGAAAATAGTAATGAAATAGTATCCCTATTGTAATTGCAGCGGGGCGAGCACGGGCGTACCCACGACGTTTGTGATATGATCAATTATGTCATGTCTTAAATGCTAACACGGGTCAACAATGTGACATAATCTAGAGGCGCGCCATGCCTTTCTTGTTGCTGACTTCATAGTGTGACACAGTAAATTCAAAAAAATTAAAATGTCTATGACCATCTGGATTTTTGACCAAATAAAATAATACGTCTAAAAGAGTGCTCATACAGTTACACAACTTTTTAATTTTGCTGGGAACTAATTCATTTTTGAGACACGCACGGCTTTCTTTTTGATTGTTCATTTTGATAATTTTGTGCAAACGTTGTATTTTTATTACAAGCTTTTATTTAACTTGCAATGTTTGTTTGTTCAACATAATATTTAAACAGTTAATCCCAAACCGATTGAGCTGAAATTTTGCATACACGTTGGTTATGGTTAGCTAAGTGACGTCATTCTAAATCCAATATGGCGGACTCCTAAAGATGGCGGACTAATTATTTTTTAAGTACACCCCATGATATGGGTAAAAGGGTTTACTGAGAAGAATCCGAAATAAAATGGCTGTTATCATTTAGCAACGACCCCCTAGTAGCACCCCTATATTTGCGATGGCAAAAAGTACCTAGCAACATAGGTTTTTAGGTACTTATATAGAGCAGATTCATACCTTTCTCGGCTGATCGAACTAAAGTAACAAACCTGCCGCCTCAGTTCTCGTACCAAGTTTATTTAGGACAAATCTTTTGAGGTGAAATCTGAAGATTTTCGGAATTCAGGCAATCAAGGGATTCGGTTCAACGTGAATATCGAATGTCGGTCCTTATATAAAGACGAAATACTTTGGGCCAAATCCTTTCTAGTTTGTTCAGAGTGGAAGTCATTTTTGCGAATGATTAGACTTGATATTATGTATTTATGTTTTTTTTTGTGGTCACTAAAATCTAAAACAAGCAAAATATATTTTCCTGCAAACAGTATATCATCCTAATAGCGATGTAAATGATACTTCTTATTTCATGAATGGCAGTCCCGACAGTCATAGCAGTTAAATTAATTAGTTTCGGGACTCACGTATTGACATGGAATGCTTTCAAAGCTCTTTGAATATGTGGCAATAAATTAAATTGTGCTAATAGTCTAAATGAATATCTAAACAGAAAACAGACTGCCAACTATTTGATGTTCACTTTATACAACTTTATCATTTCAACAGCTCCCTAGGTTATCAACTCGACTAGATTTTGCCCGCGGCTTAGTCCCCGTGGACTTCGGTACGTATCCCACGGGAACGTACTACCGACCGGGATCAAAAGTATCGTACACGTCAGCGCCGTCTATCGCTGAAAACCAGCGCTATAGGGTCGTAGCATTATGCTGATCGATTGCCGTTTTGCGTGAATGTGACGCATATTTTCCCCCAACTCGTTCTTTTTTGTGTTTGTGTGTTTTTTCTTTGCGTCATGTTTAACGCAAATAAATGTATTTTCTTTCTTTCTTTTTCTTTTCTATCTGTGTGTCAAATTTCTTTCAAACAAGCGGTCTTACTTACGCATTTATAATATTAGTATGGATGGAAGTAGGAATAAGTATGAAAATACTCACTAGAATAAGAGAACAGAGGATGATCACTAGAATGGTTGTGGAACTTAGTCCACATGCAAAGAGTAAATTCCTTGAGGTCTGGTATTTCTTTCTCGTACTCCATGTACTGGTAGAACAGTTCCTGGTTCATGGAGACCTTGTGGATGCTGCAGGTGTCACTCGTCTGGCTCGGAGGGCTGAACAAGCTTACTTTGTTGCCTGAAGCGTATTGCGATGGAGGCGGCCTTCGGTTCAGGATCTTGATTTGTGGACTGGAAAGAAAATTATATAAGAAAAGGAAATTATTGTGGAATAAAGCAACCCACACAAGTACAATATCTATGAACACTGAAAACATAATACTTTTTATTGAGCATTCGTTTATAAAATATCTTACATCGGATGCTCTCCTGACGGCAGCCCACTTTTTTATTTTTCAACATGAACGCGGTTAAAGTCTTTTTAGTTTATTCAAGAGGAAGTTAATTAAAATCTGTTCTGGGTATACCTGGAAAAGATTTTAATTAACAAAATATATTTTGTTTTTAAAAATATTCTGTGCTGCGTTCTATCTGGTAAAATACTGTTGATATACTCTTTTTATTTTGTGAATGTCAGTCGTTGGACGAGTCTGCACCTGAACTACGAAGAATTAAGCTTTTTATAAGCTAATGAAGTTTATAAGTCTACTTTTATCTGTAACGAGCAGACCCGATGTTGTCCTGACGACATGTCAATAAGTCATACAAAAATTCCACGAAAAAAAACACTTTCAGTTTTTCCCGAATTTTCGAATTTCGCGGGCATCTTATCAATTTTTTTATTTTCGTAGAAACATTTTTCGGATTAAAGGCTCCCACAGACAGGCGCGATGCGACAGTGTTACACAAAGGCGCCGCTCGTCGCGCGACGCGCGGTGCCTTTGTGTCAGGCGTCGCGTCGCGCCAGTGTGTATGAGGCTTAATAAGAACATTAACAAGACAAAACTACCAACGGACAGAATTTAATTTTAATTCATGTAAACTTACTTACTAGGTACTAATTTGAAAAGGCGAAGTATTTACCTAGAATCTAAAGATCTCTCCGAAGTGTGGTAGGTGGAGTACATAACGGTAGACTCTGGCAAGATTGGACGCCAGTCACTCTCCCTCGCCATAGCAGCCCCGAAGAGCAGGATAACGACGAATAATCGCATTTTCTGTAACAAAATAACAGCTATATTCGTCGAAAGTGTAGAGTTGTAAAGACTAGTCACATCTACATCACTGCAGCGGCCGACAAAATGTCAGAATCAATGACGAACAACGATAACTTTTCTCGCGCCAATATGTTCATTTGTTTTTAATTCACTTTAAACAGCTCTATTTGCTAAGCCAGTTCGAGATTTAAATAAAATCTTTGATAAGTTACGTCCTTGGTTGCCATGAGTCAAAGTAAAAAGTTCGTTCCATTTTTAAATTACACGACAGATATGAGTTTTCATAGTAATTTATTCGGCCGCTAAACACGACAAATATGGATTTTCATATTAACATTGCCGGCCGCTACTCGTATGTATTTGACCAGTACAGCATTTTCGATTTATCTCGAAGAAGGTTGTCAAAATAATGCTCGAGTTTCTAAGCATGTTTGAGAAAAATGTAAGAGATTCGCATGGCTCAACCAAGGTTATATTTGTCGCATACGCATCGTTCGTTACCATCGTATAATTTTGTGTTTGTTATTAGATAATTGTGTCATAAAAATCTATAAGCGTAGCGTTTAATTTAATGCGGGAACTAAGTAAACAGTTTACTTATTAATAAATGAAATTCCACAGCCTGCTTAAAAAAAAGGAAATAGAAACGTTTAAAATCTGCCTCTAACCGGAATAAACGAGTTATTACAAAACCGGCAGATTTTTTAGTCTGTGTCCGCCAATTATGATTTCCGACACTTAGGCGTAGATCGATGTGCAAGGAAAACTTGTATCCCATGCTATTTCCGTGATCGCCTTACGTTCCTGTCTGACTGCTTAGTAAAGCTAGGGAAAATAACTGTTCAGCAAATTGACTACCAACTTTAATTGTCCGTATATTCAAATCACAAATGTCATTCTTTGACAGTTGTACGAAATGGCTATAACACGGCAAATGGACGTAGGGTATCAAATTGTTTAACCATTAATTTCCCTGGCTGTGCACAAAACCAACACATCGCATGCAGGCTAAAGGTCATAGCACACATATTAACTCAGAAAGGGATTGTCACCGAATCGCTTTTCGCCGCGCGTCAAACAGGCGTCAACCTAACGTAAGCTCGTAACCAAATCGGATCAGCAGCTCCGATACGTCGACTCGGCTAAGGGTAGGCGACGCGCGACGGCGCGCTTACGGCTCGCCGAACCCGAGGCGAGCCGATTACGTGACTATTCCGATTAGTGTGCGTTGCAGTAGGGAGTATCATACAAAGAATACTAAATTGGCTCAAGTTGATACGGTGTCGATCCCTTTCCGATTTTATACGTGTGCTATTTTCTTTATCAGTATTGAAGTTGGAAAAAGTTTCGGAGAGCTGTCTTCTAATAAAGAAGAAAGAAGGTATTCTTACAATATTTGGGAGGGAAGGTTCGTTCCCAACTTCGCTCACGCTTCATAAAGCAACGCTAATAAAGTAGGTACCTCCCTTATGTTAATTTCGAACCATTGTTTGATTTGAATTAAATTTGTTACTAACTTATAATAAGGCACTTGATGATTGTGATTCTTTCGGTTTAATGGCGTTCGGAGACGCTCCTTTCATTTCATCTTTTTGCTAAACATCATGAAATGGTGTTTTCTTTTGTGTGTACCTCCTTTCCACGTGACATTTTCCAATAATGAAACAACATAATATTTCTCGAAACTTAATTTAATCAAAGAACCTTCGTGCCCTTGTCCCATGATACAGTCGCCAGCAGGTCAAGCTACACGAAACTGTAAAATTTCTCCAAACGATTTTAAACCTTACAATATTGATGGCTAAGTTCAAAGTCGAATGAGAAAATCTGACAGTTTGTGTAAACTTGATGTGCTGGCGACTTTACTTGAGGTCGGCGCAACTCGTTCTCTTCTTCCATTCTTCCCATTCAACCATCACGCATCATTCACTCCCTTTTGTTTATTATCTTTCCTCTGTTACCAGCTTTGATAGAGACTGAAACATACAGGGTGGCAAGGACTTCGACGCACAAACTGAAACCATGAATACAGCATGTGCTGACGAAAAATTTCTACGCTACGGGGGTCAAGAATCATGTGATTCTAGACCCCCGTAGCGTAGAAATTTTTCGTCGGTTATCAAGAGCAGGAGCTGTCGGTACCGTTCGAGGCAATGGCGAACTCGGAAGTGTGTATGTGCGTGTGTGTGTTATGTGCTGACGCTACTCGTCTTCACGCACACATTCACAGCGTGTATGTACACTTGGTTACCACAAGTAAAGCGCGCGTCGCTTCGTGAGATAAAAATACTATACTAGGTAACATCTGTTTGAAATTAACTACTTTTGTGCTAATACATAGCATTATATTTCAGGCATAGTAAACAACATTGAAATCAAAGATAATATAAAAAATAGATAGTTCCTTACTTGTATCTTATATTTATCCTACCAATCAGTTTTTCCAAATTAGGTACATAGAGAAATACGTTTCAGGAAAAACAGTTTACCGGAATTTCACTAACAATCATTTCAAGGAATGGCTATCAAATTTACCAACTACTGGCCCTGACCCTGCAGTCTCGACATTAGACACCGACAAAAATCCGTCGCTAAGTCGTATCGTTGTCAAATTCCTTTAATAGATTTTCAACTTCATTTCCAAAGTATAAGGTTGAAAATCTATTAAACGAATTTGACACTGATACAACTTAGCGTCCGAATTTTGTCGCTGTCTATGTCGAGACTGCAGGGGCTGGACAGACTACAAATATTAAAAAAAAAGTTTTTTCTGCTCAAATTCAACGCAGACAAGGCAAACTGTAACTAGACATCAGTATAAATGTAGTCGAAATCCCAGGAGGGACAGAAGGTAACCACCGTTTGCCAGTTTAGTTACCACAAGCTAAATATTAGATTTCTTCCAAAAAGACTTTACGGTTGAAATGAAAACTGTCTAATATTTTCTTTCGCCTGGATTATTCTAAACTTTGTTGGCATTCATACTTGTATCAATAGGTATGTAGACATAAGGTATTTATATCCCAGAAAGCGAATGTCACAGGAACGCCATAAACTAATTACTCCGGACTGTCGATATTTTGACCTCTCCTGATCGGGCTTTGGACTAGTTCAGATAGCCCCTGCATACAGGAATCAAGGAATTCGGCCGGCTCTTTCGACAGCAAATTATTATGCAAACGAAAATTAATTGATACCTCCACCTACTTACAACTTGTTCTTGTTGAAATTGAATCCAGTTCAAATGTTGGTTAACACGAAATATTAGGTTATATCATCGTTAGTTACATGTTTTGGTTAACTGTGTGTCATTCATTAGGTGCGTTAACCGCTGTCACTCCGTCACTGTCGACATCATCTCGAGTGTTGACATTATTACGTACCAGACATAACTGAATATATTGAAATAAGTGATTTATTGCCCTATTTTAATAAGTTACCATAACAGGTTTTTTAGATGCATAAATGTTATATTTGTTTTTTGTATTACAAGGTGAAATCAATATGAAGAGATAGGTAAAAGAGATGTAGGTATGGGTGGTGGAAAAAACATAAAAAAAAACGTAAATAATCTCGTTGTTTTAATACTGAGAGCGTATTATACTTGTCCGAGCGTATCTCTATTTTATTTTTATTATTACGAGAAATATAACAACGTATTTCCATGTAACCAATATGACCCGCATCTCAATTGCGTTACCCAGAATCAAGCTTCGAATGATTTCGAACGAAATTTATAATTATGCTTTATATCTCTGACAAATTTGTAGCTAAATAACGCAAAGAATATGATTGAATTGATGAAATTAAAGGCATTGCTATTGTAAGTGACAACATTTCATATACTCGCTCTCACAGAGAGGAGGCCAGTGTAACAGGAGTGGGAACACTATATAGGCTGAAAATGTAATGTAAAATCCTTGTCAAGGTTCCCATTATCTTTTAATAACTGGCGTTAATATCCTTGTCTCCTACTTTGTCGTACATCGTTTAGCACATTTCACAAGCTGAGAATAAACATAGACAGGGTCAATCAAAATTAGAATAATTATATTGCAACATGCCAAACATTACCACTTCAAATCCCTGTGAATTTCTCCAATTAAGAGGCTGCATAAACCCGGAAAAAAACAAGTTTCACCCGCGCCTCGTTGCTTACCCCTCTCATCAAACAACGAAAACAAAACACAATCCCTTCGCGCTTTGAAACTGCGCCCGGCGTATTTGAATTTAAATTTTAATCTACTGTAGTTAGTATATACAAAATAATCAAGATAAAACGGCTCTATTCAATGTAGGTACCGAGGTACTGTGTACAAGTAGGTATATTATTCAACTAGCTTCCGCCCGCGGCTTCACCCGCGTGGATGTCGGAAATTATCCCACGGGAACGTGCTACCGGGATATATAGAATCCTATCATCAAAATCCATTCAGCCGTTAAAGCGTGGAAAGGTAGCTTATAGACAGACAGACAGACAGAGTTACTTTCGAATTTATAATATTATTTATTTATAGTATGGATATTATTGTATGTTCGTGAATCTGTTACCGATGCTGTTGGGCTACTTCGTGGAACTGGTTTTTTTCTATTTTACAGTTTCTTTCCTACAGAGTGATAAATTACGAAAATATTAATTACGCAAATAAATTATATCTCAGCGTAACCGAAAATTTGAGCACAGTCCTCTCGCCTCAACAGAGCGACTGCGACTGATTTGTGAAACAAAAATATGCTTTAAGTTCTCGCAACGTGCGACGGGAGATGACTTATTTTCTTCCACGAAATAAGAACGTCGTATGTGCTAAAAGCTTGTAGTCGCATTAAATCAAAAACTAAAAGGAATTTCAAGAAATGTCTGCACAACATTTTTCGTATTGTACTCGTATTATTACAAATAATCATCGCATTTTATCCTATTAGCCATCAGCGTAGTAAGTACAAATCGAAAAAACGTGAAAATTAGAAGTTATTTCATCATGTTTTTTTGTCGAGAAAATTTTAATATTTTGTATTTTGTGTTCCACAAAAAGTTTAAAAAAATATTATGTAGTTATATCATTTTTTATTTTATACCTGAGTCTTATCAATTTCATGAAAAATCAATTTGAAGATAGGCAATTTTGGTTACTTCCTCCTTTTAATACTTTGCGTCACCTGATAATTTAGTTAGACTTTATGGTCTACTGCAATCATAACCAAATCCAATAACGGCTGTTGCTAAATTTATTAATTTATTAGGCTTTTCAACAATGACTGCAATGTTACTTAAAAATTTGGACATTGCAAACTTAAGTCTAAGCGCCTCATTAATTAAAGACAAGCACAGCATGCCCTACGTTATGCGCAGATAATAACTGCACAATTAAATCCAATAACTTACACTTACGAGGGTCATTCAATAAATACTTAGCCTACAAAAAGTAAACGAAAATTTTGGAAAAGTGGCAATTTATTTTTCAACATAGTCTCCTTTTAGTTCGATACACTTAGCCCAGCGATGCTCCAACTTTTTTAACCCGTCCGAAAAATAGTTTTTGTCAAACTCTGCAAAATAGGCCTCCGTGGCGGCGATGACCTCCTCATTCGATCCATATCTATTCCCGGCGAGTGATTTTTTCAGATTAGGAAACAGAAAGAAGTCACAAGGGGCCAAATCTGGAGAATACGGTGGATGGGGCAGCAATTCGTAGCGTAATTCGACCAATTTGGCCATGGCAACGGCAGACGTGTGAACCGGTGCGTTGTCGTGGTGAAACAGCACTTTTTTCTTCGCCAGATGGGGTCGTTTTTTCTTTAATTCGGCGTCGAATCGGCCTAATAAATCGGCATAGTAAAGCCCTGTAATTGTTTTACCCTTCTCGAGGTAATCGATGTAGATCACACCTTGTGAATCCCAGAAAACGGTGGCCATAACTTTTCCGGCCGATTTTACAGTTTTCGCCTTCTTTGGAGCACGTTCCCCGGTCTGGATCCATTGTTTTGATTGCTCCTTGGTCTCTGGTGTGTACCAGTGGATCCAGGTTTCATCGACGGTCACAAAACGACGCAAAAACTCCGCTGGATTCATCTTAAACAGCGCCAAACACGTCTCCGATGTGGTCTCACGGTTGCGCTCGTTTTCTGGTGTGAGTAAACGCGGCACCCATCGCGCCGACAGCTTTCTCATGCCGAGTTCCTCGTGAAGAATATGATGCACTGTTCCTTCTGAAATGCCTACAGTCTCAGCTAGCTCCCGAACCTTCAATCGGCGACCTGCCAATACGAGATCATGGATTTTTTTAATGTTTTCCTCCGTAGCAGCTGTTTTCGGTGCACCTGGACGTGGTTCATCAAAAACCGACGTACGGCCACGTGCAAACTCGTTGAACCAATTCTTGACGGTGGCCATCGATGGAGAAGAGTCACCGTACACAGCATCCAAGCGCTCTTTGATTTCGATGCGCGTTTTCCCTTCCAAAAATAGGAATCGAATCACCGAACGATATTGCTCTTTTTCCATTTTTGTAAAACCGATCGACACGTTCGCTTCCATAAGTTGTCAAATTAAAACAAATGAAGGGATTGGAATGAAAATTTGAAAAAAGAATTAAAAAAGAATGTGCTACACTGTGGTAAAACTCTTTTGAAACTACAGCGCCCTCTGGCGATGAGGCTAGGTACTTATTGAATGCACCTCGTAAGTAAGGATCATTCTGATAAGTTACTGACAGATATTTTCAAATGTATTTCCAATTCCTATGCCCGAATGTGAAGTGCTGTAGATCGTACAGTACGCCAGTGTGCCGAGAACCAATCCGCTTCATAACAAGTTACCGTACGCTGTACGTGGAAAAACGAATGAATAAACCTCAAAGCTATCTACAACCTGATGGGCTTTGTATGGAATTCCAGCATTTGCCACTTCAGTTTCTATTGGCAATTTCCAATATCCACCACCAAAAGTAGAATTAGCCACCATTCGTTTAAAATTTTTGATTACTCTATTTTCTAGACACCATTTTCATAGTAACGGGAGCAACACTAAAAGCATGGTTTTATTCTATCACACATCTGCAATGGTAGCATCTATTTTAGGAGCAGTATTACTAAAAAGAAATCAGCTTACTAGAAGAACTCTCGAATATTCTAACGAGTTTAAGACTTTCTCAAAAATCTATATTTCAATAAGTAACCGTCACAGCATAGCATGAAATTAAATGGAGACTTGATGACTAAACAAAAATTGATTTGCATTTTAGTATTCGCCTGTTTGGCTCATAAACTTGAATTAATTTGCTGCATTTTTTTGCATTTTTTTGACATTATTTGTGTATGCAGATTAGCTCATGCGTGAAGAAAGACTTGAATATTTTGAATGCATTAAAGATGAACCGCAGAGCATTGATACAAATCTCACTCAAAGTGGAAACGATACCGAAATGGCTAAAATTAAACATTTTAGCCATTTCGGAATCGTGTCCACATGGCGATATCGCATTCTACTGTTAATTGTAGCACCATTTTGTATCCTAATATAATAAAACAGAAATAAAGAAAGAAAAATAGTTTTTTATAAACAGCTTTTGTAAGACCGGTAACGGAGGTGCTTAACACCGCGAATTGTTATATTAAAACTAAACGGTCTAAGGCTTCTTCTGTACCCTTCAAAATCAACGACCACGTAATAATCAAAGTTGTTACTCTAAAATAACTTAGGTACTAATCAATCAATTAACTGAGCAAAGCTCTGCAAAACCAACTAACTGACTGACTGACTTAATTTATAATAGTTTTACGCCATTATAAATTAAGTCAGTCAGGCTTTCGACAGTTTAAACGGTCTTATCCGGCTTTTATTTCTTTACGTAACAGATGAAATAAAAGCCGGATAATACCGTTTAAACTGTCGAAAGCCCGACTGACTTAATTTATAATGGCGTAAAACCGTGAATCTTTAGCATGTAATAAAAATACGTTTGATTACAAACCGGTAGTGTAAACACATAGCATCAATCAACACGCCAAGCGATTGATTTTAACTCGGAGAAACACGGAACATTCTCTAATTCTATGTAATTTGCGCGGAAGGGGAATACTGAACACTTTTATTAGCCGTTACGGAACTATGCACTTTAATCACCGCGGTGATGGAGTCGGCTATGTTATTAGTTTAGTTTACTGCAGTAGCTGTAATTAAAACGCATGCAAATAAAAGGGATGTATATACTATACATAAACCTGATAATATATATACATTTTTGTGTACCAAAATAAACACGAATTTGATCTGCATAATGATCTTGTATCTAGACCTAGCCGCAGAGCTCATATGCTTCGTGTACCGAGACGAAATAATAAACTATTTTCTAATAATGTATTTTGTATGGCGACCAAAGTTTATAATAAACTACCAGATTGTTTTAAAACTCTTAAGTTTGGGACATTTAAATGTAAATTATTCAATTATCTCATAAGTAAATGCTACTACTCGACTAATGATTTTATGAATGAAAAGTAGACTTAAATATTAGGAATTATCTGTATTATTCTCTTCGTATTATCTCTTTGACTTAATTCAATCCTTTTGACATTTCTTTTACTAACATTTTACTAATTTGCAATTTGAATACTATCCTAATTCATTTAATTCAATGTGATATGTGAGAATCTAACCAACACCCGAAAATGTATTTGTACGCCGGAAACGGCAGAATATTATGAACTGTAAAAATTATGTAGCATCTCTGTAACAATATTCTGACAAATAAATGAACTATTACTAATACTATATATACATAATTATACACCCAATTAAACTCATCTAATATTTTTTAATAATATTGAATTGCTTGAATTGCTGCTTTAGCCCTCTTCCTGTCTTCTAATTTTGCTGTGCCGTCCATATTGATATTTTACTATGTTAGACCATCTATGTATGCTATGGAATGCAATAACGAATTGAGTATTGAGAGTGATGAATATTGACGGAGAGAGAGAGGAAGACCAAAGAAAAGATGGATGGATTGTATATGGGACGAACAGAAGACTAAAAGTTACAGTCATGGGACAAAGGCAGGAAGGTGGTGACTTTAGTAGCTGTAATAAATTGAAGCAAGACCTTTATAAATATTTTACTCAGCTTCACATTGGTTGATATCCTTTGTGTTACAATTTGCTCAATGTTTCCGTAACATATTATTATCTACAGTATACAATTGAACTCGTTAAAAATAGTCAGTCATCCGTTGTCGGTATGAGGCAAAGCCTATGGAAACTTCCGAAACAATTCAGACTGGCATCTGAATGTTGATTCCATTCTTTAGTAGTTGTACAGGCAGAATTTGTAGCTTAGTTTCAATTTTGCATTATTCAAAGATTTTCTAGTTCCGTGCTACATTACTGGAAATATAGTCTATCTATACGCTATACTAATAATAAAAGAGTTTGTTTGTTTGAACGCGCGAATTTCTGGATCTACCAGTCGGATTTGAAAAATCTTCCTACGTTTGATAGCCTAATTCTTAAGGAAGGCTATAGGCTATGTACCATCACGCTAAGATTTTCAGGAGCCGATCAAAAATAAAAATAAAGTGAGAAAGAACGCCAAGCGCAAACGAAGTACTCGTAATAGCGCGGGCAGGCGATGTGATGCAACGGGGTGGGTCGGAGGAACAAGAACTTTCACGCGGACGAAGTCGCGGGCAGAAGCTAGTATTTAATATAACTAGCTAGAATTCCGGCTTAAATTAATATTTGTATCGGATCGCGTTTTAAATTGCCATGTTAATTGCTCTTCTCTGAATTTTATCTAAATTCATTAGAGATATTGTTTTTACGTATTGATATCGTTTTTGGTACGAACATATTAAATAAATGTGGTTTTATTATTATAGTAGAGCCAACTTCATAATTTTCGTCTTCCAAAAATTAATACCGACTTGTCGAATAATTTGTTATCTTTAAGGTCCAGCCGATGTCTCTGTTAAATTATTATAAATTATTTATCATTAATATCGAAACGTACTGGCATTCATTGTGTCAATGTAATTAAATTCTGTTGTAGAATTGCTTGCTTGCGCGTTGCAAAATAAACTTAGGTATCACGTCCACGATATATTATAGCTTGTCACCTATGACTTCTGTACCAACCACTGATTGCTCCACA
Source organism: Dryobotodes eremita (assembly GCA_917490735.1). Taxonomy (NCBI): domain Eukaryota; kingdom Metazoa; phylum Arthropoda; class Insecta; order Lepidoptera; family Noctuidae; genus Dryobotodes; species Dryobotodes eremita. The sequence goes on along the minus strand of OU823241.1, from coordinate 28,751,827 downwards.
GACACGGCACTGGTAAGCTATGTAATTCGCTCTGCATTTACCGCTGCGGTCTATTTCTTGTAAATTCTATAATTTACGAGAATTATCTGTTCATATTAGTTCGTCATGCTTTCTGACTTGTTGCATAATTCAAGATTATCTTTAAGTGAAGACAAGTCATTACCTATTTTGCTCGCATGTTGTTTATAATATCTTTCTTTGCTGTAATTTCGTGTAATTTTATACATATTATCCAATACGTGGGTATGTACTCTTGTTGGTACACTTATTGTTACGTTCATAAACAAATCATGGAGATATGAAACAAACATTGGTGTAATCAGTTTAAAAACCTTTTTTTACACCCCCCGAGATATAGATTCCCACAATCCTGAGAATAAGAATACATAATTTTATTGTCTCGTAGAACGTTCCAGTCAAATAAATCTCATAATTATATTCAGCGGCTAAAGACATAATTAGATGCATTTGCATTTTAGCGGTAATCGCGGTCGTTGACCCAACTATACTATTTTGACATTCTTCATTTAAAAAACAGAATTAAGTGGACATCTTTATTTGATATTGTGTATTCATACAATCGTATCTTTTTCATTTAAAAATGAAATAATATTATTAGTAAAGTCCGTGATTGTAGTACTAGTTTTGATTTCATGTTAAGTTAAACTTTATGTTAAGGGTGTAGTTAAAATAATATTGGTAACTTGAATCCATACATCATTATATTCCCCGACTTTTTTGTCCGAAATAATTACATTTATGCATTAGATGTATAATGGGGGTAACCTCTATTTTGTTTTACTCCAGAGATTAAACTAACGTTTACGGGACAAATAGTCCCGTAGTATAAGTAATAGTTTAAACTATTTACGAGTACTTTGCTGGTATGAAATAATATTTAATAATAAAAAAACACGTGTGGCACTCGGGGACTGCCGCGGTAAAGCTATTGCATAGCATTTTTTATTAACTTATGCAATTATAATTATTTATTTATTTTTTATTTATACAGTATTTTTTTTCTTTGATATTAATTCAAGTACAGTCTTGCCATATACATACACGTTAAGCGAACGCTCGGACGAGCTACATGGTAGGCGGAGTGGGATGTGTTAGGTTTTATTTTCGTTACGGAATTTCTTGATTCGGTCGCCGCGCTCAAAGCCCGCGATAAAAGCTATGCAATAGCTTAAAAAAGCTATGCAATAGCTTAAAAAAGCTATGCAATAGCTTAAAAACATAATATACAAATAAAAAAATTACATAACGCAACCTTTTATTTCACAATATTTATGGGCATTGATGTGCCACAATGGGTGACAAATTGTATTTTTTTATGTCAGTTTCTGATTCTTAAGATTAATTACACATTAACATATTTTTTACATATTTCATCTGTGCCATCTTTGTTTGTTCATTGATTTCTTTGAAGACCGACTTCGTAAGACTGCGCTCAAGAACAAATATTATGATGAAGCAAAAAATGAAATGTTTATTTCTGTGAGTAGGTCTTCCAAGACACGTTTACAAGTAAATTGCTCAATATTTTAAAACTAGATTGCACCGGTATTTTCCAGCTGACTGATTTTTCTTCAATCAGTCTAAGAGGGTGCATCATAAAGTATTAGTCGATATTTAATACCAAATGTGAATTGAATAATTTATGATAACAATGGATATGTTAGCCGTAGTCGTGGCCGAAACGTGGTTAAATAAGTTGTTCACGTAAAATCAAAAATCAAAATATGTTACTTCACATAAACCTACACGGGCGCTTATGAAACGTCAGAAGCTACGGTGCATGGTTCAAATGTTCGTTTCCTTTGCAGAAGAGCCGCCAAGAAACTACACGGTTACTCTTTTAAAAATAATTGGCTTTTACACTGGTTTAAAATTACAGTGTTAATAGGTATGGGAGTGATAAAATAATAATTGATAAACTAGCTAAAATGTAATTGGGTACGTACCTATATTGATTTCAGGGGGATGTACTAGAGTATCCCACCAAATTCAAACGTTTTTTTTTTGCAGGCTATTTGCAGATCAATATTAGTCTGTTTGGAGGAACAACTCTCTAAGTCCAAATTGCTCGAATAAATAACTGTTCACCTTCCTTGCGCTTTTCCGCTGCTGCCCTTTATGTCACGCAGCACCATAGAGAATTTCTTCATTAATTTCAGATAATAAATTAGCTATACTCACTTGGTTAGTTTCCTGTAAAAGGGCTTTATGTCTAGAACATAAACTTTCCTCAAAGTCTATAAAACACAAAGACCGTACTCTTAACTATCGGAAAAAGCGGAGCAAGCCTTTTAGAATATTAAATGGTCAGAGGTTTTCGTGGAAGAATATATCCAATAATAATTAGACACTACTTATAACATTTCAATGTTTTTAAAATACCTATATCTATATTTCTATTACAGCCAAAGATTGTTAGTATGCATTGTTCAAAAACAGTTGGCTGGATTTAGTTTATCATATCTGTCATAGCAAATTTATTGCCTATATGTTTCACCTCGAGAGGTTTATACATGAATGTCAACCACGGATAAGAGTAATCCAGTCTGAAGTAATAGTTTTCAAGTCCCTTTTATTTGTATGTGTAAGCTTTATGATATTGCACGTAACTGCAACAAGCCGGAACTTATATTAAGAACAAAAAAACACGATAATTCAACAGTCATCTCGGTATTTAAGTCGGTTTAAACAAATAAACATAGCCGTGTTTGAAGATAAGCGCGCACTACGATTTTAATCGTTGCAATTTTTAAGCTGCGAAATAAAATCGCAAACTAAAATAATGTTTCAAGCGAATTGTCAAGCGATTTTTTTAGCGCAATACACGGAGTCTAGCATATTGGTATTGCTCATAGATTTGCAATTATTATCCACAACGATTAAAATTCGTAGTGCACGCTTAGCCTAAGGATCAGAGATCAAACTTTCACATGGACACTCAGTTTATTTTTTATTGGCTCTAAAATATAAATGTTACTCACATGACTTTTTTATGTCATACTGTGAAAGTAACTCCGCGCTGTTTTACATTACAATCGAAATAAACCGATCACTTTCTCTCTATCCTTTGTGAATTTAAATACTTTACTTACGATTGTATTGTCAATCACCGTTCGTACATATTTAATACTACATATCCGACGCTGTTTAGTCTAGATTGCAAAATATTCGAATTCAAATAAGAGTTACTACGCCGTTTGGGGAAACAGGATGGATACCTATGTGGGGCTCACCCGGTTTCATAGTTATAGGGCCCATGGGAACTACAACTTGTGTCATTCATGACCCCTGACTTGGTTTTAGTCAAGGCGTGAATGGCATCGTTGAAGTGCTGGATGCTCTGAATGCGGGCACCGTCCATGTTAATTGATTTGGGGAGAAATCGAGACAACTTGTCAAAAATAATGTAATGTACAATTGAAAATCAGTGAAATCGTAATAAAAATTAATAAATTAATTGCTTCAGCCACCTTTGACGGAACTGCCGGTGGCTGTTTGAGACAGCTTGCTAGTTTTGACACTTTTTGCAATCGCTTTGTTTTAAAAAGCGCCGTCAATGCTAGAACAGACGTCAGTGCGGTTGAACCAACATTTTATAAAGTATTACGAAAAAAAAAAGACTGAACAGACTATGTGAGTTTTGTGAAATAAACTTTAAGGCTGGATTTAGTGTTACTCTGACATCGCTCGTCGGTCGCCCACCGTCTGTCGGTCACGCATACCAAGACGCTGACGATAAATAGACGTGTATAGTTTAGCACCGATGGTCAGCGAGCGTGAGTCCGTACAAATCGGTCCATACAAAAGATACATCGGTCTACTTCAGCCAAGTTTTGGACGCAAATCCAAATTTTAGTTACCCTTGTTAAGCTAAAAGCAAATCCCCCGTCAAGCACAGAAAGGCACAGCAACAAAAGAATGGGCACGTTCCTTTTGTGCTTTGAAATAGCAAAGGCTCCTTCAAACAGGCGCGACATGCAATGCAAAACAAAGGCACCGCACGTCGCGCGACGAGCGGTGCCTTTGAGTCGCGTACGATTCGCGTCGCGTGTCGCGCCTCTTTGAAGGAACCTTAACACGAATAATTGGCTTATTCCATCAATTTTCACATTCGTAGGTGTTATTTTGTAGTTCAACTTGGCAACATACAACCTACGGTTTTCTCTACCCTTAATAACGTTAACAGGGATCATTGTTCTCATCGTGATGAACAGCTTTTACTTGAAAAACTGCGAATAAAAAAATTGATGCAGTGTGAGCAGCAAATTTTTTATTCGCTATTTTCCAGCGTTCACATAAATCGAAAAAAATTATGGAGTGACTAATATTTTTTTGGCGATTTCAAGCTACTTTTTCATACATTATTAAATAATATAATAAACCCTAAAAATATATTATTTTCAGACAACCAATGGCCATAGTGTAAGTTACGAAAATCTTTAAAAATATTAAAGATAAAGAAAATCTAAGCTTGTATAGTTTCAGTTTTTAAATTCTGGTTCTTCTTTCTGCTGACCTTGTCGTTAGCAGGCCTTGCGCGACAGACAATTTTGATAGACGATCAAATACACTAAAAGGAAAGCGAGGGGCTTCCGTGCATAAAAACATATGATATTGTACTAATACCTATTACAGTTTTTACTGGTTCTAGGAAGACCTAAACAGTTCTCCTGACTTCGTCCTCCTGCACACTAATTGCGTAACACACTATCTATCACAACCGGAATCATTTTGAAGCCTATATAGCTAACCCATTGCTTCATATGTTCGACAAATTTGTTTGCTCAACAACGTAAATAACGCAATGAATGTTGTTGAACTGTCAAAATGAAAGCTATTCCTACTGTTAGTGTGTTATGCAATTACCCCGTTGGTCTGGCTATAGCTAATCACAACCGTTCGATACATTTCCGTGCTGAATCGAACATCAATCTATTTTATCATAAGACTCCTCTAAAGGTTGTAAACAAATCCAAAATCCGAAATTTTTGTCTGTTTAAATCAATTCGACGCCTGCCTTTCTTCAGACAGCTATTTGCTGTCGGCGGAAGGCAGATGAGTCATAGAAAATGTGTCATTTTCAATTCGATAACCTATCGAATGGTTGTGAATTGCTAAGCTGGTCACATAATTTGGGATGCAAATAATTAACGTTGATTTCTTTACCCTCTCGTTATATTGGTAAAGTTCGCGCAAAACTTTATAAGCCCTCTGAACGTAGGCCCAAGAACAAAACCGCGCATCGTACAGTTGAGTGGGTGTGAAAGAATTCCCTCGGACACCTATATTATGCATACAGCGCAGCCACTCGCTGCAACTTCCGAGAGCTCATAAGGTTTTGCGCGAACTATATCTATCTCTAACCTCGTGTACGCTTGATACCTTTACGATATTACACGGATGTATAGAACAGGCATCCAGTGTCAAAGGTCACAGGCGAACAGCACGTTCTATATTCCTAGATAGTGTTGAAGTTCAACATAGAACGTGCTGTTTCGTAATCCTAACGACTGAAGTGTCCAATACTTTTTAACTGGAATGAATACGATCCAATAAAATCCAGTACGCTATAAAAGCGCATTTATTTGTGTGTAGGCACTGTGATTCTGAAAGCTGTTAATCTTGCCCAAACGCTTGCAACACATGACCTTGTATAAAATAATGCAACATTTCCTGTGATTCTATTCATGACTCATCCCAGTTTTGGGCATACGCTCCAAGTATTAGCGATGTCGAAGGCGCAAAATGAATTAACCGGGCCGCTGATTACTTGGTGATGCTTTAAATTATCGTATAAATAAACTTAGCGGGGATAAAAATGACCACGATCGATATTTAGAAGTTTTGTGCCTAACAGTTACTCTTATTAATAGTAAGACAATGTAGAACTGCATAAAACAAACGACCAGTTGTCTACTTTAGTCCTGGATCGAAAGAGCTGGGAGTCATGGGAAGAGGCCTTTGCTCAGCAACGGGACGATGCAAGCTAACAGTAACAGCAATGTAGAATTGCAAGAACTTCCATGAATATGTTTCTTTCCGTCCGGTTTTGTCCTTTGTCGCAAACAACCCAGAAATATGTTTTTATTTCACTGCTATCCTCTTTATGAAAGTCATCTTAACTTATATACCTGACGACCAATAATAGACAAAGCTGGAGTAGACAGTTTGTTCCTCAAGTTAATTAATTTAGGAGAATATTTAATTGATCCTCTGAAAACTTTTTGATCTTCTAACGATAATTGCTTTATTTTAATCAATGATCCTCTTTCAACGGTACATATAGTTTATAAAAAGATCAGAAGGTATTTTTAAAAACTATCTGTACCGTTCAAGCTGGTCGCAGTAACTAAGCGAGCATCCGACTAAATGGGTTAGATTATGTTAGAATTTTGACCGCAAGCTGAGCTAGTTACAAGTTGGGGCGTAGTTACTAGGGCACACATCACAAAAAGACGTTCAATACTGGCCTGTCCATCCGGGTGGACAGGTCTAGGTCGAACAGGCCATCACCACAAGGCCGAGTCAAACACACATTTACAGGTAGTAAGGCGGCGGCCTGTCGAGAGTTTTCACTTTTGTCAAAGCGCTCGAGGCTACGTCGTCAGACGACTACCCGCCGATCGCGGACTGAAGACTGCTGGCTAAAAACTGTCAGTACCTGTTTGGAGATTGTCCGTTAATAGTCGGTTAGGGATCATTACTATGTAGCTACCTATGCATGGGCATGTCGCCCGATAAGCCAAAGGCCAATAGTAAAAAAAAACTTTCTATATGGTTCACGGGGGTGTAAGCCAATGGAAAATGGTTTTCAGTAATAAAATTCTCATAAAGGGTGCAACTGGATATTATTTTTATTGGAAATTAAATGAACGAAAATCAGGCTTCCATTATTTTTTTGCTTCGTTTATCTTCTACTGACCTCTCCCGCTCTGGGCGGAGCAGAAGGACGTGTCAGACTCTTACTACCTAAAACCCACCCGTGTTCCTTCAGTTGCCTGTGCGCCAGGGCCACGGTAACTCTTTCGAACAAAGCGCTTCCATTTAAGTGATTACTTTATTTCTTTAAAATATACTGGCCTTTATCTAAGGAGCATGTTCCTTACAACAGGTTACCTTTTATTCGGTGAATGCTTTTGAAAAGTAATATTTAAATTGTCTTTCTCTAAAACCTATTCTTCTTATATCGGATACCCTTCATCCGTAAAGACTTTTATGTCGGATTAAGGTACTTACTTAGAGAAATAGTGACAGAGAAAACACCGTTGAGATTTATGGTAGCTAATAATGTAAGTACCTAATAGGGATCGTATTCAGCTTGAATTAGGGCCTGAGCCCTAATTCACAAAGAAGAAGAAGAAGACTGAGCTAAGACAAAATCTTGGCTGCTAACGTAATATCTTGGCAGCGTAAAGTAACCATTTTTTTGGGAAATTCTCTCACTTATAAGTATTCTATTCTGTTGAGGTATTTTAGGTATATTTGCTACACTTAGCCTCAGTCTTTAATGGTTACTTAAAGCCATAGTAAACCTTCCAGCAAAAATCTACATAAGACAAGTAAATATTGTTTCTACTTCGTCACAAGCAATGTTAACAGTTGCTATGTAAATTAGGAAGAGCAAAAGCTTTGCACGGCGTGTTCGATGCCCGTCACTTAATCGTGTAAAGTGCTCGCTCAGCTCGTCGACACCTTAATAACTATTCATGCGCACTAGGGAGATTTAAGTGTTAAACTATTCTGCTCGATCTGTAAATGAAGGCCTTGCCTTAGAGACTTCACGATACGTGTTTAATTGCCACGTTAGCAATTCCGAATTTTTCATATCGACTGAACGATTTTCATAATATGCGAAACGTTCAGCAATATTCAATGATTCCCGTAACTTCGATATGACGGAATATTTAATTTGACGCGACAGCGGGTATCGAGGCGTTTTTCTTACGAAGGTACCTATCGTTTACGCTTTAGTTTTTACACCCGGATAAACAGATTAATATACAGCTATTCGTCCCGGAGATAATATTGCAGAGCTAGCCTCTCGCACCAATGCAGACGAGAAATTAATTCGGTATTATTTTATGTTTGTTTATTTACCTGTAGTGAGCTTAGATTTATGTTGTCGTGTGCATCAGTAACGAGTTTGCTGGATTTTCCTCCATTCGACTGAGAAAAATATGAAAATAGTTCGTCCAGATTTTTTAATCTATTGAATTCTCCCGGTGCTTATATTTTCACAAGGTAGGTAACTAGTTAACTTCTCATGTCATTGGTCCCGTGTTAGTGATAGTGAAATTATCCAGCGTCTGTGGCGCGCATACATTGCGTAACGAAGTCTTCCGCACTGACGCGATTTACTATAATCCTTAAACTCGATTCGCTCTCATAAAAACCAAGTTGTTAAGGTGCTTAGCACTGACTAATTGTTAGTTTTATGCAGTTAAGCTTGACGAATACGCCAGTCACACAGTTATGAAATCATTTGATTTATTATAGAATCGGAATGCGCGTTTCGTTAATACTGAACACTACACAACACGTAACACCTATTTGTTTTTGTAATGTTAAAATTATGTATGGTTTTTGTAATATCATCTACATAATTATTGGGTATTTTTTGTAGGTTGCTGATAACGTAGTTTCCTAATAATAAATATGGAATACGTCTCATTAAGTAGAATTGCTTTCCAATTCCGTGATGTCATAAAAAAGCCCATGGAAATTAATATTTCGACCGATTATTGATGACTGTTTACTTACAATTATAGCTAGCTTATACAAACAGTGGATTTCACTCATCGAATTCTTTACGTATCGTTTTAATGCAAAGTGGGTGTTTTATTAGTTTCTAATCGGTAAGTTAATTTTAATGTCTGCCTAAAATTAAGCAATAATGTTGAATATTTTGCATCATATTTTAAGCAAATCTCTACAAAGAGATTTGAATTAAATACCTGTACTTAATGAAAATAGTAAATACATTTATAATTTTTTTTAATTTGAGTATGTATAGTTTTCATTGTATTTGTTGGTATATTGGCGTGTTCAGCTACCATATGGCAAGTAATTTGTCTGTGTCTTGTATTGTTAATTACTTTGCATACCTAATATTGTATAGAATTATTTTTTTTTTCTAACTGAACAGACCGCTGTGCTGTATGGGAGTCTGTTGCGCAACTCCTTCTCCCCAGCTAATGCACTAGGAAGTGGTGAATGGCGGGCGTTTTGGGGGACTATCTTGAGTAATTTTGACGTTTGAAAAGTGCTTATTGTCAGCCTAATTTGAATAAATGACTTTTGGTTTAGATTGTTAAGAGGAAAGGATGAAATACTTTCCTAAGTCCCGTTTATACTGGGCACTTCTGGGAAGTTGTTTGTGAGCAAATAGCTCATTAGGATGGGTCCCGGTAGCTCCTTTATCGAATTCTTGAAAATAGACTTATTTTCATCAAATGGATGAACCTCAGAATTATAGGTTTTTAAATAATGTTATTGAGTAATTCATTATTGACAGTGATTATATCACATAATGTTCCTATATGCTACTCAAAATTGCAGCGGTTTTCTTTGTTTGAGGACGTTTGTCTATCCATTTCTGAAAATCCACCTTGCTTCTGAAAGCACGTTAAGCCGTTGGTCCCGGCTATTATTCGTAGAACCTTAACAGTCGTTACGTTAAAAGTACGAAGTTCTAACAAGTGGCGGGGTAATTGCGTTCCAGGCATAAAATGACAATTGATTTCAATTCCTTTCATTTTGATAGCTCAGCCACGTTCATTACGTTATTTACGTTGCTGAGCGGACGAATTTTTCAAACCTATGAATCAATGGATTAGGAATTCCCTTCAAAACCCTCGATTTTTTTATTGAAAGTGTGTTACGCAATTACGGTACAGATTTACCAAAGGGTCTCGTGTTACGTTTGTACGTTTTTCTTGATATGATTCGATGGATTCGAAGCACCCGTGGTTGAATAAAAAAAAGTAGTTATAAATGTTCCAAAAAGTTTTAAAGGATACCCATCTTGTCACAACAAACATTCAAGAGATTGCTTATTTATAAATGGTTTATTTATAAACGTTGCTTAATTAACGATTAATATAATGTCTTTAAAGTTAAAACATCTCTTTTTAAGTACGTTTACGAGTATAAATAAAATATTTAGTTCTCCAAGAACAAAACACTGTCTATTTACCTACATGAGTTTAGAAAGATCAGGATGGGCAAAGGTGGAATAGGTACAATAGATAATAATTCCTCTTTGTGTGTATGAAACGTTGTACCCTGCGGGATGTCCGCCTGCTCGCGATTGCTAGCACAAAGGAGATCAAGCAACAAGCAAGCTTTGTTAAGCATCGTTTTATATCTGCTATCTTGGCAAGCTACGTCGATGATTGCTCGAATCGTTTATTAAGATGGCGCACAGCGGTCCACTAGCGCCATTCCTTTCAAAAAATATTAATTATCTCGTGACTGAAAAGGAATTTTGAATAACGGCTCAAGAAGCACCCTCGATAAGTGTGTCTAGAATTTTCTAATACCTTTTTTATATACTTTCATATTGGGACACGAAGCAACAAAATTAGATCTAAAGAAAAGCGGCTACATTCCTCTAGATCGTTTTTTGATGCTTCGGGTCTCAATATTAAATTTTATAAAAGGTATTAGAAAATTCTAGACACACTTACCGAGGGTATTTATAAGTCGTTATTCATAATTCCTTCTCAGTCACGAGATAATATTTTTTTAAAGGAGTGGCGCTAGTGGACTGTTTTGCGCCCTCTTAAATAATTTCTGTTTATATCTCATTGTTATTTCTTAAAGATGATTAATAGAGGAAATTGGTTGTTACAGCGAGCGTTCACATGCGATGCGTTTTGATTATTAAATGCAACCAATTATTCATTTTGATTGAAGGCTATTCCTCTTTTTCTTACAATGTATATAAAGGATTGCTTTCTAGAAGACTGACGTGAATTATGTAAATTCGGAACGCTGCGCTGTGCTGAATCGTGCCGACTCGAACAAGTATGTAGCACGGGTTATTCCGTTTATTAATCTCAAAAATCCACCCTAAAGTGGAAACGCGAAAACGCATGTCCGAGAATCCACCCTAGGCCTACTTGGATAAACGGAATTTATAGGCTTAGGGTGGATTCTCGGACATGCGTTCCACCTTAGGGGGGATTTTTTGGGGTGGATAAACAGAATAACCGTGTAGCAACCCTTACCCTACATCCACTGCTACCTACCCTCAAATACTTAAGAACAAGAAATCAATGCCTTTCCACAACTTTTTTGTTAATAAGTATCTAGAAGGTACTATCAAGCTATTAGTTATTAATGCCTTGTTCAAGTAACAAATGCAATTTGATTTTATCAGAGCTGCAGTAGGCTCTTCCTCTGTGTGAGAGTGGGACGTAATCCACCCTGCGGACCCAGTCTGGGTTGATAGATGACACATTACCAACTTTAGGTTCTAGGACATGCTGGTTTTCTCACGATGTTTTCCTTCACCGTTTTGAGAGTAATGGTGACGAAATGAAAATGATTTGCACAAAGTAAAGTTTCTGGCAGGGTTCGAACTTACTACCTATCTACAACTCGTAAGTCTCGGCTGCGACTGCTCCCTATCTTAAAGAATACTTTTTAGTAATTAATTAGTTATTTTAATTTACTTCGCTCATTGCGTGATAGACAAAGAATTACTGACAAATGGCTACTACATTCATGCCTGCATGGTGACCTAATTCTCTTAATCTTGTTGTTCAGCCTTTAAGGCAACACTTCACACACCTACATTTAAAACTGGTTTTCCCACGCTAAAATTTAGTAAACATAAAATACGATAGTTCAATTTTTATTTCGATAACAATATCTCTGTTTACATATTCTGCGAATCAATTTCTACTCAATATTTTTATTTTGCAATTTGCTTTCAAAATTTGAAGATAGGTACTCGCTACCTACTACAAATAATTAAACGTACATAATATACTAGATGAATAGTGTACGCTACAGTGCTTTCCGATAGGATTTATTTTTTTAACACCAAAAACCAGTAAAGATTCAAAGGGAGGACTTTTATCGAATAAAAAGTCGGCCAAATTGTATTGGCAAATATGAATTTTTTCAGAGACCGGTCCTTTGATGTCTGAATCAAATTGCGTGGAGTACCTATACTTTTCTACCTTTACTGAATTTTTTGCTCTATCCTACATGTTTCTGACCCTAGAAATATTTTCATAAGAGTTCCCTGAATTGGTTCGAGGCATATTTTCCCGCGTAAAGAGAATATTGAAACAAAACCTCGTCTGGGATTGGGTCTGATATCAATTCACCTGAATTTGAGGACTTTGGGGAATTTGATTCTGTGACTGTGGCGGTCAAGAGGGTTTATCTCAAGCGCCCTCATGCAATTTTAGCTGCCGGAGCTGCGTCGAAATATTTTTAATTATTTTCTAAAAATATCGGTGAATCACTAACTAATGCTTGAAACGGAACTTAAATTTTACAAAATTCTTACGTTTTTTAAGTTGCGTCTGTCAAAATGCGTAAAATGAATCGCTAGGCCGCCATTGACAGTGACAGATATACTCGACTTCGCGTCATTTCGTGGATATGTGTTTTTTGGCTGAAAGAGCGAGCGAAGCGAGCTCGGGACTTGGGGCACCCCAACTCGGACAGGTTAGGTTAGATTGGAATGGCGGGGTCAAGTGAGCGAGTGAAGCGAGCGAACAGACCACCATCCCTATCGTGGTTATTTTTTTTAAACATTCAGAAACAGAAGCACCACGAAGCAGGGCTCCGTCGACTACGCCTTGTCATTATTGCTTGCTTGCCCCTCCCGCTCTATTAAGGCGACTTTTGACAGGGATCATTTAAGATATTTTTAAACATTTAATATAAAAAAAACTATGTACCTCTGGCGGGGCCCAGGGGACAGTGCGGGGCGACTCTACTCCCGTCCCCCCTATTTAAGCCATTTTTTTCAAAAATCATTCACTAAAATTTTGCCCTTTAAAATTTAATATAAAAAACTACGCACCTACGCACCGGAAGGACAGGTGGATGGTGACTCTACCTCTACCCCCCTCCTTACCCATCGAATATTATGACCTAAGTAATTTTGTAGTTATAACAATTTCAAATAGAGGTATTTTTTTGCAGTTTTCAATAAAATCACACTGACTGAAGATACAAATTTTTACCGTCTGGAAAACAATAGGGTATTTTGTGTGAGTAACCATTAAAATATATGAAAAATGCCAAAGGCTTCTGATGAATGATAGAACTAGATGAGTTTGGTGTTTCATGACCACTCTGAGAACAACGACCGAAACAAACAAGGAGATCCCAGTCTATTTTTAAATACCAGACGTAATCTTGGTCGGATCGTATAAGGACCATGTAGATTAGTGTTTGAAATGGTCGTATGAGGAAAGAACCACACATACAGGAAGAAATTTAAACCAGTGCGCAAACTGTAACCATAATATCAGCATTTAATTCTTGACCCCCTAGCGTAGAATTTTTTTCATCGGTTATAAAAAAGAAATTGTTGTTCCTTACATTTTGACCGCGTAGGAATTGCACTTTTCTATGAAAAAGCAATTATTTTTTTTAAAAAACTTACGAAAAATTTCAACGCTAGGGGGTCTAGAATAGGGCACGCCACAATTGCGGCGGTAAGTCCCCTCTTTGAGGAGTGGCTTGAGAGGCGCCACGGCGTCCTCACCTTCCGCCTGACGCAGGTCCTCACCGGACATGGGTGTTTCGGGAGGTTCCTGTTTCGGATAAGGCGGGAGGAAACGCACGGGTATTATCATTGTGTGGATCGACCGGAGGACACGGTGGAGCATACGGTGGAGGTCTGCCCGACTTGGGCGGAGCACCGCCGTGTCCTCGTAGCGGCGATCGGCGGCGGCGACCTCTCGCGTCCGGCCCTGGTTCAGGCCATGGTACGGAGCGAGAGGGAATGGGAAGCCGTTACCTCCTTCTGCGAAGCAGTAATGCTCGCGAAGGAGGAGGCGGAGCGCGAGAGGGAGAGGCAATCACTGCGCCCTCGCGCCCCTAGTCGCCGCAGGAGGAGACTCCCTGGGCGTCGGGAGTCGATTGCCGACTCCCGGCCACCGTAGGCGCGGGCTTGCGGACGGCGAGCAATGGGCAGCTCGCTGTCCGGTAAGGACCAGGCCCGGGTCGACAGCGCGTCGTGTTCCACGCGCGACTCAAAGAGATGTCAGCACAATTGACGGGGTCCGATAGGACCGATGCCTGCCGGGGCTGCGGATTGTTCGAAAGAGTTACCGTAGCCCTGGCACACAGGCAACTGAAGGAACACGGGTGGGTTTTAGTCAGTAAGAGTCTGACACGCCCTTCCGCTCCGCCCAGAGCAGGAGAGGTCATTTGAAGATTTACCACCCAAAAAAAAAAAAGGGTTCTGGAATCATATGCTGAATTCATGGTTAAAGTTTGCGCACTGGTTAAAATTTCATCTGTGTAAGAGTAGAAGTGTCTAGTCAGTGCAAGCACTTGTCAGTAATCGTGTAGCTCAACTCATCTATTCTGTTCACCTATTTACATCTAATTTTTTGCAGACGGAAAAAACTCATCCGGTATAGCGCCGCAGCTGCACCCAGTGCAGCACTTTCCCCGACCTGCCTTTACAAAACAAGGCACGATATTCTCATCAGTTTAGCTAAACATTTGACCTCTAACTTGGCTGCGTAATAATAGTTCCGGTCATGGAAATTCATTGGCACAATAACCCGGTGAATGTCATTGTCATTGACTCGGACCACATCGAATCAAATAATCGACACGATTGATCGATTCATTTAAGTATTAGATCACACTTTAAAGTTGCGTTTCATGTTAAGTTTTATAAGGCTTTTTAAATACTTGGTTTATCGGATGTCAAGTTTATGCAAATGAAAAGACAAACTGGATCTTACTAATATAACAGTGTTTTTTTTGTTAAATGTTTAATTTAGGGTATCAAATGAAGGGCTTGAAGATACGATTTCGAAAATATTAGAAAAATTCTATCTTTAAAAGTATTTATCAAAACAGTTATTGTTAAGTACTTACTTCACTAAAAAGTAAAACACAAAAAATAATCATAAAATGTAAAAAACCGACTGTGAAATGCACTACATATAAAACAACAAACTGCTACAAATAGAGAGGCAATAAATAATTGTACATACCTAATTAAACTATGTAGATAAGCAAATTATATTCTGTCATGTTTCTTTATATATATAAATTAGACCTCAATCAATTAAATTACGTAATTACCTCCAATTACGCTAGTAGAGTCACCACAGTCTAATAATATACGCAGTAGTAAATCGCTTTTAAAATTAGCAGACCGTTAAAAAATAAACACTAACTTCGAATTAAATTGGTCAAATATTCAAAATACGAACTTTCCAACCCAATAGTAAAGACCTAAGTCCATAAAAAGTTACCGCATGTGACCTGTCTGCCTGATCACAAAATCCTCGCGTTGACCAGCTGTGAGGTGTTATTCATCCTAGCTTAATCTGTGGTATTATCGTGTAGTGACCGTCAGTCTCACACTTAACCGGTTTACCCACCAATGAATTGCAAATGAAATGCCAGTTGTTCAGGATACACTTAAGGGGGATGCGCCAAGGCAGCCCGCGAAATTCAAATTTTCTTACGTTTTTTGCAATTACGTAAGCAAATTTGAATTGGACGTACATACTGACGTATCAGGTTGTATGTTGATCTAAATATGATTCGCGGCCATATCAAATATTTATTTAGAGAATTTTAACCATAAAGATCATCACTACATCTCTCTAAGTTCATATTACCCTATTGAATGACTATTTCATGAAATCATAACATTTGAGGCCAATTCTAACTTAAGAAGTTGTATTGCTGATTCTAATGATTATAATTTGGTAAGGCCATATTTATTACGGCCGCGAATTATATTTTAATCAACATACAACCACATACTGACCTGCAAATTGCAAAAAACGTAAGAAAAATTTAATTTTGTGGGCTACCTTAGCGCATCCCCCTTAAGTAAGAAGCATAATTATATGCATCTATTATTTTCAGCTTTTTCTCCTTTTAACTTTTTCTACTGACGACTTAATAGACTAGACATCTAATAAATGGATAGGTACGTTAAGATTACAGACACAGCATTTCGTCGTGAGAAACTTATAATGGAATACACATTGTGAAATTGTATATGGCAATTTAAGCTGTATTCCGTGTATCATGTAAAAGCATTGAGAACATAACATTCAGTTATTGTAATAATATTAATTTGTTCTCATAAGAATGTGGTTCTCACCGAAACATTTAGTTCAAGACAGGTAGATCCAAATGTATGTAAGTACGAACAATTTGAACTTGTACTGTAATGTATTATACTAGTATTGCACCTTAATTCATTATTAAAGAAATTGTTAAGGTAGCTGGTAATTATATAGTCAGTATATAGCTAAGTATTTGCTTATGAAGTTTTGAAAATAATCTTCAGGATGCGTTTTATGTGTTCTGGTCCACGTAACCATCAATAAGGTTATTTTTATGAATTTTATTCTAGATTTTTCCAGCCTTATGCCTGTTAAGTTATTTACGAAAAAGCAACGCCATATTGTTTCTTCTTCTATTAAAGTACTAGAAATTGTTTACTTATTAAAACACACGTTTTATTACCATTTGCAAAGAAATCGTTGAACCAATTACCATGGATAACCACAATATTCCCCTAGAAAATAGCCTTTATTTGCCTAAATTTTTTAAATATATATTTGGAAGGCTCTGGTATAAATATCTTAATATCTAATATTCAACCGATTTGTCTTCATTGTTAATTTGTAGGCATACAAAAACAAAGAATATTATATTAGATAAGCCTATTAAAAGCGAATTAAATTAAAAAAAGTTGAACCTAATTAAAAACCCGTCGATTTTCCAATTATTATAAAATACGCGCTTTAATATAATAAAAATCGCATAAGCAAAATAAAATATAATCGCAATGCGAAAAATCAAAATTACCCTTATCACGCAACGGTAAACACTTAACGCACTAAATATATGAACACTTACGATTTAGCTGTCTCGAAATTGAATCTTGAAACGCGGGCGCACGCGATCGCCTTCTACTAAGCCGTCTACGCACACACTGACCGCAGGCGCACGCGCACGTTCCCCACCTTAAAGGCTTTCTTCCGAATACAGTCCATTTTTAGAGATCACCGATTGTGCGACGGTGGCGTTGCGTCACAATACGCTGTTGTAACTACACGGTTACAAATTACACGTGAGCTCTTATTAAAAAGTAGTTAGAGCCACATATTGAACATTCTTTGTCTTGTGCATCGTTCTCAATGACGAAATGAAAGCTGACCACTCAGAATTTAGATCAATTTATGGTGGCGAGATGTTATCGCTAACCTGCTGAGATAATGGGATATTACGATGTCCAAAACACGTTAAAATCAAAAGCTACCGGAAAGTACAATATTCCAATACACAAACTCGTATGTAAATCGCATTATTAACGTGCAAAACAAACAGATCAACTATTCGAAGTATGGTATGCAAATTTTTTAAATTCAATAATTCAGACAATGGCTCGGTAGAGGCTATGAATAAAGCATTAAATAATAAAGAAAACGGTGAACTTGCATACGTAGAAACGAATCAATGAAACGTCACTGAAGAGCTTTTGGTACGCTTGCGTTTATTTGAACTATTAGTACTTGACCTTAATAACTAAATTATCGTCCTAACCGATCTAAAACAAATCTAACTTTGCAGAGATCTAAATCAGTGTTAGTATTGCATTATCATACTATAATTGTCATTAGAAGTGTTTGAAATATGGGAAAATATCGAAATAATGAAGTATAGGTTATGACGAAACTGTGGTTAGAAAAGTTTTGAGTATGAATGTGGATGGCTATAAAAGTAGAGTAAGACCAAAAAACATTGCACTGCTGATATGGCTAGAAAGGGAGTGACTACTCAGAGGACGACTAATAGAGAAGTATGAATGAAGCAGACTTGTTGCGCCGGCCCCAAAATAAATTCATACAAGGACAGGAGTATGGCGATTTACCTGGACAGTAACTACGTTTTCATGGTCTACACTGTTCTCCTGTATACTCGTAATATTGCTGTACTAATTATCTATCTAGGTAAAACATATGGAATGCAATAAAGAATTGAGTACATAGTAATGACCATTTTTGTGCGTTCACTGGCCACAGGGAAAGAAAATAATCCTAATCCTAATCCTAACTAATATTATAAATGTGAAAGTAAGTTTGTTTGTTTGTTTGTTACCTTTCACGCCTAAACCACTGAACCGACCATCCCGAAATTTTGCATATACGTTATCAAGTGTACCGAAATATGTCGTGCGGGGTGTCCCACAGGGATCGGTCCTGGGGCCGCATCTGTGGGACATCGGGTACGACTGGGTGCTGCGCGCCGACCTCCCTAGCGGCGTCAGCGTAGTGTGCTACGCTGACGACACGCTGGTCCTGGTGCAGGGGAGGACGCACCAGGCGGCGACCGAACTAATGACACGCGGGGTTGCGACAGTCGTTGAGAGGATCCGGCAGTTGGGACTCGAGGTGGCCTTGCACAAGTCCGAGGCAATGTGTTTTCATGGTCCTCGGAACGCGCGACTGTCGGGTTCCCAAATAACGGTAGGAGGGGTTCACATCGGCGTCGAGTCGACGATGAAGTACCTGGGACTCGTCCTCGACAGCCGGTGGAACTTCGTCGAGCATTTCCGACGTTTGGCTCCCAGACTGCAGCGGGCCGGGGCTGCCTTGAAGCGGCTCATGCCCAATCTGGGGGGGCCAAACACCTCCTGCCGGAGGCTCTACGCGGGGGTCGTGCGGTCCATGGCCCTTTACGGGGCACCGGTATGGGCGCGTTCGTTAAGGCTCCGGCCAGCCCGCCGGTTGAAAGCGTCCCAAAGGGTCATGGCCATCCGGATGGTACGGGGATACCGCACGGTGTCCTGCGAGGCGGCGAGCCTCCTTGCCGGATTGCCGCCGTGGGATCTGGAGGCAAAGGTCCTCGCGCACGTTTGGGAGTGGCGCGAGGAGGCGAAACGCCGGGGCATAACTCCGCTGCCGCGAGAAATCACGGCACAGCGGACAGAGCTCCGGCGGGATCTCATGGCGGCATGGAGAGTACGACTGTCGCAACCCAGCGCAGGGCACGCCACAATTGCGGCGGTAAGATCCCTCTTTGAGGAGTGGCTTGAGAGGCGCCACGGCGTCCTCACCTTCCGCGTGACGCAGGTCCTCACCGGACATGGCTGTTTCGGGAGGTTCCTGTTTCGGATAAGGCGGGAGGAACCGCCCGGGTGTTATCATTGCGTGGATCGACCGGAGGACACGGTGGAGCATACGGTGGAGGTCTGCCCGGCTTGGGCGGAGCACCGCCGTGTCCTCGTGGCGGCGATCGGCGGCGGCAACCTCTCGCGTCCGGCCCTGGTTCAGGCCATGGTATGGAGCGAGAGGGAATGGGCAGCCGTCACCTCCTTCTGCGAAGCAGTAATGCTCGCGAAGGAGGAGGGGGAGCGCGAGAGGGAGAGGCAATCACTGCGCCCTCGCGCCCCTAGTCGCTGCTGGAGGAGACACCATGGGCGTCGGGAGTCGATTGCCGACTCCCGGACACCGTAGGCGCGGGTTTGCGGACGGCGAGCAATGGGCAGCTCGCCGTCCGGTAAGGACCAGGCCCGGGTCGACGGTGCGTCGTGTTCCACACGCGCCTCAAAGAGATGTCAGCAAAATTAACGGGGTCCGATAGGACCGATGCCTGCCGGGGCTGCGGATTGTTCGAAAGAGTTACCGTGGCCCTGGCGCACAGGCAACTGAAGGAACACGGGTGGGTTTTAGTCAGTAAGAGTCTGACACGCCCTTCCGCTCCGCCCAGAGCGGGAGAGGTCATTTGATGATTTCCAACCGAAAAAAAAAAAAAAAAAAGTGTACCGAAATGGACATGGGGTACCTTTCATCCCGCAAAAAAGTACTGTTCCCGAAGAAAACAACAATAACGTTCTTATGATAATAGATGGCGCCAAATGTCTTTAAAATAATGATTTCATTATAACCTGAATTGATAGTCAAAGTCTAAATTAACGCGAGCGAAGCCGCGGGCAAAAGCCAGTGATAAATAATTACAAGATTAAAGCAGAGCAGTGTAGCAGCGTGAGCAGTTTAGATTGGAGCCATGGTGGCCCAGTGCTATCGGCCCCGACTTACGAGTTGTAGGTCGTGGACTCGTGGGTTCGAACCCAGTCAGGCGTTTTACTTTGTGTAAATAATTTCATCACCACTGCTCTCAAAACGATCAAGGAAAACATCGTGAGGAAACCGGCATGTCCTAGAAACAAAAATTCGAAGACATGTGACGTCTACCAACCCGCACTGGGCCCGGGTGGTGGATTACAGTCCATTCCCTCTCAAAGAGAGGAAGCCTGTGTCCCAGCAGTGGAAACATTATAGGCTTATTATGCTATGTTATGCAATTACAAGAAGGTACTAGGCGCATCCAAAACCGCAATCACCAAATCTTAAGATCTCTGTAGATAACTACTTTTGTCAAGAGTTTGACGCTATCGATCCATATCTAAACTCCGTTAACGATTTCTGCTTCACAATCATAACTTATAAATACAAAAATGTCTAGAAACTCAAGAGCCTCAAACGTCGAAGTGTCGAGGACTGTCAGAGATTTCAAGACATTTGAACATGCGACAAGTTGCCCGCAGGCTTTGGACTAACAACCGAGCAACCGAACGCCAGTGCCTTCAACGTATGTCACCCTAGTGAACAATTTAATTGGATTATTTCTCAAAGAGAACCGATTGACATTTTAAACAACTTTTTATTCTACATGCAATCAACGAGGAAATATTCTTGTGTCTTTTCGAATGGTAATCCCAAAAAGGAGAGCGTTTCTTTGTCGTCAGAATGTCTAATTTATAATTTATGTAAAGCTCTTCTGCATACCAATTTTGCAACATTTTAAGTGAAGATAAAACCTTAGCTTTTAAATAGAACATGATAATCAGCCTACAATGGTCCCACTTCTGGGACACACACAGGTCTCCTCACTGTGAGAAGGAGTGAACCGTAATTCACCACGTGGGTCCAGTTGGTGAATCTCACATGTCTTCAGTGTCTTCAGTGTACATGGAGTTACTTGCCCGTTCTTCTCCATAGGTACCTACGAGGGTCATTCAATAAATACTTAGCCTACAAAAAGTAAACGAAAATTTTGGAAAAGTGGCAATTTATTTTTCAACATAGTCTCCTTTTAGTTCGATACACTTAGCCCAGCGATGCTCCAACTTTTTTAACCCGTCCGAAAAATAGTTTTTGTCAAACTCTGCAAAATAGGCCTCCGTGGCGGCGATGACCTCCTCATTCGATCCATATCTATTCCCGGCGAGTGATTTTTTCAGATTAGGAAACAGAAAGAAGTCACAAGGGGCCAAATCTGGAGAATACGGTGGATGGGGCAGCAATTCGTAGCGTAATTCGACCAATTTGGCCATGGCAACGGCAGACGTGTGAACCGGTGCGTTGTCGTGGTGAAACAGCACTTTTTTCTTCGCCAGATGGGGTCGTTTTTTCTTTAATTCGGCGTCGAATCGGCCTAATAAATCGGCATAGTAAAGCCCTGTAATTGTTTTACCCTTCTCGAGGTAATCGATGTAGATCACACCTTGTGAATCCCAGAAAACGGTGGCCATAACTTTTCCGGCCGATTTTACAGTTTTCGCCTTCTTTGGAGCACGTTCCCCGGTCTGGATCCATTGTTTTGATTGCTCCTTGGTCTCTGGTGTGTACCAGTGGATCCAGGTTTCATCGACGGTCACAAAACGACGCAAAAACTCCGCTGGATTCATCTTAAACAGCGCCAAAAACGTCTCCGATGTGGTCTCACGGTTGCGCTTGTTTTCTGGTGTGAGTAAACGCGGCACCCATCGCGCCGACAGCTTTCTCATGCCGAGTTCCTCGTGAAGAATATGATGCACTGTTCCTTCTGAAATGCCTACAGTCTCAGCTAGCTCCCGAACCTTCAATCGGCGATCTGCCAATACGAGATCATGGATTTTTTTAATGTTTTCCTCCGTAGCAGCTGTTTTCGGTGCACCTGGACGTGGTTCATCAAAAACCGACGTACGGCCACGTGCAAACTCGTTGAACCAATTCTTGACGGTGGCCATCGATGGAGAAGAGTCACCGTACACAGCATCCAAGCGCTCTTTGATTTCGATGCGCGTTTTCCCTTCCAAAAATAGGAATCGAATCACCGAACGATATTGCTCTTTTTCCATTTTTGTAAAACCGATCGACACGTTCGCTTCCATAAGTTGTCAAATTAAAACAAATGAAGGGATTGGAATGAAAATTTGAAAAAAGAATTAAAAAAGAATGTGCTACACTGTGGTAAAACTCTTTTGAAACTACAGCGCCCTCTGGCGATGAGGCTAGGTACTTATTGAACGCCCCTCGTACTACGCTTTGCAATGGGCAACTAACTTCATCTTTCCGACTGACCGACCCCTTGACAATTCAAAAGTGCCTGTAATTGGTTTATTTGAAGTAAATGCTTTGAGTTTGAGTTTGACTTCGCATTGTTGGTTCTAGAACATACATCCTCAAAACTTATAATACCTTACGCTTTTCCTCCACACATGATTCCAATCTGTATCTGGAGAAAGGCGTTGTTAGCTGCGCTACAGTTTATACTTTTGCAGCAATCATGGTTGTAGTTTTTGCACCTATTCGTGTGTTTATTGTTCCAAAATAATTTTTTATTATTTCATTGAAAGGTACCTAGCCACTAGGGAAATAAAGGCAGATTGGAAAAGAAAACCATTTCAGTTTTTTATAGTTTCAAGTGCAAATAAATTAAATTCTGTTCTATGTAATTGAAAAAAGGGCTTCCTTCGAACAATATGAAAAGGTATTCTTGTCTTAATGTCAAGTTGATAGCGTCGAATAAAGCTTCAAAGATTTATTTTTTGTAGTTGTCTCTAAAAGCTTTTATTTCGAATCAAATTGAGTTTTCTTAGCCTTAATTTTTTTTTCAGCTTATCGGTTACCTACTAACATCTGCAAGTCATAAGACACCACAATATACTAAAATAACAGCCACATTTTTATAAAACTTTCGTGTATACTACGTTTGTAGTTTTTGTTCTCACCAACCAAAATATGAAGAGAGTCAGGACTGGTGTCGCTGGAGGAAGCGACGTACAGTTGTCCGTGTGAGAAGCAACCCGCCCCGAGGATAATACACGCAGCCTTTAGTAGTAATTTCCGATTATTTGCGAAGTCTTTAATTTTTTGTAAATTAATGAACGGCTGCGTTCCTGCATAAACCTACTACATAATGGCACAACACTGATACACTGACTGATGCATTCTTACAAATTATTTCTGATGAACAGCTATCACTAAAATAATATTATAACGGTAGATTGTAAACACACGGGATTTCTCATTAACAGTCACCTAACCAAATTTTTATTATAACCGAAGAAGACAGAAGAGGCCTAAACCTTCATTTGGCGCAGAGGCAAACTTTTTTATTGTTTTGGATTTCATCAAATAACTTCACACGCTCTGGGCGGAGCAGGAGGGCATATCAGACTTTTACTGACTAAAACCTATCCGTGTTCCTTCGTGTCCCCGCGTCCGCGACCCCGGCAGGCATCGGCCCTATCGGACCCCGTCAATGGTGCTGACATCTCTTTGAGGCGCGCGTGGATCACAACGCGCCGTCAACCCAGGCCTGGTCCTTGCCGGACGGCGAACAACCTATTGCTCGCCATCCGCAAGCCCGCGCCTGCGGTGGCCGGGAATTGCCTTTCAATTCCCGACGCCCTGGGAGTCTCCTTCTGCGGCGACTAGAGGCATGAGAGCGCAGCGATTGCCTCACCCTCACGCGGTCTGCCTCCTGCTTCGCGAGCATTACTGCTTCGCAAAAGGAGATAATAGCTTCCCATGCCCTCTCGCTCCGGACCATGGCTTGGGCCAGGGCCGGACGCGAAAGATAGCCGCCACGAGGCGAGACGAGACGACGACGAGACGGGCAGACCTCCACCGTATGCTCCACTGTGTCCTCCGGTCGATCCACACAATGGTAACACACGGGCCTTATCCGAAACAGGAACCTCCCGAAACAGCCATGTCCGGTGAGGAACTGCGTCAGGCGGAAGTTGAGGACCGTGGCGTCTCTCAATCCACTCCTTAAAGTTGGGACTTACCGCCGCAATTGTGGCGTGCCCAGCGCCGTGGCACACTGGATTGAAAATCGCGTCTAGAAGACTTATAGAGCTTCGAAGTTTTAAGTGTCATTTCTTGGGCTTGAAATGATTTCTATATATCATTACAATTACCAAATATATCACACGAAGTAAGGACGATGGTCTGGACCAGGGCCTGACGCGACAGATCGCTGCCGCCGATCGCCGCCGCATGATGACCTATGCTGTGCTATATTTGCACACGCAAAGCCCCGCCATCTTCATAAGATGCAGACTACATTGCACACAGCACAGGCATGCATGTACATGCAGGTACTGCATTGTATTTTTCGTCCAAATGAACGAGATCAAACACAATGTTAGCCAAATAATATAATATTAAATTTAATACATAACATATTGCAACTTCATTTCGAAACGGTTATTAAACAAAAAAACGAAATTTTACAGGAGAAATAATTTACGATGTTTGCATTATTATTTTACGATGTTAGCGTTATTATTTACCTCTTAATAAAAAAGTGATGAACTCATAAGAGATAATCCTGAGATTATTGGTTTCTTTTAAGGTGTGTAGTCATATAATTTAATATTTTCAATTTCGTGAAAACTTGGTTTAGTAACAGTTTCGAAATGAAGGTGCGTATCATTACGCCTGTAATCCTCTTAGGGATGGGCAGAGATGTATAAGACACCCAGACTTTTCGCAAGTTAGGTCTTTAATGATTCCCCACACACCGCGCAGTATTACCCGGAGAGGTAGGCAAAGTTACACTTCTAAGCTATGTATACTTGCTTGTATTTTCCTCCACAATGGAAGAGATCAAAGATATCCGAAAAGTCTCAACTTATATGTATTAGTGATATTAACCTCTAATCATAATATTACGCCTGTATTTCACTAAGCGGTAGACAGAGGTACTGCACTATATTATAGGACAACAAACATATTCTAGTAATCAAAAATAACGTACATATTTTACCTGTAATATCGTACTTACAACACACACACAACATAACCTTAGACCTGTTTTTCTCCATAGAGTTAGGCATGACTGTATGAATTTCTCTGAAATAAAATCTTGGAACTTTTTTCAATATAGGTAAATGTCAAACTCAAACTCAAAGCATTTATTTCCAATAAACCAATTACGAGCACTTTTGAATTGTCAAGGGGTCGGTCAGTCAGAAAGATGAAGCTAGTTGCCCATTCCAAAGCGTAGTAGGTACCTGTGGAGAAGAATGGGCAAGAAACTCCATGGACTCTTTTTTAAATCAAAATATGGTTACAAAATATTGGGCAAAATATTGGGGAACGACGCAGAACGTCAAAAGCGTCCGTAATAAAAGACAAAAACAATTCAAATATTAAATTAAATTAAAATTAGCCGTGGCAGCTAAGAAATGACCAGTCCCTACTGACGGCGCCCGTTCACGAACATGACGATGAATGTATGTTCCATCGTGAATAAGTTTAGCTTTAGTGTTTTCATCATTTCCAAAAATGCCTCGTGGTAATAGGTTCTTTTGCAGAAACCTGTGGTACAAACCTTTGAACAAACCTGTAATAGTCCATTTTGTAAAATGTAGTTAGAGAACTCAGGTCTACTTTGTAACAGAGTGTCCTGCAAAATATATCTTTTCTGTCGAAGGACAGATCGTGGACCCAAAACATACCAGTTCCTACTCTTCATATAACAGAACTACTGATTTGGCGCCAAAAATCGGCCATTTGAATTTTTATAATATTGGTATACTTACCCAGTGTCACCCTCACTATTAAGACGAATCTGACGATACCTCTCAAGCTAAAATCCATCAAACCGTTTAGGCTAAAGAGCGTGCTCAAGAAATATGTATACATATATACACTCGAAAAACATAACCCTCCTTCTGGCGCAGTTGGGTAAAAAAAGAAGTCTCTCTAAACTGAAACTTTAGAATTAATTAAATTAATTAAACTTTCAAGAAACCCAAGTCGAATATTGGGATATTACCAACATGGGGCTGATAGATTCCAGATTCGGTATTCGGATACTGGATTCAAAAATAATTATTGAAGTTTATGTAAATAATAATTGTGATTATTGTTTTGTGTGTTTGTGTTGTATTGTAATTATATTGTGTTGTTGTATTGTGTTTGTTGTTGTAAAAGAGAACCGGCAAGTTCACTATAATCGTATCCGTAATCATAGTTTGTAATCGTTACAATTACGGAACTTCTATACACTTTGTTTGGCACGGGTTAATGCAATAATTTCTTCATACTTCACGATTGATCGGTAGCACGCTCAATAATTTAGTTGTAAATTCTCGAATAATCGAATTATGTTTTGTTTTAGTACCTTTACCTCGTATTATACGGATTCCGTTGCGTTCGTTGTAAATGCCTTTAGGGTGTTTGTAACATTTAGAAGTCGGCACTCCAATATCGCGATTCTGATCTTTGTGAATGAGCTTTGTGAAATAATGATTTATTCATCATTCAATCATAAACCATCGCAGGATTTAAGACCAATTGAAAGGGCAGCGAGAAGTCTTACTCCCCCCAAATCTCTGCGATTGGTGTAAAACCGCCCAATGCTCGCGTATTCCCGCGCATTTTCGCGCTCTCTTGCATGCTTGGACGTACGATGAAGTTAAATTGATGTGTTAGAAACACATTAACATGGAAATAAATTAACCAAAGTCCATAATCATTCCGTTCTTCTTGACTTCCTTGCAACAATCCTCTTTGATCAGTTTCGACGCGGCCCATCGGATGTGAAACGTACTTTTATATCTCATCTCTTAAATCTTAATACTAAGCTCCAAAGTTCAGGGCCAATGCCAACATTGATGGAATATTTAAAGATCACCAATAATATTGAATAGAACCGGATATTTCGGATATTATGTACTCAAATCTTCAAGGCACAAGTAAAGGTTACTTCTAGGGAAGATCACATTATCATCGAATGCATCATAGCAAGACACTGGTCAATCACGACACTGACCTTTTATAAATTATACATTGTTCTTCTTTCAAAGGTCAGATAGATCCATCAATTATCAAGATCAATATTTATTTTTAAGTTTCGTTCATGGTCCTACAAAAAACATGAAGTTGACAGTTCTAACCTGGTATCGACCATCAACGTATTAATGAATATATAGATGCTTTGAACTCCAGCTTCGAAATTTTGGATAAATTCAAATAATTATGGATCGTATGACCTTTTGCAATCACCTATCGCTCTTGTTCTGAATCTATATCCATGGATTTTGGGTTTCTGTCTACATGATAATTACATCTTGGAAATTAAACGAAGGGATTGTGACAGGAATCCTTAATCGATATCCAATTAACTTGGTTATTGCAGATATCAGTAGTCTATGCATTGGTTAGCCTGCATTGAAATCTAGCGACCACATTAATTATCACCCTCGCTGTGATTCCTGTGAATAACGCAACACTGATTATTTCTTGATATTTTCGACATAACAAATAAGGGGAACTAAAACTTGAATGCGGTACACTGATTTTAAATTAATACATCTTTTTATTTTTTCATCTTTATGTTTATTAATTCTTTTGAGTGATAACTCTAAAGAATATCAAAATGACAACGTCATCTTGGAGGATATAATATCCTTCCTGTTTATCCCATGTATCTTGGGATTGGCGCAGCACGATTTATTCTTCCATTTTCCCCTGGCCGCCGTCACTCTATCATTAACTCCTTTTTCTTTCATATCATCCCACACACATTCAAATCATCATCTTTTTGTAATTCCTCTCTCTATCCATCCGTCAACATTTATTACCAATATTGTTAAAAGTTAAACTCAAGATTTTGGCTTCCGAGTGAGTGACTTATTGATTTAAGCTCTCATTTTGAGCAATACTTACTTGTGCTGGCGCAAGCTATAAAGTACTTATACACAAAAGATGATAAAAAACCACTGCAAAAAACCTTTTTCCCTTACGAGAATTTTCACGATGGCCACTTTAATAGTAAATTGATAAATAAGGGGCTAAAATGACCCATTATATACGAGGTAATTTTACTCCCGAGCCTTAGCGAGGGAGTAAATAGAAACCAAGTTATCTCACACTCTACTTTTCACTACGATTGCAAGAAAATAAAATAATCCAATACAATATTAAATAGTTTACTTTTTTTTATTTGTGTCGCCGCAACGCAGTGCATGCATTCTACCGAAGAGATCGCCGCTTTTAGTTCCATTTTCAAAAATCAAATGTTGTTTTTTTTATGAAACAGTAATAAGTCGAGTCTATATTCATGATTATTCTACTTATGAATAAAGACGTTTTCGTTTTTCTAGACTCGTTGGTAACTGACAAATAAAAACACACCTAGAGGAAAAGGTGCTATTTTATCCCCGCTCTGGTAGGCTACAATGATGGACTTTTTGAGCAAGAGGGTGAAAAATACATTTTAACCTGTTCAAATAACAGCCGTTCTCGATGGAAGTCTAATAAAGAGACCAGGGGCAGACCTGCATTATGAAGTATACATGCCATCGTTTTTCCAGTGCAAGAGAGAGAGAGAGAGAGACAGAGAGAGACGGAGCTATACTTACATCTGGGTATAGAAACATCCATCACAAAGCCGTCATATACGCATTCTGTACATCTAACTAAGTAACATTGTACAAAAATACTTGCTGGGAAACGACTTATTTTTGCTGCAAAAAATCGCTGTTTACGGTAGCGCACAATCTATTGCACGCAAAACATTATAATTATCGGTGCATGTAACGGTACAGGGGTCGTGGGAGTACCTACACACATCAAAAGTGTCTAGAGATCAAGGTGTTGAAAAATATATATTTTATTGTCCTACTGAAATTAAATAAAAATGTTTATTTAGATTGATTAAATATAATGTTTTCATATGTGTAGATCGACGAAGTACTCTCTGCTTTTGTATTATTAAAGACATTTCGCGATTTTTTGCTTATGCTGGATTTTTCACCTTAGTTAATCCAGACATTAAAATGTGATAAAAAGATAAAAATAAAAGTTTTTAAAGGTTTTTATTGCGCAAGTTAAACAATCAAAGTCTTTATTTCCGCCGTTACCGCGTATAACAAAATCGCAGCGATTCCTTATACTCAATAAGACTTCATCCAAATCACGTTGCGGAATGGCCGCCCACGTCCGTTGTAACAGGTGCAAAAGATTTGCTGGTGTATGTACGACATCCATATTTGGCAAAGCTCTTCTTTGAAGCATATCCCATGCGTGCTCAATGGGATTCAAGTCTGACGATCGAGCAGGCCATGCTTGGACGTTGATATTAGCTGCTCAAATGTTCTTTTGTATTGATTCCACTTGGAAGTATGGCAGAAATTTTACTGATTTGGCCGCAAACCCGTTGCAGGATTATATAGGAATATAACTTCACAGAAGATTTTCACCTTTTGACCGAAATTCAAAAACTGTTCGCTTACTAAAAAGTATCCATAGGAGTTACAAAAAAATATAATAAAAAAACCAGATTTTTAGTAACTAACAAAAACGTGCTTGATCTCTAGACACTTCAGATGTGTGTATTTAAGGTTAAGTTGTAATATAGTTGAAATTCCGACCTTCAATATGTCCGTAACCAGAAGGTATGGCCTAGGACAAAAAAAAAACACAATAGCGGGAAGATCAACACAGTGACTCTCAACTTCCCGGGTCGACGGCGCGTCGTGTTCCACGCGCGCCTCAAAGTGATGTCAGCACAATTGACGGGGTCCGATAGGACCGATGCCTGCCGGGGCTGCGGATTGTTCGAAAGAGTTACCGTGGCCCTGGCGCACAGGCAACTGAAGGAACACGGGTGGGTTTTAGTCGGTAAGAGTCTGACACGCCCTTCCGCTCCGCCCAGAGCAGGAGAGGTCATTTGACAATTTCGTAACCAAAAAAAAAAAGTGACTCTCAACTTCGTTAATCGTCTTTTTACACCCATTATAACACCTCTTTTCGCCATGATGACATTAACACTTCATAATACGGCCCCTGCAAGTCAATTATTAACTTCATTAAGACTTTGTTAATTAGTGATGTCTTTATTTATATAATAACTAGCGGACTCGGCAGACGTCGTCCTGCCCGGAAAAGCAGCGCCAGGTTTAATATGATATTTGAAATTTTACATTTACATTTACATTTTTTTATTTTGCGATTCTTTAATTGCGTGTAACGAATCTACAGTTGAGTCATATTTTTTTGATATCTTACTGTTTACTAGTCTCTATGTGTAAATTATTTAATTCTTCATTTTCTTTCAAATCTTCTATGGCGGAAGTATATAGAATTATATCACAATAATAAATATAAACACTCAATTAATTCTATAAATGTCAATGAAGCAAACGACTTGTTATGTTTTATTGTATACCGTACGTCAAATGCCAAAGCAATATACGACATGTACATATCTATACTAATAATAAAGCTGAAGAGTTTGTTTGTTTGTTTGCTTGAACGCGCTAATCTCAGGAACTGCTGGTCCGATTTGAATTTTTTTTCAGTGTTAGATAGCTCATTTATCGAGGAAGGCTATAGGCTATATATCATCACGCTAAGACCAATAGGGACGGAGCACCAATGAGCAATGTTTCAAAATCGTGGGTATTTTTTTTCCTTTTGAGAGCTTCCGCTGCGTGCGCTGCGAAAACGGTTAAAGTTTCGCAAAAATGTAAGACAGAATATTTCCCTTTAAAAGTTCTAAAAAAAGTCTGCGACAGCTTATGTCTATCTTTTAAGGTTAGCTCACTACAAACTTTTTTAATGCATTATTTGCGAAGGTGTTTGTATAAACATAATATTAATCCTTATCCATATAAATACGTTATTCATCATAAATATTTAATTTAAAATAAAATTGCCCTTTACATCATTTGATTTCAATGAATATCTTAGGAGATATCGTAGTTTTAAAATAACATCGCAGCAAAATAATTTTGCTAGGCCGGCGGGCGATCATGAGGGGGAAGGGCGGTAGCCCCACTTATCTCTGCGAGATACCATGCCGGAAGGAAACAAAACTAAAAATATAGTGAACGCAGAAGTACCTTAAAATAACATTACTTTAGAGTTTTTTTTTGAGAATAACCCACAATCTACATGATATAAGATTATAAGATCCAGTACTTTTTAAATAACGTTTTAAAGTTCCATTCTTATACGGAGAAAAGATTTCTTGAAATATTCCAGCAGGCTTAGCACGAGCACCGTTTTGTTGACGGAAAAATAGACAAAAATGACGTTCAGTACCCCAGTAAAAATTTTATCGGTAATCCAGTAAAGTTTCTAAGACCTTAATTTTTTTTTTGCCCTAGTATTTGTACTGGGTAACCCGGTAAATTTTCTTGAGTTTGCGCATATGGCGTTACTGCAGAGCTCCAGTAAAAATTCATAAACTCGCCAGGAATATTTTAAGAAATGTTTTCTCTGTGTACTGATAAAAGCGTGATGTAGGTACCTAAAACAGCTCCTTAACGTACGTATTATTTAAATATATATTCACCCTCTACGTAAACGAAGTCGCGGGTTAAAGTTAGCGTTAGCCCAAAGTAACTATTCCACGCGGACGAAGTCGCGGGCAGAAGCTAGTTTTTTATATTTCTAGAAACTGTTTAAGCCGCAAGATGAATTCACAAAGCTTGAACAGTATAAACATAGGTATTCCTTGCTAAATTGCTTGCCGGCCGTAAGTGACTAGGGTCATTCATAAAACTATTTTAATTATAATAGATTTTGTCACTTTCTAACAAACACAAATGTCAAAGTGATAGATAAGGACAAACGAACGTTAGTAGCTTAACAGTTTGTTCGGCTTACCTTAGCAACACAATATTGGTTGAATGACGTCTACGTGTAACTTCTAATCTTTTTATTTAATCAACAATTTAAATTCATTTATTGCACGGAAAATGGAGTCTTTCATGAAAATAAAAAATACGGGTAACTAATAATTTTCTATTATTTCTAGGTAGGCAATAAAAACTACCGCTCAAAATTATGTAATGTTGTCAATTGTATAGCAAATCAAATTTGGTGATATACCGACAGCAGCGCCACCTACCGGGTCCAATTCAAACCATCCAGGAACCCATTGAAATACACACACAAAATTTCATCCAAATCGGTCCGGTCGTTTAGGAGGAGTTGGTTACAAACAAACGTACGGAAGTATTGATAATAACGCCGTATCTCTACGTTGACATCGTGGTGCGGCTTACGCGCTCCTATGTACTCTAGGTCTGTGCCGGTAGAGTTTACTTTGCCGAAACAGGTCAAGGGTCAGGTTTTTGCTAAAGGGTCCCCGAAACGATCAATCGCAATTGTAAATATTTACGTGATTGATACACATTGATACGCAAATTGATACTCTACCAAATGCAATTGAAGCAATTGACAAAATTACTACAATTACAAGTGATCAATCGCAATTAATCGTTTCGGGGATCCTTAACAAAACAGTTAAGCCACGCCCCCTTTCGGTGAGAAAAAAATGTTACGTGTTTGTAAAACACGAAATCATGGTGCAGTGGACCCGGCTAACTAGCTTTTCTTTGGTTTCACTCGTTACTATGTTTTAATCTCGAGCAATTTTATTTTGGACAAGTTTCGTTCTTAAATCAATATAGAGGGCCTAGACAACGTAACATTTCATCCGCGAAAACGATGATCGAACCGTCAAAAATTTATAGAGCTGACATAAGCTACCATAAAGCTAGTGTCAATCCTGTAAAAGTCGTTGTAGAGATAAAAAACGCTTTGAAAGCGACTGCCACTTGTATAGACCCTCATTCATATATAGACAATAAAGATGGTCCGATGCAGCTAGGACCTTCACCGTATGAGGGAACTCTTAAACGGTCACTTGTTATCGTCTAGATAAACATAATAAAAAAATAGTTTGTTTTTAGAATGTTTTTTTTCTTGCATTGGTAGGTAATGATTGTACAAATTAAAACTAACTCAAACTGATCAAATTAGTGACCCTCCTAGGGTGTTGCAAACACAGAAAAGAGGTTAAATTTTCACATTCTTGTTACATAATATTCTACAAAATAAATATTTATGAGTTATTATTATTCATATAGGCCAACTCTCAACAGTTCAACTGGTTGGTTAAATTAATCAGCATTATAAATTTATAATGCAGTAACATTAATTGGTTAGCATTATGATTGCTTAGTCTGTGGGTACAGTAAGCCGATGTGTGTATAGGCGCAGGTATTCGCTCCATTGCGTTCCGTCAAGTGTACATCATACATAATATACGTATACATATCATACCTCTCGCCTATCTATTGTTATAGTACCTAATAGAATTCTAACACCTATTGTAATGTGACTAATTACGTTATAGTTGTGTTGGATGATTAAGTTCCCTTCAAAATGGTTGAGCTGAATGGTGCTGATCCATACGTCATGTTTGTGAACGGGCGCCGTCACTAGGGACTTGTCATCTCTTAGCTTCCACGGCTTATTTTAATTTAATTTAATATTTGAATTGTTTTTGTCCCTTTATTACGGACGCTTTTAACGTTCTGCTTCGTTGTCACATGCATAATTTGAACATGAATGATGTAACCAATATTTTGTAACCATATTTTGATTTAAAAGAATGTCCATGGAGTTTCTTGCCCGTTCTTCTCAATATGTACCTACCACGCTTTGGAATGGGCAACTAGCTTCATCTTTCTGACTGA
The DNA here is from genome assembly GCA_917490735.1 of Dryobotodes eremita. Classification (NCBI taxonomy): domain Eukaryota; kingdom Metazoa; phylum Arthropoda; class Insecta; order Lepidoptera; family Noctuidae; genus Dryobotodes; species Dryobotodes eremita. The sequence goes on along the minus strand of OU823241.1, from coordinate 28,717,779 downwards.
CCGACCCCTTGACAATTCAAAAGTGCCCGTAATTGGTTTATTTGAAATAAATGCTTTGAGTTTTGAGTTTTTGGGGTTTCCTGGATCGAGGATCTGACATTTGGAGCCAATAAAACCCCATCCAAACCCACTGTTAAGACGAATGCCGATCGAATTGTTATGACTTATGAACTACTAGCTTTTGCTAGCGGCTTGGCCCGCGTGCATGTCGGAAATTATCTCACGGAAACGTACTACCGGGGTATAAAGTATCTTATATTCTAATTTAGGGTGTAGACAAAATCAAACTGGTTGCTAATTTAATTGTATAATTTATAATTTTTATGACATTGATTGTTATATTATGTACTTAACTACTTTAACTCACACACTAAATTATTACTTGTTAAAATTTTGGAAACATGATCTACTTTTCAATATTTGTAAATATGTGAGCATCACATAATTAATTTACCTGCCTTTTCATTATATTTAATTCTTTTTACCTATTGTGGTATAGTAATTTTATTCTAGGTGCATCGTCTTCACATAAGATTACATAATTAATGTGAACTTACATAATATTGTCAAATATTTTAAAAGAGTAACGGTGGAGTTTCTTGCCCATTCTTCTCCATACGAAACTACCTTTTGGAAGGGGCAACTAGAATCAATTCTATTTTTTTGTAAATTTTGACGTTCAAAAGTGACTTGTATGTGCCTATTTGAAATAAATGATTTGACTTTGACTTTGACTTAGGTCATGGTCTATCCATGTGTTAAATTTCATCCAAATCCGTTCAGCCGTTTTAGCGTGAAAGCGTATCAAACAAACAAACTTACTTTCGCATTTATAATATTAGTTAGGATGATGCAACGGTTAGACTGAACTTCTAATATTTATTTTGTAATTTAATTATAACTAAAAATGACTTAGGCATCTATTAATGTAAAGTTGCGGAAATAATAAAAACTAATTTAGGTACATAAGCAGTGCAAAAAAAGTCAATTGGATGGTAATTGTTTTCGATCTTTTGCTAAGAACATTTGAGGACCTAGGAGGCCCAACACCATAATAATCATACATATAATATGGTCTTAAGACTAGTACGTGGTATCATCATATTCTGCCAAGTGTGGCGATTAAATATTAGGTAGATACATTTATTACAGGATAGCGATTATTAAGTTAGTATTAACATTATTGATTGCACTACGAACAAAAATTACATTTTTAGGGTATTTCGGTTAAAAATAATATCATAAATAAGACATAATTTATTTATCATTCAAATAGTCGTTTAAATTATCATAACATTTATTGCATAATAAGTCTTTAAGTTTCGTTAAAATTTTCCATTCCAAATCCATTTAAATTTAACTCTTTTATTGATTTTGCGCTTTAAAAGCGGCTTCTCTGTTTGTAGAGTTACCCTAAAATATAATACCTTAGGTGTCTTAATACAGATGCCACAAGACCATGATAAGCTGTGAGTAGTGCATCTGTGTTAACTGTTGGATCAAGTTTATATAGGGCATAAGATGAACTACTCATTTTTTACATTGCGCTTCATTGTGATCCTTCCAGTTGAGCTGCCTGTCAATAATCGTGCCTAGAAATTTTTCACTATCTTGATGCTACTGCACTAGCTTGAGCTAATTGATGAGCTTTTCCAATGTAGTACCAGATTTTATAAACGAGAATACCGTATAATCTGATCCCAACAGCTGATTAACGATTGACGTAGTCCATCCCCTTGTTTATTACAATATATTATCTCTTTTTTGTTTTATTATCTTTGTAATTGCGTGAGGAAGTATTTCTACTGCGTGGAGTGTAGTTAGTCAGTTCATCAGTAATAGTGCGAAATATACTAATACTTTCTTCATTTTCACGACTGTCCTCTTTGGAGAAATGTAGGATAGTTTTGTTTAAGACGCTATCCTGTAGGTTATCAGCCATACGTGTGGCAGCTACGAATGAAAGTCGCTTAGTGACACCAGGAGACTTATTTTTGTTATCTACCGAATTGTTTAATACATCAGCTTTAGAGCTTATCAAGTTTAATGCCTGTACTGTGTATAACCAGTTTTCATTATTTTTGGCCTTACTCTCCGCCGATATTGAGGCAAATAGAACTGTCTAAATATTTTTTCTTTGTTTCAACTTTCTTCTATTCCTATCGATTTTAGTAGTTTTATCTGTTTTCCTTAGTCTAGTAAATTATTTATAAGTTTGTTATTTTCTAAGTTTAGGTTACCAATCTCTGGGTTGGCAGTTTTCAACTCCAGTCTTAGTTTTTCTATCTCCTCCTTCAATATAGTAATATTATCACTATTTCCTACTAAGTTATGGTAAATAACTTTGGTATGAAACATCCTCGCATTTACTGTCACTAGACGTCATATTTTTATTATGACTATTTTGTCTTCTTTGGGTAATGTTTCCATAATCATCCATTATGAGTTTGGTATGATCAGTATATTGATGGTTTTTATTATAGTGTTATTTAAACTTCTCGTTTATAAATTCGTTCTAGATTTTTAACATTCCAATAAGTCGATCAGTTGGTGAAAATCGAACCAGAGTCATGTGCCATACATAGGTAGACGTTGTGTAAAACAGGACACTGTGGCAGTTAAATTAATTGTTGAAATTAGTTATATTGCTAGAACTATATTAATAGTTATTTATCTACACCCATGCTATAAATCCTCTATAAAAGTTTCATGCCAAGTTAGTGGCTTTTATATATTGCTCGTCAGTTTAGATAAGTAGGTAAATTATGCAAGGTACATAATATAAGGTTTACAACATTTATGTTTTTCCCTTTAAATCTAGGTCGCAATAAAGTCCAACCGTCTAATATTTGCAAATTTATTTCGAACTCTGACTCAAGGACGGCTCGAGACGTATTAATCATCTGGAGGGAGAAGCTAATTCGTCTTCGGAAAACCGTGTGACAACAGAGCAACTCCTTCATTAGCAGCATCTTAGTCCAGCTGCAAACATTGCAAATGATTCGCTGGAAATGGATTACCTTCGCTATTTTCTCTTTTGTAAATTCCACAAGTAGGTAAAGTGCACTGAAAATGTACCGGATTTGCTTGGATAAACTTAATAGGGGAAGATACGTTACGCTCTAACATCGCAATCACTAAACCTGGGCTCGGTGCACAACTACATGCAACGAAACTCACATCAGTGATCACTGTTGCATACTTACCAATAGACAAGGACAGAGGAACGACCCGACACAGTCGTGCGAGCGCAATCACGTTAGCCACCGAATGCGCAAATGTCGCGCAATACGCACTATTCAAGATTATAATCGTCGCATCGTGTCTCTCACGTCTGTCTTGTGTTATCTATCTCGCTCTCATAAAAATGGCGAAGCAAACAATAAATAAAATCATAATTTTAAATAAATTACATTTTTTAGCTGTACTTACTCGTGAAAAGTAATTCCGTGTGCCATATTTTTCTTCCTTGAGTGATTAGAACACTTATAAAGTACACAAGAAAGGATTTTGATCTGTAATTATACACAAAAACTGTAATTATTATTAATAATAATAATAATTCACTTAATTCAGACATAGTCCATACATTAATTATAAAAATAAAATGATAAAAACACATTACATTAAAATAATCAAAAACAAATTAAGCAAAATTACACATACACATTAGAATTGAAAGAAATGCACATTGAAACAATCAAATAATAAAATTAGACATACACAATTATAATTATAAACAACTGTCAAAAAATGCGAGGAGAAGCGCTAACATGAAGCTGCATCCACCTCTGTATCAGGGACAGGTCCCACCGCTCGGACAACACCCTCAGGAGACTGTTCGAGCTGCTTCGTAGGCGACTTAATGGTGAAGCGCTCCGCTTCCTTATTATCGCGAAAAAATCATCGGTCCGCGCCTCAGCAAACATAGTCGAAACACTACAAAACCGCGGGAGCCCTAACAGTATCCTGAAATCGTTGTTGTACTGCACGCGCAGTGCGCTGTACGCCCGCTGCATAAAGCTATATTAGCTTATTGAGCTGTATCGACATGTTCTGTTTAAACGATGGTCCGCCATGTGACTTAGTGTCACTGTGTCCATTGGACTTGGTTCAATAGGGCCGCGCGCTATGATCAAGTAACGATGTTCCACTTTTAAGTTTATCTAAGCAGATTTGCCTGTTCTGAACGAAGTACGTCTCGAGTCTCATTGCATAACGAGGTTTTTCTATTGACATGGTTGTAACCATTGAGACAGTTTTTTAATGATGAACTTTGATTTTGATTTAAAAGAGTGTCCATGGAGTTTTGTGCCCGTTCTTCTCTATAGGAACCTACTACGCTTTGGAATGGGCAACTAGCGTCATCTTTCTGACTGACCGACTTCTTGACAATTCAGTAGTGCCTGTAATTTGTTTAATTGAAGTAAATCCTTGAGTTTGAACGTAAGTATAGAAATACAGTTCTTTGTACAATTTACAACGTATTCTGTAAGTACTAAATTGACGAAACTTTACTGTAGTCTGAATAAAGTTCGAAATTCAACAAAGGCTCCATGTTTTAAACCTGGGTCTGAATGATTTGAAAAGAAACCTTGCTGTGTAATATAATGGCAAGTATCGAAGTTTCCGGAACTCATCGATACAAAGAAGGCTTACAGAGATGGTTGTAGAAAAGCTTATTTTACAGCGAGTATTACGAAGGTACCACTTAGTTGTCTTATTACAAAATTCTCACTACTGTGACTTAATTCAATAGGTGAAATGTATATTTTTTTGAAATCGCACATAATTCAACAGTATGCTTATTCGAACTGTTTAATTGCCACGTAACTAACTAGAATAGTAACTTCATTATTACAGCGCCTACCGTCAGTTATTATTACACAACCACCAGTTATTTAATAATAAAATAATAGAATTATATCATACTTTTGCGAGTACGATATGCAAAGTTAAAAAGAAAAAAAATATTTACTTTCAATTCCGTTGCGTTGAATGAACGCATTAGTTTTTTTTTTTTATACACCGGGTGTTCATAGTAGATTCAATACACCGATTGTTTACTTTATCTAACCCATAATTAATTGTAGGTACATTGAATCGCGAGTCGTTACGTAAGTATGCTTGAGTGTTCCGATGACCCATTATTCCGTAACATTTTTTTTTTGCATCTTTTATTTCCGTTATGTGTGACATAAAAATCGTTCGTCACAAACATTCAGAGCGGAAAACGAAAAGATGAAATGTTTTAATTAACTGCGTTAAATTTTTTTTTTGGTTTTTATCCCAGAAAGCATTGAAAGACATTTACGTTTGAGTGATTTATTCCCGATTAATGACCACTTCACTAACACTAGGCGACACATCATTGAAAGCCTGAATAAAAGCGCGCTGTTGGATTTTCAACCCTCGGCTTTGCGTCGAAAGTTGAAAACCGTATAATTAAATTGCCTCGCCCGAGACATAATGCTCTTTGCCGTATAATCTCACAGCTGTCAATACAACTCCAGGATTAATCAGGCATGAACTGAAATTACACGGTGATTTTCCAGCTAAAGTGATCACTTGACGTTGAACGTAGGTAGCTCTAAGTGAAATTAAACTCTTGAATACGGGTGGCTTCGTAATCCAAGTAAAGAGTGCTTGTGAAAATATACATATGCTTGTTTTTCCTACGTGTAAATTGATTAAGCGGCAAGTGTTAGGACGTATGTCGTCTAAGTAAAAAAACATATATCCACTTATACAGGGTGTTTGGTAGAAGGACTGACCCGATTTTTCGAGGGATAAGGAGTGACGTTTGCTAGCACATAAAGAGTTTTAATTAACAGTGAAATCAAAAAAAAAAAACGTACCCTTACACCATTTTAAGACTGGGAACATATAAGTAATTTTCTAGAACCAATTGTAGGTACATACACAAATATGCATTGCAAATATATTATAACACCAAAGGTTATTACGTTCTATTACAAACACAAACAAAAAGTTATGTTGACATGAAAAAAACATATCTCAATTACCGTGACACTTAGGACATAGTTTATATAGGTGCAAACTTATAGTATATGACTCCCCCTATCCCTCAGAAAATTGTGACGGTCCTTCTACCAAATAACCTGTACATAGATCCACTTACTAAAATAAATATAATTTTATCAAATATTATTTCATTTCATTAATTTAATATTAAAATCTGTGTTCACATGGTTCGATTCATATTTTGGAATCACTGACGTGCTCGTTCAGTTAGATATCTTAATTTTTATGGTGTACATAATAAGAATATTCTATTGTATTCTATTCAATGGTCTAAAGCTATTAACTGTGTTGAACTAACATAATATTTATTCTTCGTAATCTCGTCCTCATTGTGTTGTTGCCCACCAATGCCCGACGTTTGATGTCGGGACGTTGTTTAAATGCTAGTTGCGCGGTAACTCTGCTTGCGCGATGCAGGATTTTGCGTAACGTGAGTGTGACGTGTAGCTCGCATGTGGCGATGTAGATACCGCTACACCTCCATTGGCAAAGTCCTTAACAGTTTAATAGTCTCCCAAAGGGGTGGTGATCAATTCGAAACATTAAGTGATCCGATGACATTTATTACGATAATTGCATCACACGGAGATCCTTTCTTTAATAAGGAAATGAAAGAATTGTTGGAGCAAACACCAATATCTCAATACCTGTTCGGCTATAAGCTTCAAGCTATATTCAACGCCACCAAACGTCGCCGGGACCAGAATTGTCTCATTCATCATGGTGTTTGTTTTTACCACTAAGTTTAATGAAGGATTGTCATATCGCTCACTCAATATCCTAATGGTATTGAGGGAAAAATATAATAGTCAGCAATTTCTCTAGTTTTAGGCCCCCACTTTGGCACAGATGACCGAGTGTCAAGGTTTCCTAAGGGGTATGTTTAAATGAAGACCAAAGAATCCCAAACATGAAATAGTTTGGGACCCCAATATCGGTTTGGGTTATCTAATTTTTTTCCTAAACCCTTGGTTTAGAATTACTATCCAAAAAATTGGTAACCTTTTTAATTCGTGAACATAGAGTTCAAACCTTGTCACTCATTAGTATAGATAACATGAATTTCTAATAATTAGGATAATATTAACATAAAGATTCTAGAAATAATTAAAACTTCTGCACCTGATAAATCTCAACCCAACTTGATATTACAATTTCTTAAAGATAATATATCTACCTGCCCCGCCACAACCCTTTTGTTATATCTAGATTTTACTAAGAGTATAAGACAAGATTGTTAATCATTTATTATAACTATAAGATAAGAAAACCATATCATGCCACCTTTACTGTAACGGTTAGTAGATAGATAAAACAAAATTTAAGTAGTAATTGAACAGATATTTCTAAACTCACATATACAGACATGCCTCTATTTCATAGGCCTCGGAAGGAGGTATCAATATTGAGGTCATAAGAAAAGCTGCTGGTTGGACCACAAATTTCTCAATCTTTGCTCGCTTTTATAAGAGACCAATAGTTGTATTTCTAATGCTTTTGCATAAGCTATGTGCTCTGTAGAGAGTGATTGTTTATAAAACTTATTACATTTGAATGCTAATGTTAATAATGTCTGATTATAAGTACCTAATTGATGTGTCCCATATAAGATTACTAGCAGATGCCTCTGGCTTCGCCCGCGGAATGTCGGAAATTATCCCACGGGAACGTGCTACCGGGACAAAAAGTAGCCTATGTCCTTCTCCAGGATGCCATCTATCTCCTTGCTAAATTTTATCAAAATCCGTTCCTTGATTTAGGCATGAAAAGGTAACATACAGATAGAGTTACTTTCGAATGTATTATATTAGTATGGATTAATGACACTAGTTGATTCAAGACTGAATAAGAATTGTAGAATCTAATAGTATAATTAGTAAGTAACAAACTTAGAATAATATGTTAAGTTACAATGTTCAATTATTAAACAATGCTAATTTTATTACCAAGACAATTTTGTTGCACAATCAACAAAGTACACAAAGAAGACGAGATTACGAAGCATAATTATATAGATCGGACGAACTTACCTAGTGACATCTGATCCTTAATTATGCGAAGTAATCTCGTCCTCATTGTATCCCAACCCCTTCCAGATAATCATCCTACTTAAGTGTATTGGGTTGCCTTATCTAAACCCCTTCTAAACGTTGAGTTGTGCTGTATGCACTATGCCGGGACTATACTATGCCCGTATTGGTTATCGTGAAGGCCCGTTCTTATTTCTTTGAAATAATGATTTGACAGATGTCAAGTGAGCGCGCCAGCGACCGCAACACAGTTTTTTTTTAAATGATGTTTGCTTTCATCTAGTCTCTCTATGTAGTCTGTATTTTCATCTTTAAATACTCGTAATGTGACATCGAGTTGTGCACGAGTGCAAACTACAAAGTACAAATTACTTCACATAATTAATGATCGGACATCACTAGGTAAATAAGTCCGGTTTATATGATTATATGACTGTGACTATGACCAATGAGTGATATGACAAACCAGCACCGGCCTCGCATGGTTGATTATGACCCACTCCCGCTTACAGAGAGGAGGCCTGAGTCCCAGCAGTGGGAACGTTGTAGGCTGATTATGCTAAAAATTATGCTGTAAAATGCAGATGTAGATGCAGGCAGGTCATATAACTGCATGATTTATTAAAACAGTCATATAAATATACTTGCGTACAAAAAGGCAATTCATTGAGATGTCAATAATATTGAATCCATTTTGATTTATCGTCTGGTTCGCGGTGAAGTAGATTTCCACGCGGATGTGTTTCTTGCTTGTATCTCGTGCATATGCAATAAGTGTTTAGTTGGTACGGGTTTTGTTATTATAATAGTGTTTTATGTGACTTCCATCTCTATTATATGAAAACGGAATGCTGCAGGAAAACGCGAGAATTTAATAAGCACATTTGAAGTGGTATAAGACTACAGAGAGTCTGGACAAGTGGCAATCGCTTTCAAAGCGTTTCTTATTTCTACATAACGTGACATGAGTATTTAATTGTAAAGTATTATAATATTTTAATTTTTGTGAATGTGAGGACTATGTGGGTAATTGCTTTCTTTTTGTTTGTCTAATTTAATTTTAATTATGATCTGGCCTGGCCTACCCAAATGTCCTTTCTTTGGTATTGTTCGTCGAATCGTTGAGCTCCTTAAGTCCTGACTTCCTGAGTCGAGCTGCTCGATTACTGACAAATGCGTGCACTGACTGGACAGGTCCACTCAATCTGTGTGGTTCTTTCCTCAAAAGACCATTTCAGATACCAATCTGCATGGTCGTCGCATGACCTGACCAAGATTATGTCTGGACTTTAAAAGAAACTGTGACCTCTGAATTTGTTTCGGCCTTTCTTCTCAGAGTAGTCAGATAGGAAACGCCGACCTCATCTAGTTAAAAAAAAAACATGATTGACGTGTAAGTGTTTGTACAAACCTACTTACAGAAATAAAATCATTTATCATTCATCATTTACAAGAACTTTCAATAGGATCAAAACCAAAAATCAAAATATTTTATTTCACATAAACCTACATAGGCACTATGGAACGTCAGACATAAGCTTTTCGGTAGCTTATATCTGCCCAATACATTTAATTAACTTTTCCATCATTATTATCGCTAATATGTAAAATGTCACTTTGTCTAGGACTTACAAAGAGGCCGTACAATAAACAATTAGGTCCTTGTGTAATGATTGAGATAATTATGGTGGGATATAGTGTTTTTTAGGGTTCCGTACCTCAAAAGGATAAAACGGAACCCTTATAGGATCACTTTGTTGTCCGTCTGTCTGTCAAGACCCTTTATCTCGGAAACGCGTGAAGGTATCGAGTTGAAATTAAAACCATATACTCAAGTCTACGGTCCCTTGAAGCAGTGAAAGAAAGCAAACTTCTAAGTTAACGTTAAAAAAATATACGGCCGTTTATGCCGTAAAAAACGTATATTTTGACACTCTCAAGGGAATCAAAATTTATAGGTTACTTTCCGTTGACCTAGAACTATGACTATTGGCAAGTAATATCGTCTTATACTACAAGTTCAGAAAAAAAACCTGAAAACTATACATTTGTAAATAAATCATAAAAAATATAGTCTTTATTTAAAGTATGTAATCAATCATCGAGGGTAAACAACGGTATGCGCGGTCATAATTGTATGGGTGACCAAATCTCTTTTAGATTTTTTAAAACTTTTACTAATTTGTACGGAAGAGAACAATCGGAAAGCCGTATATTTTTAATTAAATCCCAAAAAATAAACGGCTTTTACGCAAGGAACGTGGTTCCAATTGTTGAAGTGAGTTTACCGTGTCATGTGGGGTATCGTATGAAAAGACTTCAGTGAACAGCTTCAGTTTAAACAGATTTTTAATTATTTTTATGACGTTTCCAATATATGACGAAGAATGAAGAAGAATAAACCTTTTTCTCTCTTTTATATGTATAGATACATAATAACTTTGGTGTATGTAGTATTTAACAGTTTGCACTGTTATTCTTAACTACTTAGTCTTTTTCTAAATTTTGTAATTAGACACAATCCTACATAGGTACCTACCTACCTAAGTGTCTTGTACCTAATAGTACATACATATTATACAGTAGTAGTTATACATATTATATTTTAAATAGGATATTCAACAAAACTTGAACTTGATGGTTTTGATGAGGTGTGCAGAGTAGATGGTCCAGCTATAGCTAATGCAAATCCAGGTTGGGAATCTATCACATATGTACGTCGCAATCTTAAGAACTCTGTATCAGGTGGATCATGTAAAGGATACTTACTGTTTGAGTAATCCGGGCGCTGCGAACGGACACTGTGAGTGTATACATTTTGAGATGTTTAACGTCCGGTTGATTGTTGTTTATAGGTAACCAATGTTGCTGTAGAATGCATAAATACGGCAATATACCAAAACAGCCGTAATGGTAATATTCCTCGCCTGGTTGCTGTAGGAGATTTCAACATAGATTTTAAAACCAATCCCCAAAATGCACTTTCATTATAATTTTCTTCTATAGGCATATTTCCCTTAATAAGCACTATCACTACAAAAACGAAAACTATTAGGGACAATGTGTTTTCCAACTTTAATGAACAATGCGCTACTATTCATTCTTTTTCACTCACCACTTACAAATCTGGATTAAATTTGATATTTAAGTAAAAAATTACTTTGATTGGGTTACCTAACTAATTTAGGTGTTAGTATAACCACAATTTCACTTATAAAACACAATAATATCAGTAATTATTGGTTTTGGAAACTGAATTTTGGGAAAAGCTCGCAAAAAACTGCGAGAGTCGATTCCTGAACTATTTATAATATGTACCTACAAATTTGTACGGAACCCTCGGTGGGCGAGTCCGACTCGCACTTGTCCGGTTTTTTTTTATTAACACTGTCATAATTAGGTACTATTAGTCCGTTAGACACAAATAATCCATTGCTGGCATGTCTTTGTCGTACGGTTATTACTCTGCATTACTTGACCCCTCATACAAAGAAGAGAAGGGGAAGACGGGTCGGGTTATGCAGGTCACTGTACGAACAGAATCTCAACACACTAAGACACGTTATACTGACTAGGTACAACATCTTCAATCTTAGCAGTCGACGATCTTGCAGCTGTATGGCGGAACCAAGGAACTCCAAACTGAAAAATCCCTCGCTGGTTTTACGTTAGTTTTAGTTACGCTGGTTTTAGTTACGGCGTGGTTTGCTCACAGCTCTCAATCTGGTTTCATAGTAAAAGGGGAACCTAGTTACGACGCAGTTTGCTCATAGCTCTCAAGCTGGTAGCATATTTAAAGGTTGGCAAGTAAATATAGATGCGCTGTCGAAGAACAAACGTTCAGATTCCTCTTAAAACTGTAATGTTGTTAATTACAGTTGTAAGTTGAATTTTAACGTGTGGCTATGAAATACATGATGTAGGTAGCACCCGCACGACCGCAACCATGGCAACGATTCAACATTGAAGCGCCTTTATGTACCTAGTTGGCAGTAGCAGTGACGTGCGGTTAACCCTCAGAATAATTAGTTATTGTTTTAGAACAATAACTAATTACCCTTAGGGGTTAACATACTAGCCAAAAAAGTTATATGAGATGGCGCGGCTACTCAAACCCGTGAGAATGAAACCAGGCAGCAGGTTGGACTGTCATGATGCGGTTTGCATTTCTGCTGCGGTTAGACATACACTGTATGACTTGCGTGCGTCCGACCGCATGCGGGCTCGCAAAATTTTACACAAGTTTGGCTAATACATTGGTATAATTAAAGGGTGTTATTAGTAACCGGTATCTACCCTTACAATCCTTTTTTTTTTTGACAATTCAACAACATACGCTGTGTTCTTTAAGTTTGTTGTACGATTGTTTTCAAACAATGACGAAGCAATTGATATTAAACCCTTCAAATTGATTGTGATTCAGTTACGCGACTGGAGTGCTGTCATGTGCAAGGACAATTTACACATTTCGAGGAATAAAATTATTTCGTGGGCAGAGGCAACCACCCGTAAGGGAAGGCGTGGTCGTTATCGTCACCAGGTCTTATCAATCGAGCCGCTAAAATCATTTGTAGGTATAGTTTAGTTCCACTACGAATCTCATTATTAAGGAAGGACCATCATATTTCTCCCGAAGAGGTCTGCTAGGACAGGTATACTTTCGTGTTTTTCAATTCATGATAAGAAAACATCTTCGTTACAAAGGCTGATCCAAGAAAACATAATAAAGCATGAATTGAAGTCCCGATTTACAGCCCAAAAAGAAAACGGTTACTTGCACCATGCCAATCGTATCAGCATCTGGAAGAATCTAATCCGCGCTTCCAGATTTTCTGAAATCGATTTGGGTAGTGCGAAAATGCTTGTACATTTTCTGAGTTTCCGTAGTACAGATTCGATTTTGGCGGGAATTAAAGCTGCGTCTAAACTGGGTGAGCCGGACATGAATTTGCGTAGCGTAGACGGACTTAGAGCAAAATTTACAGACCGCACATAACGGCGGCAGTGACGATTTTCATGAAAATGATGACAGCGTCAAAAGATAGTCGCGTTTCTGTTTCGTTTCGACACCTCTGACACACAATGACGCAGTGACTTGTCTTGATTGTCATGGAAACGCTATCTAATAATATGTGAGCTCACGCTTCTCAGTATGGACACTATTTCGCGTGACTAAGTGCGGTGAGGACAAATCATGCGATTTAAATCTTAGGGCAGCGGAGTTTGGCAATCTCTGCGCCCTTGCGCCCCTAGCCGCCGCAGTAGGAGGAGATACCTTGGGCGTCGGGAGTCGATTGCCGACTCGCGGCCACCGTAGGCGCGGGCTTGCGGATGGCGAGCAATGGGCAGCTCGCCGTCCGGTAAGGACCAGGCCCGGGTCGACGGCGCGTCGTGTTCCACGCGCGCCTCAAAGAGATGTCAGCACCATTGACGGGGTCCGATAGGACCGATGCCTGTCGGGGTCGCGGATTGTTCGAAAGAGTTACCGTAGCCCTGGCGCACAGGGAACTGAAGGAACACGGGTGGGTTTTAGTCAGTAAGAGTCTGACACGCCCTTCCGATCCGCCTAGAGCGGGAGCGGTCATTTGATGATTGCCCAACCAAAAAATAAAAAAAGGGCAGCGGAGTTTGACTTTACGGTGTCAAAAACGTTCTCTAGGAAAACAGACCAACTTACACTTACTTACTCATAAACAACGTTTCAGTGACGTTATTCACCGGTAAATTACCCACGCTATGTGGACGATGACCGCTTGTCTAGGAAACTGTAGCTTAAGTAAAGTAAGCGTCGCATACGATTCTTATGAAAATGAATATTATACATATAATATTAATGTTAATATTCGATGGAAACTAAAAACATATGAACAGAATAACCAATTGGATTAGGTTTATTTTCGTATGGAACGCTTACTTTACATAGCAAAGTAAAGCCAAACTGTGATCTGGTAATCTTGCCCTTAGGAGCTTCGTGTTCCGTTTGTGCACGGCTCGCCTACTTGCCTTGTCTAGACGCACCTTTACAATCCTGTGAACACAACAGCACAACATGATGCTTTCACGATAGAATTAATTATTTGATTCTTCTATTCAACTTCCTCTGTGAACCCTCTGCTTTCCATTTTGTCACAATTCCGCTCACTTTGTGTCCCGAGTTTCACCTTTGTTCCTCTTTTCCATATTGCATTTGTTTTATCGTTTTTTTATTGCAATAAAGGTTCAAAAAGGCAAAATGCAATAAAGGCTCCAATTTTGTAAATTGTTTTTTAGAGCGTTTGTCCACCGCCGCCGTCACCGGGAAGTCACCGACAAACGAGATTATTTCGACAGAACGTGACGTCCCGGTGACGGCGATCGCGTGTCCACGACCGAACTCGGAATGATAGAAAAACAAAACCCGGGCGAACGGTGACGGTGGCGGTGAACAAACGCCCGCCTGGTAACGTCCATGTGTTTATTCTGAATATTTATATAATTAATGGTTTATTGCTTTTATTCATATCTTCTTTCACAAATGTTCCTATAAAAGAGAAAATAGATAAACGACATAAAATGTAGTCGAAAAAGAATCAACACAGCTTTCCATAACAGCCAACAGAAAACCTAGAGCTACAAAAGTACCCTCCCGAAAACGCTGTTGATTTTGCTTTTTTATGTATAATTATAATATATTACGCTAAAGCCTACTTTGGTTGTTGTCCTTGCAAGTCCTTGCTCTATGCACGATATTTATACATATGTAGGCGCATGAGGGGGCTTTGAATAATTAGTTGTAACTTGATATGGTTGCCAGTAATGTGTCAGTTGGTGCTGTGCTACGTATAAGGACCTAAGTAGCTAATTATACTGCTAATTGGAGGAAATATAAGAACACTTTAAATTTTATGCTATAAAAAACATTAAAATACCAGATTGGAATAGTGTCCCGTAGTTTTTTGTACCGAGAAGGTAAGACGTTTAATCCCTACCCTTGCTCGACTGCAGCACAACTGGATCTTACAAATGATGACCCAAGAACCGAACCACCCGAGTGTCGTATCGAGGATTTTCTGCCTGCCATTCTATCTTGTAAGGTGTAATGGACACAAGCCGCATGAAAAAAATAAGTCTTCAAGCGAAGACGGTATCTCGGATCAGGTAGGAGGCGATCCTACGTTGAAATTGCTAGCGGAACTATTCAAAAAGGGTATTCACATATGGTATTCACACGCCTCAGTCGTGGAAAAACGCCGTGGTAACGATTTTACACATAAAGAGGGATTGTTACAAATTTCAAAACTACCGATTAACCTTCTCTCTAAAGTATATAAACTTTATGCCAAAGTTCTGTGCCACAGACTCACCCGCCAAATACACAAATGCCAGTCCATAGAACACGCAGGCTTCCGGAGCGGATACTTTACGGTCAATCATATTCACACCGTGAAACAGTTGATGGACAATTGCAACGAGTACAATCAGCCCTGCTAAGCACTCGTAGATTACGAAAAAGCTTTTGATAGCGTAAAGCTCTGGGCTGTGTTTGATTCTCTTCATCGCTGTCAGATCGATACATAGTATGTGGATATCCTCCGGGAGCTGTACAGGTCGGCGACAATGCAGGTGCGGTTTCATTCTTTAATTGGCCCAATCCCAATCAAAAGAGGTGTTCGGCAAGAAGACACCATGGCACCCAAGTTATTTACTGCGGTCTTCAAAGATATTATAAAGACGCTCGATTAGGACAAAATTGGGGTAAACATCAACGGGGTCTACTTGTCACACTTACCTTGTTCGCTGATGATTTGATCCCTGTTAGCCTTGAAATGCATAATTTCGCGTCAATGCTGCAGGATCTGTATAATTCCTATCTAAAGGTGGGCCTTAAGATGAACATTTCCAAGACCAAGATGATGACTAACATCAGCATAGTATAAGGAGAGTTGGCAGACCAACGGCCAGGTGGAGGGACGATCTACAGAAGACCGCGGGGAAGAAATGGATGAGACGCGCATTGGCCAGGAAAGCATGGCACAAAAGGGAGGAGACCTATACTCAGTAGTAGGTGGGACAAAGCTGCTAATGATGATGATGATAAATATTTAGTGATGAGTTGTGGTACCTACGAGTATTGGATGTAAATATTTCAATGATATTCAATTTACGTCAGTAGCAAAGAATTAGGTAGATTCTAAATAGGAACACAAAAATAAAATCTTAACTCATAAACCCATAGTAATTGTTTATATTACTCTACGAGAGGGGGAATCCTAGAGTGTGGATTAGTGTATTAACTTTATTTGGCACCTTTATTGTTTTATCTACAAATACTTTATCTATGAAAAACTTATTTCTATGAAATAAATAAATAATACTTAAATGTTATAATTATGTCTGCAGATAATAATATTTTTTTTTCCAGAAGCGCACTTTTTAGTATTTGTATAACTTGGTTTACTTTAGTTTGCGTAATCTGTCAACCCCACTCGTTGCAGGTTGTTTGCTGAAAATAAAACACATGTCACAGGCACATGTAAACCAAGTTTAAAAATTTTAATTACATTCACGAAATAAATCCAACTTTTTTTCTATTTGGTGCGACATTTATTTAAAAACTTTCCTTTTTCTTCCGGCGCTCGTGGACCAGCTCCATAAACCTGTGCTTTTCACTTTCGTTAAGTATATTCAGCCTACACTGTTCCCACAGCTGGGTACAGGCTCTTTGTGAGAGGTAGTGGGCAATAATCCACCACGTGGGCCTAGTGAGGGTTGATGGACGTCACTTGTCTTCGAATTTTCGGTTCTAGGACATACCGGTTTCCTCAAAATGTTACACTTCACTGTTTTGAGAGCAGTGGTGACGAAATACCTTACATAAAGTAAAGTGCCTGTCTCTTTCATCAAGTGAAGGGAAATAATCTATATACAAACATATCGTTGTGCCTCCAAAAGTCCCCAGGATCACGACTAGTTATGATACGTATGCCATTAAAAACCGTCATACTCGTGAAATGTTTTTGGAGGTCGGGTAATAAAATTGATCAGTCGAATATATAATTATTATAAGTCATGTGTGAAAGCGAAACATGTATTAAGAGCATTCAGACCAAGACGTCAGTCCATTTTACGTTTAAAATGTCTTTAATAAAATTAACTTCACAAATGTTTTCCGGCCATTTATGCCTTCCTGTGAGTACCTACCTATTGCGTTCAAAAGCAGCCAAACCGTATCTGGCATCCTTAACATGACATTAATTATCTGTTTATACGAAATAGAAGCAGTGGTTCTCAATCTAAATGTTATTTAAAAATAATAAAAAAACGTGTAAAATAACTTTAATTTCGGAAGTCGGTGTCTTTGGTTGTGCATTTTCGTTTTTTTGTAATTTTTTTTAATTTTTCACTTTTTAGTTGTGGTACCTACCCCACACACATTCGTATACCACTACTTGATATGTAAATAACCGTGATAGGAAATTATTATAACATAAATATAAACTAAGTGGAAAAAATACGCATTATTAAGGATAACTCAAAAACTGCTGGTCAGTACTTGATCAAATTTAAATGGGACCATACGTGAAGCACCAGATTTCAAATAAAAAAAGAATCACCCAAATCGGTTCACCCAGAAAAAAGAAAAGACACATAAAAAAAATAAAAAAAAATACAGTCGAATTGAGAACCTCCTTATTTAGAAGTCGGTTAAAAAGGCTATATGCCAGTTTACAACCCATTTAAAATGTCTTAGAGCTAAATGATAATATTTCTATAAATTGCTTTTACCAAACACATCTTTCGCGTTTGTTTTTTTTAAACATTTAAATCGAAATGCGGTGAGATGAGAGAGGTAAACAACAACATCGAGAATAATAGTTACAATACAATACCTATTGACCACCACATCAAAGAGCGAAATAAAAGGAATCAATTTACATTTCAGGACGGACTCAAATAACAGAGTTTTAATTAAAATATCTTCACGAGCACAACTGCCGTGGTGGCATCAAAACAATGAGACTGTGTAAACAAGTAAGTTGTCATTTAAGTGGAAATAGTCATCAACATGACGTTACTTGAGATAAAAAATGGATGGAAAGTGAGAGCTAAGAAATTAAATCACCACATTGAACCCATTGTTTTATACTTCTTGAGGGCCTAGAAAAAGTGGCATTCTATCAGCGATAACGATGATGGAAATGCCAAAAATGTACCGTCAAACCTGTTGAAAGTCTCTGTAGAAATATGAAATGGTTTGAAAGCGATTGCCCTCTAGTTGTCTGTTCTAATGGTGGTTTGTGCTTCTGTATACCTACTTAAATTTATCGGCGCACCGAGAACAGTCGGTCACCATTTACCATCTTGCTAACAAACAAATCTGATTACAACGGCTGAAGCTAATCTCATATATAGGGAAGAACATCTGAAGGGAAATTAGGATAATTGTGAATTACCAAAGAGGCCAAACCTGTGGTTTTTGCCTAACGCCCTCAATGTTGAGTTTTTTACTGCAAATTCAGTTGTAGGTATAGATTTGGTTCTTTTTCTAATCATCTTACTATTGAGCTTCCCACAGCGACCTCTAGAACATCATTTGTTTCTTGTTGGAGCTGAACAGCATTTTTTAATTCAGCATATTAAAATAATAAAGGTGCAGGTCATTTCGGCATTTTAGCTAAGGAGCCATTTAATACAACAACCACAGGGAAAGACCGCAGAGAAGTAGTGCCCTCTTTTGAATAAACATCGAATTTAAGCTTACTGAATCCAACGTTAAAAAAGTTTAAGAAACGTTCTTCGTAAGTTATGTGCTCAGATTGATTCGCAGGACGTTCTAAACCTAATGGTGGCCTAAATAACTTGAGCACTGTTAAAATGCATTGCGTTTCTCGTTTTTCTCAGCCAACGGTGACGGATAATCACTGCTTTAGCCTGTCGTGTAAACAGAGCAACCTCGTGATTTAGTCGAGTACGAGATTGCAAACGACGCCAATCAGACTGACGAGTTGCAATTGTTTTGTAAGAGGACCTAGATCGTAATAAATCTTTTTCAGATTAAGTTGATGGTATTATTTGATATCTTGTTTCGTTGTCGAATATTTTTGTTCGAGTCTTGTATAAAACTGCTTTAGTTGTTTTGATGATCACCCTTATTCTTGATGATCTAATAGACAGTTAGTTTTTATGCGCAGGGGGAGACTACATTATCTGATTCAGTTTTTTCTGCTCACTTCTTAAGTTTTTAATCGCGACTTGCTCATGTTACTCCACTAGCCATTGTCACTGTCGGAATTAAGATCATCAACCAACATTTTGTTGTTTGAAAACTTGTAACTTGACCCAAAACTATCATTAAACCATTTGGTATGTCATGAGCCATCTTTCATTGTAATTTCCGTGTACACTAACACTAAGCGACACCTAAATGAATAGCATACCTAAATAAAAACGCGCTGTTGAATTTTCAACTTTCGGAACTAAGCCGACCGTTGAAAATCCAACATATCGCAAACTGAAAAAATAAAGAAAACTAAATCCTACTAACCATGATGACGTTTCATGTAAGAAATACTTAATAAATACCATATACGAGTAGTTACAAGTGGCGTAATGCGACTGACTAAAGTAAGATTGAGTGCGGCAAAAGTTGCGCAGACGTTCAACCAGAGACTCGTTACTTAGCACATACTTTGGCTAAGCGTTGTTTTTGTCATGATCGCACAGCTGTCAAACTTGAAGTGCAAGATAGATACTGGAACATGCCTAAGTCACAGGACTTGCTAAGTTATTTTTCTATATAGATCTCGGCGTTGCAATAAGCTTCATGTGGTGGCACGGCTTTGTGTGCACTTGACTTAACTGACCACTCTGTATCTGTATCTGTAAACCAATGTAAAGAAAGATTGTGTGCAGTTCAGTCTCTGTTGTATTATCTACTCTTGTCCCTCCCTCCCAACTGGTTGGACTCGTTCCGTCAATGAGACACAGCTACATCTCACTATTTCATTTCTATAATGAGCAGGCCTTGAACAAATTTTTACTTTACAAGTACCTACAACTTCCAAATTGTCTCTAAAAACATCCGCTGCTTAGTCATAGGAAGCAAATCAGGAGTACCTATATTTTTTGTATCTAAATTTAATATATAATTTTAACTAGTTATTACTATTTGACAGTTACATTATAAATGTGGGCTCTAAAGTATTTTCTATTATATTAACCGTGTAAAACAATTTTGCTTTTTATCTCTTTTCTAGAACTAGCAAAGTTTATCTGTATTTAAAAAAGATTTTTCTCTAAGTCATCTTTCAAATGCGGTGTTATTTTTTATTTTCTTTGAGTTTCAGAAACAAGTCATGTCCTTATAAAAGTTCAAAGCAAAGAACTGCTTTTAGTCTATTACAATTTAAGTTATAAATTTTTCCGTCGATTCTAATTGGTAATATTTCAAAGCACAGTGGAAACCTACGCACTGCCGTCGTAATTGATATATTGATCATGTTGTGATAATAAATTAAAATACATAATTGTGTGAATTCAAGCAATGCACACGTAGATATAATAAACTCTGAGCCACCAGTCCATTTACTTTCATAACTGGATCCGAGATGATGAAACATGTGCGTTTGTTACACAAACCTTACTATTGGAAGGAATGCAAATCAATATACATCTTTATGTATTTCATTTAATACTCGCATTTGTTGTATTGAAAATGAAAAACAGTAACTTATCCAATTTTAATCTTAACTTTTATTTACAAATAGCTTAATAGTAAAAACAATAATGGTACAATAGGTCGCACGTCACTGGTAATCAAACCAGAATAAGCTGGTACCTATTCTGTTGAAATTCCTTACTACGCTAGACCAGCTCAAACTGTTACCACAGGCGTGCGGTCTACTGTATTAATAACATAATTTCACTATCGTTTAAAAAAAACCACACAAATCAGTCGTTGTTTTCGGAAAAGAACCACCAAATAGTCTCACTGGGGTTCTGCTCCAATCTATGAACAGCATCGGGTTGTCTCGTAATTCAGATTCGGCCAGCGAGCACTTCTTATAATTCTGCATGATGAACTCGATGCCAGCATTCTTCAGTCTTACCGGCGACACTATGTGCGTCATGTCGATACTCTCATCAGGCTGGACATATAGTACACGATCTAGAAGATCTATATTCTTGCAAACTCTTGGACCTAAAGATCCTGGTACTGTTGTATCGATATTATCTAAATCAGATCTGTATTTATTTATATCGGGTATATTTTCGTTTCCGCCAACAAAGCTTCGTTTATTTTGCTCAGCGTTTACGCCAATAACGTGACGTTCATTCAATGCATTCCCTATTTTTACTTGTTTGTTGAAGTTTTCCGGATGACTTTGGTTTTTTCCTTTCATTGTGTCATGCAGTTTGATTTTCTTGTTGTGTCCTGGTAAAAATCCGTAATTATATTTTAAAATGGATATCGAATTTTTACTGTAATCGGATTGATTAGATACCTCCATAGCTAACGCCCGACTTTTTACTAGAGTTGGATCTTCTCGGTACGGTAATAGGTTACGATCTTCATGCTTATAGTTAAGTCGAATACCTGGGTGTCTTTGGTTCGCCTGGGCAATTGTTTGTTCTATAGCACTTTGATCATTTTCAGGTTCAATTTTTACCTGGCGCGGTGTATAGTCGTTACTATAGGACTTAACATTATGCCATTTGTTACCATTGGCCAGACTTCTTGTATACATTTCCTTATTTTCTTGTTCCTTCTCTGTATTGGCAAAATCTGAGTTTTCCACAAAATATTCTAAAGACTTCAAAAAGGGAAGTATAGACAGCAAATTATTTGTTTGCAAAGTTATATCTGCCGTATGTTTCTGTTTTGGTAAATAAACTGGTGTTAAAGGTTTCGCACTAAGAATGGTTTCGGAGCTTCCATAACTTTCAATACTATCCTGACTGTCAACGTTTCTATAAAATCTGTGTTCTTGTTTTTTCTTTCTAAATCCTCTGTTTGTTATTTCAACGTGTAAAGGTTTAGTTTGTGCATGAGATCTGAATATGCTATTTCTTATATCGTCTTCTAATATTCGGACATTGATTTGAGGACTTCGTTTACTAGTGCCAAACTGCTTTTCTACTAAATTCCTACGTTGAAATTTAAACGGTGGTCGAACCTTAGTAATTTTAAAATCAGATGCGTAAGGAAAACTGTCTGATATTTTTGTCAATGGGATAGTTTGCGGGACCTTATTTTTCTCTCTAGAACGTAACTGGATATTTTTCAGGTAATTTAAAACACTACCTGCGAATTTAGAACTGGTCCATTGACCATAAACTTTAGGATTATTTTCTATGGGAGGAGGTGTTTCGATTTCAGATAATTCCTCCGAATTTCTTTTAGTAAATGAAGTTTTAACGGGTTCTGTTGTGGCCTTAAATTTAAACGTTAATCCTGGAAAAGGTTTCTCCTTTTCCAAATTTTTCTCAAATAATGACGTGTATCTCGGTACAGGTGGCGGTGTTTCAAACTCAGATAATGTAAGTGGGCCTTTGGTAGTAGGATCGATTTTTGGTCTCTTCGTTTTGTCAGGAACGTTATACCTACCTATGTGTTCATTATTATTTAAGTTCCAAAAGCTGACGCCATCTGTTGTGACAGGATTATCAGTAACCGTTAATCCCGGTAACTCTTTACGAAAGTCGTTGGGCATATCCATTAAAGTAGGTTTTCTTGAAGAAAATTCTAATCCAACTGCATGTTCAATAAAGCTGTGGGGTGTCCTTAATTTTATGAAACTCTTTGTTGCATTTGTTGTTGTTGGAAGCTGGGTTGTCTCAAAAGTATTTTTTAGTTCTCCAGTTTGTAAATCATTTAAAACGATATAATTCGCGTGGGTGCTGGTACTTTTCATTTTGTTTTTACGAAATCTTTTTTGTTCATATAACGGATCGCTCCGGATCGTATAATTTCTTTCAATAGTTGATACCAATATCATGTTTGTACCAAATACTTCCCCTTCTAAGCCGTTTGGACCACCTGTAATTTTGAATAAGTAAGCAATCTTGTATTTGAATAAAATTCAATGGCACATTAGGTTTTGTTTTAGAAAAACTCCTACCTCCATCCGCTGTGCCGTACCCGATAATGACACTGCCGCCACCTGGCAGTACATATCCGAGGAGCTGAAACATTAAAATATCGCAACTATTAAAAGTTGGCGGACAATTAAAATTAATGTAAATATACGGGCTGATTAACCAATAGGTACTTGAACGTGTAGGTATCCTTGCCATAAAATTTGCTCATGTTGCCCAACACATTGTCAAGGTATTGATTAGCCGCAGGTAATCGTGATACTTAATGATGGAACTGTCTCTTTGTGGATACTCGCGACAGCCTTGTCTGGAGATCTAGTTTCGCAATAACTGTCTATGTCGATTTATCACATGGTTATCTGTATGCTAAGTCGTGGCCGGAGTGACCTCAGTGATCTGGATAAAGTTATGCGACCATTTATCTTTTGGCTGAGTAATTTGTCCGTGCATTTTCGTGGTTGTACACTGAACTTGTCAAGAGCCATGTTTGTAATTGTAATATTATTTATTTATTATAAACAGTATTATAAACAGTTATCAGCTGTAACTTATTGTAGCGATCGTTAACGGTTATAATTTGCTTACGGTCTGAGATGCCTGGCAGGACAGGAGGCGGGAGTCGACGTAGAGTGCCCATGCACCAAAGTCAGATTGGTAGGACAAACATATGTGCCGCCAAACGTCCCTAGTGATGTCCACGTCCGAACTCGACGTCACCTTCCCGTTGA
This sequence comes from Dryobotodes eremita, assembly GCA_917490735.1. Classification (NCBI taxonomy): domain Eukaryota; kingdom Metazoa; phylum Arthropoda; class Insecta; order Lepidoptera; family Noctuidae; genus Dryobotodes; species Dryobotodes eremita. The sequence continues at coordinate 28,693,898 of OU823241.1, read as the reverse complement.
TTGACAGGTTAATGTGCTTCCCTCCAGAGTCCAACCATAGCCTCACCACACGATTGTTGCCGTTCGCTATAACATTAATGAAATTTAATGCTTGCATTAATACGTTGTTTAAAAAAATATTTATTGGGCCGTGAAGTCGCATATCGAGTGCACATAAATTATGTATGTCTCCATATTGGCCCTAATCACGCGCTGTGAGTGCGGGAGTGTTACGAAATTATTTGATTATCATAAACATTTTAGAATGTTTGAGCCTATTAACGCCACTATATTAGATAAGAAACATAATTAACGTTAACTACCTGTACCATGGTAATGGCTCATAGGTACTTAAGTTCCAAGTAATATGTTCGAATATTGAGGAAAATTGCAAACTGTCTAATTCGACTTTTCCAATAATAGTTACTTAGCCGAAACTGTAGAAATACTCAAATCCTAGTGAACAATAGCGCTATAAAACCATAATACAAATTCTAATAACGACTAAAACCGTTGCACATAAAAAGAGAAAAAAAAATGCCTATTTGAGAATCAAAATACTGAAAATCAGGTCACCCTACAGGCTTTATTGCGGTGTGAAACCTGTGACTAGACTCGTACGCATCCCTCCAGCGCCCTACTATACCTGTTAAGAATAACTAGTGAAGGTGGCTACTATAGAATCTTCAAATTCCCCACAAAATATTGGTAAACAAAATATCACAATATGACATTCATAAAAGGACATTTCGCGTATGCGGTTTATTGTTTTTGCCAAACACATAAGTAGTGATGAAAATAAAGTAAACCAAAAATACCAAGGCTAAAATTATGCAACACTGGACCTGCAAGCAAGTTCAGGTTTAAGGGGGTCAATTTAATTACAATCACACAATCTTTATTTGCTCATTACTTTGATTTTGAGGTTTCACCAGCAGTGGTTTACTTTCACGACACGACAACTTTAACGGCTGACCTTAAAAAAAATAAAAAGCAGTAATTTGAACAGCTTTAAGGCACTCACCGACGTATGTGAATATACTCTGGTCTCCGCTCAGGTCATAAATACGAATCCAGGTGCAAATTGTGAACTCTCTCAGCGGCGGCGTCTCCAGATCGTATTGCAAGAACTGGAAATTCATTCAAAAAATCAATTATCACGCCTCAATCTACCAAAACAAACCATTCCTTACGTTGTAAGTACGTTTGTTTTCACACAATCACTTGATTAATTGAACTGTATGCCGACGTTATTTGTCGGTATAAAAATAACTCGTTATAATAAAGGCGACGTTTCAGTTTCAGGCTATAATGATATTCGCATCTATTATTGACTTAACTGTCAACTCAGCGTTATTAATGGATGACGTATTTATACAAACCTGTGCATATCCTTTCTGTTTCAATACTATTTTATAAACTGGCCTATTAATCGAAAGGCCGGTTGAGGCGACACTTAACACGATAATTAAAACTAACCACGGCATTATAAAAATTAAAACTGATTATTTAAATATCGTAATATCCGTGGAAATAAATGTAGATGTACTGGCGGTCATAAGAATGCAGCAGGAACTAATCATAATACGAACGATACTGTTGTCGACAACTGATAACAACACGAAACGAGCGTCTGTTACATCGAGCTATTTTTTAGAAAGCCGACGAGTGCTTTCTTTTGAAAAACGAAGCAGACTGACGACTCCTTCCCGTTGCAGAGGTGACTGTCAATAGGCAAACGGCGAAATAATGTTTGTAAACCGCGATGCTATTTCTTACAATACATTTTTGTTATGATTGCGCTTAAGTAAATATAATTGGTTATGTTCTGATAATAACATACCGCTCTCTCATCGAACTGATGATTATTAGCCTTTGAGTAATAATGTTACACAAACACATTGTTTGTATATCTGAGAATGTTCTAGATTCCTATCATAATTTTCATCACAAAGTATCTAATTTCTCTTAATATTTCACTTCGTTTACTCTAAGAATGATGTAAATGTGTTTAATTTTAAACACGTGTGAACCTGATACAATAATATTTTGTTAGATCGTTGAATGAAGTATGAGTCATTGATGTTTTGAACCAATTGGAAACAATGCCTAATCAATAAACTATTCAACTCTCCAAGGTAGTTTAACCTTTCAGCAGATCGTTGTGATAAACAAAAAGGTTTATTGTTGTGTTGTCTTATTCAGCAGGTGAAGGCGCCTGCTTACTACATCGGGGGTCAGCAGCCGAGCACCCTCCCACGCGGGGGCTCCATGCTGCGCGCGTACTCGCCCGCCGCCCCGCCGGTGCCCGCCGACCGCGTCAAGACACACTCCACTACAGGTGAGGGTCCACTCCTCAAATAACTTCAAATTTAATAAAACCCAAAACCATAACAAAAGAACCGAAGGCGAAGAAGGCTGACACTTTTTATTAACATGCAAATTGAATCAGAAAGCGAGCAAATTGTAGCCATTGCCCTTTCAATTAGATTTGCAAGAAGTCGGAAGTCATCCGTAGCCCGACATCCTCAGTAAAAATTCGTCTGTAGAAAATATTTTAAAGAACAATTTTATTTGCTGAACTGAAAAACGGGATCCAGTTAGGATCTGGGACAGTTCCGGGGTTATTAAGTTAGGTGAAAGCGGTGTTTGTAGGTCCTACAGCGCCGGCCAAGCCGTTGCGCACGTACATCCCTGGCAGTGGGTCGGAACGCTGTTTCCCGTTCGCTGCGGCGGATTGCGCTCGGGGGGCCGATCAACTGTACACGATCCCCGGTAACCAGGCCCTCGTCCTACAAACACGTTACTTTCGCTTCTAAAACTTAATTTGCTAATGCTTTACCTTAATAAACTTTTAATATTGCGCTAACGAACGCACTTTTGATTAATTTGTTTGATATTATATTTTTTATCAACTGTCTCTACTTGCCCCATATACTTACCTATTTCCAAAAATTTATTCTCCGTGATATATATCCCAAAGTAAGTAATATTTTAAAAATTTCTGCATTATCCTCTCACCCTAAGATGCTTCGTCATTTTTTGATTTACTTTAAAAGTGATAATATTCACTTGATATAAATCCTATTGTGAGGTCTGAATTCTATTGAGTCAAAAGGCATTGTTAATCGTTCGAGCTATTACTCGTTTTGCATTTACAATGGCATTATACTCACGTTTTATAATACTTATATAGTATATTTTGGACAATCGCATGCTTTGATGATAATTGTATACTAGTTTCGATTACTCGATATTTATGTGCAATTATATCAACAAGTTAATATAATAATATCGCTACTTACAGCCGGTGAATGGTTGTTAGGATTATTGTTAATGAAGTGTGTGTATCCAGGTCATGCCGAGGGGTACATGTCATCCCCGGAGCGCGGCGCTGCCAGGACTCCCTATGAGGACCCCTACTACACGCAGTACCTCGGCCCGGCCGCGGGGAGGCCCAACATCGCTCCCATTATCGATGAGGAAGCCAAGTAAGTCAACATTCATAGGAAATGCAAACCTTACTTGCAGTTAATTTTTAAGTTTCAGCGTGGTGAAAAAAAAAAACAGAAGAAGTAATGATAAAATAGGCAACTGCGAAGATGTTTATAAGAAATTTGTATTTATCTTAATGATGTAGAATTTCAAAACGTTCTCCCGTCACAGTGATGCTGGGCTCATAGACGATGCGTACGGCATGTACGGCAACCCTATCACTACTGCCCCGCGGCCTATGCCTCGCCCGCCGTACGACGCCAGGTAACTTCAAGAAACAGAATAATCTACTATTTCAATGAATTTCAATAAAATCTGCAAAAAATTGCTTGCTAAATTTCACTACTCAGACATCCCGTTGTTAATAATAAAACGTACCTAGCGTTCGACAAAAGATTGTGCTGAGCATATTGTGGCCACAATATAAAAAAAACGAAAATCAAAGTCAGTTTTCTATTTAGCTTCCTCTCAAACAACAGCAATGCGATTTTGGCCATAAGCGATTTTTCTGCGTATAACAAAAACACTAGGTGCAAAAAACATATTAAGTGCATCGAAGCATAGATAGGATTTCTAATTATGATTTTATAGGCCGCAATTGGATGACATGCAACGCCTGCGCGTTGAGAAGATGGAACGGCAGCTGGCCAACTTGACGGGACTCGTGCAGAAAGCTTTGCAGGTCCCCAACCAGCCTGCCGCAACAGCAGCTCCCGCCCCGCGGCAGGACTACCAGCCTTATCATGTGCGACCTGCGACCCAAGGTGAGAGACCGGAATGTCACATAACACTCAATTTAAGAGTAATCTTATCTCTTTGTGGCTGGCCTACAAAACGTCTTACTTAAAACTTAAGACTAAAGTGCCAATATTTAGCAAAACAAGTTAACTGTTGCCAAACGAACATTACCTTTGACACAGTCTAACGAAGTTTCAACTAATTAGACAACTGGGAATTTAGAATCAAAACAGTTCTATAAGTTTGATCTACTGTGGCTCTACCAAACGGTTTAATTGCTTTTAACTTAAAGCTTCGTCCGTTAATGTAGCTTGCGTTTTCCTGCACTCAGATGCGGCACGATTTACCAGCAACGAGAGACCGCCTAAATTAGGCAGAGATAAATTTCGTAAGTGTGATCGGAGGCGGTTAAACAGTTACCGCTGATGCATTGCTAGTGTCAAGTGGAAAAAATGTCATTATAACACCATTTCCGAGACCGGCGAATATTAAGACAATCATTCTCCGCTACAAGGAAATGAGTCATTTAAGTAAAAGCTCGTAATTTAAAAGGTTACGACGCTTAACTGTGGTTTCTCCACAATTTCCAATGTGAGGAATACAACCTGGTAGTTTGACGTCACACTTGACTGCTGCAGGCAGAGGAGAAAAACAAAACCGCAAATTATGGGTTCTACCACATTCCATTACCCGCCGAGTAAATGCGATGGCAAAGATGCTTCCGCACATCTTGGCACGTGGCACAGGGAAAGCGTCAATTTCACGACATCAAAGTGTTCAGCTCGTAATTTGCCAAAACCTATGACAATCGCAATGAAAGAAAAGATCAAAATTTGAAAACATTCATAATCAGCATGTCCTATAAACATATGACATTCGCAATGCATTTAGCGAACTACATCATTTTCACGCCGAACGCTTGCTTGCTAAATCGAGTGGTATTGTTCTAATTTCAGCTTTCTTAAAAAAACATTGTATTGGGCTCGAGTGCATCTGTTTTATAATATACCTTCGTATTGAAATTATCGTCATCTCATCTACCTGATACAATCTTTGAATTCATTGTACATTGTGAATTTTAACCAAATCAAATTACTGCTACTTTTATCATATAAATGATGAGTTTTATAAGTAAAAAGGTAGTAAAAGCTTTTTTACGTAGAACATAATCATTGCTGGACTTGGTTATAACGTTCGCCAATTTATTTACGTAGTGTAGCCATCGTCTCGTGGTACAAGCGCAAATATCAACTTTACTCACTGGTCACATCTCGTTTTGTTAATTTTGTAGACGTCGCAAGTTTTACTAAGTTCTATTGTTATATTGTTTGTCTTTAGTATGTAATGTTTGGATATTGACTTATGATTATTGTATAGTGCTATGATTTTTTATCTCTTTTTTGCCCCCGATTGGATACCGAATGACTAAATTGAATTTGTTTTTAATTACGATTTATTGACACTTTCTTCCCACACATACATGATCCCTTTTTAACGTAGAATAAGTATTGCACTAGGTATGTATTTTTTTTTCTTATTCACACTCTACACCACTCAAGACTACTCAACTGACCACTATGTTCTTAATTCCACCCACCAAATTAATTGAAAATCAATTTAGTGCACTCTGCTACTGATTGGATATTTTTATTGGTTCTTATTTTGTGTACAGACTATCACTGTACTTTAATTTTTATAGGATTAAAAATATCGATGCATCGTGCCAGAGATAAATTAAACTCTGACGTTAATTATTATTATTGACTGACCAAATAAACATTTGTTATTTCAGAAAAGTCTGTCTCTTTTGAGAAATCCGTATCATTTAGCGATGATCCTCCTGATATGAGCTCACCAAAGCAGCATTCACCACAGCATACAGGTACGCATACAACCATTGTTTATTTAAGTACAAAACTTTGTTGCAAGTTGACTGCATTTGTAGTCTTTTTAGTAGTTACGTAAGTAAAGGGTGCAGAAAGTATGGTAATTGAATCGCATAAACCCTCGGTGGTGGTTGTTATAATTATAGAAGTACCTGGTATTTGTAACGACTTGACGCTCGCGTATCTCTACTGCCTGACCAAGTCTATCGTCACGAGGATACAGAGCTTAGTATAAAGAACGTGTGTTGCCTGTATTGTATGGTTTAATATATTTTAACGATTATATTGACAACCCTTTTGATAGCCTTTTACACACAAGTCAACTCCTCATATTTCATTTTATTTGATAACAATACCAGCAGCTAGTCAAATCCCTTGTGTGAGATGAAATGATTCCCCACATTATACATTTATATTAAAGTCTGTTATTAATTATTTTTGTTTGTTTACCAGTTAGCATCATTATTATCATCGACAATAGAGCCACAACCTCGGCTCTCACATAGACATTCTTTGTAATAACTTCCGAGAATGAAGTGAAAGTGTATGTAATTGTTTCTTCTGCCAACGTGATCAATGTGGTCACACCATTCTCAAAGTCGATACAATCCTCTGCTGGTTATTTTTTTTCTAATCACTGTCGTAGTTAATATCATAACCATGTTCATAATTCTTGTATTTGATTTCTTTCCGCTTACTTCTTTGCCATAACAAGCTGATTCCAAACCCACCAAACCGGCTATCAAATCTTCGACCTTGCCGAGGACGTCATCTCAAGGTAACTGTTTGATATCCATTGATATTTGAATAATCGTATTTTTTTATAATATTACAAAGGTTTAACTACTAATGCCATTAGCTTTGGATCATGCCGGTATTAATAAGTACTTAATAATTATAAACGTGATGGCGGATGTAGACGGTGGACCGCGAGAGGAGGATCTTCGGAAACAGGGCAACCAGACTGCTCACTGCTCAAATATACATTCATTAGTTGGTTCAACAGTTATATGCGCATTGCGGCTTCCGTGTATCCTTCTCTTGTGATGTAAACATTAACCAAAGCGGCATCGTTCGACAAAAGCTTAGCAACAGCTTTGAATGATCTTCCTCTGAATGAAACCACTTTGCTGGAGTAAAGCTACAAAATACAATTTAAAAAATCATGCTTTTATATCTAGCTTCCTCCAAAGGGGTCAACCTGGTAATTGTTTGATATATGGGAAAATTAAACGTTGTGTTACAGAGCGCGATCGTCTGAAGCCAGCTCCTCCGCCGAAACCTGCTGGACTGGTCAGCCAGCAACTGGCTCTGATACCTCAGAAGACTTATACCGTCACTGTAACTCCTGATTTCCAAGGCCAGCTGCGCTTGCTGCAGAAGCAAGGTCACGATCTGAGGATTGAGGTATGTTAACCAGTGTGTTTAACTCATTAAAATATATGAATGCTCTGGCGCGAACGAATGCGAGAATTACAACAGCTTTGAGCGAAATTTTTTGCAGTTGCGATATTCTCTTGGATTTTGTTATACGTTTGGTGGTAAGTATTAAGTGATAATTTGATTCGCAGACCTGCAATATGCGCCGCTCTACTCTGACGCACGCCATGCAGATGAGGCAACTTATGGGCGACGCTATCGTCAAGATTGGAGCTATTGCTGAAAGCTTCTGCGAGCTTGATCCCAACTCTGTGCGTATACAACTCTTTTTCAATGATAGGGCCATACAAAATGTTCTGGTTTAAGTTATCATTCTCTCCCGGCCTAGGTGCATCTCTAACAGACGTTACCTCAGTAATCACTACCATCACCACATGATCTTTTACACAATCTATCTTCTCATTTATCTTTTAGCTATCTAGATTCATACTCACCACTTTTTTTGGCACATAATCCCATAACTATGGGTCTATGCAGGCTCTATTATGATTATTAAAATGGTGGTTGTGGCGGTTTCAGCAACTCTGCCGCGAAGAAGAGATCTATCGCCAGGATATGCTACTGCTCGAGAATGATCTGTACGAGCTCGAAGCTACCGTCGAGCGCCTGCGTGGCCAGGCGGCTAATAGGTATAGGTAATCTTTTATCTAACGTCTTTCGGTAATAGTGTAAAATATTTTAAGGTCTGCTACTGCACATTATTTTTCGATATTTCCAACTTGGTGACATCGTAGATCATATTCACGGATACCTTAAAATATTTTACACATTTATTTTTAGACGTTAAATACCTAGGATTAGTTTTAGTGATGATATTTCTTGCCTATCTTAAACATTCTATATACCAGGTAAAACTTTCTGAGACCACTGATAAAAATCATGATTTAAGGAAGATTAATGTTTTTTAGAAAATCATGTCGACTTGTGAAAAAGAAAATGCATTAAATTTGTATCTTATAGGTTTGAGTCTTCAGCCATGTATTCGCTAGGTCTCCCACTCACTAGGAGACAAAATAATGTTCAGCTATACGTGTCCCCAGAGACATAGCTCAAAGTTACGCGACGACACGACATAGCGACATTTGCCCCAATTGAATACACGGCTTATCTTGATATCCACTTTTACGGTTGATATATTTTTTATTAAAATTGAACTCAATATGATTCCAGGGAGACCCGTGTGAACATGGCTGACATAGAGCGCATTGCCATGGTGCTGTCGAAGAGCAGCAAGACGGTGGCTGATTGGAAACTCAAGTTCCCAATTCTGCAGGACACCATGAAGACCAAGCTCGCTGCTGAGATGGAGAAGGTGAGAAAATCAGTTAATTTTACACTTTGGAACACACATCTATATGCCCAAAGCGTCTAAAGATGGCAATACTAATACAATACCTAGCACTGAAAGTGCGTTGAGCACACAACTTCTGTCACAGCCCGCCTTCAAAGTTGCCAATGTTGTGCGAGTAAAAGCGACACGCTTGGTTTGTGTAGCAACCAAGCGTGTGCTCTGCGTCATACGTAATATCCGCATGTAATCCCTAATCAAAGAGGTGTATATTAATTTTACACCCACAATTCACCAACTGCATCCGTAGCATGGCCACAATAGAAATGGAAGACAAAATGACAGATTGTAGAAAGATTTCTACGGCGCGATGTCAAAATTCAAGAAAGGAATTACTTTTTGTTAAGAAAGCGATTTGTCTTCTCTTCGTAGAGTAGCTATGGAAGTGGTCATACTACGCATGCTGGTCTTCCAATCAGCCGAGCACAAATCAAGACTCCGGGTTGAATTGACAGACTGGAATTCGATTGGTTTTGTGGAATTGGTTCACGTTTTCATTCATTTGTTTTATCTTGGAGTTTGTGTCTTAAGTGACGTATTTTCATGGCTCATTGATGTCGCTTCCAGGTGGTCCGCAAGGAGAAGATGCTGGAGGAAGAACCTGAGCGTCTGGAACTTGCATTGCGTCGTTGCAAGAAGCTGACTGGAACTCTGGTGACGCTCAAACGGTATGAACATTACTTTTCACTTACAAACCCGCGCGCATATTTGACATGGTGGTAATTTAAGATACAATGTTTATTGAGGTGATTCGAACCCTACGTTTTTTGACACTTTCAATTGACGAAAAGAAATACAGTATTTTTTTCGAATAAAACTCGGCGTCTGGTAAAAAGAATGATTGATGAAATGAAAATTTGCTATCGCCTATGTTTCCCCGAGTCTTTTTTCAACATCTACCTATTATAGTAAATATCCTGCCATCTCTAACGACTGCCTTCCACCGGCAGCTTTAAATACTTATCGTAGTATTAGTATATTAGTATTCACATAATTATGAATATAATTAATTTATATCAAATATTGTAACATTTTAAAAGAGTAACTACGGAGTTTCTTGCCCATTTTTCTGCATACGAAACTATACCTTTTGAATAGGGCAACTACTTAGAATTAATTCTATTTTCTTGTAGATTTGGATATTCAAATGTACCTTTTTGTGCGTAATTGACATAAGCTACCGAAAAGCTGATATACTGACTTCCATATACAATAAAATTCTTATATAAAACACAACTAACTATTAACACTAGGTACTATGTTAAATTACCAAATAACTATACAAATAAATACAAAAACAAAGGGACATGTAGGCGTCGAAGTGCAGCGGGGTAATTGATTAACACACTAACAATAGGAATAGCTTTAATTATAACAGTTCAACAACATTCATTGCATTATAGGTACATATACGTTGTTGAGCAGACAAATTTTTCGAACATATTACTAAGCAATAGATTAGCAGTAGGCTTCAAAAAGATTCAGATTGTGCTTCATAGTGTGTTACGCAATTAGATGGTTGAGCTCCTTAAGTTCTGAGTTGAGCTTCACGATTACTGACAAATACGTGCACTGACTGGACAGGTCCACTCATTCTGTGTGGTTTTTTCCTCAAAAGACCATTTCAGACTCAATGTACTTGGTCTTCACATGATCTGACCAAGATTATGTCTGGACTTTAAAAGAGACTGTGACCTCTGAGTTTGTTTCGGCCTTTCTTCTCAGAGTAGTCAGATAGGAAACGCCGACCTCATCTAGTTATAAAATATGATTGACGTGTAAAAGTGTTTGTACAAACCTACTTACAGAAATAAAATGATTTATCATTTATCATTCAGAGTGCTGGTCCGCGAGTGCCTCATTGAAATAAATTATTTGACTTTGGCTTTGCAGCCTGGCGTGCGTGCAGGAGCAGCGCCTGCCGATGGCCGACGGCCGCGTGTCGCCGGTTTCTTCCCAGAGCTCCAGCTTCACAGCCGGACCCTCTTCGGAGGAGTGCGTGTCCGACAGCACCTGCCCCAATGCGATGGCTCACAACAAGGTATTTAAACCCATTCACTTCTGAACTCTAGACAATAAAATGAATAGGTCTATTAAAAAGAACAAAAATAGTTGGTGGTTGGTTTCTTCTCTTATTTAGATAAGTAATATTGTTATGGCCCCTTGTACCTATTACTAATTCATTATAATATTCCTGAATTCCCCATTAAAATATATGAAGTATTCATTATATGAAGTATTAAAACTTCTTATTTGCAGATAGATTAAGCAGAATATCTCTTTATTAAGATAATTCCAGTTCCTGATGCTCATACTTATTAATATATATTACCATGCGCTTAACAATTGCAGGTTTGCCAAGAGTTATAAAATTTGCATTTTTTTCCAACACTTCGATTTATTTGCGAAGTGTTAGTTTTGTTTATTTGCTCTTCATGTCACCACCTAGGTATCATACCCTAACAAACATTATACCAACGATTGCTTTGTTTATACTTGCATGTGCCCCTATTTTTTTCTGACACGAGGAATTAGCATGTTTTGTGCACCTGTTCTGTAGCGTATCCTTACATCATCTTTTACGAGCTGACTATAGTGGCTTATTTTCTTTTATTTGTAGTCAAATCTTTTCCTCTAGAGTTTAGTCCATTACGCATTTTGGATATCCGATAAATTATTTATTAACTGTCCTGAGTATTCTGGGTGTTATCAAAATTGGCCTCAAAATTTATCCTCACGCAAGTGTTGTTCATCATAATTCAACTAAAAACTGAATTGGCATACAAAATTTAAATTCGCATCCAAAAGTATTACGACACACTCTGGTTTATATAATAATAATATAGGTTAATTGATTGATGATTCTTAAATAAATAAATATTTATTGACAAAAAACATATTCTACTACAAATGATAGAATTCTCTGACTCCTGCGCTAGTTATAACTGTGTTGCAGAAAACACAAGGTCTTGTCTTACGAGTTCACTCTTGACTTATAGAGAGACAGATTCAATGACTGAACGTGTCTGAATCGGAAGAAAATATAAATAAATTGACATATTTTGTCAGTCCATGAAATAAGTTCTTCATTTCTCATACTTGGAAAGTACCTACAGTTGAAGTTATCTGATCAGAGGGATGAAAACAGTACTTTGCGTCCCTGGGAAACGATTTCCCTGCTGTAATTTTTTTTTAAAGCTATGCAAGCTTTGTTCCCACTTTGTATACAGCCACTCTGTTAAATCCCAGCGTAAAATTGTAATTAAAAATATTATCAACAATTTTGTAACATGTCTTTATACTTATAATTTACTTTTCACTAAATTATTATTTGATTTAGAGAGATTTGAGCTAAATATTTACCATCATCAATGATAAAAAATAATGGCTGGTTGAATCCCACAGAAAAAGAAACAAAAAAGGCGGGAAAGAGGCAATTCGATCTTCAGTTGTTTTGTCGAGAGCTAATTATTTACGTACACAGGTATTTCTATAAAATGAGTTCATCAGATTCGGATATGGATTTAATGCTTGATTTCTTCTTTCCTCATATTCGAAATGAAAAGCAGAGTGCTAGAACTATTGGCGCCTTCGCAATGCTAGTGCGGCAAACCATCTCGTGCCTAAATAGGTTCGTTTCATCCCTTGTATAACAATCTACTATTAAAATAATAAAATTGATACAACAGAGTTGTGGTGTAATGGGAATCCACAAATTGAAACCTTACGCCTTGTCAACACAAAATCACAAAATATATCTGCAAATGGTTTCGATACTAGATGTCGAAAAAAGATGAGGTAACTAGTAGCGAGAAAGAGAAGTCTTGGCGTACAAGTCTTGAAACATATATTTCGAATTGTACGATACAGCAGACGAGGTTTTAGCCAATAATTAGATTAATGGTTTTATCGGGAGTTTGATGAGTAAAATCATGCAATTTAATTATGTTCAAAATTACTCTACTAACTTATAATGTCCATATTATAATTATATTCAAATCACATCTGCCATTCTTTGACAGCTGTACGTATTGGCTGCAACACGGCAAATTGACGTAGTTTGTAAATTTCATTAACATTATGTTTTGCTGATTGTACAGTGACTGATACATTTCGATACCTATTTCCGATTGCCGATTCGGGACCTTTGGGACTAGATTCCACTTCGGACATTATTTCACCATTATGTCCTACATGTTATAAATTTAATCTGACATACAAGTCAGTATTTATAACTGATCACCCAGTTCCCAAGATTCGTTTACTAAGGCACTACTCATGTATTGTCCTTCCACGCAAAATTATTAATGGCTATGAAGTCAGAAAGAGCTTAATCTTCAAAATCAACTTCATTATGTCATTTAGCCTAATTATCATTACCATTTAATCCGAACTTTGGTGAAGCTGTTTCAATAGAGACCTAAAAACGGTATATATAGAAGGTCAGCAGGGACAGAATATGAGTACTCTAATATACGACACAGAATCAAATAACTCAAACTCAAAGCATTTATTTCAATTAGACCATTTACAGGCACTTTTCAATTGTCAAGGACTCGGTCAGTCAGAAATATGAAGCTAGTTGCCTATTCCAAAGCGTATCAGATACCTATGGAGAAGAATGGGCAAGAAACTCCATGCGACACTTTTAAATTATATTGTTTCATAAAAAGACGTACACGTTAAAAGTGTCCAGAGTATAGCAAACAGAAATGTAAAAAACACAATTCAAAGATAAAATAATTAAAATAAGCTGTGGCAGCTAAGAGATGACCAGTCCCAACTGACAGCGCCCGTTCACGAACATGACGCATGGATCAGCACCATTCAGCTTAACCATTTTGAAGGGAGCTAAATGATCCAGCACACGCACCACCTTCAGAGACACATTTGAGTGAGCATGACATACTATCAGCCGCCAGGGCACATTCAAGTCAATGAAAGACATTACCCGGTAAATGGTAGCTCGATAGTACATAGTACTCAAACCTGCGCTATGCAATTATATAATACAAAGGAGGTGGAGTTCATACAATGCAAAGTTAGTCTTGCAACCTTCAGCAATATAGATAGTATATATTCTTTAATCATTTTATTAGTATAGTATCCTCGGTTTATAAGGTTCGCAGGTTCGCAGTGTCATCACCAGATGCGGGAGGGTGTTTTTGCGGTTTCCAACCTGTTTGCCCAACCTGGTGCTTGTATTAGAATTTAAGGTTAGATTCAAGTTTATTCATGAACAACAAGACGTAAATATTAAGTAGTACAATGGTATTTGTAAGCAATAATAGTACCTACCTATAACGGTAACGGTATCTTTAACGGTTATAAACTATACCGATACCTATGCTGAATTTGTAAGACAGCACAAGTACAGATCCTTGCACTAAGTATGCACATCCTGCTTTATAAACCTAAATACTAATACTTTTAAGACCAAGAATTTTAATCCAAGAGACATGTGTGCCATATAAGACTGATGCACACAACCAATTACGCTCTTCACAAAAAGAGTCCAAGAATATGCGTCAGATGACCAAATAATTTGCGAAAATCATTGATGGTCGAAACGAGGTAAGAGCAAAAATAAAAAGCAAATATGGTTATTATGAAAAGTAATAAATGATGATCATAATGATGAGTTCTTGAAATACAAGATCTACGTATGTATTAGAGGCTGCTAACTTAACAGCAATGATGGAACAGAAGTAATAACGAATAAGTAGCACGTATCAATCCGTATATCGGTAAGTATTATAAGACAGAGTGTGACGTAATATTACAGAATACAACGAATCTTGACATTCTTTTGCACACATCCCTGCAACCAATGCACCATCCGTAAACGTTGCATTTTATAATCCTTGCTTTCGGAAAATAATGCCAATTTTAACAATATGTCAAGCATATTCAACATATTTAGAAGGACCTGCCATTCACTGCCACGCCCAAAAGTGTCATCCAAACTTGATTGTACACTCCAACTAGATGTAAAAGTATCCGATGAAATAGGTAGCTATGATCCCATTGTAAGTTTCCAATTTAGTATGATCATGTGGTTTGACCAGGTCTTTTGACTCGCATAATATTTGTTTGTCACGTTTGTCCCATTTTTTTTAGAATTTTATAGTTTCTTTGATAGAATAGGGCATAATATTGATCCTTAGTGAACGCTTGTTAATATTATGTTGAATACCGCAATTAAACGGTTAGCATAACCTGGAAAATAATAACATGAAATTAATAATTATAGTGAATTCGAATAAAGCTTTAATGATATCCCTGTTGATATTTCTCGATGATAAACATTGGCTTGACCTGGTCAAAAGCCTTCAAGCATATTTTTTTAAATATTATATATATTTTATGAATATAAAAATTGCTAATGATTTCTTTTTATGATACAATTAGGATCTTTTACTACTTTTCTTTGCCACCGTTACAACACTGAATTTAATAGTTTTTGATGAAATATTTACTCATTTTATAAGTGGATAAATAATAACTACATCTTAAGTAACTAAACAGCAGGGCTTACAAATATTCGCACAATCGAATTAAGAAACTTATGCGAGTCAAAGAGCACCTTGTTGAATCACCTCATTGTAGATGTTTTGTATCACACGTATCTATGCATCTATCAAAGAGTCATCGTCGGCAGAGTCCTACGTTGTAGGCACCAGGAACAGGACAGGCAACAGTCATGTCGCAGCAGACATTACCTACGCCACACATTTCCACCTAACTCTTATACATTATGATATCTTTATGTTGTGTCATTATTATCAAATTGTTTTAACGATGGATTTCATGGTCTTTTTTCCGTGATGGTACCCGGCAGTTCGCCTGGAGAGAGAGTCTTAACTTCAAGGAAGCTATTGTTGTTAACGAGTAATAAAATCTCTTCATAATACTATAATTATCCATTATTATTCATAAATACGTTTAAATTATTTATTTCTATATTTTTATTCTACATCCGTATTTTTTACTTTATTATATTTTACTTTCAATATATTTACGTCTATTTTTATGTAATTTTATCAAAAAATTTTGCTATATCTCTGTAGGCATGCTGATGCACTGGATTTTGTAAACTACGCTTTAGAAATAAAGTTAGTCCAAATTCGCTTGACTGACAGATTATATTGGAAATACTTATAGAGATTTTGCATATTTTTTTTCCAGTTCGAAACAGTATTGAAAGAATCGTTACGCATGCTTACTTATTAATAAAATAATAGTAAATTGAAACATATGTATTATCAAAGAATATAATTATATCTTGAAATTATATATTTTAAAATTCAACGGTAACTTTGAAGCGGTGAGTAGGTAATGTCTGAAACAGCATTGTTTACAATTTAAAGACAACACACTAGCGCCGGCGTCGCGCCGCTTCAATAGATATTAGTTGAACTTGACAGCTGACCATGACCTTGGGTCGATGACATGCAACTTTCAACTGATCTACTATTGTCTGATATAGTCATATTTTTGTGTGTTTACTTAGTTTATAGATGCTGATCTGGTGAAAGTTGACTGTACTAAAAGTCTTTCAATATTACAACTCAATTATTGCTAAAACTATTAATTAAGTTTCTATAGGATTAAAAATATAATCATCAAATTGGGCCTACTTTAATATGAAATGTAGGGGAGATCTGGGATAGCCAGAAATTTATTTATTTATTAAATTGGTGCCTTGTAATCAATCTTAGGTATCAAACAATTCAATTGATTTCCAAGTCTTTTAAGCTATATAGCATAATCAGCCTATAATGTTCCCACTGCTGGGACACAGGCCTCCTCTCTGTGAGAGGGAGTGGGCTGTAATCCACCACGCGGGCCCAGTGTGGGTTGGTAAGTAGATATCAAATGTCGTGGAATTTTTGGTTCTAGGACATGCCGGTTTCCTCACGATGTTTTCCTTAACCGTTTTGAGAGCAGTGGTGATGAAATAAATTACACGAAGTAAACCCCCTGTCAGCATTCGAACACGACCTACATCTCGTAAGTCGCGGCCGTTACCACTGGGCAACCACTAGGACGAAGACAAAGAAAGAAACTTTGCGCTAATAATAGTTCCTATGTTATATATATTAAATGAAGATCAAAAGTATTATGCTACGATCAAAATCCTAAATGTTTTATGCTACAAATATAGAATAGAATAGCATGGAATAGAATACTCTTTATTATGTAAACATATAGTCCTGTAATTGTAAATTCAGAGACGAGTCACTGTTAAATGAAACTCTTTCATTGGCTTCAGCTTAAGTACCTATATATTTTTGCGCTACTGGTTTGGCACCGCGATTGTCGGGTATTAGAGAGTCTTCACCATTTCTTAGTCAAACGATTAAGATAAGCTATCCCGGAACTCCCTTACAGGGATTCTGTCTGAATCAGAAGTTACATCGTGTCGCACGTTGCATGCGATAAGCTGTGTGTATTTTGATAGTCTCTAATAAATCGGAAAGAACGGTTCATAAACTTGTTTGTCTGCAGAGGCTCAGTTATTGTTGTAGAATCGAATATTTTCCATTAGTATTCTTAATTAATTCTTAAAGCTGGCGTAGTTTGTGATCGGGATCTCAGCCGTTTTAGACCAACGAAATTTTATTATTGGTATTTTTATTTCAATAACTGTTGTGGTGCTTACATCCAAGTTTAAAGCCAACAACTTAATATCACCGCCATTAATTCACGATTAAAGAGTGGTACTGAAGCACATAGTTATTCAGACGTGTGTTCATATTTCTTTCATATTTAGTTCCTTTTTATTCTTTCAATGATTTCTTTTGTTTTCTGTTTCAATCATTAAATTATAATCATTTAAGTGTGTGTGTATGTGTGTGTGAAATATGAAAACAACGTCATTATCAATAGCGTGAATAACAAGCATGTTGTAATTTCTTGTAGTGGCTTTTAAAACAATAGTTTGTGCATCTTGCTGTTTTCTATTCTGTTGCAGCGCATTGTCGATATCAGGAGCCGCTCACAGCCCAACACTTCCGGAAATGAATGAATTGCCTTAACAAACCTCCTTCACACTCCTGTCTCCCTGGTTCTATTAGACTCTATCACCCTTGACGTGACTTCATTAACTACCATTTACTTGTTTCTATCGGACATAGTCCAATGTCTATATTCTTAATTATTGAAGATACATTGTGCTCCTTTCAAACCCTTTCGATTAAGTATCTATCCCTTATTAACAATAAAACTAAATTATAAATAAACTAACACACCATCGGAGCACAGGTAATTACTTAATAAAATTGTATTTGCTTTGAAATAAGTAGGTACTGTCGTTATTTAAAAGTTTAATAACACCTTTGCACATTGACGATAATGTTTTGATCATAGTAGCGATCCACTTTGAGCTTTTCTTAGACTAGTTTTTGATTAAAATGTCACTTTGACATTAGCTTCCTTTAGTAGTATACTGTTGAAATAAATAAGTATAGTATCTAACATTATTAAGTATATACACTTTATAATTTTTTTGACTAATGGCAAAATCATCACAATTGTTAAGAAGAGTGAATACGTCTCTAAAAATCTTATCACGTATTATTTTATTCTCTGTTCACTAAATTAAATCGTTGCGCTAAGTATCTAATATCACAAAACCCAATGATTATGTTCATGTAACTGTTCATTATGTATCTCTAATAATTACCAAATCTTACTTCTTCACCTGTATAGAACACGTCATTCAACGTAATTCCACCACGTTTCGGTTTTACTTCCCACTAGACATGGGCCGCTCGTCTACACTTCCTTTTCATGTTTTGTCGTTGAATAAATAGTACACAGATAACAATCAATTAAATAACAGAAAATCTTGGATAATTTAAACAGTTTGCTATATTGAGTAAGAACCGAACTAATCTTGTCTCTACTGTTATTTTTTTTCATAATATTCAACGACAAAAAAGAGAGGCATTCGCCTTTTTCGTTTCTATTTTATTATTTTTGAATGATTGTGGTCGCATTCAGACATAGTCTTGTCCAATTCTATGTGTCTTCAATGGACTGAATGCGGTGTTAAATGTTTTCAATAAATGTTTATATATACCTATATACATATATAGATACATATGTATTAAAAGCGCGGTTGCAATAATGCTTTCAAGTTTTAGTTACTAGCTAAAAAAACAGACGATAAAGTATTAGGGGCTTACTTGCAACCGCTCTTTTATAATGTCTGTTGGAGATCGGCGAGCACAGCTAGAAGTGCGTGGAATGGTGCGCAGGGCACCGGTGACGTGTGCGCCGGGCGAGGCGGTGCGGCCCGGGGAGCGGACGTGCGGCCAGAAAACGCCCTCGATGCGCTACTAGACGAGCTGCAGACGTTTGCGAAGCCGGCGGAGCGCGGTGGGCGGGGTGAGGGGCCGCTGCGGCGCCTGCATTCGTACCCCAGCGGCAGCGACACGGACGCGTCGCCGCCGGTGCGCGCGCGCGGCCAGCACCTACCCAAACCACCCGTGCCCGAGCGCCACCCGGAGCTGCTCGCCATGGCCGCGCGCCGCGCACCGCCGCCGCCGCCACCGCGCACCACCTCGCGGTCGCCGCTCGCCTCACCCACCTCGCCCGCCTCGCCACCCCGCTGCCACCCCGACCCCACTCTCCTGTCTCATCCCTCCGACCCCTCCTCCGACGACGACAAGGCAACCAACCGAAACACGCCACTCGAACAACGTCACCAAGAGCTGCTGAAGAAGCAGAAGGCGCTGCAAGAACAGTATGCGCGTCTGCAGATGATCCAACGGAGCGGCCCCACGCTGCCACCTAACGCACAGCCAGACCTCAAGAAGACCGGCAGCGAGTCCAACTTGCTGACCAAAATGAACTTGAACCTGGCGCCCGCCGCGATATCTGGCAGCATGACTCACCTGGCCACCGACAATCACGTCAACGGATCATTAACAAACGACAAAGGCAAGCTGCCTGAAGCTGTGGCCACTACTAATAAGGTTTACGAGACTGACATACTGTGACCTTGTAGTCGATGCTTCATATCTGTCTAAGAGTACGCGCGCATCAGGCGCAGGCGTCACAAGCGCAGCTCCACGGGGCTAGCAGTATTGCGGAATACATCCGTATCTACTAATGCTACGGCTATGTTATCGCGATAGCGCGAACTTCACTTCGCGCGTTCTCTTTCGCACACCGCTTGACGTCTCTTTATAAAACAGAGAGCAGGCGAAGTGTAGTTCGCGTTATCGCGACAATGTAGCCGTAACATTAACGATACGCGGCCAATGGAATGAATGGCTTTAATCCGATCGGTCACGAACTCGTGACGCATCAGCGATCGTAACAATAGCTCAATACTGAATGCCTAATGCGCGGGGCCTCCTATTTATATATAATTGTTAGTATTTAATTGAATTAGTATTATTGTCTATTGTTATGTTACAAGATATTTCGCTAATTCTATTAGGTTTGTTATCTCGTTTTGATACCTACTCCGATATTAAGTTAGAATCCCGCATGCTTTTTCCCCAAACAACGACTTTCAAGCAAGTTCAACGGAAAATGAAATAATGATATCTAAAAAAAAATATTGGAATTTTTAATTATTCAACAAAAAATATAAAAAAAATACCCGTACTTGTTAACTTATATTCAGACAATGTAATCTCTATAATGAATGTGTAGCCAGTAATAATATTCCATCATAGATATATCAAGTGAACACTGTTCTATCCTGCATGTCAGTCTGTGCTATGAGTTGATGATACTACAATCAGAGCTCATAGAAACTTCTCTAACTATCAATGTACATATAAATCACTTTTAGGTGTAACAGTAGGTACCCTCTAACTTAGATCCTAACATTTCTTATTATGGTAACGATTAACACTTAGAAAACCTTTCCATACCGAGTGCCAAAATTCTTTCCCATCCTTGTCTATTCGCTATATTTTTGGAAGTAAGCAACGATATTTAAAAAACGTAGAAACTTACGAGGTCCGTGTTAATGAGCTGCTCTCATTTAAGTGTTAACTTACATTAAATTGTGAAAATGTGCACGTTATTAGAAATTCATTAGGCCAACAAATAAATAAACAAACATTTCTCAATTCAAAATCAGCATCTTTAGTAAAGGAAGTA
Organism: Dryobotodes eremita; assembly: GCA_917490735.1. Classification (NCBI taxonomy): domain Eukaryota; kingdom Metazoa; phylum Arthropoda; class Insecta; order Lepidoptera; family Noctuidae; genus Dryobotodes; species Dryobotodes eremita. The sequence continues at coordinate 28,672,883 of OU823241.1, read as the reverse complement.
CAAAAACGAAAGGGCACTCAAATGAGATTGATTTGTTAAGCCGGGCCTGTACTCAAGGTTCCTTGAAACACCATCAGATACAACGAACAGTAAGTTGTATTACTAACAAATGATACAAAATTACCTGCTACTAAATTTTAGAAACTATTTAATATTCTTGACGGCTCGTAATAAAAATATATTTATATTCGGAATATATAAATTGACTGTGATAAGGAAAAGTTACCTAATTTAAATACATAAGAATTGATCAAAATAAAATCATGGCTACTTTCCTAACTTACTAATATTTCTTTATAAAATATTATGTCCGTATTTTACCGTCTTCTCTCAGATTTTTTGATGTAATTACTTTTAGTCACAACCGTCAACAATATTAGATATTCATAGACATTCACTCATACTCTAATCAAGAACTCTATCAATTATGTGCGTATGTATGTCAAGTCAAAACTAGCGAAAATTTAAAAAAAAACTTATAAAATATTGTTGTATAAAATAACCTTATTTTTAGACTCGAAATATATTATCTACATTAGAAAGATGGAATAGATCTAGATTCTAGAACATTTAATCATAGCTATGTGTTATTCAAAATAAATGTTTGCGCTTTTTAAAAGTTCGTTGCAAAATCACAAATAAAATTACATATGCACTTGAACTTCATTCTTGCAATAAACAATTTTCACAAAATTTCAAAATATTTTATTTGCAAATAAATTATTGTTTGTGCTTCTCCGAGCCTAAATCGCTGTACGTTTATTTGAAATATAAAATATGACTATAGGAAAATTTTATTTTCAAAAAATAAGCTTAGCCATCGTAAATGTAAATCACTAATCTTACATTAAGGAATTGTCTTTTATTTTCTAGTTTTTAACAAAAATTATGAATTTATTTAATTTTTTATCATGTTCATTCCTCTTGTTTAATTTGTTAAAATTATTTATCTAAGGTGCCAAATCAATGCTTGTTTTATATGAGTATTTTTCTAGTATTTTTACTTAGTTTATTTACCTACCCGTTTTTGAAGACGTTTAAAGCAAAAACTTAAATAATGTTTTATAAAGCTGTTTATTATTAATTTCGATGTTTTATCGATTTTAAATGGTTACGTATTATCTGCAAATGATTTTTAGCTTAAAGCAACCTTATTATAATCTATTGTTAATATAATTATGATTAAGTACAATTTGTTTAGTTTTAATAAAAGATCATGTTAATTGTATAATAGTTAAATCAAGATAGCTTGAAAATGTTTTAATGTGAAATAATAAAATAAATAAAGAAAGTTTATTGGTGTTTTAATTTAACTTTCCACTTGTTTTGTAGGTACCCTCGTTAACCTTAATGAATGAGTAACGATCGCAGAATAAGTATTGTATGTTTTAAAAGTATCTGATGAAAGTGTAAACAAACCCTGTTCAGGTTAAATTCTTACAAAATCACTCACTAAAAGGAATTAGTACACATTCATGAGTATTTAGAAAGTTTCAACTTTATATCTCACTACTTTTACCAACAAATATTATTTGAATAACATTATTAAAATGTGATTGAAAAAACGTCGTCGAAAATTTAGTTTATAGATTCGACCTCAATTTTGAAATAAAAACATCTTGATTTGACATTAGAATTTCTGGTTTAAGTAAATAATCAAATTAGAGCACTCAATTTGTAAGTATCATCATCTTCATCATCATTTCAGCCGAAAGACGTCCACTGCTGGACATAGGCCTCCCCCAAACATCGCCATTTTGACCAGTTTTGTGCTTCTCGCATCCAGCCGATTCTGCCTACAACAGGTCATTGATCCGTCTTGAGGCAGGCCGTCCAACGCTACATCTTCCGGTACGTGGTCGCCAATCCAGGACCTTTCGGCCCCATCGGCTATCTGTTCTGGCAATGTGCCCTGCCCACTGCCACTTAAATTTGACAATTCTTCGGGCTACACGGGTTACCTTTGTAAGTATGGTATGTTTTTATGATCCTTACATTTGCTTTGTATACTTTTGGAACAGACCTTCATTTGGTAAAAGCCGTACCACCGTGTAACCTGGGCTTCGGAAATAGACTAAAGGCAAAAGGTATAAGGGGACTTGTAGACTAGTTCCGTAGCTACTTGATAAATAATAAATTTAACGGCACAGGATAGCCTTTACCAGAAGTGGTCATCGTGTTAGTGGTTCGATATCATCAGGATTGTGCTGGAGTATAGCAGTTCGGTACGACTAGTTTATTATAGTGTATTATCTATGGGCACGATAGTGGCTCCCTGCCATCATCTGCCATCAGAAGAGCCACCAGACACCCATCGATGAAACGCTCTGCTAGAGTGATAGTAATCAGCCTGTGTCACTCTTATTCAACCTCTTCGGTGATTCCAGTTACTTCGTAACAACACAGCACGGCGCCACTTGCTGCGCTGTTACGACCATTCTGACGTACGAACGTCCTCGAGCATTCATTCTCTAAAGTTGTTCTGTAATAGAGAAAGTCTCAATCACTCAGTTGTAGTCGCCTTAGAGTTACTGCACCCAGTCTCAGTCATCAGTCATCACCGTTATATCGCTGCCACACTATGCTCGGCGCGCTGCCGCGATGTAGCCCTCTCTGCCCTCACACTGCTCTACTCGCGCAATTAAATGCGACGCTTCGCACTAGGTCGGTCGCTGGTTTAAAATGAACAAGTCTTATGGATCCTGAAACAATTTTTTTTTTAAATTCAATCCAAACTACCTAAAAGTATTTATTTTAAAATAATAGAATAGAAAATAAATCACAATAACGTAAAACTGTTAAACACCTAAATAATTGAATTGTAAAGTCCCTAATACTTGCCCGTCGCATTCAAGCTCCCAAGCAAAAGTGATGGTGGTGCGTGAGCGCCCCTCTTGCGTTGTGTCGCACCTTCCACGCGCTGCGTCACAATGGTCACGTGTAATCCCTGCCGTCTCAGTTGACAAATCCTCTAAGACAGCCGTTACTGAAAGCTGAACGACTTCGTCAGCTTAACTCCCTGACATTGACTGCTCATTTATCTGGTCCTCGCTTGTACGAGCTTCCATAGGTAGGTCGTTCTGCACTTGGGGCTCACAAGTGAAGTCCTCATTTGTAGGCCACTTAAAATAGCAAGGCCAAGACTGGTATACAACATTCTGAAAGTTTGAACTATTAGCTACCCATTGCACTGAAATTGCAAGCGTTTTCTCCAGCACTCACACCAATATAGGCCGCAGTTGTAAATTGTATCACCAATGGAAGAGCTCCAGACCTCAATCAATACTGAAACATTCACAACATCGCCTGGCAAACATTATCGGGTTTCCAGACAGCGGCTTCCCGGCGACCTTTCGCGTCCGGCCCTGGTCCAGGCCATGGTACGGAGCGAGAGGGAATGGGAAGCCGTCACCTCCTTCTGCGAAGCAGTAATGCTCGCTGAAGCAGGAGGCGGAGCGCGTGAGGGTGAGGCAATCGTTGCGTCCTCACGCCCCTAGCCGCCGCAGGAGGAGACACCCTGGGCGTCGCGAGTCGATAGCCGATTCACGGCCATCTTAGGCGGGGGCTTGCTGACGGCGACCAATGGGCAACTCGCCGTCCGGTAAGGACCAGGCCAGGGTCAACGGCGCGTTGTGTTCCACGTGCTCCTCAAAGAGATGTCGGCACCATTAACGGGGTCCGATAGGGCCGATGCCTGCCGGGGTCGCGGATTGTTCGAAAGAGTTACCGTGGCCCTGGCGCACAGGCAACTAAAGGAACACGGGTGGGTTTTAGTCAGTAAGAGTCTGACACGCCCTCCCGCTGCGCTCAGAGCGGGGGAAGTCATCATCAGTCATTTGATGACTTTCCAGCCAATAAAAAAATCTTGAAAAAAAGACAGCGGCTTTCACAAATAGCCACTTTTAGGGCAATTGGATAGTGTTGAGGCTCTAACAAACTCAACTGCCTTAATGTCGAGGCAGAAATCTCTGCCAGAGTATGACGTGCAGGCCTCAAAGGCCCACATCTCGCAATCATCACAGTTACATAATCTAGTCTTCTGCTGGTGGCTCTCTGTAAAGTTTGAAAGCTCTCTGCACCATTCATGGAAGTTTTGAAAGCTTCTTATACCACAACCTTCATAACTCTCTCATCCAGGGGCGTAGCTACCGCCATATCAGCCTTATCAATAATACGGGGCCCCCAAGCTACAGCCCCCCCCCCCCCCCCCAACGAAAGTAAGCAAAAATTCGTAAAATATCCAAAACCTGAAATTCTTATTGAATGCCGTATTGCCGTATTGAATGGATACCTAATGAAAATATGATGATAACTTAACGTAATTCGAATATGGCTCACAAAGGCTTCAAGGACTGGCGGTATCTAAATCTCAAGCTCTGGCATTCATTTAGTAAAAATATCACAACCTATCCGAGTAACGATGCTCAAATGTTCGATCTTGCTTCACTAGCTCTTGCATTCTCTAAGTAAAACCACAATTAAAATGAACCTATCCCGGTTCAGAATGCTTCAATTTTTCGCTCTTCAATGAATGCTAGGATACTTTCATTTACGAGCTCGCTTCGTTCGCTTTTGTATTTTCTTAACAAAGACCGCTTAACCTCCTGAATCACGAAACTATTTTATTTATTTTGTAAAATAACAATACCCTCCTATTGAGCTTCGCTGAAGTCGGGAAGGGGCCTAAGGGCCCCCAACAAATTATGATATAGGGCCCTTTTAGGACTAGCTACGCTTCAGCTTTCATTCCACGATGCATTTGCAGTCTTTCTTTTATATATTTATTAACCATCTGCAAAAGTGAAATTAACTAAAAAATAAAAGAACTAATAAGCACTTAATGAAATTATACAGGGCAAATCGAGTATGAGCAAAGCGGGTACCCGCTTTACCCCTACCTATTTTGCCCACAAGCATGTATTTTTTTTCAATCGATTCATTACTATAAAAGCCAAATTATATGCGCCAACCTATTGCACAAATAAAATGTCTATTTATTGCAAAATAATAACACAAAACTAGTAAGAACATATCGTAGTCCATTTTCGAGTTTTTAAAAGTAATGTAACTCGATTCCCTGCATGCACACATTCTCACTAACTATAACGGTGCGCAATTTAAAATGCATACTCGTTTAAGGCGGGCTACCCGTTTTAGGCTTACTTCCCCTATTCGATTTCTGACACCTACCGCTAAGCAGGTGAACACTAATATACTAGTAAATGGGGCGGAATTGGATCTCGTGGACACCACTGTGTTCTTAGGTATTACTTTGGACTCGCAGCTACAGTGGGGCCCACATATAACCAAATTGTCGAAGCGGCTAAGCTCTGCAGCCTACGCGGTCTATAAAATCCGTCATTTGACTGATGTCGATACAGCTCGATTAGTATATTTTAGTTATTTCCATAGTGTAATGTCGTATGGCATTTTGCTGTGGGAAAATACAGCCGACATTCAGGCTATAAGTATTTGTGTTGCAGAAACGAACCATTCGAGCAATTTATAACCTTAGTTGTAGGCATTTCCTAAGGGATAAATTTAAGGAAATAAACATAATGGCAGTCGCTTCTCAACATGTATATGAGAACCTGATTTATGTAAAAAAGAATATTAATCTATATTCTAAACACAGCGACATTCATCACATAAATAGTAGAAACAAAGATTTACTTATTGTGCCTCCGACGAGGCTCCAAAAAATTAATAGGTAATTCATTTAAGTTCAAAAATATACGTTTTTACAACAAACTCCCAAGTCTTGTTAAAGAACTGAGCTTCAATAAATTTCAATCATTTATTAAACAGAAACTCTGTCAAAAAGGTTTCTATAAAGTTAAAGATTACTTGGATGACAAAAAGGCTTGGGATTAACTAAGCTACTTCAATGTACCCACAAGCAACAATCCATTTTATACTGTGAATAAGTGTTTTAGAATTAATAATATCATTTTTATTGATTTACTTGACATAACTTACGATATTTTTGATGACATTGAAAAAGAAAACTGTCTGTGAATGTAAGTAGCACGCAGGCTAGATTGAATACATGATTAATATTTGAATACTGTGTATGTGAAGACTATGTGGGTCTCTGTTGCTTTTTTTCCTTCTCAGTTTTAATCATGTTGTGGTAGTTTGTCAATTGTACTTTCCTTGGTATTGTTCGTCGAATCGTTGAGCTCCTTAAGTTCTGAGTTGAGCTGCACGATTACTGACAAATGCGTGCACTGATTGGACAGGTCCACTCAATCTGTGTGGTTTTTCCTCAAAAGACTATTTCAGACACAAATCTACATGGTCTTCACATGATCTGACCAAGATTATGCCTGGACTTTAAAAGAGACTAAGACCTCTGAGTGTGTTTCGGCCAAACGCCGACCTCATCTAGTTTTTAAAATATGACTGACTTGTAAAAGTGTTTGTACAAACCTACTTACAGAAATAAAATCATTTATCATTTATCAATGGAACGGCCAAGCCATAAATTTTGACCAAGATTCAAGGTTTTTAGAGTTAGGGCTTGTAGAGTTTAGGGGTTTGGTTCTTCATTGGATCTGATAACTTTGAACAGAGAAAGCGTTATGTGAGTTTTGACAACCTACTTAACATTCTTTTTTTTTGTGGGATCTGATTTATCTTTGGAGCATTCAACCAGTAGCATAACTTTTTAGCAGTAAACGTCTCGCAGTTAGAAATATTGAACTTACCACCAATACATCGAGCGAAAATACGTTTTCGTGTCAATACAACAGTACCTAACTGTAATTGAATGCGTACCAACACAAAAGTAACAGCAATAATTTTTTAATCACTTAAACAATAATGCTAGCGCCATCTATACAACAATTTATGCAACAAGAAGAAACCACGACCCACGTGAAGTTTGTATCGTACTGCGCGTTATGATTCTATGGAGTAGTTTCTTTACTGACTTAAAGCTTTGCTCATAGGTTGCAGTAGTGGTATCGTTTTAGACCTGTTTTAGAATTTATTGATTATCTCGTTTATTACACAACAAAAGCCAGCCAAATGGCTGGCCTACGTATACGTATATGTAGATGTACTGTAGTGTTCTGTACAAAAACCAATACGAAATTCAAGAAAAAACGACATTCATTTTCCAACCGCAAAACAAAGTTTGTAAATCTTAATTTTGATGTAGAGCAAAAACTGCAATTCTGATATTTGTTGAATCTACACCTTAATGTTATAAACAATATGTGTAAAAAAGAAGATATTTTTTTCAGAATTTTAATTTTTTACTATTTGAAAAATTCAAAAAAAGCCTATATAAAAATATTGAGCCGTCCGGGGACGCCTGGCAGACGTGAAACATCAAAACTATTTTGTATAGAAATCATAGTGTGGCGACGCGTCGCCACGCCAACAATCGGTTTTACCCGCGGCTATAGATGTTTCTAATCAAAAACAATGCTATATATTTTGAGATCGTGCTATACTCGTATGTAGCTTACATTTGATATAGGTACCACACGAAAGGCGTGGGTTTTCTGTGTGTAGATACCAACTTTCCAAGTCAACACATCAATCCCCGACATCGGTGAAGGAAAATATCATTATCTGCCTAAATCATTTCCTGTTGGATAATGATAGAGTCGGCTTCCAGTTTATCCTGATGAACCGGACTTATATTAAAATAGCTTCTGCCCACGGCTTCGCCCGCGTGGATCTCGGAAAGTATCCAATGATGTCGGATGTTAAGTTGAACTTGATTTTGGGAAAAAAATCTTAAAATATACCTACTACAATATAGATTTTGAGTTTAATGCGCTCTGACAAATTATTAGTTCGATTGCAATTGTACCTGAGATTCGTGTCGCTGTTTATACAACTATACGAAAAGAAACGGAAAGGTTTAAGTTTATCGATACATCACAATACATGTTCTATATAATTTAAATTAAACTAGAGATTAATAAATAGGTAAATAGTTTAATTGATAATGATTAATTGGGAAAGAATATGCTTCCTGACGACGTAGTACTCAACGCCTCGTATGTCGTATGTCGATATTCGGCACGTTATTGCGCCACTGTAACCCGGCCCTTGGTGTTGTACAGAATTGGTTAGGAGACTGGATGTTGATTGTCTCCTTCGGTGTTGTACTTACTCACCACCGTGCTAAAGTAAATTTGTAGGGTATAATAAGCTGCTAGGGAAAGATTCAATTAAACAAGTACCTTCTTACACAATGCAATGTTTATTACAATAATTCACTATTGAAGGTTCACAATATTGAATGTGGCTGGCCACATACCTTCCCCCATACACCTGGGCTTCCACACCAGTACAACCAGTCTCGGGTCTAGTTGTATTGGTGTGTTCACCTGCAATGAGACTATTACAATAAACTCAGAGTCGTTATAGCGAATCCGTGAGGTGAACCACTTAATAGATACTAGCTCACTCTCACACTAGCTAACAACGGGAACATAAGATTATGCTAAACAATCCGCGACACAACACTTTATGGCAACTGGTCTCATCACCCAGTCCATACAATAGGCCTAACTCTCTCATAGACTAAATCGCTACCTTACCGATTATTCTCAGTGATCTCTCAGTACTAATCCCTTCACTTGACAGGACTACGACCCTTGGCATCAAACACAGGATACCCCTGTGTTCGCACGTTACGTGGCCTACGGGTATTATAATGACGCTTCGTTACCTGGAGCGGCGAACTTCCCTCATCACCGATATCGGTTAAGTAAAGCCTTCCTGTCAAACGGATGACCACACCTCAAAGGTTGCCTGCACCCGGATCCATTCCAATCATCAGACCACGGGGCTACTCCAAAGCATCACGTCTCAATATGTATTAGAGCTACAAGAGAAAAAAGGCTAGCATAAACAGCCAGACCTCTAACAATACACTCGTGTCAGAAATCACATGTACGAGCCACGCCATCCCGCATGAAGAAAGAATACGGTTGAACACTCACCGGATTCATCTTTGAATGGGACTTATCGGAAACCTATCGGGTTATTTGGACACAGTCTGTTCCTCCAGAACTAAGTCCCTATTCCAAATCCTATTCGTACCGTGTCACACACGTTGCGGGTCTTCCCCATGCCGGATCAATGTCACAAACCTTCGAGAAGCTTCCGCTACCATAGACTAAATAGAATTCTTGTCTATTGGTTATTTTCCATTTCTTAGGCATTGTTTTAAATAAAATGTGGGAAATTATGTCTGTATGTTTATTTATTTAAATTAACTAATACTTTTGTATATAATTTACATGACATAATTTCTCTAGTGTTACCGAGAACACGCTGACAGCAATGTCAATGCCTGACACAAGATGTCGCTACTTGCTGCGTTATTTATTGATTTTGCAACGTCACAATGCCCCTCTTCCCACAATAAGGTTTTTGGGTAAGCAAAAACCACACAACGCCCTCGGTGTTAGAAGTGGGAATTCAATTTTTTAAACAGAAATGGAATAAGTTCTATTAAAAAAAAAATGATAATTAATTATTAAGTCCTTCTAAATGCAATAACCAACCTGAAATAATCCAACTGCCAGGAAACTCATTCTACTTACAAAAATTTCCTACTATCCGGGCATAACCCCCCCAATCTTTCATACATCCCTAGATTTTCCTCTCTTTCAATCTGTAGCAACCTGCATTCAAATCGCAGGAGGCCACCTCTCGCATACTCCCGAATTCCGTCTGTATACCAGTGGAACTCTGCATTGTTCAATATAAATCAAAACGATCCTCCTGGTGAATATGTTCAGCGAGCTGATACATAACAAATTGGGCAAATAATGTCCATAACTCACCAGGCAAGACGTATACAACATTCCCAGAAATAAAAATTTCTGAAAACTAAATGGTGTTTTGGCTTGTTTTAAGAGTCACCTGCCGCTCGTAACTAGATAAGCAACTAGTGCTATCTAACGTCTCACCGAAGCAACAATGCTATTTCGGCAAAACAAAACATTAGTCTAGGCTTATTTTAGGAGTTACTATCCGCTCCAATACCAAATATGGACACATCCATGTCCAATAAAAACGCAACCAAGCGAGCTTGGCTACAAAAATGTGTAGGCTTATTTTTGAAGTCACTATCCGCTTCTTATTAAGTAGATAAGCAACTAGTGCTATCTAACGTCTCACCAAAGCAACAATGCTATTTCGGCAAAACAAAACATTAGTCTAGGCTTATTTTAGGAGTTACTATCCGCTCCAATACCAAATATGGACACATCCATGCCCAATAAAAACGCAACCAAGCGAGCTTGGCTACTAAAATGTGAAGGCTTATTTTTGAAGTCACTATCCGCTTCTTATTATTATTATGGTCTGAGCCATAAAAAAATAAATTAAATCGCAAGGTATGCAAAACGGCATAATTACTACCGTATAATATGTGGAACAAATCCAACAAATAAACTAAACGAACAAATCCAAATAAATAAATCCCTCGTTAACAATACGATTTAAAAAAAAATAACGAAGTATAGCATGCATACGCCTTGTCTTCGTTGTTGGAATAGTCACCAAACAACACGTGGTAACACGGACTACGGCTACTAAACCCCCTTGAGACGACTGGAAGCTACCATAGACTAAATAGAATTCTTGTCTATTGGTTATTTTCCATTTCTTAGGCATTGTTTTAAATAAAATGTGGGAAATTATGTCTGTATGTTTATTTATTTAAATTAACTAATACTTTTGTATATAATTTACATGACATAATTTCTCTAGTGTTACCGAGAACACGCTGACAGCAATGTCAATGCCTGACACAAGATGTCGCTACTTGTTGCGTTATTTATTGATTTTGCAACGTCACACCACGTAGATTGGATAAATAGCACTGGTCCGAGCCACGGACGAAGTGGTGAACTACACTCGTCGACCTCGCACAGCGACAATTCTTTCTGAGAGTCTCGACATTAGATAGCGACAAAAATCGGTCGCTAAGTCGGATCGATGTCAAACTCCTTTAATAGATTTTCATCTTTATTTCCAAAGTCTAAGGTTGAAAATCTATTAAAGAAATTTGACAACGATACGACTTAGCGACCGATTTTTGTCGCTGTCTAATGTCGAGGCTGCAGGGGCTGGATGTGCCGGTATTTCGGTAGCTGGTGTAGGCGGGCAGATAGTTAGGTGGGTAGGTAAGGTCAAAATTTGGCCTTTTGATTGATCTTTAACCTAAGACAAATAAAATAAAATCTTCTTAGATCAAAGAGCAAAGCGCAAATTAAATGAAAAGGAATACTAAACCAATGAAAGGAATACATACCCTAAAATAGAGAAGGACGATCCTGGGAACGGGCAGACAATCGATGTCTATAAATTTTTTTTTTTTTTTTTGAGAACGTTGCCCCACACTAGGAATTTCTCCTGTATTGTGGGTGCGTTCACAAACATTCAAACTCACATACACAAACAACCAGACCCGGAACAACTACTTGTAGGTCATACAAATATTTGTTCCGTGCGGGAATCGAACCCGCGACACGCAGCGCAGCAGTCAATCGTTTAACCACTGCGCCAACCGTGCAGTGCGCTTCATAGTGATTACTTAGATAAATGTTCACAATGGTAATGTTAAAATTTGCTAGAGAAACATTATTAATAAGCTTTTACTTTACCAACAGAATTAAAACACTGAAATTAAATTGTAGAAATCCAACGACTCATTGACCGCTTAGAAAAATTTTGATCAGCTTGATTGAAAAAATTGTCGATTTCAATCTTTGAACAAATTATGAATAAAAATAAACTGACCGTTTGGCGCGTAAAAAGTATCTAACTGCTTTGTGAGCAAAAAGTATGTAACAGCAGGAATAATAACGCATCAGACACTAACCAGCAAAAAAGAAAAGTTAAGGATAACTCAAAAACTCCTGAAAAAATAAAATCATCCAAATCGGTTTTACCCAGAAAAAAGTTTTGAGCTAACACACATAAAAAAATAAATTAAAAACTTTTTTACAAAAAAACAACCGACTTCCAAAAAAACACTAAAAAATTACTTTAATTTCGGAAGTCGGTGTCTTAGGTTGTGAATTTTTGTTTTTGGGCACCGAATTCCAATTTTTTTTTTTTTGGAAATCGGTTGTTTTTTTGTAAAAAGTTTTTATTTTTCACTTTTTTTGTGGTACCTACCCCATACACATTCGAATACCACTAATTGTTATGTAAATAACAGTGACAGGAAATTATTAAAACATCATCAATATAAACTAAGTGGAAAAAATAGGCAGTATTAAGGATAACACAAAAACTCCTGATCAGAACTTGATCAAATTTAAATGGGGGACCACATGTGAAGCACCAGCTTTCAAATAAAAAAAGAATCATCCAAATCGGTTCACCCAGAAAAGTTCTGAGCTAACACAAATAAAATAAAAAAGTACAAAATTTTGAAGTCGGTTAAAAACAGTTGAAAATCACATTAATCACCTTTTTATTTATTTTCAGACCTTAAAATTAAATTTAATCATCTTTTATCATCATTTTAAATGTACCTAACAAAACAGAATCTTATTACAGTTTGTTACAAATTGTTTTAATAATCAGTTAGATTTTTTTTTATTCTTAGAATAAAACACAAGTATTGATACACTCTGTTATGAAAACAAAACCTTATCAAAATATTAAACCTTACAAAATTCAATTAAATTTTTCAAACAAAACTTTTAGAAAGTACTGAGACCATTTTAGTATCCAGTCTTACAATTTGTGAGGTAATTCTTTTAACTTAATAATAATTATCTACATTAAATATTAAAACCCGGACTACAAATGACAGATACACTGCTGAATTTTAAACAGCCATCTTGTAAAAACGGTGCTTAGTTTAAATAAAATTCATTTATTGAAATGAAAGAAGACTTTCATATATACTGCTCTTAGATAACTGTCAACACTTGGCGGCGTCCGCTGTGGGCCGCCGAGTGTTGGCAGCTGATTCTATTCGCGGTGTAGCGCTCTCAGTTCGCCAGACATGGGCCACCTTACGCATGCGCCGCCACAGTGGTTCGAAACTTTATATATATGAAGGACAGTCGTTTTTCTTTTACAAATAGCATTTTTTTAAATACCTGTCGAAAGATCTCGTCATTTCGATGAATATTTGTCATTACAAGTTTTTCTCTAAAACTGATAGTTTGGCCGGATTTTTTTTTTTTTTTTTTTTGTATGTAACGAAACAGAAACTGCAAAAATTTGGCCATGTCTTGAAAAACCAGGATTTCAAACTACTATATTCTTATTCTTTGACTTGTTGGCTATAATTTTACGCTATCAGCGCGCGCCCATAGTTGCCCCCCCAAAAGTTACGAGGTTCGGAAAAATGAAAAAAAGTAAGTCATAAGTATTTTTTCATTAATAATATCATAGATAAAACATTAAAACATTTACAATTAAGGAATAATAATAATTTAATAACATCAGTTAATCGAAAAAAGTACAAAAAGAAATATTAATAAAATTTGTTTAGAAATAACAAAAAAAAAAACAGCTAAATTCGAACAAAATTAATCACTATCACTGTCTTGTGAAGTGTGTACATCTAGAAAATCTAATTCGGGTTCACTTGGACGTGACACCAAAAGCTCGACTGCTCTTGGTGAGAGGGCCGTTTTCCGTTGTTTCGACATTTTTGGCCTTAGAAAATTCAGTTTCGGATCAGAGGACAAAAGAAGATTGTGCCAGATATCTTCATTTGTCGCTATCCTAACTACTTTTCTCGAACGATATTTTGTACTTCTTTTTTAGATTATTTTCCCATTTTTCGATTTTGTATTGTTTTGAAATTAATATTATTCCGTAATTATAAATGTTTTAACGTTCTATCTATGATATTATTAATGAAAATGTACTTTTGAGTTACTTTTTTTTTTAATTTTTCGGAACCTCATAACTCTTGAACGGGCAACTATGAGCGCGCGCTGATGGCGTAGTATTATAGCCAACAAGTCAAAACATAAGAATATAGTAGTCTGAAAGCCTGGTTTTTCACGACATGGGCAAATTTTAGCAGTTTCTTTTTCGTTCCATACAAAAAATCTATTTTTTCTTTTTCCGGGCAAACTATCAGTTTTAGAGAACAACTTGTAATTACAATTATTCATCGGAATAACGAGATATTTCGATAGGAATTAAAATAAAACGAAATTTTAAAAAAATAACGAACGTTCCTCATACTTACAGCAGTTTCGATCCACTGTGCGCCGACTCACGAAATAGCTAGGGGATGAGGCTCATAATATTATATTTATTTATGTTACACTTCCTTCCTTGTTACATGCAAATATCAACTTTAGCAGACTATAAATGAAGCCTATAGTCCTAGTGACCATTGAACGAGTATAAACAAACCTGTGTTATTATTGTAAGATTGCCAATCAATACAATTACGAAATATGTATTACTAGCTAACCCGACAGACGTCCTGTCCAATTCTCAATAATTCTTACAAAAATCTCATACAAAAAAGTCATTTAGTTTATTCCGAATTTGAAAATTGTCTGGGAAGCCTTTCAAATAATTTAAAATAAAAAAATCCCAAATTTGTGTAGCGGTTCTCAAGTAATGCGCTTGCCAACAAACAGCCTTTCATTTTTATTTATATACATAGGTTAATGCGTTACAAGTAAACTAAAAGAATAATTGATATATTTGAGTAGCCAAGATGACTGTTTTTTTGTTTTAAATAAAAGCAGAACCGAAAATAAATCCAGATCGTGAAGGGTTTTTAATGTATAACAAATACTCACAATAGTTTTCGGGTTCGTTGGGTACTTCAAATTTATATATATAGGGTCAAATTAAATAAGCTAGCGAAACTCCTTAGACGTCATGGGTTTCGATGTTTAAAAATGATTTAAAACAAAAGTTTTCTTTTGTGGGGTCCGCTTCGGTTACGCAATGAACAGTTTTCGACTTACTTTACTTTAACTGCGGTTTCACCGCTAATATACAAATGGTATGTATATAATGTACACCCAAACCTTGCCCGTGTATCTAACGGTGGAAAAAGTATTAAAATCCGTTCAGAACTTTTTGTGATTAGTACTTCCAAACGGAGCTTTGGTACAGGTATTGTTAATGATGGGACGTTGGTGCTTTTTATTACAGTAAAATCTGCTTCTTGGTTTTCTAATAGCTAACTAAGGCTACGCGCGCATTACAATTTTTATCGTTGCGTTTTTTAAACTGCGATATAAAATTGCGAACGAGAATAATTTTTCAAGCGAATTCTCACGCGGTTTTTTACCGCAGTGCGCGGACTCTAGTTTAAAGAATTGTTCATTTCATTTCATTTCAATCATTGTTCACATATTTACGATAGTTATCCGCAACGATTCAAATTCGTAGGGCGCGCTAAGCCTAATAGTCACGGGGAAATTGTGGGTTTATGAACACTGCTAGCTTATTATATGCACCTAACTATGGAATTTCAACTATCATTTTGTAATCACAAAATTAGATGGAAAATAATTGAATAATTAGTAATGGCGTATTTTGCTTAAAGCGGCTTTTTAGACTGCCTGACTTATGCCACGTCGTGGTACAGCTAATACACTACTTATTTTTACACTATCTTGCTTGCACAAAATGGCTTTCATTTTGACAGTTCAACAACATTCATTGCGTTATTTACGTTGTTGAGCAGATAATTTTTTCGAATATATGAAGCAATAGATTAGCAGTATCCTTCAAAATGGTTCAGATTGTGATTGCTAGTGCTTTACGCAATTAGGGTGCCGGGCCGGTTCGGATTCCCACTACACAATTTTCTTGACTTCCTTTACCTAACCCGCAGTAGCTCAGCTAATATACATACTATGTGTCTATAATATACACCTAAATAGTCTCCAAGAGAAACTCTATCGAGTGGTGAAAAGGGGATAAAAAACTAGCCAGTACTTTTTGAGATTAGTACATCCAAGCAGCGTGCAAAGGGTCTGTGAAACTCCATCCTCTTTCTGTAGGCATTGCTTTAGTCAGCTATGTGGTTATTGTTATTGAAAACTGGCATTTTTTGTCTAGAACTGCAATTGCTTTCTTGGGATCCCTGTGGTAAACTTTTTGGACGTAGCCTGTTTTTGTCAACAGCGCGGTAATTGCGTAACACACTAACAACAAGAATTACTTTCATTTTGATAGTTCAACAACATTCATTGCGTTATTTACATTCTTGAGCAGACAAACTTTTCAAACATTTGAAGCAATGGACTAGCAGTATCCTTCAAAATGATTCAGATTGTGATTGACAGTGTGTTACGCAATGAGGGTCCGGATTCGCACTAAACTATTTTCCTGAGTTCCTTTACATTACTCGCAGTATCGCAGCTAATATACATACTATATGTATATAATGTACACCTAAATAGTCTCCAAGAGAAACTCTATCGAGTGGTGAAAAGGGGATAAAAAACTAGCCAGTACTTTTTGAGATTAGTACATCCCAACAGCGTGCAAAGGGTCTGTGAAACTCCATCCTCTTTCTGTAGGCATTGCTTTAGTCAGCTATGTGTTTATTGCTATTGAAAACTGGCATTTTGCGTCTAGAACGGCAATTGCTTTCTTGGGATTCGTGCAGTAAACTTTATGGAGGTAGCCTGTTTTTGTCAACAGCGCGGTAATTCCGTAATAATATTACGGAATTACTTGTTAAACAGAAACTCTGTCATAAAGGTGTCTATAAAGTTAAAGATTACTTGGATGACAAAAAGGCTTGGGATAAATTAAGCTACTTCAATGTCAAGCAACAATCCATTTTATACTGTGAATAAGTGTTTTAGAATTAATAATGTCATTTTTATTGATTTACTTGACATAACTTACGATATTTTTGATGACATTGAAAAAGAAAACTGTCTGTAAATGTAAGTAGCTCGCAGGCTAGATTGAATACATGATTAATATTTTAATATTGTGTATGTGAAGACTATGTGGGTGACTATTGCTTTTTTTTCCTTCTCAGTTTTAATCATGGTCTGGCAGTTTGTCAAATATACTTTCCTTGGTATTGTTCGTCGAATCGTTGAGCTCCTTAAGTTCTGAGTTGAGCTGCACGATTACTGACAAATGCGTGCACTGACTGGACAGGTCCACTCAATCTGTGTGGTTTTTCCTCAAAAGACTATTTCAGACACAAATCTACATGGTCTTCACATGATCTGACCAAGATTATGCCTGGACTTTAAAAGAGACTGCGAAAATATACCTACTACAATATAGATTTTGAGTTAAATGCGCTCTGACAAATTATTAGTTCGATTGCAATTGTACCTGAGATTCGTGTCGCTGTTCATACAACTATACGAAAAGAAACGGAAAGGTTTAAGTTTATCGATACATCACAATACATGTTCTATATAATTTAAATTAAACTAGAGATCAATAAATAGGTAAATAGTTTAATTGATAATGATTAATTGGGAAAGAATATGCTTCCTGACGACGTAGTACTCAACGCCTCGTATGTCGTATGTCGATATTCGGCATGTTATTGCGCCACGTGGATTGGATAAATCGCACTAGTCCGAGCCACGGACGAAGTGGTGAACTACACTCGTCGACCTCGCACAGCGACAATTCTTTCTGAGAGTCTCGACATTAGATAGCGACAAAAATCGGTCGCTAAGTCGTATCGATGTCAAACTCCTTTAATAGATTTTCAACTTTATTTCCAAAGCATAAGGTTGAAAATCTATTAAAGAAATTTGACAACGATACGACTTAGCGACCGATTTTTGTCGCTGTCTAATGTCGAGGCTGCAGGGGCTGGACTGGCCGGTATTTCGGTAGCTGGTGTAGGCGGGCAGATAGTTAGGTGGGTAGTTAAGGTCTAAATTTGGCCTTTTGATTGATCTTTAACCTAAGACAAATAAAAAATAATCTTCCTAGATCAAAGAGCAAAGCGCAAATTAAATGAAAAGGAATACTAAGCCAATGAAAGGAATACATACCCTAAAATAGAGAAAGATGATCCTGGGAACGGGCAGACAATCGATGTCTATAAATTATCGCTTCATAGTGATTATTTAGATAAATGTTCACAATGGTAATGGTAAAATTTGCTAGAGAAACATAATTAATAAGCTTTTACTTTACGAACAGAATTAAAACACTGAAATTAAATTGTAAAAATCCAACGACTGATTGACTGCTTAGAAAAATTTTGATCAGCTTGATTGGAAAAATTGTCGATTTCAACCTCTGAAAAAATTATAAATAAAAATAAACTGACCGTTTGGTGCGTAAAAAGTATCTTACCGCTTTGTGAGCAAAAAGTATGTAACAGCAGGAATAATAACGCATTAGACACTAACCAGCAAAAAAGAAAAGTTAAGGATAACTCAAAAACTCCTGATCAGAACTTGATCAAATTTAAATGAAGACCACATGTGAAGCACCAGCTTTCAAATAAAAGCAGGAATCATCCAAATCGGTTGACCCAGAAAAGTTCTGAGCTAACACACAAAAAAAAAATACAAGATTTTGAAGTCGGTTAAAAACAGTTGAAAATGTCATTAATCACCTTTTTATTTATTTTCAGACCGTAAAATTAAATTTAAACATCTTTTATCATCATTTTAAATGTACTTAACAAAACAGAATCTTATTACAGTATGTTACAAATTGTTTTAATAATCAGTTAGATTTGTTTTATTCTTAGAATAAAACACAAATTTATTGATACACTCTGATATGAAAACAAAACCTTAAGTATCAAAATATTAAACCTTACAAAATTCAATTAAATTTTTCAAACAAAAATCTTACAAAGTACTGAGACCATTTTAGTATCCAGTCTTACAATTTGTGAGGTAATTCTTTTAACTCAATAATAATTATCTACATTACATTTTTAAACCCGGACTACAAATGACAGATACACTGCTGAATTTTAAACAGACATCTTGTAAAAACGGTGCTTAGTTTAAAGAAAATTCATTTATTGAAATGAAAGAAGACTTTCATATATACTGCTCTTAGATAACTGTCAACACTTGGCGGCGTCCGCTGTGGGCCGCCGAGTGTTGGCAGCTGATTCTATTCGCGGTGTAGCGCTCTCAGTTCGCCAGACATGGGCCACCTTACGCATGCGCCGCCACAGTGGTTCGAAACTATGGGCGCGCGTTGATAGCGAAAAATTATAGCCAACAAGTCAAAGAATAAGAATATAGTAGTTTGAAATCCTGGTCGTTCAAGACTTGGCCAAAGCTTAGCAGTTTCTGTTTCATTACATACAAAAAAATAAAAATAAAAAATCCAGCCAAACTATCAGTTTTAGAGAAAAACCTGTGATGACAAATATTCATCGAAATGACGAGATCTTTCGACAGGTATTAAAATAAAATGAAATTTAAAAAAATAACGAACGTTCCTCATATAGCAGTTTCGATCCACTGTGCGCCGACTCACGAAATAGCTAGGGGATGAGGCTCATAATATTATATTTATTTATGTTACACTTCCTTCCGTGTTACATGCAAATATCAACTTTAGCAAACTATAAATGAAGCCTATAGTCCTAGTGACCATTGAACGAGTATAAACAAACCTGTTATTATTGTAAGATTGCCAATCAATACAATTACGAAATATGTATTACTAGCTGACTTATGCCACGTCGTAGTACAGCTAATACACTACTTATTTTTACACTAACTTGCCTGCACAAAATGGCTTTCATTTTGACAGTTCAACAATATTTATTGCGTTATTTACGTTGTTGAGCAGATCAATTTTTCGAATATATGAAGCAATAGATTAGCAGTATCCTTCAAAATGATTCAGATTGTGATTGACAGTGTGTTACGCAATGAGGGTCCGGATTCGCACTAAACTATTTTCTTGACTTCCTTTACCTAACCCGCGGTAGCTCAGCTAATATACATACTATATGTCTATAATATACACCTAAATTGTCTCCAAGAGAAACTCTATCGAGTGGTGAAAAGGGGATAAAAACTAGCCAGTACTTATTGAGATTAGTACATTCAAACGGCATGCGCTTTTTGAGATAAATTTTAAAGTATAAAAAAACCTGCAATATAAGATCAGTAGTCGTAGTTTTAGTCTTCAATTTTCTTTTACTTGTAATTTAATATTGTTTAGTTTTTTCGGTACTGAAGTTTCTTCAAACGTGACATTGGCTTAATGCACAAACCGGGCGAAGCCACAGGAAAAATAAAATAAAGAAAACAGCTTGCAAAGAGTCTGTGAAACTCCGACCTCTTTCTATAAACATTGCTTTAGTCAGCTATGTTTATTGTTATTGAAAACTGGCATTTTTAGTCTAGAACGGCAATTGCTTTCTTGGGATACATGCGGTAAACTTTATGGAGGTAGCCTGTTTTTTTAAACATAGTCAGTGTAATAAAAAAAGTTTATTACAAAAAATAAAACAACCGCCTTTAAAAAAAATATGAAAATCCGTGAAAAATTATTTTGATAGTCTTTTTTGTATTTTTTATTTAATGATATTATAATACAGAGGTGTTACTTAATTCTAAACTCGCCAAACTTTTACGTTTGATGGCGTGAGGCGCTCTTTTTACATAACAATGCACCACCTTACGCACATAATACACGCACACATACTTATATAATTATTAACAATGTTTTTAATTCTATTTGCTATCCTGTATAATGTTTTTTAATTTTGTCTTAAGTGATCCTTTACTAATTTTTACTTTTTCTCTTAATAAATCTAATTTGTGAAACACTTTAGGTACCAAACACTTAGATGTTCTCTAACCATAATAATTTTTTTTTATCTGTGGTTGAACCAATTTGTTCTCTCTAACCCTACGTGTGTTGTACTTGTTTTTAACATTAACTTTATACTCTTCTTTATAATAATATGGCAGACCTACCAAATAATCTATTTTTTTATCCACGGGTAAAACTTTACACATGGGAAATAGCTTATCATACTCTTTGTTGCATAGTCGTTGTCTTCGGATGTGTATTGTCGTTTTTGGCCACTGACATCCGAAATTAAAGTTACTTTTCATGTTTTTTTGAATGTCGCTTCTATTTTTTTTTTGGAAATATAAGTTATTTTTCACTTTTTAATTGTGGTACCTACCCCACACACATTCGTATACCACTACTTGATATGTAAATAACCGTGACAAGAAATTATTAAAACATCATCAATATAAACTAAGTGGAAAAAATACGCAGTATTAAGGATAACTCAAAAACTCCTGATCAGAACTTAATCAAAATTGAATGGGACCACATGTGAAGCACCAGCTTTCAAATAAACACAAGAATCATACAAATCGGTTCACCCAGAAGACAGTTCTGAGCTAACACACATAAAAAAAACGAAAATACAAACTTTTTTACAAAAAAACAACCGACTTCCAAAAAGTACTAAAAAACGCGATAATTTACTTTAATTTCGGAAGCCGGACTTCCGAAATTAAAGTTATTTTTCACGTTTTTTACTGTCATTTTTAGGAAGTCGGTTGCTTTTTTAACCGAAATCAAAAAAAGGAGGAGGTTCTCAATTCGACTGTATTTTTTTTATGTGTGTTACCTGAGACCTTTTTTCTGGGTGAACCGATTTGGGTGATTCTTTTTTTATTTGAAAGCTGGTGCTATACATGTAGTTCCATTTAAATTTGATAAAGTACTGACCAGTAGTTTTTGAGTTATCCTTAATAATGCGTATTTTTTCCACTTAGTTTATATTGATGATGTTATAATAATTTCCTATCACGGTTATTTACATATCAAGTAGTAGTATACGAATCTATGTGGGATAGGCACTACAACTAAAAAGTGAAAAATAAAACCTTTTTTAAAAATAACAACAGACTTCGAAATAAAACACCAAAAAACGTGAAAAATAACTTAAATTTCGGAAGTCCCACCGACTTCAGAAATTTAAGTTATTTTTCACGTTTTTTGGTGTTTAATTTGGAAGTCGGTTGCTTTTTTTGTAAAAAAAGCTTTTTTTTAATTCGGATAAAAATACAGTCGAATTGAGAACCTCTTCCTTTTTTGGAAGTCGGTTAAACAGTTGAAAATGGCATAAATCACCTTTTTATTTATTTTCAGACGTTTAAATTAAATTGAGTCATATTTTATCATCAATTTAAATGTACCTATCAAAACAGAATCTTATTACAGTTTGTTACAAATTGTTTTAATAATCAGTTAGATATTTTTTATTCTAAGAATAAAACACAAATTATTAATATACTCTGTTATGAAAACCTTAACCAAAACCTTATTATAATATTAAACCTTACAAAATTCAATTAAATTTTTAAACAAAAATCTTAAAAAGTACTGAGACCATTTTAGTATTCAGTCTTACAATTTTTGAGGTAACTCTTTTAACTCAATAATACTTATCTACGTTAAATTTTTAAAGGATTAGAAATGACAAATACACTGCTGAATTTTAAACAACCATCTTATAAAAACGGTGCGTAGTTTAAATAAAATTCATTTATTTAAATGAAAGAAGACTTTCATATATATTGCTCTTGGATAACTGTCAACACTTGGCGGCGTCCGCTGTGGGCCGCCGAGTGTTGGCAGCTGATTCTATTCGCGGTGTAGAGCTCTCAGTTCGTGAGGCATGGGCCACCTTACGCATGCGCCGACTCACGAATGAGCTAGGGGATGAGGCTCGTAATATTATATTTTTTTAAGTTACACTCCCTTCTTTCTTACATGCAAATATCATCTTTAGCAAACTACAAATTAAGCCTATAGTCCTAGTGACCATTGAACGAGTATAAACAAACCTGTTATTATTATAAGATTGCCAATCAATACAATTACAAAATATACTACTAGCTGACCCGACAGACGTCCTGTCCAAATCTAAATAATTCTTACAGAAATCTAATATAAAAAAGGCGTTTAGTTTATTACGAATTTGAAAATTGTCTGGGAAACCTTTCAAATATTTTAAAATAAAAACATCCCAAATTTGTCTAGCGGTTCTCAAGTATTGCGCTTGCCAACAAACAGCCTTTCATTTTTATTTATATACGTAGGTTAATGCGTTACAAGTAAACTAAAAGAATAATTGATATATTATTTGAGTAGCCAAGATGACTGTTTTTTGTTTTAAATAAAAGCAGAACCGAAAATAAATCCACATCGTGATCTATGACGAATCGTTTTATCACAAATACACACAATAATTTTCGGGTTCGTTGGGTACTTAAATTTATATATATAGGGTCAAATTAAATAAGATACGAAAACTCCGCAGACGTGATGTGTATCGATGTTTAAAAATTATTAAAAAAAAGTTTTCTTTTGTGGCGTCCACTTCGAGTTCGCAATTAACAGTATTGCGACTTTCTTTACATTAACCGCGGTATCATAGCTAATATACAAACTGTATGTATATAATATATACCCAAACCTTGCCCGAGAGATAGTGTATCTAACGGTGAAAAAGGTATTAAAATCTGTTCAGAACTTTTTGTGATTAGTACTTCAAAACAGAACTTTCTGTAAATATGGCCGTAGTAGAGTAAATAAATTCTGGAAAATGTTCTTAATTCATACAGGGTCAAAATTAAATTACTTGACGAATCTTCACAGAAGGGTCGATGTAAAGAAACGATAGGTACAGATGATTGAAAATGGTTATACAAAAATTCATAATTCCAATTAACTACACTACCCGCGGTCATTAACCCCGTTATCAAATAACCTTCAAGTCTGTGACGTTTCTTCACGGCAGTTCTTCTACTTCTTTGTGCGTTATATGACTGTAGTCAGTTGTTTTTATCAGATCAAAACCATTAATATATATAATATAATTTCATAATATTTGTGTGCATGCGTTCATATACCCATGATTTAGTCATAATTGTACCTATTAGAGTACTATTAGAAAACCCATGAACCAGCTATGTAATTGCGTAACACACTAACAGTAGGAATGGCTTTCATTTTGACAGTTCAATAACATTCATTGCGTTATTTTCGTTGTTGAGCAGACAAATTTTTCGAACATATGAAGCAGTAGATTAGCAGTATCCTTCAAAATTATTCAGATTGACTTCCTTTACATAACCCGCGGTAGCTCAGCTAATATATATAATATTATGGATATAATATACACCTAAATAGTCTCCAAGAGAAACTCTGTCGAGTGGTGAAAGAGGTATAAAAAACTAGCCAGTACTTTTTGAGATTAGTACATCCAAATAGCGTGCAAAGAGTCTGTGAAACTCCGACCTGTTTCTGTAGACATTGCTTTAGTCAGCTATGTGTTTATTGCTATTGAAAACTGGCATTTTGCGCCTAGAACGGCATTTGCTTTCTTGGGATTCCTGTGATAAACTTTATGGACTTAGGATATTTTTGTCATCAGCGCGGTAATTGCGTAACACACTAACGGTAAGAATGACTTTCATTTTGACAGTTCAACAACATTCATTGCGTTATTTACGTTGTTAAGCAGACAACTTTTTCAAAAAACTTGAAGCAATGGTTTAGCAATATCCTTCAAAATGATTCAGATTGTGATTGACAGTGTGTTACGCAATGAGGGTCCGGATTCGCACTAAACTATTTTCTTGACTACCTTTACATTACTCGCGGTAGCTCAGCTAATATACGCACTATATGTATACAATGTACACCTAAATAGTCTCCAAGAGAAATTCTATCGAGTGGTGAAAAGGGGATAAAAAACTAGCCAGTACTTTTTGAGATTAGTACATCCAAACAGCGTGCAAAGGGTCTGTGAAACTCCATCCTCTTTCTGTAGGCATTGCTTTAGTCAGCTATGTGTTTATTGCTATTGAAAACTGGCATTTTGCGTCTAGAACGGCAATTGCTTTCTTGGGATTCCTGTGGTAAACTTTATGAACGTAGCCTGTTTTTGTCATCAGGGCGGTAATTGCGGAACACACTAACAGTAAGAATGACTTCCATTTTGAAAGTTCAACAACATTCATTGCGTTATTTACGTTGTTGAGCAGACAAACTTTTCAAACATTTGAAGCAATGGCCTAGCAGTATCCTTCAAAATGATTCAGATTGTGATTGACAGTGTGTTACGCAATGAGGGTCCGGATTCGCACTAAACTATTTTCCTGAGTTCCTTTACATTACTCGCAGTATCGCAGCTAATATACATACTATATGTATATCATGTACACCTAAATAGTCTCCAAGAGAAACTCTATCGAGTGGTGAAAAGGGGATAAAAAACTAGCCAGTACTTTTTGAGATTAGTACATCCCAACAGCGTGCAAAGGGTCTGTGAAAGTCCATCCTCTTTCTGTAGACACCTACATATGTGTTTATTGTTATTGAAAACTGGCATTTTGCGTCTAGAACGGCAATTGCTTTCTTGGGATTCGTGCAGTAAACTTTATGGAGGTAGCCTGTTTTTGTCAACAGCGCGGTAATTCCGTAATAATATTACGGAATTACTTGTTAAACAGAAACTCTGTCATAAAGGTGTCTATAAAGTTAAAGATTACTTGGATGACAAAAAGGCTTGGGATAAATTAAGCTACTTCAATGTCAAGCAACAATCCATTTTATACTCTGAATAAGTGTTTTAGAATTAATAATGTCATTTTTATTGATTTACTTGACATAACTTACGATATTTTTGATGACATTGAAACAGAAAACTGTCTGTAAATGTAAGTAGCACGCAGGCTAGGTTGAATACATGATTAATATTTTAATATTGTGTATGTGAAGACTATGTGGGTCACTATTGCTTCTTTTTCCTTCTCAGTTTTAATCATGGTCTGGCAGTTTGTCAAATGTACTTTCCTTGGTATTGTTCGTCGAATCGTTGAGCTCCTTAAGTTCTGAGTTGAGCTGCACGATTACTGACAAATGCGTAAACTGACTGGACAGGTCCACTCAATCTGTGTGGTTTTTGCTCAAAAGACTATTTCAGACACAAATCTACATGGTCTTCACATGATCTGACCAAGATTATGCCTGGACTTTAAAAGAGACTGCGACCTCTGAGTTTGTTTCGGCCAAACGCCGACCTCATCTAGTTCTTAAAATTTGACTGACGTGTAAAAGTGTTTGACAGAAACAGAAATAAAATAATTTATCATTTATCAACGGAACGGCCAAGCCATCAATTTTGACCAAGATTCAAGGTTTTTAGAGTTAGGGCTTGTAGAGTTTAGGGGTTTGGTTCTTCATTGGATCTGATAACTTTGAACAGAGAAAGCGTTATGTGAGTTGAGGCAACCTACTTAACATTATTTTTTTTTGGTGGGATCTGACTTATCTTTGGAGCATTCAACCAGTAGCATAACTTTTTAGCAGTAAACGTCTCTCAGTTAGAAATATTGAACTTACCACCAATACATCGAGCGAAAATACGTTTTCGTGTCAATACAACAGTAGTTAACTGTAATTGAATGCGTACCAACACAAAAGCAACAGCAATAATTTTTTAATCACTAAAACAATAATGCTAGCGCCATCTATGTATACAACAATTTACGCAACAAGAAGAAACCACGACCCACGTGAAGTTTTTATCGTACTGCGCGTTATGATTCTATGGAGTAGTTTCTTTACTGACGTAAAGCTTTGCTCATAGGTTGCAGTAGTGGTATCGTTTTAGACCTGTTTTAGAATTTATTGAATATCTCGTTTATAACACAATAAAAGCCAGCCAAATCGCTGGCCTGCGTGTACGTATATGTAGATATACTGTAGTGTTCTGTACAAAAACCAATACGAATTTCAAGAAAATACGACATCAATTTTGCAACCGCAAAACAAAGTTTGTAAATCTTAATTTTGATGTAGAGCAAAAACTGCAATTCTGATATTTTTTGTATCTACACCTTAATGTTATAAACAATATGTGTAAAAAAAATATATTTTTTCAGAATTTTATATTCACTGTTTTGAAAAATTCAAAAAAAGCCTATATAAAAATATTGAGCCGTCGGGGGACGCCTGGCAGATGTGAAACATCGAAACTATTTTGTATAGAAAGCATAGCGTGGCGACGCGTCGCCACGCCAACAATCGGTTTTACCCGCGGCTATAGATGTTTCAAATCAAAAACAGTGCTATATATTTTT
Organism: Dryobotodes eremita; assembly: GCA_917490735.1. NCBI lineage: Eukaryota > Metazoa > Arthropoda > Insecta > Lepidoptera > Noctuidae > Dryobotodes > Dryobotodes eremita. The sequence goes on along the minus strand of OU823241.1, from coordinate 28,645,788 downwards.
GAGATCGTGCTATATGTAGCTTTCATTTGATATAGGTACCGCACGAAAGGCGTGGGTTTTCTGTTTGTAGATACCAACTTTCCAAGTCAACACATCAATCCCCGACATCGGTGAAGGTAAATCTCATTATCTGCCTAAATCATTTCCTGTTGGATTATGATAGAGTCGGCTTCCAGTTTATCCTGATGAACCGGTTTTATATTAAAATAGCTTCTGTATTATTCTATATTAAAGTATCCAATGATTTCGCATGTTAATTTGAACTTGATTTTGGGAAAGAAAATCTTAAAATATACCTACTACAATATAGATTTTGAGTTAAATGCGCTCTGACAAATTATTAGTTCGATTGCAATTGTACCTGAGATTCGTGTCGCTGTTTATACAACTATACGAAAAGAAACGGAAAGGTTTAAGTTTATCGATACATCACAATACATGTTCTATATACTTTAAATTAAACAAGAGATTAATAAATAGGTAAATAGTTTAATTGATAATGATTAGTTGGGAAAGAATATGCTTCCTGACGACGTAGTACTCAACGCCTCGTATGTCGTATGTCGATATTCGGCACGTTATTGCGCCACGTAGATTGGATAAATAGGACTGGTCCGAGCCACGGACGAAGTGGTGAACTACACTCGTCGACCTCGCATAGCGACAATTCTTTCTGAGAGTCTCGACATTAGATAGCGACAAAAATCGGTCGCTAAGTCGTATCGATGTCAAACTCTTTTAATAGATTTTCAACTTTATCTCCAAAGCCTAAGGTTGAAAATCTATTAAAGAATTTTGAAAATGATACGACTTAGCGACCGATTTTTGTCGCTGTCTAATGTCGAGGCTGCAGGGGCTGGACTGGTCGGTATTTCAGTAGCTGGTGTAGGCAGGCAAATAGTTAGGTGGGTAGGTAAGGTCAAAATTTGGCCTTTTGATTGATCTTTAACCTAAGACAAATAAAATAAATTCTTCTTAGATCAAAGAGCAAAGCGCAAATTAAATGAAAAGGAATACTAAACCAATGAAAGGAATACATACCCTAAAATAGAGAAGGACGATCCTGGGAACGGGCAGACAATCGATGTCTATAAATTATCGCTTCATAGTGATTACTTAGATAAATGTTCACAATGGTAATGTTAAAATTTGCTAGAGAAACATAATTAATAAGCTTTTACTTTACCAACAGAATTAAAACACTGAAATTAAATTGTAAAAATACAACGGCTGATTGACTGCTTAGAAAAATTTTGATCAGCTTGATTGGAAAAATTGTCGACTTCAATCTTTGAAAAAATTATGAATAAAAATAAACTGACCGTTTGGCGCGTAAAAAGTATCTAACTGCTTTGTGAGCAAAAAGTATGTAACAGCAGGAATAATAACGCATCAGACACTAACCAGCAAAAAAGAAAAGTTAAGGATAACACAAAAACTCCTGATCAGAACTTGATCAAATTTAAATGAGGGACCACATGTGAAGCACCAGCTTTCAAATAAAAAAGAATCATCCAAATCGGTTCACCCAGAAAAGTTCTGAGGTAACACACAAAAAAAATACAAGATTTTGAAGCCGATTAAAAACAGTTGAAATTGTCATTAATCACCTTTTTATTTATTTTCAGACCTTAAAATTAAACTTAACCATCTTTTATCATAATTTTAAATGTACCTAACAAAACAGAATCTTATTACAGTTTGTTACAAATTGTTTTAAAAATCAGTTAGATTTTTTTAATTCTTAGAATAAAACACAAATTATTGATACACTCTGTTATGAAAACAAAACCTTATCAAAATATTAAACCTTACAAAAATCAATTAATTTTTTCAAACAAAAATCTTAAAAAGTACTGAGACCATTTTAGTATCCAGTCTTACAATTTGAGAGGTAATTCTTTTAACTCATTAATAATTATCTACATTAAATTTTTAAACCCGGACCACAAATGACAGATACACGGCTGAATTTTAAACTGCCATCTTGTAAAAACGGTGCTTAGTTTAAATAAAATTAATTTATTGAAATGAAAGAAGACATTCATATATACCGCTCTTAGATAACTGTCAACACTTGGCGGCGTCCGCTGTGGGCCGCCGAGTGTTGGCAGCTGATTCTATTCGCGGTGTAGCGCTCTCAGTTCGCCAGACATGGGCCACCTTACGCATGCGCCGCCACAGTGGTTCGAAACTGCTATATATATGAAGGACAATCGTTTTTCTTTTACAAATAGCATTTTTTTAAATACCTGTCGAAAGATCTCGTCATTTCGATGAATATTTGTCATTACAAGTTTTTCTCTAAAACTGATAGTTTGGCCGGTTTTTTTTTTTTTTTTTTTGTATTTAATGAAACAGAAACTGCTAAAATTTAGCCATGTCTTGAAAGACCAGGATTTCAAACTACTATATTCTTATTCTTTGACTTGTTGGCTATAATTTTACGCTATCAGCGCGCGCCCATAGTTGCCCGTTCAAAAGTGGCGAGGTTCGGAAAAATGAAAAAAAAAGTAAGTCGAAAGTATTTTTTCATTAATAATATCATAGATAAAACATTACAACATTTACAATTAAGGAATAATAATAATTTAAAAACATCAGTTTATCGAAAAAAGAACAAAAAAAATATTAATAAAATTTGTTTTCAAAACCACAAAAAAAAAAACAGCAAAATTCGAACAAAATTAATCACTATCACTGTCTTGTAAAGTGTGTACATCTAGAAAATCCAATTCGGGTTCAGTTGGACGTGACACCAAAAGCTCGACTGGTCTTGGTGAGAGGGCCATTTTTCGTTGTTTCGACATTCTTGGCCTTGGAAAGGTCAGTTTCGGATCAGACGACACGAGAAGATTGTGCAAGATATCTTCATTTGTCGCTATCCTAACTACTTTTCTCGAACGCTTTTTTGTACTTTTTTTTTAGATTATTTTCCCATTTTTCGATTTTGTATTGTTTTGAAATTAATATTATTCCATAATTATAAATGTTTTAACGTTCTATCTATGATATTATTAATGAAAATCTACTTTTGAGTTACTTTTTCTTTTCATTTTTCGGAACCTCATAACTCTTGCACGGGCAACTACGAGCACGCGCTGATGGCGTAGTATTATAGCCAACAAGTCAAAAAATAAGAATATAGTAGTCTGAAAGCCTGGTTTTTCACGACATGGGCAAATTTTAGCAGTTTCTTTTTCATTCCATACAAAAAATCTATTTTTTTTTCCGGGCAATCTATCAGTTTTAGAGAAAAACTTGTAATTACAATTATTCATCGGAATAACGAGATCTTTCGATAGGAATTAAAATAAAATGAAATTTAAATAAAATAACGAACGTTCCTCATATAGCACTTTCGATCCACTGTGCGCCGACTCACGAAATAGCTAGGGGATGAGGCTCATAATACAGTGAAACCTGGTTAAGTGAGACATCAAGGGACCTGCAATGTCGTTTCACTTATAGAGGTATTCCACTTACCCAGTGTCTCAGATATACAGGTATAAATAAATATCTGTCTCATTTACAGAGGGTTCCATTAATAGAGGTGAGAATACAGGTTATTTCAGTTATACAGGTGCGATCATTAAATAAAATAACGTGTTATGTATGTAAATGAGTTTTAATAAAAAAAAAATTGTAGTTAAAGGTAATCATACAAATGTAATCAACAAAAATGTATCAATTATAAAAATCTGTCATTTTAGTTTGTCGTTTGGAAGTATCAGCCATCAGATGTTTTTCGATGTTATAAATTTTATCAAATATGCTTTGGTCACCAATTGATGACATTTCAAAATAACTGTGCAAAGTTTCTAGTGCTTTTACTGCTTCGCGTTTAGAAATTTTTACTAAATTTACTTCCGCGCTCATTTCATCGTCTTCTTCTTCATTTTCCAATAAAGAAGACGAGAAGGCATGAACAATGTCGCTTTCATTCAGTTCTCCTGAAACTATTAAACCGTCGTCGACGTTTATAAAATCTTGGAATGTTGGCTGTTGATTATTGTCGTTGCTGATGGCTAAGTTCCAATCTTCAGGATCAGTTTCTAAATTTTCGTCCTCCTCTTGTAAGCTTTCAGCTACAGTTACTTCAGATTTAAATCCAGATTTTTTAAAGCAGTTTGCTATAGTAGTTTTGGTCACAGAAAAGCTTTCGTTTTGGCATTTTTCAAATAAATATCTGTATGATAGTAAAGCGAAACTAAAACTGAAGGTAATTGAAGCTCAAAATTACTTACGTACTTGGAATTACGTGTGGAATTTGTGGGTAGAATAAGAATGAGTAAACAAACAATGTTATCTCAGTTACAGAGGTTTATGCATATAAAATTTGCTCGCTGTCTCAGTTATAGAGGTAACTATGATGATAAATCGAAAGAACAAATCCCAGATATAGAGGCTTACCTTGTCCCACTAACAGAGGTAATTCAGTGCCAAAGTGTTGGGACCTCAGCATTGGTTCCAGTTATGGAGGTTTCTCACTTATCCAGGTCCCACTTAACCAAGTTTCACTGTATTATATTTATTTATGTTACACTTCCTTCCTTGTTACATGCAAATATCAACTTTAGCAGACTATAAATGAAGCCTATAGTCCTAGTGACCATTGAACGAGTATAAACAAACCTGTTATTATTGTAAGATTGCCAATCAATACAATTACGAAATATATATTACTACCTTACCCGACAGACGTTGTCCTGTCCAATTCTCAATAATTGTTACAAAAATCTCCTATAAAAAAGTCATTTAGTTTATTCCGAATTTGAAAATTGTCTGGGAAGCCTTTCAAATAATTTAAAATAAAAAAATCCCAAATTTGTCTAGCGGTTCTCAAGTAATGCGCTTGCCAACAAACAGCCATTCATTTTTATTTATATAAATAGGTTAATGCGTTACAAGTGAACTAAAAGAATAATTGATATATTTGAGTAGCCAAGATGACTGTTTTTTTGTTTTAAATAAAAGCAGAACCGAAAATAAATCCAGATCGTGATCTATCACGAATCGTTTTTAATGTATAACAAATACTCACAATATTTATCGGGTTCGTTGGGTACTTCAAATTTATATATATAGAGTCAAATTAAATAAGCTAGCGAAACTCCGTAGACGTCATGGGTTTCGATTTTTAAAAATGATTTAAAACAACAGTTTTCTTTTGTGGGGTCCGCTTCGGTTACGAAATGAACAGTTTTCGACTTTCTTTACTTTAACTGCGGTTTCACCGCTAATATACAAACGGTATGTATATAATGTACAACCAAACCTTACCCGAGAGACAGTGTATCTAACGGTGAAAAGAGTATTAAAATCCGTTCAGAACTTTTTGTGATTAGTACTTCCAAACAGAGCTTTGGTACAGGTATTGTAAATGATGGGACGTTGGTGCTTTTTATTACAGTAAAATCTGCTTCATGGGTTTTCTAATAGCTAACTAAGGCTATGCGCGCACTACAATTTTAATCGTTGCGATTTTTAAACTGCGATATAAAATTGCAAACGAGAATAATTTTTCAAGCGAATTCTCACGCGGTTTTTTACCGCAGTGCGAGGACTATAGTTTAAAGAATTGTTCATTTCATTTCATTTCAAACATTGTTCACATATTTACGATTGTTATCCGCAACGATTCAAATTCGTTGGGCGCGCTAAGCCTAATAGTCACGGGGAAATTGTGGGTTTATGAACACTGCTAGCTTATTATATGCACCTAACTATGGAATTTCAACTATCATTTTGTAATCCCAAAATTAGATGGAAAATAATTGAATAAATATTAATGGCGTATTTTGCTTAAAGCCGTTTTTTAGACTACCTGACTTATGTCATGCCCGTCGTAGTACAGCTAATACACGACTTATTTTTACACTAACTTGCTTGCACAAAATGGCTTTCATTTTGACAGTTCAACAACATTCATTGCGTTATTTACGTTGTTGAGCAGATACATTTTTCGAATATATGAAGCAATAGATTAGCAGTATCCTTCAAAATGATTCAGATTGTGATTGATAGTGCTTTACGCAATTAGGGTGCCGGGCCGGTTCGGATTCGCACTAAACTATTTTCTTGACTTCCTTTACCTAACCCGCGGTAGCTCAGCTAATATACATACTATATGTCTATAATATACACCTAAATAGTCTCCAAGAGAAACTCTATCGAGTGGTGAAAAGGGGATAAAAAACTAGCCAGTACTTTTTGAGATTAGTACATCCAAACAGCGTGCAAAGAGTCTGTGAAACTCCGACCTCTTTCTACAGACATTGCTATAGTTAGCTATGTGTTTATTGTTATTGAAAACTGGTATTTTTAGTCTAGAACGGCAATTACTTTGTTGAGATTCATGCGGTAAACTTTATGGAGGTAGCCTGTTTTTAACCGACTTCAAAAAAAGGAGGAGGTTCTCAATTCGACTGTACGTTTTTTATTCTGTTTGTTAGCTCAGAACTTTTTACTGGGTTAACCGATTTAGATGATTCGTTTTTTATTTGAAAGCTGGTACTTCACATGTGGTTCGATTTAAATTTGATCAAGTACTGACCAGTAGTTTTTGAGATATCCTTAATAATGCGTATTTTTTCCACTTAATTTATATTGATGATGATGTTATAATAATTTCCTATCACGGTTATTTACATATCAAGTAATGGTATACGAATGTATGTGAGGCAGGTACCACAACTAAAAAATGAAAAATAAAACCTTTTTTCTAAGAAAACCAACCGACTTCCAAATAAAACACAAAAAAACGTGAAAAATAACTTAAATTTCGGAAGTCAGTGTCTTTGTGTATTTTTGTTTCATATCATGTATCATTTTGGTCACCGACTTCCGAAATTTAAGTTATTTTTCACGTTTATTTGTGTTTTATTTGGAAGTCGGTTGGCTTTTTTAGAAAAAAGTTTTTATTTTTCGGGTCGGTTAAAAATACAGTCGAATTGAGAACCTTCTTCCTTTTGGGAAGTCGGTTAAATAGTTTAAAATGGCATAAATCACCTTTTTATTTATTTTCAGACCTTAAAATTAAATTTTGTCATCTTTCATCATCATTTTAAATGTACCTAACAAAACAGAATCTTAATACAGTTTGTTACAAATTGTTTTAATAATCAGTTAGATTTTTTTTTATTCTTAGAATAAAACACAATTATTGATACACTCTGTTATGAAAACAAAACCTTATCAAAATATTAAACCTTACAAAATTCAATAAAATTTTTCAAACAAAAATCTTAGAAAAGTACTGAGACCATTTTAGTATTCAGTCTTACAATTTTTGAGGTAACTCTTTTAACTCAATATTAATTATCTACATTAAATATTTAAACCCGGACTACAAATGACAGATACACTGCTGAATTTTAAACAGCCATCTTGTAAAAACGGTGCTTAGTTTAAATAAAATTCATTTATTGAAATGAAAGAAGACTTTCATATATACTGCTCTTAGATAACTGTCAACACTTGGCGGCGTCCGCTGCGGGCCGCCGAGTGATGGCAGCTGATTCTATTCGCGGTGTAGCGCTCTCAGTTCGCCAGACATGGGCCACCTTACGCATGCGCCGCCACAGTGGTTCGAAACTGCTATATATATGAAGGACAGTCGTTTTTCTTTTACAAATAGCATTTTTTTAAATACCTGTCGAAAGATCTCGTCATTTCGATGAATATTTGTCATTACAAGTTTTTCTCTAAAACTGATAGTTTGGCCGGATTTTATTTTTTTTTTTTGTATGTAATGAAACAGAAACTGCTAAAATTTAGCCATGTCTTGAAAGACCAGGAATTCAAACTACTATATTCTTATTCTTTGACTTGTTGGCTATAATTCTACGCTATCAGCGCGCGCTCATAGTTGCCCGTTCAAAAGTGGCGAGGTTCGGAAAAATGAAAAAAAAAGTAAGTCGAAAGTATTTTTTCATTAATAATATCATAGATAAAACATTAAAACATTTACAATTAAGGAATAATAATAATTTAAAAACATCAGTTTATCGAAAAAAGAACAAAAAAATATTAATAAAATTTGTTTTCAAAACCACAAAAAAAAAACAGCAAAATTCGAACAAAATTAATCACTATCACTGTCTTGTAAAGTGTGTACATCTATAAAATCCAATTGGGGTTCAGTTGGACGTGACACCAAAAGCTCGACTGCTCTTGGTGAGAGGGCCATTTTTCGTTGTTTCGACATTTTTGGCCTTAGAAAGGTCAGTTTCGGATCAGACGACAAGAGAAGATTGTGCAAGATATCTTCATTTGTCGCTATCCTAACTACTTTTCTCAAACGCTTTTTTGTACATTTTTTTTAGATTATTTTCCCATTTTTCGATTTTGTATTGTTTTGAAATTAATATTATTCCATAATTATAAATGTTTTAACGTTCTATCTATGATATTATTAATGAAAATCTACTTTTGAGTTACTTTTTCTTTTCATTTTTCGGAACCTCATAACTCTTGCACGGGCAACTACGAGCACGCGCTGATGGCGTAGTATTATAGCCAACAAGTCAAAGAATAAGAATATAGTAGTCTGAAAGCCTGGTTTTTCAAGAAATGGGCAAATTTTAGCAGTTTCTTTTTCATTCCATACAAAAAATCTATTTTTTTTTCCGGGCAATCTATCAGTTTTAGAGAAAAACTTGTAATTACAATTATTCATCGGAATAACGAGATCTTTCGATAGGAATTAAAATAAAATGAAATTTAAATAAAATAACGAACGTTCCTCATATAGCAGTTTCGATCCACTGTGCGCCGACTCACGAAATAGCTAGGGGATGAGGCTCATAATATTATATTTATTTATGTTACACTTCCTTCCTTGTTACATGCAAATATCAACTTTAGCAGACTATAAATGAAGCCTATAGTCCTAGTGACCATTGAACGAGTATAAACAAACCTGTTATTATTGTAAGATTGCCAATCAATACAATTACGAAATATGTATTACTACCTTACCCGACAGACGTTGTCCTGTCCAATTCTCAATAATTGTTACAAAAATCTCATATAAAAAAGTCATTTAGTTTATTCCGAATTTGAAAATTGTCTGGGAAGCCTTTCAAATAATTTAAAATAAAAAAATCCCAAATTTGTCTAGCGGTTCTCAAGTAATGCGCTTGCCAACAAACAGCCTTTCATTTTTATTTATATACATAGGTTAATACGTTACAAGTAAACTAAAAGGATAATTGATATATTTGAGTAGCCAAGATGACTGTTTTTTTGTTTCAAATAAAAGCAGAACCGAAAATAAATCCAGATCGTGATCTATCACGAATCGTTTTTAATGTATAACAAATACTCACAATATTTATCGGGTTCGTTGGGTACTTCAAATTTATATATATAGAGTCAAATTAAATAAGCTAGCGAAACTCCGTAGACGTCATGGGTTTCGATTTTTAAAAATGATTTAAAACAACAGTTTTCTTTTGTGGGGTCCGCTTCGGTTACGCAATGAACAGTTTTCGACTTTCTTTACTTTAACTGCGGTTTCACCGCTAATATACAAACGGTATGTGTATAATGTACACCCAAATCTTGCCTTAGCGACAGTGTATCTAACGGTGAAAAAAGTATTAAAATCCGTTCAGAACTTTTTGTGATTAGTACTTCCAAACAGAGCTTTGGTACAGGTATTGTAAATGATGGGACGTTGGTGCTTTTTATTACAGTAAAATCTGCTTCATGGGTTTTCTAATAGCTAACTAAGGCTATGCGCGCACTACAATTTTAATCGTTGCGATTTTTAAACTGCGATATAAAATTGCAAACGAGAATAATTTTTCAAGCGAATTCTCACGCGGTTTTTTACCGCAGTGCGAGGACTATAGTTTAAAGAATTGTTCATTTCATTTCATTTCAAACATTGTTCACATATTTACGATTGTTATCCGCAACGATTCAAATTCGTAGGGCGCGCTAAGCCTAATTAGTCACGGGGAAATTGTGGGTTTATGAACACTGCTAGCTTATTATATGCACCTAACTATGGAATTTCAACTATCATTTTGTAATCCCAAAATTAGATGGAAAATAATTGAATAAATATTAATGGCGTATTTTGCTTAAAGCCGTTTTTTAGACTACCTGACTTATGTCATGCCCGTCGTAGTACAGCTAATACACGACTTATTTTTACACTAACTTGCTTGCACAAAATGGCTTTCATTTTGACAGTTCAACAACATTCATTGCGTTATTTACGTTGTTGAGCAGATACATTTTTCGAATATATGAAGCAATAGATTAGCAGTATCCTTCAAAATGATTCAGATTGTGATTGATAGTGCTTTACGCAATTAGGGTGCCGGGCCGGTTCGGATTCGCACTAAACTATTTTCTTGACTTCCTTTACCTAACCCGCAGTAGCTCAGCTAATATACATACTATATGTCTATAATATACACCTAAATAGTCTCCAAGAGAAACTCTATCGAGTGGTGAAAAGGGGATAAAAAACTAGCCAGTACTTTTTGAGATTAGTACATCCAAACAGCGTGCAAAGAGTCTGTGAAACTCCGACCTCTTTCTACAGACATTGCTATAGTTAGCTATGTGTTTATTGTTATTGAAAACTGGTATTTTTAGTCTAGAACGGCAATTACTTTGTTGAGATTCATGCGGTAAACTTTATGGAGGTAGCCTGTTTTTAACCGACTTCAAAAAAAGGAGGAGGTTCTCAATTCGACTGTACGTTTTTTATTCTGTTTGTTAGCTCAGAACTTTTTTCTGGGTTAACCGATTTAGATGATTCGTTTTTTATTTGAAAGCTGGTACTTCACATATGGTTCCATTTAAATTTGATCAAGTACTGACCAGTAGTTTTTGAGATATCCTTAATAATGCGTATTTTTTCCACTTAATTTATATTGATGATGATGTTATAATAATTGCCTATCACGGTTATTTACATATCAAGTAATGGTATACGAATGTATGTGAGGCAGGTACCACAACTAAAAAATGAAAAATAAAACCTTTTTTCTAAGAAAACCAACCGACTTCCAAATAAAACACAAAAAAACGTGAAAAATAACTTAAATTTCGGAAGTCGGTGTCTTTGTGTATTTTTGTTTCATATCATGTATCATTTTGGTCACCGACTTCCGAAATTTAAGTTATTTTTCACGTTTATTTGTGTTTTATTTGGAAGTCGGTTGGCTTTTTTAGAAAAAAGTTTTTATTTTTCAGGTCGGTTAAAAATACAGTCGAATTGAGAACCTTCTTCCTTTTGGGAAGTCGGTTAAATAGTTTAAAATGGCATAAATCACCTTTTTATTTATTTTCAGACCTTAAAATTAAATTTTGTCATCTTTCATCATCATTTTAAATGTACCTAACAAAACAGAATCTTAATACAGTTTGTTACAAATTGTTTTAATAATCAGTTAGATTTTTTTTATTCTTAGAATAAAACACAATTATTGATACACTCTGTTATGAAAACAAAACCTTATCAAAATATTAAACCTTACAAAATTCAATTAAATTTTTCAAACAAAAATCTTAGAAAAGTACTGAGACCATTTTAGTATTCAGTCTTACAATTTTTGAGGTAACTCTTTTAACTCAATATTAATTATCTACATTAAATTTTTAAACCCGGACTACCAATGACAGATACACTGCTGAATTTTAAACAGCCATCTTGTAAAAACGGTGCGTAGTTTAAATAAAATTCATTTATTTAAATGAAAGAAGACTTTCATATATATTGCTCTTAGATAACTGTCAACACTTGGCGGCGTCCGCTGTGGGCCGCCGAGTGATGGCAGCTGATTCTATCCGCCGTGTAGAGCTCTCAGTTCGTGAGGTATGGGCCACCTTACGCATGCGCCGACTCACGAAAGAGCTAGGGGATGAGGCTCATAATATTATATTTTTTTATGTTATACTCCCTTCCTTGTTACATGCAAATATCATCTTTAGCAAACTACAAATTAAGCCTATAGTCCTAGTGACCATTGAACGAGTATAAACAAACCTGTTATTGTTGTGGGATTGCCAAACAATACAATTACAAAATATACTACTAGCTGACCCGACAGATGTTATCCTGTAAAATTTTCAATAATTCTTACAAAAATCTCATATAAAAAAGTCGTTTAGTTTATTACGAATTTGAAAATTGTCTGGGAAACCTTTCAAATATTTTAAAATAAAAATATCCCAAATTTGTCTAGCGGTTCACAAGTAATGCGCTTGCCAACAAACAGCCTCTCATTTTTATTTATATACATAGGTTAATGCGTTACAAGTAAACTAAAAGAATAATTGACATATTATTTGAGTAGCCAAGATGACTGTTTTTGTTTTAAATAAAAGCAGAACCGAAAATAAATCTACATCGTGATCTGTCACGAATCGTTTTTAATGTATAACAAATACTCACAATATTTTTCGGGTTCGTTGGGTACGTCAAATTTATATATGTAGGGTCAAATTAAATAAGCTACGGAAACTCCGCAGACGTGATGGGTATCGATGTTTAAAAATTATTTAAAAAATGTTTTCTTTTGTGGCGTCCGCTTCGGGTTCGCAATGAACAGTTTTGCGACTTTCTTTACATTATCCGCGGTATTACCGCTAATATACAAACTGTATGTATATAATATACACCTAAATAGTCTCCAAAAGAAACTCTTTCGATTGATGAAAGAGGTATAAAAAACTAGCCAGTACTTCTTGAGATTAGTAGATCCAAACAGCATGCAAAGAGTCTGTGAAACTTCGACCTGTTTCTATAGACGTTGCTTTAGTCAGCTATGTGTTTTTTTACTGTTATTGAAAACTGGCATTTTTCGTCTAGAACAGCAATTTCTTTCTTGGGATTCCTTTTCTTTTTTTATTTTTTTTGGATGGTAAATCATCAAATGACCTCTCCCGCTCTGGGTGGAGCGGAAGGGCGTGTCAGACTCTTACTGACTAAAACCCACCCGTGTTCCTTCAGTTGCCTGTGCGCCAGGGCCATGGTAACTCTTTCGAACAATCCGCAGCCCCGGCAGGCATCGGTCCTATCGGACCCCGTCAATTTTGCTGACATCTCTTTGAGGCACGCGTGGAGCACGACGCGCCGTCGACCCGGGCCTGGTCCTTACCGGACGGCGAGCTGCCCATTGCTCGCCGTCCGCAAGCCCGCGCCTACGGTGGCCGGGAGTCGGCATTCGACTCCCGACGCCCAGGGTGTCTCCTTCTGCGGCGACTAGGGGCGCGAGGGCGCAGTGATTGCCTCTCCCTCTCGCGCTCCGCCTCCTCCTTCGCGAGCATTACTGCTTCGCAGAAGGAGGTGACGACTTCCCATTCCCTCTCGCTCCGTACCATGGCCTGAACCAGGGCCGGACGCGAGAGGTCGCCGCCGCCGATCGCCGCCACGAGGACACGGCGGTGCTCCGCCCAAGCCGGGCAGCCCTCCACCGTATGCTCCACCGTGTCCTCCGGTCGATCCACACAATGGTAACACCCGGGCGTTTCCTCCCGCCTTATTCGAAACAGGAACCTCCCGAAACAGCCATGTCCGGTGAGGACCTGCGTCAGGCGGAAGGTAAGGACGCCGTGGCGCCTCTCAAGCCACTCCTCAAAGAGTCGATAGCGCGCACCTAATTACGTTATCTGACGCTCATATTTTTGTAAAAAACTACTATGAAGTTTGAAAATGAATACTACTTATTCGCTTACTTCACTCTCTCTTTGATGCCGTTCGATAGTGCGCACTTAATTACCTTACTTGGCACTCTTATTTTTGCCTGTTGTTTTTCTTCAGCGCGGTAATTGCGTAACACACTAACAGTAGGAATGGCTTTAATTTTGACAGTTCAACAACATTCATTGCGTTATTTACGTTGTTGAGCAGACAAATTTTTCAAACACTGGAAGCAATGGATTAGCAGTATCCTTCAAAATGATTCAAATTGTGATTGATAGTGTGTTACTCAAGTAGGGTGCCGGTCCGGATTCGCACTAAACTATTTTCTTGACTTCCTTTATATAACCCGCGGTAGCTCAGCTAATATACAACTATATGTATATAATATACACCTAAATGGTCTCCAAGAGAAACTCTATCGAGTGGTGAAAAGGGGATAAAAATCTAGCCAGCACTTTTTGAGATTAATACATCCAAACAGCATGCGTTTTGTGAGATAAATTTTAAACTATAAAAAAACCTGTGATATAAGATCAGTAGTCGTAGTTTTAGTGTTCAATTATCTTTTACTTGTTTAGTTTTTTTGGTAGTGAAGTTTCTTCAAACGTGACATTGGCTGAATGCACAAACCGTGCGAAGCCACAAGAAAAAAAGAAAGAAAACAGCTTGCAAGAGTCTGTGAAACTCCAACCTCTTTCCATAGACATTGCTTTAGTCAGCTATGTGGTTATTGTTATTGAAAACTGGCATTTTTCGTCTAGAACGGCAATTACTTTTTTGGCATTCGTGCGGTAAACTTTATGGAGGTCGCCTGTTGTTTTTCATCAGTGCGGTAATTCCGTAACACACTATCAGTAGGAATGGCTTTCATTTTGACAGTTCAACAACGTTCATTGCGTTGTTTACATTGTTGAGCAGACAATTTTTTCAAACACATGAAGCAATGGATTAGCAGTATCCTTTCGAACGTTTCGTAGCTCTATTCCCATCCAATACCAAGAGCTAATACCATTTGGTATTAGTTTATTTCCGAATTTATTTTCTATTCCCAACGAGTACCACATTTTAAAACCAATACCAAAACAAGTTTGTAGAAATCAGATACAGTCAGGTTCAGTAAAATTAAAATGCTTTGAGTGACGAACTAAGTTTCCGAAAACATAATAAATGTTCCCGAAAATCCTAACCCTAGACGGTCGACGTCAGTGGCATCCCGAGGTTCGGTTGGTTAGGTTCCTTTTAACCCTTTAGACAGAAATAGGAGCCCCGCGAAGCGGGGCTCCGTCGACCAGCTTATTAACCGTAACCCTATATTTAGATTACCCTAGATTTCGGTAAAACGCAATTTAAATAAAACTTTGTGTAGCTGAGTGTACAAAAAGTCACGCTTTGGTATTCGTTAGTAATAGATTTATTATTAAAAAAAATGTGGTACGAGTACTCGTTGGGAATAGAAAATAAATTCGGAAATAAACTAATACCAAATGGTATTAGCTCTTGGTATTGGATGGGAATAGATCGTTTCGTATACCTGAATGAACGTATGTTAAAACAATTTAAATTATTATGTAAAATTTTCTGAACTCCCTTTTCATCAATGTTACGGGTGCTACAGGGGACTTATTGCAGGGACTTGTGGCACATTGAATTATGTAATTGACTGTCTAGACTATAATGAAAAATTCCTCAGTTATAATAATTTACATATTAAAGTTCTGTCTGTGAAATGTGACAGCGTCAATAAGGTGGCGCGGCACAACAGCGGAAACAAAGTTATCTCTTCAAAAATATGCACCCAGCAATCCATTCTTAACTATTTTTCTTGTATAAAGAATCCCACGCCATTATTAACTAAGGATGGGCCTACGTACCAGTCGCCTCCCAACTCCAAAAAATCAACACATTCAGGTATACAGGATACTTTTTTAGTCAAGGCGAATCTGAAACCTCCTACCTAACTATACTGCATCAAAATATAGCAGGAGCACTTAGTAAAATAGACATCTTCAAATTTCTCTTTGCGAACTGTTAAATAAATAAAAAATACGTAGACATAATATGCCCATCTGAAACTTTTCTCAGATCAGGAGAGAAATCTAAATTATCTTTGAAAGGGTTTAAGCTAGCTGATTTCTACTCCAGACCAAACCAAAGGCGAAGCGGGGTTGATATATTGTGTAAACATTTTCTAGAAACTAAAAAAATCCATTACTGAGTGAATTATGCATTGAACGGTCGTTCGAATGCTGTGGAATTGAAATTCCATTTTATAAATGTATAATTGTATGTATATATCGAATTCCAAGATCAAATCCTGACATTTTTCTTCGCAACCTAGAGTACTTAATTACAAAACTAAGACGCAGAGTAATGGTGAAAATCATCATAACTGGAGATTTCAATATCGATTCAATTAAGCAGAGTAAAGTGTTAGCTGAATTTTAGAAGCTAGTACATAATTACAACTACAACATACATATTAATCAACCTACTCGCGCAAATGCCTGTCTCGATCAATTTATTAGTAAGCTTCTCCAGAAGCTTTGAGTGGGGTTCTCAAACTTGGTTTATCGGACCATGAAATTGCACAAATTTTGTACTTCCAAAATGAAAAACCTCTCATGGAATGGTATATATTCAGACATGACTACTGTTCCATAAATCTAAAAAAGTTTTGTGACTGTCTCTCTAATATATGTTGGTCTGATTTATACTCGGAACAGGACTTTAACACTGCATTTAACAGTTTTTATGAGGCATTTATACTCTTCTTTAATTTATGTTTTCCCGTATGTAAACGGAAAATTACAAAAAAGAAAATAAAAACTCTGGTTGGATTACTGCAGGAATTAAAAAATCATGCGCAAAAAAGCGCACATTGCGATTTAGGTGTTATAAATTCAAAACATCAGCTTGTAAAATTAATTACAGAAAATACAATAAACAATTCAAAAAAAATATCATTGCAGCACAAAAACTGTTCAATGTAAAATATATTGAAGAATCAAATAACATTTGTAAAGCACTTTGATCATTAAAAAAAAAAACACGTGTAGCATTCGATTACTGCCGCGTTAAAGCTATTGCATAGCATTTTTTATCAACTTATGCAATTATAATTATTTATTTATGCAGTTTTTTTTTTCTTTGATATTAATTCAAGTAAAGTCGTACCATATACATACACGTTAAGCGAACGCTCAGCCGAGCAACATGGTAGGCGGAGTGGGGGGTATTAGGTTTTATTTTCGTTACGGAATTTCTTGATTCGGTCGCCGCGCTCAAAGCCCGCGATAAAAGCTACGCAATAGCTTAAAATACGCGGACAAATTCAAATAACGATAAAAAACTAATTACAAAAATAAAATTTAATAATATGATTTTGACGAATACTAATGACATTTCAAACGCATTTAATAATTATTTTATCGATATGACTGACGAAAAAAAGGGAACAGCATCTACGATGGGACATCGTCATTTAATTTCACCGCTCAATGCCAGTTTCTTCATTTATCCGGTTAGTGACGATGAAACATTTAAAACTATACTCTCATTAAACAATACTTCCTCTGTGGGATATGATGAGATCCCTACACTTATCCTAAAACACACTGCAACCTTGATTACACCAATATTAACGTACCTTATTAATATGTCATTCTCTCAGGGCACCTTCCCGGATACATTAAAAACCTCAGTCATTAAACCGATTTAAAAAAAGGTGACGTAATGGATATAAACAATTATAGTCCAATCGCCTTAATATCAGTTTTATCTAAGGTATTTGAGAAGATAATGCATTCTCGTATGACGATATTCTTAACTAAACATAAAATACTAAAACCCGAACAAAATGGATTCCAAAAAAGCAAATCGACAACTTTAGCAGCTTTTAAATTACTATCAAAAATTCCTGAAAAGTTGATAAACATACACGTACCTGCACCGTGTTTTTCGATATGAGCAAAGCTTTCGACTTTGTTAATCACAATATTCTGCTCACTTAACGTGAAATGTACGGTTTTCGCGGCCTGGCATTAAAGTGGCTACAAATTTATCTTTCAAATAGGACATAAAATTACACAGCGATTACTGAAATAAATTCAAATAAAGAAGAAATATTATGTAAGTCTAGCATAAGAAGCAACAACAACACAGGAGTGCCGCAAGGTGGTGTAACGGGGTCGTTATTTTTTCTGTTATACAGGGTTATTGGTAAAACACCAGCAACCTCTTAAGGGGTCATTGTGCTCATCATTATAAAAAACTTTTACTATGAACCAAACCCGAAATCGCGAAAAAAATATCAGCTGTTCCCTATGTTTTGACGTGTTATGCGAATATAAATATAGGGAAAATCTGTTTTTTTTTCGTGATTTCTGGTTTTGTCCATAGTAAAAGTTGTTTATAATGATGAGTACAATAACCCCTTAAGAGGTTGCTGGTGTTTTACCAATAACCCTGTATATTAACGACCTACTAAATGTAACTAGTCATTTCTACACACTGTTTGCGGATGATATTGCGGTGGTTATCACGGAGAATAAAATGTTTAATTATAATACTGAAATTGATGAAACGGGTAATGCTATTATAACATGGCTTAGTAATAATAATTTAAAAGTGAACATTGATAAAACCTCCATCGTTTAATTCCACAATAGAAAATCAAATTCTGACCTTATGATCACTTATTCCGATCAAAGAATTAATGAAGCTCACGATGCCATTTTTCTTGGTATAAGTGGACAGTGGCTGCACATGGAAACCTCACTGCTTAAAGGTCACAAATAAGATTAATCTTTTCGCTTTTGCTTTGTGGAGACTTTGTAAAATAGCCAACCTCAAAACAGCCCTCTTAGCGTATCATGGTTACGTAGCTTCTAACATTAGATACGGCATTGTACTATGGGGGAATTCTGTTCTTATAAATAGGGTATTTATAGCCCAAAACAGTGTATCAGTACTCATTGTTATGTGCTACCATTGACTCCATATAAACCTTTTTTTTAAGATTTAAAAATATTAACTGTTCCCGGTATGTACATATTTGAATGCTGTAAATTTGTTAAAATGCACTCCGACTTATTTCAACGTCTGGGAGACACCGTTACGTTTAAGACAAGATGTCCTGATAGATTAATTTTTCCTCCAATGAAAAGCCATTTATATCACAGAAGTTGCTTTCCAATGGTTATAAGAATATTTAATAAACTACTAAAATCGATCGATCAATCGATTTAAAGCGGCGTTATTCAAATGGCTTATAGAAAAATCATTCCATTCTGTCAGTGAGTATTTAGACTTCAAAGATTTACATTGAAATAGACATCTTACTGACATAATTTGACACATACTTGACATTTTAAATTGAATAACTTTGATTTATGTACCAATTTTATTAGCTTCATTTATTTAATTAATGTAAAAATAATTTTGCATGCTAGTTCTAGCGAATTGTTTTAAAAACTGTTTAAAAAAGCCCGACCATCTGTATGTACTACAATTCTTGCAAATAAATTTAATTTTATTTCAAAAATCTCATCGATGCAAACTGAATTATTAATTAAAACATTAAGTGTTTTGTTAACTAATGTTACTTTTTAATTTAACGATTACGTATGTTAAACTTTTCGATTAAAGTTTGTTTTTAGATTGATAGTTTATTTTTTAACCTTCTGGCCCCTGCTAATAATAATTAAATCAAACTGGTCCCTGGTAATAATAATGAAATTAAAGTGGTCCCCGGTCAATAAAAGGTTGGGAACCGCTGATTTATTGAGATTTATGGTTGTGCAATCGTTTAGTTAAGGCTTTATTAGACTCAGGCGCACAGATGTCTCTTATTAGTGACAGTTTGATTCATAAACTAGGAATTTTGTTAAAGAGAAACGATTTGTGTCCTCGTGCCATTTCTGCCAACAATTCGCCTATTGATATTTTAGGAACCGTTTATCTACCGGTTAAGTTAAACAACTTCTACCTACGAGTTTTTAGTAGCACGTCATTATGTCTTCTTCAGTTATCCTAGGCATCGAATTTTGGAACAAATTTGGTGTGACCTCTGTTATTAGCCAAATTTCGATAAAAATATTAAAGGTAATATGTGTCTTTCATCTGTCAATTATCCTCCCGTCCAACCTCCCTCTGCAAATGAGGTCCGTTAGATACACCCGCGTAACACATTACTCCCTGATCAAGAACTGAGCTTACAGAAAGTGATTAACGAGTTATTTTTTTTGGTTTCCACTATAAATCCCGCCAAACTGCCAACGGCTCATCTCGGCGCCAATCAACGAGTGCGAGTTGAAAAGGTTCCCGATGCGCCCACGCTCGCAAGCGTGTCGCCAAAGTCCGTCGCAGCACCGAACGAGCCGAGTCTGCACGCCGTCGTTGCATGCGCTCTAAAAATTTAACAAAACCTGTGTGTCTGAACCATATTACTTCCCAATAGCACGGCCTAAACCTTGTGAAACCCGTAAAACTATGAGCCCGTCCCGGGATGAATCGGAGCAGTACCAACACCCTGGTGGCAGAGCTAGTCGGCGGCGGCTAAGTGAAGCCACTTTTAATATATTCAATAAATCATTGACGTATGCCGAAAAAGATTCGTCGAACATAAAGAGACAGCTACTACAGAAAACAAGTCAACCATAACTTTTTATATGGATGCGGACCACCAGGAGTGTATAGAAGCAACTGCAGCACGTGCAAGAGTAAGGAGACGCCACCAAAGCCGTTGCATTCTTTTCTGTACAAAATAATCTGCAGATACAAGCAAAAATACCCACCTTAAAGGTATCCATAAAAGGTGCACGGCGTAGTATTCTTAAGAATTCGTAGACTTTCTTAAGAAATGGGAGCCTTTCCTATTTTTAGGATTTCTTTCGAAATCGGAGCCTTTGAGTCGAAAATAAACATCTTTTGAAACTTACACAATTATGGCTTGAAACATGACTTTATAGGAGTTCTTTTGACTTACGTAGACTCGAAGACTTACGTTGGCTTATTGTCATTAGTGTATATTTTCGTATTCGTCATTCGACAATAACGAGAAAGTTCTTTTGAGGGTTAGAAATGCGAAATACAGAAAAAGTACGTTATTATTCCATTCCGCCCAGTCGTATCAAAAGGTATTATTAAAAGCGATGGCGACATACACCAAAACTACATTTAACATTTGTAAACTTGGCTTGGTAACGAATATATTCTTTTGAAAAAGCCCTTTACATCATTACCTAATACTTGCTTACTATTAAAGTACTTTAAGGGCTTATTACGCAGTCGCTATTTTTATTAAAGCTCACGCTCACGATGAAATTGCCTTTGATGAACATGCTACAGATTTTTTATCCAAGACTTATTAGAAAAAGTACTACCTATTCGGCAGTAGTATAGGAATACTCGTTAATATTAACTTTGTGTTCCACCAAAAATATGACTTGTAAAAACAGGCCTATCTTTCGTCATTACCACTGGTAATGACGAAAAGTTGTAGTAAATAATTAGTTCATATCTATGCTGAACTGCTGAAACGTAGAGTAGTGCTGAAACGTCGAATTATAATATAACATAACAGATTATCACGCCTGTAATCCCCGAAGAGTTAGGCAGAGGTTTACCTATAGTACACCCACATTTCGCCAGTTATGATTATGTCTCGTGTAATAGAGGACGAGCCTATTGCCATCAACCGGGCACAAACCCATACTCCGGGCTCCTAATGGAAATGAATGGAAATTCCTAATGGAAAAACCCAATAACCCAATTATGACGAAAGATGTGAAAACCTAAGCAAAATCTGCCACTCGAAAGTATATGGTTAATGACTTAAAGAAAGGCTCTAATCAAATGATAATTCGTGCAACATAACATGAGCTATCTTGTGAAGAAATGGGAAACCCACCACAAGGAGGTGTCACACATTAGTGTGCGAAAATATCGAAGAACAAGAAGTACACTGAACTTCATGTATAAGGCTGTGTAATACTAGACTGCTAACTTAGCACACTTAGGGCGAATTTGACCAAACTTTTAAACCTTGGATAAGTTTTATCTTGAAAAAAAACATTTATTTTTGACAGCTTTTCCATACTAAAACTGTCAGACTTCAATTTTATTCAGCCCATAGTATAATAATATACTTCGCCAGGTATAGCATTCCGAGACACAGGGTGACACAAGCCTACGTCATCACTGCTGTGTTACCAGTAGTGTGTAATAATAACTCCCCAACCGCCATTATTACCAGTGCGAATCCGATAAACAATGAGGTTTTAACTAACAATTACGTTGGTAGATGTTTAAATTGAATTGTTTCACTTGATTAGAAAAACGAAATGACAATTTAAATGCTATAAATATATTTTTTAACAGAATGGTGACTGAAAATGTTTCCATCATTCGTGTTTTGTTGCAATAAAGTGGCAACTGGATAGTGACGTAAGCATGTATTACTCCCGGAATGCCAGACCTTGTTTTTTAGACTATGATTCAGCCCTTTTCAATCAGCCCTAAGTGAAGGTGCTAACGCTAAAAGTTACCCGCGAGTACCCGCTTTATTATGTAATTTTAATACGACAAATGTAGTGTGTCCAATTATAAAGAATATGCAACAAAAGAGGACATCCTAATTTGCATATTCCGGATTTTAATACCATGATCAAAGGTTTCGACATGCATACAATATTCAATCCCTTTCATGCTTGAGTTTATTACACTTCATACCAAGCTAAATAATGACATGAGAGGCAGGGGTAAAAACGTTGGTATATTATTTTGCTTACACGTGGCAATTCTAACCTTGAAACGAGATTAATTCGCCCCTGTCTGCAAGGGGACGATGTAAATATTGTACCTGGTCCAGCTAGACACATAAGGGGAGCTGATGGCGCATGGCGATCCGGAATCAAAGCAGACAGTTATTAATTTCTCCCCAGCCTCCCCAAAATCTCGTTTGAATAGATATTGAGTTTTGAGATGTACATAGGGGAGACTAATTGCATGGGTTGAGTGGACGGCAGAGTTTTTGTTATATTGGAAACTTAAATTGTAGAGGAGTTTGCGATGGTCACATGGAAACATTCGGAGCACTTACTGATTGGTTAAATTTAAATAAGTGATTCGCCGAATCACAACAAACATAATCGAGAAAGCTTGTAACATAAGGATTGCAATGAGCCAAGAAAGTCCATTGCCGAGCAAATACAATACCGACGGCAGTATCAGAGACCGTAAGAAAATCTGTTATAAATATTATTTAAAAAAAAAGATTACGGCTCATATCGGCCAGAAATCTGCTCGGACCTATAAAAAAACGACAGTCAGAGAAAGCTTTCATCATAGGAAATGCAACAAGCTTAAAAAAATTGCACCGAGTGATTTAACAAGCCAGGGCAGTACCGGAAATTTTAAAAATCATCAAGAAACGTCATGTTACCAACTGGCGACGAGTCATCGTGCAACTATACAAGAACATTAGGACGTTTTAATGGCAATGGACTATGCAATGAGACCCCTCTAATGAGACTTTATTTGGAACTGTAAACACCACGCTCGATCAGAACGAGCGAAGCGAGCATACCGCGGCAGTTACTGGTTCATAATTAGCACCGACTATTGAACTGTGACAAACACTTCTTTCAAACCGTGCGAGTGAAGCGCGCTTACCCTAGAGATACAACCCCACTCTCGAATTGACCGATCGAAGTGAGCTCACCTACCTCACGAGTGACCAGAGCGCGCTATCACATAAGAAAAGCGAGCGAAGCGAGCGCCGTCACATGAAAAGTGAGTTTAGCGAGCCTACGTTGAAGACGAGTGAGCGAAGTAAGCACAATTATTATATTATATATAAATATACACAAGTGAGGGCCACTCACTATGGTCATAAGCCAGCTTACTCCGCCCGTTAGTATTCACGCACCGATCGCTCATGGCTAAGGTGGGCTCGCATCGCTCGCTCGTCTTGACAGTGGGCTTCTACTACTAGTTTGTCTTGTGGAGCGAGCTTGCTTTTGTCACGCTGATGTGTGCTCAGGTAACTCGTAGCGTAGATGGCTCGTTCACACGCCCGATTTAAGAGCAGGTTTGCTCCACTAGCTAATCTTTTCGGGGGGTGGCTTCGCTCACTAAGGGCTCGTTGTTTGATACATAGTTAAACATGACCATTAGTCAATTTAACAGTTCGTCAATTGACAATAGTCAACACCTGCCTAAGTTTAACTACTCTGTCTGCGCATGGTTAACTTTATAGCAAATTGTATTTTTTTTAACTGTAGTTGACTTAACCATTTGTCAAACTACATACTTCTGTCATTTTTAACAAATTGTTAGTTTAACTTTTAACTATTAGTATGTTTTATTAATTAATTGATCAAATAACGGGCCCTTATTGCTTCAATAAGCGCGCATTGCTCAGTCGTGTCATCCATGGGCAACAAAAACCGTGCCACCGTGTCACCTAGACTGCCGAAATAAATTTAAGGCAACAGGTATAAGGGGAAAGCCTATACCCGTCGAGGGGTCCTTAATTAATTAATTAATATATATTACTTACTTTATTAATAACTTAATTTGTTGTAATTAAGGAACAAAAAGGCTTTTTTTATTTTATTTACCTATGTTTAAGGGGTATACTCGATTTTGTAGCTGCGTGATACCGCAGTAGGTACTAATTAATAAATAGGCAGTCATCAAAGCAGATTTCTCCCAATAACGTTTGGAGAAACGTGTTCCGCAGCCGCAGGGCAGCGGCGGCGCTAGACCAAACGTGGGCGTCGGCGACATCAGCTTTGCAAGGCCACTTTCATTACCTAGTCAAAAAATTAAATTTAAAAATCCTCCGACACAAAAAAACGTATAAAAAGTAAAAAATACATTTCTGGGTCTGGTCCTTTAACTTCAATATTTAAATACTTAATTAGTAATATTTTGTGATTCAAGCGTTGTCGCGTCGGGGGACCGCTAAATATATAAAATAAAAAACAGAAAGCCAATTAGTTATACGTATTATAAAAAAATATATTAGTCTGAAATTATGGATAATTACCTATTCATTGTATTTCTTATAAGGCATACTTACGTATGAACTTAGTTTCGTACATCAACCTATCCCATTAAGATCGGAGCAATTCGTCACCGTATGCGGTCCCCCGAAATAAATAATAATATATTCTTTCAAATAAGTAAATAACTAGTTTTTCAATAAGATCATTAATAATACATTGTTTCCTGTGAAAATAAACTGCCTGTGCGAGTCTGCGAATTTTGTCACAGATTAATTAAACAGAAATAATTGACGACTCGGGGATTACCCGAGTCTCGCGCGCGGTATCACTTATTTTTTTTAAAGTATCTTGTAAGCTCTGGATAACAATTCTTTTGAGCCTGGGACTGCTAAATGGCCAAAAGATTGGATTTTTTGTAACTTTGATAGTGTTGCCAGACGACTCTGCCGACTCTGGATAAAAACTATTCACGCGTACGGATATAATTACGAATAACCAAACTTTTAATAACTTGTAAAAAAAAATTGCGAGGCCCCTTTAAGCGCGACGTCGTCGGCGGTCGCCGACGCCTAACGCCGCCACTGCCGCAGGGCACTGTTTTGTTATCGACTAAACATTTTTTGTTTTTACAAGACAGTATATATCCGAATTGAACACTGGTTTAACCCTAAATAGGGCATCAATTAAATTTGTACAGCGCCTTGTACGCCACCCGACTAGCCTAACTTTAAGGTCGAATTTTAATTGATAAAATCGACCTTAAGGTTGGATTAGTCAACTACAAATTTCGTTTCTGCCCTACAAAGGGTTAATGTGTTCTGTTCCAATATCAACCCGTGCTGATTTCCAAATAAGCTACAAAGGCGGAATAAAAAAATGTTTCCACAAAACAACCGACTTCCCAAAAAAAGCATTACCATGTGAAAAATAACTTTAATTTCGGAAGTCGGTGTCTTTGATTTTGTATTTTCGTTTTTTTGCCAACGACTTCCGGAATTAAAGTAATTTTTCACTTTGGAGTGTTTTTTTTTGGAAGTCGGTTGTTGTTTTTTGTAAAAAAGTTTTTACTTACCTCTTTTTAGTTGTGGTACCTACCCCATACAAATTCTTATACCAATACTTGATATGTAAATAACAGTGACAGGAAGTTACTAAAACATCATCAATAAATACTAAGTGAAAAAATTACGCAGTATTAAGGATAACACAAAAATGACTGGTCAGTTCTTGATCGAATTTATATGGGACCACACAAGGAGCACCCGCTTTCAAATAAAAAACGAATCATAAAAATCGGTTCACTTAGAAAAAACATCTGAGGTAACACACAAAACAAAAAAATTACAGTTGAATTGAAAACTTCCTTTTTTTGAAGTCGGTTAAAAGTAGTCAATATTTATACTAAAACAGGGGTGCACCATGCTGTACGCATCAGAAAGTCTGGTTTCAGGGTGACAAACTTACCTGACGCGAACTGCAAGGTCAATTAAAAGGTCATTCATCAGTTGCAGACAAATAACTGGGTAAAAAGAGGAAAATTAAGATTTTATTGTTTTTCCATACGATGTAGTTTTTGAGATATTTGGGAAAACTCAAAAAACTGATTCCAAGTTATATCCATTTTCAGATGCAACTTAAGATTTCACCGCGTCCTCTGCTATGCATAGGCCTCTCCAAAATCACACGCCATTCATCTGGTTTCTCGGCAACACTCATCCAGCTGCTATCACCCACCCTGCGAAGATCGTCCCTCGTCTGAGCGCGTCCTACTTTACGTTTGCCGATTTGTGGTCTCAAGAACGTCTACCCCAACGGTCATCAGTTCAACGGCTAATTATTGGCCTGCCATATAATGATCTTTTCTACAAAACTTTGAAATGCTGACGCTTTCATATTGAGTAGTTATCCTTCAAGGGTAACTATCACCTTGTGTTAGGTTTTCATAATTTCTATGCAAAGGATATTCTGGGGAAAGAGTAGGTACTTCAATATACTTTCTCTCCCGAATACCCTCATTAAATAAAAGACATAATTAATTCATACACAACGGTTTATTAAAAATTACCTTAAAATCAATGTTATTATGACTGACTGTATCGGATGTTCCACATATGGGAACTAAATTGATTAGATTAAGTTATAAATAAATCTAGAATAATCACTTTGGTTCTGCAACGATCGATTTATGCGTGAGACGTATATATCTGGAACAGACAAAAGTTATGTTGGGTATTAGTTACTTAAAATATAGCTGATGGATATGTTTTTACTTCTTAACTAATATGTACTAGAGTTGCATAAGTATAGTCAGCCTGCCAATACCTAACGTGCCCACTGCTGGGACTCAGGCCTCCTCTCTGTGAGAAGGAGCGGGCTGAAATCCACCACGCGGATCCAATGCTGGTTGGTAGATGTCAAATCTTCCAATTTTTGGTTCAACTTTCTCACGATGGATTCCTACTACATTACTCTACGTATTCGAGTTGATTTTTGGTCCCAAAGGCTGCTTGGGAAACGCCTCGTTTTATGTAAGCATAGAGGCACTGGCCAACTAACTGAAGCTGGTCAAAACAGTTGCTCATTGTACCGAAAATTTTACCTCTCGCTAAGAAATGTAGCCAGTGATATGTAACACGTAGTCTAACAGTGACCGTTTCTTAAAGTACATTTAATAGGTAGGTATAGTCAACCTGCCTCATGTTAGATGACAAATGGGCTAAGAGGACCACCGATTGGGTCCCAATAAACTCACGACGCCATGACGGCAGGCCGAAACGTAGATGGCGGAACGGGCTTAACTCCTACCGAAAGGACTGGCACTAGCAAAAGACAGAATAGTGTGGAAAAGGGGGAGGGATGCCTTTGTCCTGCAGAGGGACAATACAGGCTAGTTAGCTTAGATTACATTAGATAGTCGACCTCGTAATCTCTGTAATACCCTAAGGTTGCACGTCTCAAATCGACTAAAGAGACTAGAGGCAATCGGTTGCAAAGCGTCTCTATTTAAGGAGCTTGGTCAACAAGACTAAGTCGCTGCTAATACAGCCTTAAGCCTTATGGCTTTCTTATAACAAAGGGTGTACAAAGACCCATCACATAGCCATCAACTACGCATTCTGTACATCAAACTAAGTAACATTGCAAAAAATAATTGCTGGGAAACTACTTTTATTTTTTGAGTGCTTGCATTGCTACAGGGGTCATGGGGGTATTTAAAGTTTTGTTATAACATTAAATACTGGTTTTCGTAACAAAACGTCGGTAAAAGTTGGAATT
Source organism: Dryobotodes eremita (assembly GCA_917490735.1). Classification (NCBI taxonomy): domain Eukaryota; kingdom Metazoa; phylum Arthropoda; class Insecta; order Lepidoptera; family Noctuidae; genus Dryobotodes; species Dryobotodes eremita. The sequence continues at coordinate 28,617,828 of OU823241.1, read as the reverse complement.
TTGACCTTCAATATCCCCGTAACTAGAAGGTTCTCAGACATGGTCTGGGACAAAAATATTATTTCAAGTGACTCTCGGCTTCGTTAAGTGTCTTTTTACACCCGTTATAGTACTACAACGACTTTCACAGTATTGACATAAGCTTTTCGGGTCTCAGGCCCATACATTTTTGACTTTTCCGTCATTGCTATCACTGATAGAATGTCATTTTGTATAGGCTCTCAGCACCCTAATTACGTTACACACTATCCGTCACAATCTGAATCATTTTGAAGGATATTGCTTCATATAATCGAAAAATTTGTCGGCTCAACAACGTAAATAACGCAATGAATGTTGTTGAACTGTCAAAATGAAAGCCATTCCTACTGTTATGTTTATTAATAATTACCCCACTGGTCTATTTGTCTATGTGATAATTAGGTAGAAGTTTCATGATACTGCGAATTGGTCAAGCATTTGGTGGTCAAAAGTAGTAAAACAATTATTAATTCGACTATAGTTTTAGATTATGTAAAATGCTAGGGAGTAATGAAAGAGAGAGACTACTCTCTAGAGGGAGACCATTTTCTTCAGACTTCCTGGCAATTTCCATTGCCGGTCAAAACACCAAAATATGATAACTGGTCTAACCTTATGATATCGGTATTTCTACCAGTTGAGTTGGTGAATTCAGACGGTCAGTTGCTCCGCATAATATATTGACATTCACGTGCATCTGGTTAGAAAAACATAAATTTTCATAAAACATTAAATCAGGAAAAATTGTGAAGGCAGGTAGGTACAGGTGCTGGTACCTATTGCTAATTTCGGGATTGCGGAAAAACTGCCGTCTGACATCTATATATTTTTACAATACAATAACAATAGGAAAGTAGTATAGTTATAAGAGGCAGTCTAAAAGTGGTATCTGTGACTGAAAAGTTGTGAGGAAGAACTGCTCTGACATCCATTAATTTCTATATAATACAATACATTAACAATTAAATATACGTTCCTCTTTTTCACGTGTTTGTAAGTTACTCGTGAAAAGAGGGACGTATACTAGCTTAAACAAACTTAAAAGTTAATAATCTAAATATTATAGTCTCTTTTGAGGGCAAAATTTATGATGATCATATTTATGTAAATTATTAACTTTAAAGTGTTTTAATCTGACCTGCAACTTAATTGCGTAACACACTATCAATCACAATCTGAATCATTTTGAAAGATATTGCTTATCCATTGCTTCATATGTTCGAAAAATTTGTCTGCTCAGCAACGTAAATAACGCAATAAATGTTGTTGAACTGTCAAAATGAAAGCCATTCCTACTGTTAGTTTGTTACGCAATTACCACACTGTTTTAAACTCAAATGATTAGAAAAATGCCCTTTTCTCTCATTAAATAATCCCCAGCTAGTGATATTTGCGTTTAGTGGTTAAAATGGTGCCAAATAATTATTATGTGCCCCGCTAGTGGCTTATTATATAACAACTCTTGAACTTGTATAAACTAAGGATATGGACGACGGCTTGTGAGTATTTTATGGATGTAATATCTTTCAAATAAAATCATCATTCGATAGTAGTAATCAGATTCAACAACATTCATTGCGTTATTTACGTTGTTGAGCAGACAATTTTTTCGAACATATGGAGCAATGGATTAGCAATAGGCTTCAAAATGATTCAGATTGTGATAGATAGTGTATTACGTAATTAGGGTGCTGGAGACTGCTGAATTCTAATACAGGGTACAGATTAATGAAACGGAACATAAATTAATGTACTATCGGCCCAAGTTAAGCATGCTCACTTAAGAAAATATTCCTGCGAGAGCGCAGCTAGTGACAAACCACACCCCTTCCTAGTTTCCCCCAATTAGAGACAATATGCATTTGTGTGAGTAATGAGCGAGTAACATAAAATAACAAACATTAGCTAGAGCGCGGCAGTGCCAATACAAGGAACAACTGCAAAACATTTGAGATAATCCTAAGGTAATAAAAAAACGTATGGCCCTTGTATTAAGCCGTCCTCTATTGTTTAACCGAATTTCCAGACATTCCCACTAAATAACGATGGGTCTTAGATAATGAACTTATTTTTATTTCAGTTGCAAGAGTTGTGCGGCTTGCGGCCTTGCGTTAGCTACAAACAAAAAGCTCTGATAACATTGTATGAACTGCGCAGAGTATTGGTTCAAATATTACTGTAATTTTCAAGTATTCCCAAATTGCCCAAGTATAAACAAACACATAGAAATTTAGATAGTTATTTACTTTTAATAAAGTCGATTAAACACAAAAAATTTCAATATAAACATTTGATACCTTCATGCAGTGCCGGTCAACGCACCTATACCTAACGTATTCAGGGAGCCGTGAGATAAAAGGTAAACAAACCATAAATGTCCGTTCAATCGATTTTGAATGCTATTGTGTTGGTGGCATGACAAATGGCAGCTGCAGTAAACAGTTGGTATTGTAACCACTTTTTTGCCTTTAATGCCATCCATAAGCCTACGGAATAGAAGTCAAAATCGGTGGAACGGACTGTAATAAAACGGTTCGTTTCAATGTCTCATCTTATTGTGAAGGGAATATGGTGCGGTTGCTGCGGCATGCGGCATCACATAGGATATGGTGAAAATTGGAGAGGCAGTGAAAGTGTTCATAAATAACCTATATCTATAGACCCGATAGAGAGAGGAAAATATTAAAGTGGATTAATACATATAAATTGTAGTTTATTAGTTATTACAAATTATTTTTGTAAATACTGCAATATCAATAATACATTTTCTAAACCAAACAAACAGAAGATATGAGTACTAAAATTAATTCTTGTCCATAATAAAAAAACAATTCAATTCAATAACAAAGAGCTCACGCCGCCGCCGCGCCGCGCTGGCCGTGCCCATTAAAAACTCGTCTCTTAGCAGAAACAAGTGAGCATAGTACTCTCCTAGTGTGAGTGTCACACATTCTATACATGATTATACTAATACGAACACCACTAAAATACGCTTTGTGCATCCTATTGGTCAAAACTCGTGCATTGTGCGATCGAGTCGTGAGCCGTGCTATGCGATTATCGCCTTAGAGGTGAGCATGCAGAAGTTTGGCCGATAGTACCTAACAATAGTTGAAACAAATTCCTAGACGTTGTGTTACATTTCATGTTGCAATGCATAAGGTAGGTCTGCTAATTGTTACATTTCATGTTGAATTGCATAAGGTAGGTCTGCTAATTGTTACATTTCATGTTGAATTGCATAAGGTAGGTCTGCTAATTGTTACATTTCATGTTGCATTGCATAAGGTAGGTCTGCTAATTGTTACATTTCATGTTGAATTGCATAAGGTAGGTCTGCTAATTGTTACATTTCATGTTGCATTGCAGAAGGTAGGTCTGTTAATTGTTACATTTCATGTTGCATTGCATAAGGTAGGTCTGCTAATTTGTGTTACATTTTAGTTGCATTGTGTGCCTTTGTTGCCTTTTTGTGCATAGGGTAGGCCTGCTAATTTGTGTTACCTTTCATGTTACGTTTCACCAATCTGTACCCAGCATAATATTTAGCCTACGCATTTCTTTGATACTTTACAATACCCAAAGAAGCGAAGAGTCTCGTATTCTACCCTAAATATATCACAATTAACTTATTATTAAGACCCGTTGCACCACATTTACCTATAACTAAATACATTCAGCGCTAAACGAATTTAAGACATCATGACAAACGGAAAAACGAACTTATAAACGAGCTAAATTTATAGTCAGGGAAATTAATTGTTAAGCAAAATCTTCATTTTTGACAGCTGTATGAAATGGCTATATAAGACGGCAAATTAACGTAGGGTGTAAATTTGCTTAAAAATTAATTTATCTGACTGTATTTTGTGAATTTTGGTGTAAGTCGGCCTAAGTCTAACGTCAACACACCTTTTTCCGCAACTTCATGTTCCTGCCGTCGATGTACTCTTGCAGCGCCAGGTATATGAACCTGTACTGCATCTTGTTCTGCACCATGCCGTTCCGCTGTGCCCTCACCAGTTTCACCGTAGAATGGACGTCGATGTCACAATTGAATCCTATAAAAGAAAAGAAATTAGGTAAGACTTTATATATTCATCGGTTTCGGCAAGCCATTCGCTGAGAGACGCAAGAATACTTAATACTGCTAGGTATGGTTCAAAATGATAGAACATAAGCAAAGACCACGGAACCACAGACCACGGACCAAAGAGTACGGAATTGCCGCGCTCGCGTCGGTCGGTCTAGTGACGTCATCGTCAGTACAAATAAGATTCGTGGCGTCAAAAGTGTGTTGTCACAACTTCTGTCATGGTGCGCTTTCAAAGCCGTCAGTTGCTTTAAGTTGTTAGTGTCGTAATGCAAGTAAACGTGGACACGCTGGATTTGTATGGAAAGTGTTTACTCTAGAAGCGGCCGTAAAAGTATATCCGTGGTCCGTGGTAAAGATCATTGAATTTTTGTTAAGTCAAAAAGATTCGCCGTTGGAAAACAGAGAGATAATTATAGTAAGCTATACGCGGGTAAGTAGGTACGCCAATAAGACACTGCTATGGCTTAAATAAAGATAAATTAAAAGGTTACTTCTAGAACATACCTAGTTAAGATTAATGAATTATGATTAAATCAAAAGAAATCGCAATTGGCATAATTGCAAGTAATTCGCTTATAGAGACACTATAATTTAACACTAGGTTTGGTGCAAGAATAATCGCAATAAGTAATTAAATAAATATGATAGAAGGTTTGTATTGCTACCAAAACTTTTAGTAGCAAATTCGCAAAAGCACACACAAACAAACATAAAAACGCAAAAAGTGGTTAAGTCTCACCAGATGTTTTAATTTTGTCAATAAGAATGTCGAGGACTATGAATGTGCCCGTCCTGCCGACGCCAGCTGAGCAATGCACGCACAGGATGTTCTGAAACATTTACTTGAATATTATAGAAGTGAAGGTAATCGTCTTAAAAATAAACTGTTAAGGATCTTTAGCACAGCCGCCCAGCCGAATCTACCACTAGTCTCTCTTCGACGCCTCACTAGTGCAAATTAAAATATGGATCATCTTCATGAGATACAATTTATTTCGATAGGTAGAATATGCCTGTGGCTGAAGCCGTCATAATAAAGCACAATAACCATATATAACCAAACAAAAATAACAAAATTATCGAGCACTTCTTCGTACACTATGAATCTCACGAAGGTAATTTTAATCACTAGATCGAATGAAGTATCAGATTCTATTTTATAAATACACAACTTGGGTTGCTGAGCAAAAGAAGTAAGTATAAAAATGTATAAAGGATTGACAAAATATAATTATTAACATCGTGCGAATCGAAATTCTACTGTAACTCCAGTTATCAATTAATAATACTTAATGAGAGCATATTATTGTCCGACTGCAAGGCAAAGACTCTCACAGAGAAAGCATGAGCACTAATCACCACGCTTCCTCAAGGCGATTGGTGATTTCAGACTTATATTCATTAGAACTCCAGTTGAAGATGCTTAATTAGGTACCAATACCAACCTGTTCTGGTGCATCTATGTCCTGTGAGTTCTTTATCATTCTCCTATTGATGTCGTCTATAAAAGACAGCACTCCGTCTGGATCCCCTGGTGTTCCATGGTCAGGCCAGGCCTGGATCATAAGGAAATTAAGCTTAGTAATATGGTATAAAACTAACTGGGAGAAATCTTAGAGATGGATGCTATCGTAGAAACAATAATCAAGGCAAAAACAGCAGACCGTTGTCCTCTTTATGCTTAGCTTCTCATAGGCATGGGATAATATTTCTAGAGATACTTCCAATTTTTAAGAAAGAACTATGCAATCAAAGGAGATTTACGTTGGAACTGCGGCGGGTCAAATCAAATCAACTCAGCCTATCGCTTGTTCAATACTGGATACAAACCTCTCCAAAGCTGCACCACAACACCATACTGGAGGCAGAAGTTGGGAGACCGAGTGATCCTCCGTCTTCCGCGTTCATGTCCTAACCACCTTTTAAAGGTCCTTGATAAATGATAAATGATTTTATTTCTGTAAGTAGGTTTGTACAAACTCTTTTACACGTCTATCATATTTTATAACTAGATGAGGTCGGCGTTTCCTATCTGACTACTCTGAGAAGAAAGGCTGAAACAAACTCAAGAGGTCACAGTCTCTTTTAAAGTCCAGACATAATCTTGGTCAGATCATGCGAAGACCATGTAGATTTGAGTCTTAAATGGTCTTTTGAGGAAAAACCACACAGAATGAGTGGACCTGTCCAGTCAGTGCACGCATTTGTCAGTAATCGTGCAGCGCAACTCAAAACTTGGTCTATCTAGCTGGGAGGGCGACCCACGCTAAGCTTGCCGAAACGCGGTTTCCACTCCAGGACTCGTTTGGTCCACCGGCCAATGGGCCTTCGACAAACATGACCAGTTCAGTGCTACTTCAGCTTACTTACTCTAAAAGCTATGTCGGTAACTCCAGTACTTTTCCGCATTATTTATATACCTATTACCTAGATTGTTCTAGAGGCTGGAACTCGTCAAGTCTCCTGGCGAGACGTTTTATGACTACCCACTAAGAAAGTTTGTACACGTGGCTCAATAGTGAGATAAGGGTAGAGTTCTAAGGTGTTTTTACGGTGGGTTGCTTGGACGAATAATTTAATCAGAATCCGATTAAAAATGTAGAAAAACTACGGATAGTAAACACAATTCTTACTGTGAACTGATACTGGAAGACGGTCCGACAGCTCTTGTCGTCGCAGATGTCGAACTCCCTCAGAAGGTACTCCTCATAGTGTGTCTCTGATATGGACTTGACTGTGAAACCATCGAACCTCTCCTCGTGACCTGACAGGGGCCAGTAGCGTTCGCATTTTTTCTGTGAAAAGAGTAAACTAATATTATTTGATTGAATAGACAAAGGAGAACGTGAATTGACCCATGAAAAATGTCAACAAGCAATACGTAAATATGATAATGAATCGCATCACCATAGGCAGGGCAGAATAACTATTATATTAAAACAATCTACTGAAGACAGTATAAAAGTGACAGACTAGACAAAATCAAACTGGTTGCTAATTTAATTGTGTACGAGTAATTTATAATTTTAATGACGTTGGTTTTACACTCTGTAACTATTTTAAATCACACACAAAATTATTACTTGTTAAAATTTTAGAAAAAGCATCTACCTTTCAATATTTGTAAATATGTGTACACCATGTATCTATTACATAATTAATTTACCTGCCATTGCTTTATATTTCATTATTTTTACCTAATCCGGTATAATAATTTTATTCTAGGTGCATCGTCTTCACATATAATTATATCATTATTAGGTATATACAAAATATTGTAAAACATTTTAAAAGAGTGAGGGTGGAGTTCCTTCCCCATTCTTCCCCATACGAAACTACCTTTTGGAAGGGGTAACTAGAATCAATTCAATTTTCTTGTAAGTTTTGACGTTCAAAAGTGCCTTCTATGTGCCTATTTGAAATAAATGATTTGACTTTGTATCGACAAAGCACACGGTGAGTGTTCATCACCAAATGTTCAATTTCTACCTTTATCAGAGGTCACCAGATTCAAAAGACAAAGTGGTATTATATCAGCAATAACGATGATGGAAAACTTATAAATGTATGAGAATGTCATGACAAAAAGCAAAATTTCATTCCTGGTGGAAGTTGTTGCAGAAATGTGAAACGGTATGAAAGAGTTGTCACTTGTCTACGCCCTTTGGTAGTAGAAAGAGAAGAAGTATGTAGATATGTACGTACCTTCCCATTTTCAACTTCATTAGTGATCATAGCTATGACTCTGACGTCTTCTTGCCAAATCATTCGCCAGAAGTCATCTTTTGTGTTCGAGAGGCAGCCTTGCGCTGCTATGTATGCTTTGTCTTTCACTGAAATCAGATAATTAATAGAAATTAGTTAAAATTATGATACATTGGGAGTACCTAAGTTCAGAAGTGTTCATCATTTCTTTATTTGGACGGGTTTGGGGACAAATCAGCAATAATTTCCATATGTAAGGTATATCAATAAACAAGTGCATTGGCTTTGGAATAATTTATTGTAAGGAACAACACAGAGTCAAATTAATTAGCTCGCGAAACTTCAGAGACGTGATGGGTATGGATATGGATAATCACGAAAAAAATATGATTTTCCTAACTCATTCTACAAGCAAATATGAGGTCGACGACCGCAGGTAGTGTAGCCTATAAAGTTTCGCCAGCTATTTCAATTTAACCCTGTATGCGTATAAAATATAGTCACATAATGTGGTTAAACTTTATAGGCTGGCACATAATTTTATCATCTCTTTGTACTGGATACGAAAAAGATGTGATGGGTAGGGTCAAGCAAAGCTTATTACAGATGGCGCCACCCTTGCTGGTAAGTGTCAGCAGTAATATATTTGAATGTTTTCAAGGACACTAAGTAGTACATATTATGGGATCTCGCCTTCAAAGTCATAGGGTCTAAAATGATTATTACATAGCCTTGCCGCCGAACTTGGTTTCATATTTTTTAAGCGTAAGGCCTACAATTTTCTTCTTTCCTAATCAGTAAGAAAACTGTGAACGCCTTTATCAGCCAGGCATTATAGAGAGTAATTAAATGATTAGGTAAATAACACCGGCGACGAAGCGACACCTAGCGAGATAAATTGGTAGTGTCCCTCCCCATTGGTCAAAGACGGCAAGATTCGGCATTTCTATCTTGTTTTGTCTTGTTACTTTGTCTTTATCGAGAATTGTTTTTACTAATTGATTTCTTTTCTCGGCTTACCTGTTATATCTCGGCAGAGGTTTCCATTAATTTTGTCCAATTTAAAGGATTTCTTGACTTCTCTCAGCGCTTCATCTGACAGCGACTTGGTCACCAGTGGCGGAGCTTTCTTTATTTCGCTGTTCAGTATTAATGCTGAAATTAGTATAAGAAAGAACTATATAAATAATAGATCTCTAACATCCTGCAAATTAGCAAATATATATTTTAAACCTATCTACCTCAGGTACAAAGTCCAAACTTAATTTTCTCGAAGTAAAATAATAAATATTTAAATGAGACAAAACCGCATGTACGTGCAGATCTTTAATAGTATTCGTTCATTGTTTTCCATCATCATTAGTATTCCGTTTGGTCTTACGTATGACGTATCCAGCTACACTTAATTCAAAATAATTATCATTATCTTCGATTGCCGCAATTGCAAATAAAAATCAATTGCCGTTCGTTAGTCCCGCAAAAACTCGAAAATCGCTCGACCAATTGCGATAAAACTTTAGGTAGTTGTTGTGTGCGCGCCGGAGAAGATTTTAAAAGGCATTGCAAGGCATGCCAGGCATTTGTTAGTCTCGCTAAAACTCAAAAACGGCTTAACCGATTAGATTTCTTTTTGTTATGTTCGATCTAATAAAGGGGAGGTATGAATAAAAAGACAATGCAACGCAAAAAAAGGCATTAGCTAGTAGTGAATATAAAACAAAAGCAATAAATAATGACTACCTTTGTAAAGTACATGCATAGTTCTTGAGCTAAATAAAGCAAGGCAGAACTTCGCCTGAGAATTTTTCGATGGACTTGCCCATTGTCAATTTGACTAAACGGCCAAACATATAGTTTTCCTTGTACAGTACAACTATTTTCTTAATGTCCCTCGTGAATCAGCACATTTCCGAATACAAACGAATGCTAATTTCCATGTCCATCCATTATTAGATTTTTCGTGCATAATAATTTGAATTCTGAACTAACTTAATTTTTTTTTTGTTTTAACGTAACAATAATTAAAGTACTTATTTCTGAATTCAAATTAATTTACACGATAAATCTAATAATTGATGGACATGGAAATTAGCATTCGTTTGTATTCGGAAATGCGATGATTCTCGAGGGACATTGAGATAATAGTTGTACTGTACATACCTCCGAAATTCGGATCACGTAGGTATCAATCAATCTGTGTTCGGTTATGGGATCAACATACATGTGATATTGTTATGTTATGTACGTACCTACTGAGAAATACGGGATTTTCTCGGTCAATACCCACCATAATCCTAACTTTCCTAACTTAATTCTATAAATGTGAAAGTGAGTTTGTTTATTTGATACGCTATCTCGCCAAAACGGCTGAATCGATTTGGATGAAATTTGGCACATGGATAGCCCATGACCTGGGTTAGGACATAGGATACATTTTTATCTCGGTATTACGTTGCATGCTTACAAGACGGTATTCTGTTCTCGACACGTTGAGCACAATTTGTGAGCAGTAATGTAACAAAAGTACTAGGCTGGCATGAATTCACGATAGTATTTTTATGATTAGTAATATCCTACTAATAGGATTTGGATGAAATTTGGCACACAGATAGTTTATAACCTGGATTTAACACAAAGGATACTTTTTATTCCGGTACTACATTTCCGTGGGATCGTCTCCGACCTAGACGCGGGCGAAGCCATGTGCATAACCTAGTAAAGACCAGTAGTATGTACAGTATTTTTAATCCATCCAATGGTTGGCGTAAAAGATCGCTTTTAGCGAAAAGACCGCCCATTCTGTTCACCCTATGTAAAATTTCTACATTTATATCTCTAATTTGTATGCTGTACATAATAAAGAGTATTCTATTCTATTCTATTTTTTGCACCAGCCACAAGGCGCAGACCAAGAGCTCAGAACATATGCCCAGAAATCTCCGCATCTAAACGAACCATGTTAATCCAATAGGAAATTGTCGCCAAAATAATTGTTCTTATTAGACGGCTTTTAATCAGAGTTTATTTGAAAGGACCTAGTTTCTAACACGGCCGAATAATCTGGATTCTAGTGGCAGAAACCTAGCAATGGAGTGGGAGAAACCTAGAATGGAAGTATATTCAATACTTGTTAAGGAGTCTGCCCACTACACCGTACTATACCATGACCGTGCTACGAATGTATCAGGTACGGAAAGAAATAAGACACGGACTACGAGTACTATGCCCGCTAGAACGTATCTTTAGCGTGTCATACCCGTCATAACGGTTTCAGTGTCCGTAGCATCCACGTATCCTGCGCGTGCCATGTCCGTAAGATTTCTGTTCTCTCGATTGTATTAGTTTACCTGTATTTTAACCCGAATACTCACCGTTTCGCCGCCGGTTTGGCAACGTATCGGCAGCGGCTAAATATTCTCGCCGACATAGTTGTCGCACCGTGTATGGCACGCAACGGTTATGGTCGGTGACGGAACGATCTAGTACTATAGTCTCATACTTTTCAATACATATTTTCTTGCCTGACACGTTCCTAGCACGGTGTAGTGGGCAGACTCCTTTAATGTTATCATCCTAATTAACCTTTGTCTTTGATATCCATACTAATTAATGTCCGTAGAGCCCTTCAAACCGCAAGGTATCGAAATAAATTAATAAGTTGATACGTACCAAGGTGTACTTAGCCGCAAGTTATCTTGCCCAAGTTATAATATTGTTGACTAAGGTACCACCGAATGGTGCCTAATTGGTACCTTTCGCGTGCTAAACTAACCGACAGCTGGTTAATAATGTAAGTAGGTTATTGAATTTTAAACTATGAGCATTGGGACTCAAAGTTGCTTTAATGCTAATTTCATGCATCAACCGGACAAGACCACTGTGACATTCTATCAGCGATAATTATGATGGAAAAGTCAAAACTGTATAGGATTGACATAAACTACCGAAAACCTTATATGATGTCAATCGTTTTGAAAATCGTAAAAATACGAAATGATTTAAAGGCGATTGTCAGTTGCCTAATCATGGGCTTCTTTTTTTTGGGTTGATGGCAAAATTAAAATAAAATATGATGTTAGATATGTTTGGCCCAGTAGGTAGCAAATCTTGAGCAATATTGGTTACACGTTTGTGTATAAATTTTTATCATTTTTGCCATAGGAACACATCGGCTTCTCCCTAGGATTGCCTCAACAACCGGTCCTACTCTGCCCATATCTCGTGCATTCCTAGACCTACACTAACAATTCCGTCTCCTTGTGGACCTCACTATACCCTTTTATTTAATCTACTCACACTGAACACTGTCCAGGCTTTCGTTGGAGGACTGTACTGAGGAGGAGGAGTCGCTGAGTCTTGAGGATCGGACGTAGCTGGCGTTGATGTAATCAGAATCTGGCCGGTTGTCTCGCCGACGTAACACCACACGGGTCTGATCATCTGTAAAGGAGAGCAGGATTTATAGACTGCAATGTTTTACAACGAGAAATTTGAACCTTGGAACCTTTGTGCCACAGCGGGTGATTTTACCTAGCGAGCACATTTCTTGTCAATTATTGCATCCGCGTTTGAGGAACCAGCAGTGACGCTAGAGTCTAAGTGACACCGTCTCCATTCCATGGATTGCTTGCAGTAGGTACTGATCACTATCCATCACCATCTTCCTGTCTCATTTCCTACGAAATGTATGGGAAAAGATTTTTGCAATTTCTGACTTTTCTAGTACTCAAACCTCAGTTGGTCCAATAGAAGTTTTTGATCCTTATATGAGACATGATCGATAGACATAAAACAAAATCTTTTGTGAAAATTGCCCATTTTCGTGCTGACTGTTTTTTTTTTTCAAAATCTGTGAATGCAAATCAAAATCTCAAATAGTTAAGGATAGTCACCTAAGACCGTTTTCCTGTAGCTACAACGGTTAAGGTAGCTTGCCCTTGCTGCCCGGTCTCAAAAATCCACCCAGTATATAAACGTCTTTAGTTTCCGATCGTGTTCTCTTTACACAATCTACGAATATCGACTGATCCTTATCCAATGTAGAACAATTTAAATAAAAACTTACAAGGTAAGATATTTCTGTATCTGTTCTTGGTCACGTTCTCAGGTTTGGTGCCCTCGAAGTTGGTGAACACGTGTCTGTCTTCTAACATCTTCAACGACTGGAACTCCCCGTCGAAACCAGACTTGTTGTCCAGCTTCTGATAGTCTTCGATCTCCTGGAAGCAAGAATAAAGAGTCTAATAAACACATTAATTTTTTTGTAAATTTTTGATAAATATTTGTAGTTTGTTTAACACTTTTTATGTAAAGGGTAACGCCCAAGGGCTTGTTCAGATCCTACAATCCGACCCTGAGTCCTTCTGTACGTCCTATGCTGTAGTTATGTTTTAGGCAATGACTCGTAAGTTAATAGTTAACTAACTTAACACAATAATTATGGCAATCTAATTCTAAAATCTCATGAGTATTTAATATAAAATCTGAGGTTTATTTGTTTTCTCCATTATTATCTCCTGACACAATTAAATAATCTCAACTCTTAAGCATAACATAATAAATAGTTCTCACCGATTGTTGCGTAAGATCGGCCAACATGACGTTATCACATGCACAACCGCTATGCAGACACAGACGCTTACAATTTGTATAAAAATTCTCAGGCGCATGTTGGCAAACACGTGCTCGTTTAATGGGTTACAATATCTTAAGCATCCCATGTTTTATTCAACCGCTCACTAGATATAACAATAAAGCTCTTTGTCACAAACGTTATGGTGATTGTATTCTTTGACAATATCCGGAACAATATGCTCGAGCTTGGTATTACAACTCAGGTTTGTCATCAAAGGAAGCGTTTGTCGAACGTAGGACGCTGCCCTAGCGCCACATCAACGCGATTTTGGTTTCGATACAATTATGATTGTTTCCCTCGCTTCTACGCAGCGTAAACGTGACTCCAACCGACGCCAGATACAAAGGCTCCCTTAGCAAACGAGACAGCTAATAGGTTTGCTTGAATTATTCCTATCACCTTGCTTTGTCCCCGTAGAGGGACAGTTCGAACTTTATTCACGACCGTCCCCCTATCACTGATAAGGGGACAGATAGTAGTGAATAAAATGCAAACAATAAAGTTAAATCAATATATAAAGTTAAATCAATCAAACCTTTTTTTCCGATCTGTTCCCCTAAGCGGACAAAGCAGGGTGACAGATCAGAATATTCCGTTTGTTTCTTATGCACCTGTGTGACCTTATTTTGTCACGAAACCAATGTAAGTAGAGACATTGAAACTGCCTAGCAATTGAGAAAAACATTGAAGAGATTCTTGCCAGTTCTACGCTGAATCTACGCTTTGGAACAGGCATACATTCTTCTATATTTTTCTGTCAATCTGGCAGACTACATAATTGCAGATTTATATTCTATACATGAATAAGAGGTAACTTTGTATGTTTTAAGGGGTAATCTCTGGTAACACTGATCGAATTACAAAAATATTTCAATGATAGAAAGCTGCACTATTCCCGAGTGGCATAGTTATGATACTTTTTATGCCAGACAATTTTACAGTTTCTGTAGGAACCTCCATGCTGGTGAAACAAGTTTAATAAAGTTCTCTACCTGCATCTCTTGAACTTTGCGATCGATGTCATGTGCCCGCAGCGTTGTCCCGCTGACTGGCTGCAGCAGGCGCAGTACGTCGCCCGACGTCTCAATCATAGGATAGGACCTGAAGTGCTCTATCAATCCCACCAGATCGTCAAACTGCTCCCCACTACCCACGTCGTATTTGTTGTGCTGTAGACAAATGATTACAACTTTATTAAATTAATCACACCATCAAGAAATTAGTGGACTTATAATATTAAAAGTTAAAGCTTCCTCTCTTTGCTGTGCCCAGAGACCATAATAAACTAATAAGTTAACCGCTGAATTGCGTACCTACAATGTTCAATTGTGAGAAAAACATTGGCCTCCATGTTAGTTTTTTTTTTTTTTAAGTAACGTTGCGTCGATCTAAACTGTCGTCGATTTATCAAGGCATCGCAGTGTAGAATTAGTCGAGGGTTGGTACGGGGACGACGAAACAATAACGTTATTCGTAATACCTAAATATTCCTAATTCATTGTTCATGCTAATAGCCACCAAGTGTTTAGACCAATTAAAGAGTTTTTTTTAAGATAAGATAATCTAGATAATGCCATTAAGAAACCATTAAGCCATAGATAATCATTTATTTGCTCCAACATGAGAACCCGTAATACATGCAACACAAATTGTTGTCAGCCTGCAAGAGATGTTAAAAGTAAAGATAAAAACCGATCATCACGGTTGCCTTAAACAATGGCATTCAAATATTAATACAATAATTTAATGTCACTCCGATTCAAATTATTGAAATAATAAATTAGTAAACATTCAAAATCTCTCATCTAAAAACTCATTCAAATTATAATATGCTTCATCTGCTAGAAATTTAATAACTTTCTTTTTGAACGCCACGTCACTAAACTGCTTCCAGCGGGGTAATTACGTAACACACTAACAGTAGGAATGGGTTTCACTTTGACAGTTCAACGACATTCATTGCTTTATTTACGTTGTTGAGCAGACAAATTTTTCGAACATATGAAGCAATGGATTAGCAATAGGCTTTAAAATGATTCAGAATGTGATAGATAGTGTGTTACGTAATTAGGGTGCTGGTTCATTATAATTTTTTGGAGCCAAACAAATTACACTTTTTAGCATAAGTGCCGTTCTATATTGATGTAGGCAAAGACTATTGTCACGTCTATTGCGACGAAAACCATCTGCCACGCGAGAAAAGAGGAGAGGGTTGAATCTTAAGAACATTGCATTTCCTTATATATAAAGAGGTGAAGGTAATGTCAAGATATAGTATTTTTTTTAAATATAGCTTGCAACTCGTGAGTAGTTCCATTTTAATGTTGGTTTATACACGAGAATCTGATGTAATACTGGAGAGAAATTGTGTTGACAAAGGTTCTCGTTGTCCCTAGTGACAGCTTTCCTATGATGTAATTCGGATGTTTCTTTGATTTCAAGCTTTAAATTACAAACTTATAATACAGCAGTCTTGAACCGTTTTTGATATTAAGGTATTCCATGAAATTGAACTGAGCGACACCTTTTTTTTTTTTTTTTTTTGTTGGGAAATCATCAAATGACCTCTCCCGCTCTGGGCGGAGCGGAAGGGCGTGTCACACCTACCTGTCCTCAAATAAGGATAAAAGGACATGTTTTAGAACGACATCCTTGTCCGGGTAGGCTATTGGTAGGTACTCGTTCTAATAATAAATTCACTAGAAGAATAATTACAGGTCCTAACTGCCACTAATGGATTATATTCCAAGTTGTCATGAATATGTGGGAATAGGTAACAGGACCGGACTAATTAGATATGGTATTTATGTTCAAAAAAATATTTGTAAAACTGGATTCAAAAAGTTAAAATTACAGACATAAAATATACACTACCTACGTTGTAAGTATAATATAAAGTGCAAATGTACCATAGCTATGCTATAAGTGATCATGAAAGAATAATATAATAATATTGTGTTAATTGTTATTAATTTATTGTCTTTGTATGTAGATACATGTAGAGACAAGGAACGCCACAGGTATGTCGCAAATGTCGGATATTTGAAAAAACATGAATGGTTTGTTCATCTTGTTGGTAATATGTTCAGACATTACTTAATACTGTAAAGAAATGGAGAAATCTTATCGAATAGCTGTAAGCAAGTCAGATACTTTAAGATGTAAGTCTGACACATACTGCGGGGTAATTACGTAACACACTAACAGTAGGAATGGGTTTCTTTTTGACAGTTCAACAACATTCTTAGCGTTATTTACGTTCGTGAGCAGACAAATTTTTCGAACTTAAGAAGCAATGGATTAGCAATAGGCTACAAAATGATTCAGATTGTGATAGATAGTGTGTTACGTAATTAGGATGCTGGTGTAGGCGTAATGTAGTTTGTCCATTACAGCCATTGGTATTTTTAAAGGGTGCTTAATCGATGACAGTGTTCATGTTCATTACGCTTCTGACATATCGATCACTCTGATGCATAATTCTCTCCTGTTACATCACTTTCACATTTTGTATGAACCATGGCAAACCAAAGGCGCACCGCACTTTTTTGTTTTAGAATGTGATGCACTGCGGCCATAATGTGCGCTGAGTAATTCATCTACTCGTCCTACATGCCTACGGCCCAAAAGGCTCCTACAAACAGCCGCGACACGCGACGCGAATCGCGCGCGACACAAAGGCACCGCTCGTCGCGCTGTTGCGTCGTACGTCTGCGGGAGCCTTAAAGGTTCCTACAAACAGGCGCGACACGCGACGCAACACAAAGGCACAGCGTGTCGCGCAACGAGCGGTGCCTTACAGAGCTCTTTCTAGATAAAACTTACTGGAAAGAAAATCGTATAGACAGCAAAGCGGTGAAACTAAGCTTAATTATATGTCTATTTCTACCAGAGGTAAGTGGTGTAACAGAGCAGGTAAGATGTGCTATAAAGATGCACTTTGCGCGTAAGCCTTTCTCAGTAAAGCGCGATTCTCTCGCTTGGCTTAAAAAAAAGTGTTAATCACAGTTCTAACCTAACCTGTTAGAACTGTGACTAACATTTTTTTTAAGCCAAGCGAGTGAATCGCGCTTACCCATTCGAGTAGCCAGCAAAGTATGTTGTCTCACGATACCGCGAGCGAAGCTAGCCATCTCTAGACACATATGAGTAGAGCGTGCTTACTGCTTTCCAAACGACTGTGACGAACACTTCTTTCGAATGTGCGAATAAAGTGCGCTTACCCTAGAGACGAAACCCTACTCTCAAATCGACCGAGCGAAACGAGCTCACCTACCCCACAAGTGAGCAGAGAGCGCTATCACTTGAGAAGAGCAAGCGAAGCGAGAACTCTCACAAGAAAATCGAGTTTACCGAACTAACTTTAAAGATAGGGTTGCCGTCTCTAAAATTTTGGCAACCAGGACAAGACGCGTGAAAACCCCGGATTTTAGAGCCCAGACCCCAGACATGTCAACAGGTATTTTTAGACATAGAGTAATACAAAAATTAAAAAAAGTGTATACGAATGTGTGTGGGGGTCGGTACCACAACTAAAAGTGAAAAATAAGAACTTTTTTACAAGATAAAAAAACAACCGATTTCCAAAAAAATAACAACCAAATCCACAAAAAAAACGAAAACACGTGAAGAATAACTTTAATGTCGGAAGTCGGTGTCTTTGGTTGTGTATTGTCGTTTTTGGCCATCGACTTCCGAAATTGAAGTTAGTTTTCACGTTTTTTGGTTTTATTTTTTTGGAAGTCGGTTGTTTTTTTATCTTGTAAAAAAGTTTTTATTTTTCACTTTTTGGTTGTAGTACCTACCTCACACACATTCGTATACTTAACACTAATTGATATGTAAATAACCGTGACAGGAAATTATTAAAACATCATCAATATAAACTAAGTGGCAAAAATACTCAGTATTAAGGATAACTCAAAAACTCCTGATCAGAACTCGATCAAATTTAAATGGGAGCACATGTCTTCACATGTGCTCCCATTTAAATTTGATCGAGTTGAGATGATTCTTTTTTATTTGAAAGCTGGTGCTTCCACCAGCTTTCAAATAAAAAAGAATCATCCAAATCAGTTCACCGAGAAATAAGTTCTGAGCTAACACACATAAAAAAAAAATACAAGATTTTGAAGTCGGTTAAAAATACAGTCGAATTGACAACCTCCTCCTTTTTTTGAAGTCGATTTTAAACAGTTGAAAATGTCATAAATCACCTTTTTATTTATTTTCAAACCTTAAAATTAAATTTAGTCATCTTTTATCATCATTTTAAATGTACCTAACAAAACAGAATCTTATTACAAATTGTTTTAATAATCAGTTAGAATTTTTTTATTCTTAGAATAAAACACAAATTATTAATATAATGTTATGAAAACCAAAACTTATTAAAATACTAAACCTTACAATATACAATTAATATTTAAACAAAAATCTTAAAAGTACTGAGACCATTTTAGTATTCAGTCTTACAATTTTTGAAGTAATTCTTTTGACTCAATAATAATTATCTATATTAAATTTTTAAACCCGGACTACAAATGACAGACACACTGCTGAATTTTAAACAGCCATCTTGTAAAAACGGTGCTTATTTTAAATAAAATTAATAAATTTAAATGAAAGAAGACTTTCATATATATTCCTCTTAGATAACTGTCAACACTTGGCGGCGTCCGCTTCGGGCCGCCGAGTGATGGCAGCTGATTCTATTCGCCGTGTAGCGCTCTCAGTTCGCGACACATGGGCCACCTTACGCATGCGCCGCCACAGTGGATCGAAACTGCTATGGGACATCGTTTTACTTTTACAAATAGCATTTTTTTTTAATACCTATCGAAACATCTCGTCATTCCGATGAAGTGTCATTACAAGTTTTTCTCTAAAACTGATAGTTTCGCCGGTTTTATTTTTGTTTTTTGTATGTTATGAAACAGAAACTGCTAAAATTTGGCCATGTCTTGAAAGACCAGGATTTCACACTACTATATTCTTATTCTTTGACTTGTTGGCTATAATTTTACGCTATCAGCGCGCGCCCATAGTTGCCCGTTCAAAAGTTACGGGGTTCGGAAAAATTAAAAAAAAGTAAGTCAAAAGTACTTTTTCATTAATAATATCATAGATAAAACATTTATAATTAAAGAATATTAATAATTTTAAGACATAAGTTTATTGAAAAAAGTAAAAAAAGAAAAAAAAATGTTTTCAAAACAACAAAAAAAAAACAGCTAAATTCGAACAAAATTAATCACTATCACTGTCTTGTAAAGTGTGTACCTACATCTATAAAATCCAATTCGGGTTCAGTTGGACGTGACACCAAAAGCTCGACTGCTCTTGGTGAGAGGGCCATTTTTCGTTGTTTCGACATTTTTGGCCTTAGAAAGGTCAGTTTCGGATCAGACGAAAAGAGAAGATTGTGCAAGATATCTTCATTAGTCGCTATCCTACTTACTTTTCTCGAACGGTTTATTGTACTTTTTTGATTTTATCCCATTTTTCAATTTTGTATTGTTTTGAAATAATATTATTCCTTAATTATAAATGTACTAACTTTTTTTTTTGGGTGGGAAATCATCAAATGACCTCTCCCGCTCAGGGCGGAGCGGAAGGGCGTGTCAGACTCTTACTGACTAAAACCCACCCGTGTTCCTTCAGTTGCCTGTGCGCCAGCGCCACGGTAGCTCGGACCCCGGCAGGCATCGGTCCTATCGGACCCCGTCAATGGTGCTGACATCTCTTTGAGGAGCGCGTGGAACACGACGCGCCGTCGACCCGGGCCTGGTCCTTACCGGACGGCGAGCTGCCCATTGCTCGCCGTCCGCAAGCCCGCGCCTACGGTGGCCGGGAGTCGGCAATCGACTCCCGACGCCCAGGGTGTCTCCTCCTGCGGCGACTAGGGACGCGAGGGCGCAGTGATTGCCTCTCCTTCTCGCGCTCCGCGTCCGCCTTCGCGAGCATTACTGCTTCTCAGAAGGAGGTGACGGCTTCCCATTTCCTCTCGCTCCGTACCATGGCCTGAACCAGGGCCGGACGCGAGAGGTCGCCACCGCCGATCGCCACCACGAGGACACGGCGGTGCTCCGCCCAAGCCGGGTAGACCTCCACCGTATGCTCCACCGTGTCCTCCGGTCGATCCACACAATGATAACACCCGGGCGTTTCCTCCCGCCTTATCCGAAACAGGAACCTCCCGAAACAGCCATATCCGGTCAGGACCTGCGTCAGGCGGAAGGTGAGGACGCCGTGGCCCCTCTCAAGCCACTCCTCAAAGAGGGGTCTTACCGCCGCAATTGTGGCGTGCCCTATAAATGTACTATCTATGATATTATTAATGAAAATGTACTTTTGACGTACTTTTTTTTTAATTTCGAACCTCATAACTCTTGCACGGGCAACTATGGGCGCGCGCTGATAGCGTGGTATTATAGCCAACAAGTCAAAGAATAAGAATATAGTAGTGTGAAAGCCTGGTCTTTCAAGATATGGCCAAATGTTTGCAGTTTCTGTTTAATTCCATACAAAAAGTCAAAAAAAAAACCGGGCAAGCTATCCACTTTAGAGAAAAACTTGTAATTACAATTATTCATCGGAATAACGAGATCGTTCGGTAGGAATAAAAAAAAGTGGAATTTGTAAAAAAATTACGAATGTCCCTCATATAGCAGTTTCGATCCACTGTGCGCCGACTCACGAAATAGCTAGGGGATGAGGCTCATGGTATTATATTTTTATATGTTACACTCCCTTCCTTGTGTCATGCAAATATCAACTTTAGCAAACTATAAATGAAGCCTATAGTCCTAGTGACCATTGAACGAGTATAAACAAACCTGTTATTATTGTAAGATTGCCAATCAACACAATTACAAAATATGTATTACTAGCTGACCCGACAGAAGTTGTCCTGTCCAATTCTCAATAATTATTACAAAAATCTCGTATAAAAAAGTCATTTAGTTTATTCCGAATTTGAAAATTGTCTGGGAAACCTTTCAAATATTTTAAAATAAAAAAATCCCAAATTTGTCTAGCGGTTCTCAAGTAATGCGCTTGCCAACAAACAGCCTTTCATTTTTATTTATATACATAGGTTAATACGTTACAAGTAAACTAAAAGGATAATTGATATATGTGAGTAGCCAAGATGACTGATTTTTGTTTTAAATAAAAGCAGAACCGAAAATAAATCCAGATCGTGATCTATCACGAATCGTTTTTAATGTATAACAAATACTCACAATATTTTTCGGGTTCGTTGGGTACTACAAATTTATATATATAGGGTCAAATTAAATAAGCTAGCGAAACTCCGTAGACGTCATGGGTTTCGATGTTTAAAAATGATTTAAAACAAAAGTTTTCTCTTGTGGGGTCCGCTTCGATTACGCAATGAACAGTTTTCGACTTTCTTTACTTTAACTGCGGTTTCACCGCTAATATACAAACGGTATGTATATAATGTACACCCAAACCTTGCCCGAGAGACAGTGTATCTAACGGTGGAAAAAGTATTAAAATCCGTTCAGAACTTTTTGTGATTAGTACTTCCAAACAGAGCTTTGGTACAGGTATTGTAAATGATGGGACGTTGGTGCTTTTTAGTGCATTAAAATCTGCTTCATGGGTTGTCTAATGGCTAACTAAGGCTACGCGCACACTACGATTTTAATGGATACGATTTTTTAAATGCGATATAAAATCGCAAACAAAAACAATTTTTCAAGTGAATTCTCATGCGATTTTTTACCGCAGTGCGCGGACTCTAGTTTAAAGGTATTGTTCACAGATTTTTGATTGTTATCCGCAACGATTCAAATTCGTAGGGCGCGCTAAGCCTAAAAGTCACGGGGAAATTGTGGGTTTATAAACACTGCTAGCTTATTATACTCGTATGCACCTAACTATGGAATTTCAACTATGATTTTGTAATCCCAAAATTAGATGGAAAATAATTGAATAATTATGAATGTCGTATTTTGCTTAAGGGGACTACAGGACCTAAATGTAAGTTTTATAATGCCTAAAAGTATATGATCCACTGCACTAAACAAAATCAGAAAAATATATGATATTCTTCAGGATATCTGCTAATTAGATAGTGTGTTGAAAACAAATACAACTAATTTGATACGATAGAAAAAAATCACGAAGATACCTCTAAAAAATTCTTATAACGATTAAAAACCATACTACTATGCATTAAATCATTCTGATTATTTGTCAGATTATTCTACAAATAACATACTAACGTAATAGTGTTTTAATTTTTTAATCCAATCAATATATTATTTGTAAATAGATAATTGCTTCGTATTTTGCAATTAATTACCAAGCAATTGCCGTTCTAGATGAAAAATTCCAGTTTTCAATAACAATAAACACATATATCTGACTAAAGCAATGTCTATGGAAAGAGGTTGGAGTTTCACAGACCCTTTGCACGTTGTTTGGATGTACTAATCTCAAAAAGTACTGGCTAGTTTTTTATCCCCTTTTCACCACTCGATAGAGTTTCTCTTGGAGACTATTTAGGTGTATATTATAGACATATAGTATGTATATTAGCTGAGCTACCGCGAGTAAAGTAAAGGAACTCAAGAAAATAGTTTAGTGTGAATCCGGACCCTAATTGCGTAACACAATATCAATCACAATCTATATCATTTTGAAGGATACAGCTAATCCATTGCTTCATGTGTTCGAAAAATTTGTCTGCCAACAACGTAAATAACGCAATGAATGTTGTGGAACTGTCAAAATGAAACCCATTCCTACTGTTAGTGTGTTACGTAATTACCCCGCTGGGCATCGCACACCAAAGGTGCACCGCACTTTTTTTGTTTTAGAATGTGATGCGCTGAGTAAAGGCTCCCACAGACAGGCGCGAGGCGACAGCGCTACACAAAGGCGCCACTCGTCGCGTGACGAGCGGCACCTTTGTGTCGCACTGTCGCGTCGTACCTGTCTGCGGGAGCCTTAAGACAACTTGCAAAAAATCTAAATAAATAATATTTGTATTCTGCAAATCAAAATGAGAAAAGGTACAATCAGTAGCAAAACTGTTGTTCTAGAAAAATATTATTTAGTAGGTAGTTACTGACTTTTTTAATATTAAATAATCTATGAATAAAACGAAAGGAAAAACTAAAAATTCTTAAAAAGTATTATTATATCTTGTCTTACTAACTGTACCAAACGTTGACAAAGTTTAAATTTCTACACAAAAAGAAACGTGGGACGAGTTGCAGAATGAAAATATTATTTATTTTGATTTTCTGCGTCGTCCTAAATGGGCCGTAGGTATGTAGGACGAGTTGATGAATTACTCTGTGTGCTTGGCTTAATACAACTAGGTACCTAATAAGGATAAATGCACAGCCTAATAAAAATGACCATAAGTACCTAGGTAGGCAGGCTCGTCGGTCCAGCCAAGGTCACTCCACCGTGATAATAGTCACGTATACAGCAAATGTCCTTCTTATTCCATGGTGTTTCCTTCTACGTTCATTACTATGCCACCGCAGGCGCAGTTCATACGGTCACGTACGAATTCTGCTCACGTTCAACTGTTTACTAAGTTTTATAGGAAAATTGTGCGTTTGTGAGATCTAATACGACGTTTGTTGGATCTTTGCCAGAGATTATTGTTGATGTTTTGTTTTTAAGCTATTGCAAGCTTTTATCGCGGGCTTTGAGCGCGGCGACCGAATCACGGAATTCCGTAACGAAAATAAAACCTAACACCCCCCACTCCGCCTACCATGTAGCTCGGCCGAGCGTTCGCTTAACGTGTATGTATATGGTACGACTGTACGAAGCTCGCACGGATCGAGACGAGCTGCTCCGAAATCGGACGAATACGTAAGCAGATTGAATAAGTTGATAAAAAATACTATGCAATAGCTTTACCGCGGCAGTCCCGGAGTGCCACACGCGTTTTTTTTTTTTTTTGAAAAGTGATGGACTGGATTACTCAAATATGAAGTAAATTTAAAGACAAACAACGCTATGACATATTCTGTAAAGTTTTGATCCACATTCAAGTGACCGAACTCATTTTCCAAGCCACTTATCTTTGCCAGCCATTTTGGCATTTTTCCTGTTGACAGCGATGCGGACGAATTTTTTGACGCCCTATGATTCTTTTCCTTCTTTCTTTTTTATTTTTATTTAGTTGTACATACTATTAATATTGTTTGTAGATTATGTAAGATATATTATGTTTAAATAAATTATTTTTACTTATCATTTATGTAAACCATAGCAAAATGTACTCTTCGTCAATGTTGGTTGGGTACTCATTTCAAAATGTAGGTTTTTATGAGAGAGAAGAAAGAAAGAAAGAAAATACATTTATTTAGCACAGACTACAAAGCACACAACAGAACATAGACAAGTAAAAAAGAAAAATAAATCAAATAAAAAATGCAAAGTACGTTGTGAGAACAAAGCCCTGTTTTGCAGCGTCAGGTTACTATCAGACTCTATCAGATTATACATTATTGAAACAACATTCGTATGAACGATGTATCTGGCGGCTTACTCTCTATGTCCGTCAACAAAGATACGGGCCCCTCCGAAAGTAATTAGAAACATTGGAGGGAACCCTACACCCGATTAATTAACCTTTTCGGACAGGTAAAGACACATCGGGAGTAGAGACTACTGTCACATCATGGTGTCATTCATTCTTAGGTCGGGCCCCAAACTAATCTTAAGTCCGTAGGTGATACGGAGTAGGAAACCCCCGTAAAATCGGCCGAAACTAAGGATATCGTGCTTAGACAGTAGACCCCCTGATTAGTTAATCGGAAGTTTGGATCCTAAACTCTGTCAAACAGCCCATAACACTGCTTGGACAGGCTTGGACAACGAGTATTTTAAACGTATACCCATTCTCATTCTCCAAAGCACAGATTGACATAACCTACACTAAGAAAATCTCAAAGATAATTCAATAAATACTAGTTCAGTACATATTAAAGATAGGTACACAATCACGTCAGTTGCGTCGTCACGCGATGGTGAGGTATTCACATTTCCCATGCTTTAATGACTATCATTATATTCTAGGCTCGTGGGAGGGGGGCATTTAGTTGTGACACGCGCGATGTTTTGTTGGCTAAGCCCTCTGCAAGCCAGAAAAAAATTGAGTGTTTTGCAAAATGTTAAAAGAAGACTTATACAAAAATATTTCATTAAAATAAAATAGTAGGTATAATGATAAAACAATCGTCAAACAGAGGTCAAAAAAATATTTTTCGTCGCATAAAGGCTCCCTCAAACAGGCGCTACGCGACAGCGCGACACAATAGCACCCCTCGAAGCGCGACACGCGGTGCCTTTGTGTTGCACTATCGCGCCGCGCCAGTGTGTACAAGCCTTAATTCTCAAAACTTTGAGCGTAAGTTATAATATTTTATGTATTGATAATAAAGGGAATTTAATCAACTAAACAAATATTTAAAAATTATTCCACTGAGCCTGTGCTTTTATTTTTTAATTTAATTAAAACTGCAAAATTACTTTTATTTTGGTGGTCATTTGATTCAACTAACATCAAACGCATCGCTGTTTTGAACCTTATTTGTTACCGCGATGCGCTACTGTCAGTTCCCAAAAAAAAATTAACTCGCCAGGCTTCATTGTCTCAGCTCTGTTCTGGTTAGTCAACACTGTACCCTAATTGCATGACACACTATCAATCAGAATCTGAATCATATTGAAGGATGTCGCTAATCGATTGCTTCATATCTTCGAAAAAATTGTGGACTCAACAACGTAAGAAACGCAATGAATGTTGTTGAACTGACAAAATGAAAGCCATTCGTATTGTAACTGTGTTACTCAATTACCCCGCTGTTCTGTCTATCAAGAGTTGCAGTGGTCGGGAAATGTGTGGCAGGCTTTATCCAAATTGCAAAAAAATACTGCCTTACAAGAATCAGCTTTGACTGGAAACTAAAGGATTCCTCTTTCAAATGCCGTGCGCCCGATGGGATTTCCCATCGTCAAAAATGACGAACTTCTGTACAAACTGTTATCCCCTATTTAACTCCAATAAAAGAGGAATTTTCAAAAAAACCTTCATTAGTGCTCACCTACGTTATAATAACGAACTCTTTTGCAAAATTTAATGCTTGTAAACCCAGCCGTTTAGGCTGTGCATTGTTTGTCAGTGAGTGAATGATATAAGAAAGAAAGAAAGAAAAAGTCTTTATTGGGACTCGCACAGGGTTATCACAAACTAAACTAAACAAAAGCATAAAAAAAACAAAGTCTTGTGGGTCTTGAGTTTAAAAAATAATCTTAAATAATACATCCGCCTGCACTTTCCTAGAGGGGATAGCCTAGTGGGTGGGGGTGACCTCCCCCCTATCAAAACCTAATGATGATTGTGTGCACATCTAGACTAATAGGTTGACGAGGAGTAATGAGCTGAATATTCATTATTAATGCAACTATGAGTGCCACAACATACTGTCTACCTTTTGCCCGCGACTTTGTCCGCGTGGAACTACCTACGAGTATTATACCAAAAGTAGCTTTTTATCAGTGCAACATTTTTTGTAATCAGCACTTTCAGAGATAACCACTTAAGGGGCCGTGCACGAGATCGACTGATTTTGATCAATTTTGTTCATTGTTTGTGAGAAAGAGAAAAAGATTTTAAGCAAAACTATATGTGATTTGAAAAGTCGACTTCTTTGTTTTACATGTGGCTGAAAGGGATTTTTCAAATAAGTTAAGTAATCATGGAAAATCACTAATATTCGCAGCGAGTTTTCCGAAAAATTACGCGAGACTGATGTTTAATCAACTTTTTACAAGAAACTACTTTTGATTTTGAACATTAAAAAATATTATCATCATTATTATATGGTCTATTTGCACGTGGCTCGACCACTTTTTTCCATTTTCATTCAAAATATAGCAGAAAAAAAAAAAAAAAAAATTTTTCCTATTACTTAGCAAAACATTTCAAGAAATTTAAAAATCACAAATTAGTCCAGCTATCTTTGAAATAAAATCAAAATTGTATCTTATGATAAAACAATATCTTCAATAAGTAAATCAATGGCGAAATAAACTATATTTTCGAGAGCGCGAACGTGATGAAACTATTAACTGATGCTGTCACTGACACGAATGGTTTAGCGCCATGAAAACTGTATTTTTATAATCATACAGACTTAATGTTTCAACTATTTCCAGCTTTCTAACAATTAGATAAGAAATTGAGAAAAATGGGCTTTTTTCGTGCACGGAGCCTTAAAAGCAAGCCATCAATTTTACATCTTCATAATGTTAGTTTCGATTATGAAAACTTTAAATGGATTTACCTACTTTTATTTCATTAACCAATAGTGCCGTGAATTTTTTTAATGTACTGTGATATCCGCGGGAAATATTTTATACTACCTAGGTACCTACCTACATCCCTACCTAAATGCACTCTTATCTCACTTCACACTTTACTCAACCAATTATCACGAATAAACTGATTTAAGACATTTTCCTTCCTGTTTTTCGCTCCACGAAATAAACAGCACAACACTTAGTTTATTCAAAAACAAATGATTGAAATACCAGATAACACAATAAACTCACTATCTATAACACAATAAACTCACTATCTACTTAACACACCAACTTGTGACGCAAATTATTCCACAGTCTCTTTTGTTTCACATATTTTAATCACCAACATCGTTTAAAAAACTAATTGTTCGCTCTCACAATAAAAACTATGTGGTATCTTCATTACGCGGAACAAAAAGCGATCAATTTTCATGATTTATAAAACTATACTAAGGCCACCAAGAGTAGTACGATGCTAAGAACTTACGTACCTATAATTACGTTGTTTACCTTATAAATGAATCAAAAATGCTTGTCAAACTGCTCACGTTTACGCAGCTGCAAACTTCACTATAACAGCTACATGTTGCTTCTGCTCGCCTGGTACATTTTCGTATGCACTATTGATGCTAGGTATAGCTATGGATATAAAATTGCGCTATGGATGTATAGATAGTACTTATGACCTAGTACTCTCTCGTACCGTACGCATGCCTTGTGCTCCCCTATCTATCCCCTAAGCAAAACTGTAGGGTTGCTTTTTAGAGGTCGATTTGTCAAGTTATAATGCACATAAAGAAGAAAGGAAACTGTTAAAGAAGTAAGGTCTCGAATAAAGAAAGCTTATTTCGTTACTAATAACACCAGAAGTTAACTGAAAGACTTTTACCACAAATTAACAACACGGAATAATGCGTGAATAAGATGTGGACATACATTAAAGGCTCCTACAAACAGGCGCGATACGCGACGCGAATCGTGCGGGACGCAAAGGCACCGCTCGTCGCGCGGCGAGCGGCGCCTTTGTGCTGCGCTGTCGCGTCGTGCTTGTCTGCGGGATCCTTAATTTCTTCATTTTATTATTCTGCGTACAACGTGACACGTTGCAATGGAGAGCTACTAGGAACATAACTGAATCCCGTTATGACAACCAAGGGTCGCCTTTTCATGAATTAATCATTATCTTCGTTTCTACGATACCCATGATTACAGCTGTTCATGATAGATAAGGTAGATTCGATTAGATTAGCCATAAATAAATAATCAGTATACAAAAACTTATCTGCCCATTCCCTTAGAGAGTTAGTATAATGAATATAGCATATTAGTGGTAGTAGTAGTTATTATTATTATATTAGTGGGTCGTAGCATTATGCTGAGCGATTGCCGTTTTGCGTGAATGTGACGCATATTTTTCCCCATGTCGTTATTTTTTGTATTTGTGTGTTTTTTCTTTGCGTCATGTTTTCCGCAAATAAATGTATTTTCTTTCTTTTATTTCTAATATAATAATAATTATATAAGTAGAAGTAACATTCCTTCTACCGTTTTTGCTCCAGGTATTGTACCTACCTGCCGGGGTCGCGGATTGTTCGAAAGAGTTACCGTGGCCCTGGCGCACAGACAACTGAAGGAACACGGGTGGGTTTTAGTCAGTAAGAGTCTGACACGCGCTTCCGCTCCGCCCAGAGCGGGAGGGGTCATTTGATGATTTCACACCCAAAAAAAAAATATATGTATATTGAACCTGCATGTACAAAAATACTCTTATTAACACATATGTGTTAAAAGGAGTAGTTTTTGAGAAATGTGAGGGAATAGTTTTTGTACCAGCCTCGGGAGTCGTTTAGGCTGCCCTCCCACCAAAGGTTCCGCACTAAACTGTTTTTCAACTCCCATGACATAACCCGTGGTAGCTAAGCTACTACGCAGCCTACATGTATATATCAATAGATCAATAAAAAAACCAATACAGAGCTCTTTCTAGATAAAGCTTACTGGAAAAAAATCGTATAGACAGCAAAGCGGTGAAACTAAGCTTAATTATATGTCTATTTCTATCAGAGGTAAGTGGTGTAACGGAGCGGGTAAGATGTGCTATAAAGATGCACTTTGCGCGTAAGCCTTTCTCAGTAAAGCAAGTTAGGTTACAACTGTGACACACTTTTTTTAAGCCAAGCGTGTGAATCGCGCTAACCCATTCGACTAACCAGAGAAGTAGGTTGTCTCACGATACCGCGAGCGAAGCGAGCCGTCTCTTGACACATATGAGTAGAGCATGCTTACTGCTTTCCAAACTACTGTGACGAACACTTCTTTCGAATGTCCGAATAAAGTGCGCTTACCCTAGAGACGCAATCCCACTCTCAAATCGACGGAGCGAAACGAGCTCACCTACCCCACAAGTGAGCAGAGAGCGCTATCACTTGAGAAGAGCAAGCGAAGCGAGAACTCTCACAAGAAAAGCGAGTTTAGCGAACTTACTTTAAAGATAGGGTTGTCATCTCTAAAATTTAGCAACCAGGACAAAACGCCTGAAAACCCCGGATTTTAGAGCCCAGACCCCGGGCATGTCAACAGGTTTTTTAAACATAGTCAGGTTAATAAAAAAACTTTTCGACAAGAAATAAAAACAACCGACTTTAAAAAAAAACACAAAAGTCGTGAAAAATAACTTTAGTTTCGGAAGTCGGTGGCCAAAAACGAAAATACACAACCAAAGACACCGACTTCCAAAATGAAAGTTATTTTTCACGTTTTTTCGTGTTTTTTTTTGGAAATCTGTTGTTTTTATGTTTTGTAAAAAGTTTTTATTTTTTAATTTTTGTTGTAGTACCTACCCCACACACATTCGTATACCAATACTTGATATGTAAATAACCGTGATAGGAACTTATTAAAAGATCATAAATATAAACTAAGTGGAAAAAATACGCATTATTAAGGATAACTCAAAAACTACTGGTCAGTACTTGATCAAATTTAAATGGGACCACATGTGAAGCACCAGCTTTCAAATAAAAAAGAATCATCCAAATCGGTTCACCCAGAGAATAATGTAGAAATAAAACATTTAAAAAAGAAATTAAAAAAGTAAAAGATTATGAGGTCGGTTAAAAATAAAGTCGAATTGAGAACCTCCTCCTTTTTTTAAAGTTGGTTAAAAACAGTTGAAAATATCATAAATCACCTTTTTATTTATTTCCAGGCCTTAAAATTAAATTTATTCATCTTATATCATCATTTTAAATGTACCTAACCAAACAGAATCTTATTACAGTTTGTTAGAAATTGTTTTAACAATCAGTTAGATTTTTTTTATTCTTAGAATAAAACACAATTTATTAATATACTCTGTTATGAAAACAAAACCTTATTAAAATATTAAACCTTACAAAAGTCTATTAATTTTTTAAACAAAAATCTTAAAAAGTACTGAGACCATTTTAGTATTCAGTCTTACAATTTTTGAGGTAAATCTTTTAACTCAATAATAATTATCTACATTAAATTTTTAAACCCGGACTACAAATGACAAACACACTGCTGAATTTTAAACAGCCATCTTGTAAAAACGGTGCGTAGTTTAAATAAAATTCATTTATTTAAATGAAAGAAGACTTTCATATATATTGTTCTTGGATAACTGTCAACACTTGGCGGCGTCCGCTCTGGGCCGCCGAGTGATGGCAGCTGATTCTATTCGCCGTGTAGCGCTCTCAGTTCACGAGACGGGCCACCTTACGCATGCGCCGACTCACGAAATAGCTAGGGGATGAGGCTCATAGTATTATATTTTTATATGTTACAATACCTTCCTTGTTTCATGCAAATATCAACTTTAGCAAACTATAAATGAAGCCTATAGTCCTAGTGACCATTGAACGAATACTCGTTCAATGGTCACTGTTTATACAAACAAACCTGTTATTATTGTAAGATTGCCAAGCAATACAATTACAAAATATGTATTACTAGCTGACCCGACAGACGTTGTCCTGTCCAATTCTCAATAATTCTTACAAAAATCTCATGTTAAAAAGTCGTTTAATTATTCCGAATTTGAAAATTATCTGAGAAACCTTTCCAATATTTTAAAATAAAAAAAAAACAAATTTGTCTAGCGGTTCTCAAGTAATGCGCTTGCCAACAAACAGCCTTTCATTTTTATTTATATACATAGGTTAATGCATTAGCTCTATTCCCATCCAATACCAAGAGCTAATACCATTTGGTATTAGTTTATTTCCGAATTTATTTTCTATTCCCAACGAGTACCACATTTTAAAACCAATACTAAAACAAGTTTGAAGAAATCAGATACAGTCAGGTTCAGTAAAATTAAAATGCTTTGAGTGACGAACTAAGTTTCCGAAAACATAATAAATGTTCCCGAAAATCCTAACCCTAGACGGTCGACGTCAGTGGCATCCCGAGGTTCGGTTGGTTAGGTTCCTTTAAACCCTTTAGACAGAAATAGGAGCCCCGCGAAGCGGGGCTCCGTCGACCAGCTTATTAACCCTAACCCTATATTCAGATTACCCTAGATTTCGGTAAAACGCAATTTAAATAAAACTTTGTGTAGCTGAGTGTACAAAACGTCACGCTTTGGTATTCGTCAGTAATAGATTTTTTATTTAAAAAAATGTGGTACTCGTTGGGAACAGAAAATAAATTCGGAAATAAACTAATACCAAATGGTATTAGCTCTTGGTATTGGATGGGAATAGATCATGCATTACAAGTAAACTAAAAGAATAATTGATATATTTGAGTAGCCAAGATGACTGTTTTTTGTTTTAAATAAAAGCAGAATCGAAAATAAATCCAGATCGTGATCTATCACGAATCCTTTTTAATGTATAACAAATACACACAATATTTTTCGGGTTCGTTAGGTACTTCAAATTTATATATACATATAGGGTCAAATTAAATAAGCTAGCGAAACTCCGCAGACGTGATGGGTATCGATGTTTAAAAATGATTTAAAAAAAGGTTTCTTTTGTGGCGTCCGCTTCGGGTTCACAATGAACAGTTTTGCGACTTTCTTTACATAACCCGCGGTAGCTCAGCTAATATACATACTATATGTATATAACATACACCTTAATATTCTCCAAGAGAAACTCTGTCGAGTGGTGAAAAAAGTAAAAAAAACTAGCCAGTACTTTTTGAGATTAATACATCCAAACAGCGTGCATAGACTCTGTGAAACTTCCACCTCTTTCTATAGACATTGCTTTAGTCAGGTAAATGTTATGTTTATTTTTATTGAAATCTGGCATTTTTTGTCTAGAACGACAATTCTTTGTTGGGATTCGTGCGGTAAACTTTATGGAGGTAGCCTGTTGTTTTTCATCAGCGCGGTAATTGCGTAAATGATAAATGATTTTATTTCTGTAAGTAGGTTTGTACAAACACTTTTCGAATCATATTTTATAACTAGATGAGGTCGACGTTTCCTATCTGACTACTCTGAGAAAAAAGACCGAAACATCTAACAGAAGGAATAGCTTTCATTTTGACAGTTCAACAACAATCATTGCGGTATTTACGTTGTTGCGAAAACAAATTTTTCGAACATATGAAGCGATGGATTAGTAATAGGCATCCAAATGATTCAGATTGTGATTGTGTTACACAATTAGGGTGCGGATAAAAACCTACTTCATGGATTTTCTATTAAAATTCCAATAGGTACAGTCACGGGGAAATTATGGATACCTATGTGAACACTTGCACACATAATATTACGTAATTGATGACATGTTGACTATCATTTTGTTATCATGTAGATCTATTAGGTGGTATATTATTTAATATTTAAGCCTTTAGCTGCCTCGGCTTCACATATAACCAAAGACGTGTCAGCCCCGATAGCACAGCCTTAGATAAAAAAATTGTATACATCTATACATTCTCTGAGAAACAATCTATCTATTGGTGAATATATCGCTCATTTGGAGAAACATCGACGTAACTGCTGCTTTAATTTTTTTTTTTTGTAAGAGAGTGATATAAAGCTTTTTTTTTGTAATCTGTTACCGTCGTTTTGAAATGTTGATAAATCCCAAAACCATATTAAATATTTCAAACTAAATATTTCACGCCTCTGCTCCTCTGAAAATTTTTTCGAGCACAATATATATCGACAACCCATTTTTGGGAAAATTACATTTACGTCGATGTTTCTCCAAATGAGCGATATGTAAATATTATTAATTCACTACGCATAGCTAATGAGGCAGAATTGATTTTCTGTTGTAATGGCCGTCTAGCGGACCACCTGGGGCCTGACTGGTGAAAATCTATAATGAACTTCCAAACCAACAGACGCGACGGGCTGACCTAATAGTAGCTACTTAAGCAGCCTATTAACCTTTCCCAACAATTACTTACATAAATGACTATTAGTGCACGTCTCCATTAATTATAATTATTATATAATTTTACATACATAACTCGCTGTTGAATAACAAAAATTGAAGGCCATAATGATGGCAACGTAACCCATAACTCCTTCATAAAAAACCGCGTAGGAGAAGTATACCATGACTTCAACCTACCCAAATGTCCTTTCTTTGGTATTGTTCGTCGAATCGTTGAGCTCCTTAAGTTTTGAGTTGAGCTGCACGATTACTGACAAATGCGTGCACTGACTGGACAGGCCCACTCATTCTGTGTGGTATTTTTTCCTCAAAATTACCATTTCAGACTCAAATCTACATGGTCTTCACATGATTTGACCAAGATTATGTCTGGACTTTAAAAGAGACTGTGACCACTGAGTTTGTTTCGGCCTTTCTTCTCAGAGTAGTCAGATAGGAAGCGCCGACCTCATCTAGTTTTAAAATATGATTGACGTGTAAAAGTGTTTGTACAAAGCTACTTACAGAAATAAAATCATTTATCATTTAACCCAGTTTATAGAATAAATATGATTCCTACGTGGGCTGTTGTGTATATGGGATTCTTACATTATGTATGTAATCAATTACTCAAGTAATTATACAATAGCAGGTAAATAGTATTTGTCGACCGAGCCGACCTCATCTAGTTTTTAAGATATTTTGGACGTGTAGTGTTTGTTCAAACCTACTTACAGAAATAAAATCATTTATCATTTTATGTAGTTGGCATGCTCGCCCAACCGTTTATATATTAAAAGTCTGATTTGTTTATAGTTTTCTGTTTAGTACAATAAATACTATATAGAATATAATAATTTAAAATATATGTATATTATGTATATACCGCAAAGTAATAAATCTGATATTTAATGTGAAGTGTTTTTATATATGTTATTTTTTAAGAAATATTTAAAAATATAATTTTGGTAATTGATAGATTTATTTTACTTATACCTTAATAATATGTTTAATATTTAGGTAAATGTTTTATATTTTGTACATTCTAATATTTAAAAATGTAATTTATATAATATGAATATTATTGAAATAAACGAGATAATAATTACTCACCCAGACATTTCTTTGGGGTACTGCGCGATTGTATTGATTTTTTGAACAGCGTCTGTTTTAAGGGTAGGGTTTCGTTTAGTGATGGGCTTCCTCCAATACTACGTTCGGATATTGAATTCAAGTAGAAAGGCAGCCGAATAGTTAGATTTTTATTTAAAATGGTGGAGTTTTGCTAACTAAATTAATTTGACCCAGCAGAAGTGCAACACCATAGTGTGGCTGATGGTGATGATGATTGACTATTTATTACTTATATTTCAATTTAAAAAATAAGTGAGTTCATTTTGACTAACTCAATTTTATATGCGATGACAGAATCTAAGCTGTACAGGAGAATAGGACAGCAAACAAAATCGAAAAACTATCTTTGTGATTTTAATTTTAATTTATTTTCAACCCTTTTTATTATATGTTTGGAATCATCTCTTCAAGTTCTTTATTGTGATACCCCCGTAGTCATTTCACTAATATTTTTTCTTTACTTATTGACCTCTAAATCCGCCTTTTTGATTTCTTAAAAACAAAACTTAGTCTATAACCATCACACGACCTAGACAATACTGTTAACATGCTTCGAGGGTATAAAGAATCCTACATACAAAGATACGCGTGAAAAACATAACCGTGCTGTCACGCAGTCGGGTAAAAAAAAGAAAAGTGACTCACAAACTCATTGACTGACTCATCACCATCCAGCCCAAACCTGATTACACTTTAAAAAACTAGGCACCTGAATACTACTTATTTTTTTTTTTCTATAAACCGTCTGTTAATATAAAACAAAAATATTCAGTCGCATGCTGGAGCAGCTACGGGTAAAACAACCATACAGTTTAATAGCAATCAGCATCGGCAACGTGGCGAGACCAGGGGGTCGAACTCGACTCTTTTTTCGTTGATTGGTGGCATACAGGAACAGATAGCAATAATATTAGTGAAAAGAGAGTCGGGAGGCTTTTGTCCTGCAGTGGAACACAAAAAGCTAAAATAATTAGTTCGACACAAGTATTCGCTTGAATATTCGGATGAACGTTCTTCCCATCTCTATTTCTTTCCTCGGCCTCCGATACACTCGTGAAGTCTAAGCATGCGTCTAGTGGCAGGGTGGGCGCACTCTCTTCTTCGTTAGTCCAACGTTCAGTTTCATCAACAGCGGAACAGGGAACGGTTCCCCGCGTTTTTTAAAACTCTCACTAAACTAATATTCGGCTTTAAATAACAAAAATCGGTCGTTTGATTAGAAAAACGCTGTAACACCGTGCGCTGTTTTTTACAATTTGTATCTAGGTCGGAACAGAGCGGTTCTCCGACTTGGTCATAATTCTCAAATATTACTTTAAGAATTAGAATCTCGGTCCGTATAAATCTAAATGAAATCGATTTTTGTAGCTACGTGCTCAGTGCGGTGAATTTTCTCGGACTCGTCTACGCATACTATGCTCCTTGCGTCTAGCAACAATAATAAAACACTAATTTGACTAATATCCGCTTTTAACTGAAAAAATCGGTTGGTTGTAGAAGAAAGTTTTTTTTTCTTACTGGGATTATTGTCCCAGTTAAAAACCTTCGGAACTTCGGATTTCCCTCTATTGCGGGAAAAATCCGAATCAATAAGAGTTACGGGCAACGATCTGAGGACTAACTTATGCTCTATTTCGATGCAAAAAATAGCCATATTTCATTTAGCCAAAATAGTTTTCATGACCAAAGAGTTATGTAATGTTTCCTAAGACAGTTTCCTCGTATCTATTATTTGGATTTCCCCCTTCTGTGCCAGTTAAAAAACACTCTGTATAGTGCGGTTTTTTTTAATTTAAAATCTCGGTAGGTATAAATCTATATTAAATCGGTTATCGTTAATTACGTGATCAGTGCATTTGTAGCGGCATCTACAACGCCACATGCGAACTACGCGTCAGACTGACGTCACGCAAAATCCTGCATCGCGCAGGTCTCCGGGGGGGAGTGATGTAGCGGCATCTACAACGCCACATGCGAGCTACGCGTCAGACTGACGTCACGCAAAATCCTGCATCGCGCAATCAGAGTTTACCGCGCAACTAGCATATATACAACATCCCGACATCAACCGTCGGGCAGTTGCCCACCAGACACAACATCCGTCTGGTCGGAGGATCCTCCCTTTTCTATAGAGTATGAGTGAACTTTACACCCTGTTCCTCATACCTCTATACTGGTGACCCCGAACATGAACGTCAGCGCAGCCTTCGTGCAAGTACATCAGCGTGACGTCATCATCACTTCCTTCAAGCTTTCGAGCGGCGAGTCACACAGCCAGCCAGCACCCACGGCTTCAACGGGTATCCTGACCACCAGCATGCAGCGACCGCGCATACCTGGTCATCACCCTCAGCCTCATCAGCAACCTTGGCACAGCACACTGCACTCTCGGCCGGTCCACAAGCAGACCCTTCAAACCCTCTCCTGGTCGACGCCAGCAGTCAGCCACAACTTGGCGCTGTACCACATCCGACGCACTGGAGCATAACGCAGCGCCACCCCGACTCACTGGGGAATCTTCGCAGACAGTTCCGACTCACCGCGAACTATGCGACACCCGGTTCCGACTCACTGGAACCTCAACTGGCCCTGGCAAGCATCGCAAGATACAAGACTCAGCCCACTATCGACCTCCGGTCTCCGGGGGGGAGTGATGTAGCGGCATCTACAACGCCACATGCGAACTACGCGTCAGACTGACGTCACGCAAAATCCTGCATCGCGCAATCAGAGTTTACCGCGCAACTAGCATATATACAACATCCCGACATCAATCGTCGGGCAGTTGCCCACCAGACACGACACCCGTCTGGTCGGAGGATCCTCCCTTTTCTATGGAGGTTTGAGCGAACTTTACACCCTGTTCCTCATACCTCTATACATTTTCTTAGGGACGTTCACGAATGCGGTGGGGGTTAAGTGGGGGGACTAGGAATTCAGCTGTGTAGACATGATTATTGAAAAAATTGTGCTATTAGGAAAAACAATTGGGAACTTCGCGATTAAATTGGGTGAATAAAATCTATAATGTGGTCATTGGGTAAATAGAGGTATGAGGAACAGGGTGTAAAGTTCACTCATACTCTGCAGGTACATGTTTAAACCTATCGTGAATATTTTTACCAACTAATGCCCACTTGCGCGTTTATAGGTGTTAACAGTGTTAACACTCGGAGTTAACGGCTAACTCAGGATTAGTCAAATAATTCATCTTGCGCCACCAAGACTTAGATGTAAACCTAGGGTTAAACTTTATATTAAACCCACCGATGTGGGAGAGTTAAGTCGTTTATCTCTGGGTTAGTATTAGTGATGTCAAAATAAATTGCCGTTAAGAGGTACCGCCAAGCAGTGGTAGCCAAGTGGTATCGGCCCTGACTTACGAATTGTAGGACGCGAGTTCGAACTCAGGCAGGCACTTTACTTTGTGTATTTAATTTCATCACCACTGCTCTCAAAATGGTGAAGGAAAACATCGTGAGGAAACCGGCATATCCTAGAATCAAAATATTCGAAGACATGTGACATCTACCAACCCGTACTGGGCCCGCGTAGTGGATCACGGCCCACTCCCTCTCACAGAGCGGAGGCCTGTGTCCCAGCAGTGGGAACGTTATAGGCTGATTATGTAGGTACCGCAGATAACTTATTTTTTATTTTATATTGTTCGACGTTATAGTAAATGATATTACCATATCAGCAGGCAATATATTCATGAACTCATATAAAACGTTATACATCATCAGCATCTCATCCTCACAGCGATGCGGAGGAAATTATCGTTTTATTTTTCCATGTTTTAGTTTGTTAATAGTTTTAATCAGGTTAAGTTCAGGTTATTTTAATTTTAATAGTATATAAAAATAAACACAAATTATTAGAACTTGCAACATATTTTTTCATATCTGACGTTATCGTCAATCAATAAACTAAACCTCCATGGAGACCACATACAATACGAATAAAATGAAATGTCGTGTTATAAAGACAAGAAAGTACCTATTACGTATCGTAATGTATTGTGAAAGACAATAATAAATAATAACAGTACCTTTTGGTATTAAGATTTAAACGTTTGATGTCAGGATTATAAGCATTAATCAAAGTTACAGTAAAACGTTTAAAAATGGGTGTTTCTCAATGGCCCTAGTATGGACCTTGAGGAACCCCTTTCATTTAATAAGTAAACGAATCAGTGGGGTCAGCGTAAAAGAAACTTTGAATGAAAATAAGCTACAAAGGTAATGCCCTATCTTCTTCATTTCCTCATATGTATAATATAATATATCCGTGCAAAACATTTTCAAGACATGGGTACTTATAAAAATTCCGATCATTGTTTGTTCATTTATTTTTGTTCGGATTACATAAAGGGCATTCACATTGCAATTCCGTTTTAGGTTTCATCGATAGAACTGCGATGTTCCCATCAAAAACACAATAATGCCATGTTAACTACCCCGGTGTTACTTTTAAGTGGCGCAACGCGTAATAAGCGTTAACATGTTAATTAATTAACACCGAGTTTACAAACTCTACATTTATTCATGGGCCTTGCATAACTATCAGTCGGTTAATTAACTCGCGGTCTCTATTCATTTTCATTCTAGAATTTGCGGTGAGTCTAGGCATGCGCAGTAGAGCTACCGGCAGGGCGGGCGAGGAGATACAGGCTCTATATAAGCCCGACGCTGCTGGTCAGAGCTCAGTGCTCGGCACGATGCTGCATGGGGCCTCTTGAGCACCCTTGCACATCGTGTCGAGAAATAAAGTTGATGTTTCAAGGCATTACTGCTAGTGCCCGGTACCTTTATCCGTGTGCGTTAGACCCCCTAGGCAGTGTTTTTACTCTGTATATCTGTATAATAATAGAATACCTATTATTAACTTAAACTACTCATTAATAATAAATAATTTAATATGCTTCAATAAAGTAAAATTGTATCAATCGCGTATTAATTAATGCTGTTGCCTATTTCTTTGCCTAAATATAAGTTTTTAATTATTTATTTTACTATTGTAAATAATGCCTTACCGGTAGCCTAGGCAGAGTAACTGTAGGTCGATAAACAGGTTCAAATTAAATCAGTTGGAGAATTTTCGCAGATTTATATTTAAAAAACAAAAACATAATAGAAAAACGTAGTATGAAGATTGTTCATTAGAAGGTTCCAAACAGGCGCGAGTCACCTCGAAGGTGTAAGGTTAGGTATATTTAATAAACATTAAGGTAAATAATAAAAAAAATACCTTACTTACGACTTGTTTTTTTAGGTATACAGAATGATTTTTTTAACTGGGACGATATGGGGAAATCTGAGAAACCATAGGAGATACAGGGAAACATTCTTAGGATCATTACTTGACTCTTTTTTCATGAAATTGTTTTGATTTACTCAATTTTGGCCAAGAGCTGTCCATAAAAATTTGTAAAATTTGCCATTTTGTTTATAATGTTCGATTCACTTTAATTTTACGATCATTTAATTGACAAATGGTACTTGACCAAACTATTTTACACTAACTTCTGCCAGCGACTTTGTCCGCGTGAAGTTTGTGGTTCCCCCGACCACCCCCTCGTCGCATCGCATCGCCTGCCCGCGTTATTGCTGCGTTTTCACTTAGCGTTCTGACTTTTTTTCTTTTTGCTCGGCTCCTAAGGGTCTTAGCGTGATGTTAAATAGCCTATATAGGTATAGCCTTCTTCAAGAATTGGGCTATCAAATGCAAAAATATTTTTTGAAATCCGACTGGTTGTTCCCCTACATACAAATTAACAAACAAATACCTCTTTATAATATTATTAATATACACAAGCGTGCCAAAAAATCGGCCCATCCCGTGCTTTTAATTTGAGAGACGATATCTCAAAAATCCTAATGAATATAATTTATATTGTGTGAAGGTAGGTAAGGTACAGTCTATTTGCACATACACTATATTTGGATAAAAGCAATATTCTTGACAAGATCGACTCAATTCTTCAGATGTCCTCATCGCTCACTTTTGCTCGGATAAAGTACGTGACTTTTTTTGCTAATGAAATTGGCAAAAGAATGATTTTGTTTATTTCTGTTCGTTTAATGAAAATTTAACTAGATTTTTTAAACGGACTTCTTTTTTTTTTTTTGGTAGGGCCACTCGCAGTTTTGACCACTGGGGGTCGTGGCTGCTTAACCGGTCTGTCCTGTGGTTGCCTTTCGGATTTTACTCTAAAGGGCCTCCAGCCAGGAGCGAAAAAATTTAATACTAAACTTATACGTTAGATGACCGCACGCTAAGGGCACCCCCTGTGGGGTACGGACCTCGGCCTAGGGCGTCATCGGGAGAGGGCAGCGCGATATTGGGGACGGGCTGGATCGAAAGGTTAATATCATGATTATTAATCGGGGAATTTAAAGCTACAGGCTCAGCTACGGCGCGGGCTGAGGCCTCATCGGACTGGGGACGGGGGGAACGGATGCGGGGGGGTCGTCGCGTGGGACCTCGTCGGCGAGGTCGGAACGATGGCGGTCTGTGTTTGTGCACTGTACTGGTGGCCCTACTGCTCTTCTGGAGGAGGGTTATGGGGTCATCGGGGTCGACTAGGACATGCCGGGGACGGCGGGTATGACTGATTCGGGAGGGGACATAACTGGCGGCCGCGACAACCAGAGGGTTGCGGTGAGTGGCGGCGGAGTCGAAGAAACGCTTGGATAGGCGTTTCATGAACTGACTGATGGTCGGGATTTTAAGGTCGAGATGGAGACTTTCATTCCGAACGAACCAAGGGGCACCGGTCGCCCTGCGGAGGAACCGGTTTTGGAGGGTCTGCATCCTATGGATGTGATGGGGCTTCGCTTGTGCGAATACTACGCTCGCATAGGTCATGATGGGGCGAATGCACGCTGTGTAAATGCGCAATTTGCACCTAAGTGACAATTTGCTGCGTGCATTCAGGACGGAGTGGAGCCTACCGAGAGCGAAAGCGGCGCGCGAGCGCGCCTGCTTTATGTGCTCCGAGAAGGAGAGGTGCTGGTCTAGGACGACGCCCAAGTATTTGGCTCGCTTCTCCCAAGGGATAGGCTTGCCGTACATGGTCAGCGGACGGGTAAACGGACTTCAAAAAAAGGAGGTTCTTTATTCGAACCCCCTTGTTTGTAAGTTCGTGATTTTTTAATAAACTTATAAATCAGTTTTGATGGATCTTTAACTAACGTAATCTACATACTTTCAGGACGGTCTTAGTATACAATATTTTAGGTTATTGTTAGTAAAACTTGTTGAATTATATTGTTTCAAATCAAAGAGCACGGGGTGGGTCGATTTTATTGCAAACCAGTGTAGATGAAAAAAGAGCTAATGATTCCTAAGACAGATTCTCTGTATATCTTAATGATACGGATTATCCCATACTGTCCCAGTTTAAAACACTCTGTATATGACAATGAGACTAGGTAGGTATTTATATTATGACTGCACTAAATGTACTACACGTTTTACGCCTTAAGGCTCCTGCAAACAGGCGTGACAAGCGACCCGAATCGCGCGCGACACAAGGTAGATTTTTCACGCGACACAAGGGAAAAAGATTTTTCGTATTTTATATGTATACTTAAAGTTGTAGAAAAATCTTTTGGCTGTTCTATTTGTATCTGGCTGGTTCGGTTACCATTTAAATAGATGACATTTGTAAAAAGAAAACTAAAAAGTAAAACCGATTTCCCGCCATTTTTCTATTGTTTTCTGTCCAATACAATGACTAAATCTAATCTCTTGATACATTTTGTAGTCTTATGACAAAAAAGGGAAAACGCGATACAAGCTGCGAAAAATATATGTGATGTTTGTGGACTTAACGTAGAGTCTGTAAGAGAAGCATACAGTTGGTTCAAGCGTTTTCAGTCCGGGAATTTTAATGTCAAAGATGCAGCTCGGTCTGCGGGGTAATTGCGTAAGATACTAACAGTAGGAACGGCTTTCATTTTGACAGTTCAACAATATTCATTGCGTTATTAGCGTGGTTGAGCAGACACATTTTTCGAACATATGAAGCAATGGATTAGCAATAGGCTTCAAAATGATTCGGATTGTGATTGACAGTGTGTCACGCAATTAGGGTGCTGGTCGGCCTGTTACGGATAAAGTCGCTGCCATTTTTGAAAAAGTGGAGCAAGATATTATTAGTTACGACATAGCTGCAAAGTTAGGGGTTGATCACAAAACAGTTCTGACTCATTTGAAAAAATCTGG
Organism: Dryobotodes eremita; assembly: GCA_917490735.1. Lineage (NCBI taxonomy): Eukaryota > Metazoa > Arthropoda > Insecta > Lepidoptera > Noctuidae > Dryobotodes > Dryobotodes eremita. The sequence goes on along the minus strand of OU823241.1, from coordinate 28,574,264 downwards.
GTATACAAAAAAGCCCGATATTTGGGTGTCACACGAGCTCTTAGACTTGAATTTGTATATGAAATACGAAAAAACTTTTAGAATAGAATACTCTTTATTATGTACACCATAAAAATTGCAGATATAAATGTAGACATTTTACACAGGGTGACACAATGGGCGGTCTTATCGCTGAAAGCGTCTTTTCATCGACCTAATATTAATATTATCTTAAGATTATTTCAGATGTATGCTGTTTAGTTATATTATGCTACTGTGAATGATCTTTTTCAGGGAACTAAGTAAGTATAAAACACAGACACACATAAAGGCTCCCACAGACAGGCGCGACGCGACAGCGCGACAAAAAGGCGCCGCTCATCGCGCGACAGGCGGTACCTTTGTGTCGCGCGCGATTCGCGTCGCGTGTCGCGCCTGTTTGTAGGAGCCTTAACAGACACATGAGCTGCTTTGTCTCTGCGCAGTAACGCTTACCTCACAGATTTCTTTTTTGCCATCAACATAATTCAATAAACGTGGTGACTGCCTTTATGGTATATTGGTCGCAAACGCTACTGAGGTCTTGGGTTCGATTCCTAGGTCGGGCAAAATATTAAGGATGGTTTCCACCAAACGGCTCGCGTCGCATCAGATCGGAACGGATTTTACAATCTTTAAACGATATTAAATCGTGTACGCAGTATTTAAAGTCTATATTACCAAGCCGCGTCCAGCAGCTTGACCGCGGGCGTCTTCCACAACACGCGATCGTAGACGAAAGTGTGCTACGAAGCGCGATCGACTCCGTTGGCCTGTTGTCGTATCTGATCACACATTAATCCGAATTAGAACACCTCAACACGGTAGGAATGAAACTATTTGACTAGGCGCAGAAACGGATACTTTCGCAAGCGACGACAGTACGAGCAGCTGTCGCCGCATCCGTTCGTATCCTTTCCGATCCAATGTGATGCGAGCCGTTTGGTGGAACTCATCCTTTATTGAGTTTTTCCTTCAGGAATTTCTCGGTAGTAGTCCGGAGTCTGTATTTGTGTCCGGTTGATAGCAATAGGCTCGCCCCCTATTAGGTACATGAGACTTAAATATACCTGGAGAAGATATATATACATAGGTACGCCTCTATCGAATCCTTCGGGGATTGCAGTCGTGACTTTATGTTATGTTATAAAAAAATTGATACCTAAGCATTGTTTACCCTCTCAATTGAGCCTAGGGCACATACTGCACATTTCAAGCGTGCGCCTGTGTCCTGTAAAGGGGGAGCAGGGAGAGGTAAACCCTATATAAGCCGCTGCAGCTCAGACCTTCAGGACTCCCGAGTAAGCTGCACACAGGTTACACGCGGCTTACTCGAAACAACTGAACTCTACATCACTTACACGCATCCGTTCGCGTAGCGTGTGCTAAGTTAATATAGGCACGTTACGCGGACGTACCACAGACACTCACGTCTACACAAGCGTCTAAACTCACACGCGAATGCGCCGCGCGGGCAGCGATTCGCGTAGACACTGAGCGGTGTTACACACACTACAATACCGCTCACACACACACGACGACTCCTTAGCCCGGACCGTAACCGGCTAGCTCTGGAAGCGGGGCGGGCGGGGGTCAAACACCTAATTCCGTAGGAGCGTAGAGTCGGCACCTCTGTCGCGGGTCGTCTTCGTCGGGCCTCCCCTAGGCAACTAGGGGTCTCACCTGGCGGGGACTGACCGCCGAGGTGTCGTGAAGAAAGCGGCGCTATGTTATTAGCGTCGCGACGCGCCTACGGAAAACAAATAGCATTCACTCATATGGGAGCGCGGCGCTACGCGCTCTCAACATTTGCCGCAAGCCATTGTTGCGCACACCACGAAGGGCCCGTAGTTACGGGTCCTCTATATTTGCTCCCGCGGCCGGAGGGCAAAGCGCCCTGGCACCGCTCGCCACGCCCCCTTGCGGGGGCGTCGCGAATTCTACACGATCAGACCTTCAGTGACAAGACGTAGTTAGGGGCAAAGAGCCACCTAACGCCGTCTTGTTGCACTGGCATTAAATTACCTAAAATGTTTACGTTAAGTTATACGGAACCACCGAAGCTTGGGGGAGGCCAGTGGACATCTTTCTGCTAAATGATGACGATGGTGTTGTGAATCTTATGCTCGTTTACACTGTGCACTGTAATATTGGGACACATCAGGGATACAGCATTCGCGCTACATTTTGGTATACACCTTCCCTCTCGCTGCAGGGATCCATTACCTCTCTGAGTTTGATTTTTCTGAAGAATCAGCTGCTTGCTCCTCCAGCATGGCTTTGATACGTTCTTCTTTACTTTCCATAATTGTTTATGTGGCGAAGTTAAAAATAAATGCAAATAAAAAAACCGGCCAATTGCGAGTCGGACTCGCGCACGAAGGATTCCATACCATTATCTATAAAAAAATAGGCAAAAAATGGCGTTTTTTGTATGGGAGCCCCCCTTAAATATTTATTTTATTTTAATTTTATTATTTATTATTAAAGTACAACTGAGTATTTTGTGAATATTTCAAGTACCTACCTGTTGCCATTATTGATATCGACCAAAAAAGGGCAAAAAAGTCACGTTTGCTGTATGGGAACGCCCCTTAAACATTTATTTTATTTTGTTTTTAGTATTTGTTGTTATAGCGGCAACAGAAATACATAAATTGTGAAAATTTCTGCTGTCTAACTATCGCGATCTTGAGATACAGCCTGGTGACAGACAGACGGACGGACAGACGGAAGGACAGACAGCGAAGTCTTAGTAATAGGGTCCCGTTTTACCCTTTGGGTACGGAACCCTAAAAATGAGTAAAGGCTCCCACAGACAAGCACGACGCGACAGCGCTACACAAAGGCGCCGCTCGTCGCGCGACACGCAGTGCCTTTGTGTCGGGCGTCGCGTCGCGCCAATGTGTACGAGTCTTAACACATAACAACAAAATAGTTTCATTACAATTGCTGCAAAAAGTATGTGGCAGGGTATGACGTACCCGAGACAGGTTTAGCTCCGTATACCTCTTTCCGCGTAGCGCTACGATCACGCGACCATCCCTTGCCCCTCTCTCTTAGTGCCAGCAACTCAGCGCGTCCAGGTTGCAACTTGCATGACTGCTTTAAAAAATACCTATAGTTTTGTGCCGGCCCGGGTATGTCAAACCCCGCCACATGCTCGTCGGTTTAAGAATAAAGGCTCCTACAAACTGGCGCGCCACGCGACGCGAATCGCGCGGGACGCAAAGGTACCGCCCGTTGCGCGCTGAGCGGCGCCTTTGTGTCGCGCTGTCCCGTCGCGCCTGTCTGCAGAAGCCTTAAGGCCGATATTTCCTTTCTTATCGAAATGACTGACTTGTCAATCTGTTTAAGTACTGTCAACTGTGGCATCTTTACTTTCGATAAGCAACTTTACCCATGAGTATAGAGATACTAAAAATCTGTTGCCACCATTTAATATACCGACCGATACGTGTGGAGGCGGCGGCGACCGCCACTGCTGGCCGTGCCTGCTGCCAGAACCAACCTGCTGTCAAAGACGGGATGTCTTTGACAGCAGATTTTTATAATCGACTAGCTTTTGCCCCCGGCTTCGCTCGCGTGGATGTCGGAACATATCCCACGGGAACTACCTACCGGGATTTAAAATTCATCCAATATTTACGCGGCGCACGCCAGTAAAGTTCGAAGTCGGCGTGATTTTCTCCGACATCTTCAACAATCATCGTCATATTTCAGTCAATTTACACAAAACCGTCCGTCATCACTCATCACCTACTAGTAATTATGAAAAGGTACATTTTTTGGTTTGTAAGACGTACCTAATCTCGGATCGGTACCTAAAATCGGATCAGTACTTAATTACAAGTAGGATAGATACTGATTCGATTACAAACATTATTTCACTGATATTAAGGTCCCTTATGACCGAGTGTCATAGGACGGTTTTATGGTAAGTACCTATAGGTAGTTGATTTCCACGTGGACGAAGTCGCGGGCAGGAGCTAGTCAGTTATAAACTAGGCTTGTTTGGTGCTGGTTCCGTGATTTCATACCAGTCGTGTATTCAGAACAGCTTTCCTTATGATAATGGACATATTTGTATCATGCATCCTACTGCATCTATCAGAAAGGAGTGGTCAAAAAACTTTCTCCATGTGACCAACATCATAATCGCGAAAAAATAATCAGACGTCCCATACGTTTGGGTCGACTAGGTACTGAAGTTTTGTATGGGACCATAGAAATATAAAATTATATCTAAGTATGGGACAGTTGAGAAAGTTATTCAGTCTGTACCACATCCTAAAATATTACCACACATTTCTGATACATTCTGTATAATTTGAATAGTTATTATAAATGTGAAAGTGTGTACACACTTCCACACTTTTACTTAAGTATGGATGTTTCTTACCCAATCACGCAATAACGGCTAAACGGATTTGGATGAAATTTGGTACACATGTAGACCATAACTTGGCTTAAGACATGGGATAATTTTCAACCACCGCGCGGGCGAAGCCACGGACAAAAGCTAGTATCTAGTAATGTCTGTACCTACTCGCATTATTTCAATTCAGCCCACAGTATTACCAAATAAGGTTTTATTCTCCGACTCCAAACTTGATTCATACTATGACGACTTCCAAGAATTAACACCTCATGCTTCCAATCATAATCTATGCACTCTGACTCATAACTGTTTAGCGAAAATTTTCCAATTATAATACGCAAAACGATCAGAAACGTCTAGATCTAGTAAACAGGTCTGAAATGCTAATGTCGTACTGTGGGCCTTGCACGAACGCGCGGAGTAAACGTAAGTAAAGTAAATTAGAAAGATTTCAAAATAATTAGATACTCGTTTCTCACAATTATAATTGCTTAGTTTTAAGACTTTCTTCGTCCTTCTTCTTTTTTTAATTTTCCTTTTGTTTTTCAAGGAAAATCCATCGCTAATCCATTGCTTCATATGTTCGGAAAATTTGTCTACTCAACGTAAATAACGCAATGAGTGTTGTTGAACTGTCAAAATGAAAGCCATTCCTACGGTTTGTGTGTTATGCAATTACCTCGCTGATATAAATAATCAGGTCTAAATTTTTGCAACAGGCATTGTTAATATCAGTCATAGATATTAAGACTGAAACTAATTGTGTTTGTTGCAAAAAAATAAACCAAAATGATATACGATTGTTGTATTTTCGAGGTAGGCTTGTGGAGATCAAATAGGCAGTCACTCCATGTAAAATATTGGTATTCAGCTGCATCCGGTTAGACTGGAAGCCGACCCCAACATAGTTGGGATAAGGCTAGGCAGATAATGATGATGAGTTGTATTAAGGCTCCCACAGACAGGCGCAACGCGACAGCGCGACACAAAGGAGCCGCTCGTCGCGCAACGAGCGGTTCCTTTGTGTAGCGCGCGATTCGCGTCGCGTGTCGCGCCTGTTTGTAGGAGACTTTACGTTACGCTTATGTCGCGCGTTCGAGCTAGGGCCTCTGATTACATTAGTAGGTCGAAATGGACTAGATAATATTCTAGTTTAATGTTTTAAGCTAGATAAAACAATAACAGCATTAGAAACTGCGTCTTTGACTGTTTTGAAAACAACATTGTTTTTCAATATTAATGAATAATTAATTATACAAAATAACTAGTAATATATTTTTTCTAGTTTATTTTGTAGTTTAATCCGTGCCAGCATTGTGCACATAAAAAAAAAACTACTCTACTCTCGGCTATTTTTGAACGCTACTGTCAAGTGTCATTTTTAAGTTTTTTTAATGCCACCATATCATTTTATAAATTTTGATTCCTAAAGGCCCGCCCGACACAAAGGCACCGCATTTCGCGAGACGAGCGGCGCCTTTGTGTAGCGCTGTCGCGTCTCGCCTGTCTAAGGGAGCCTTAATTCCAATATTCTGGTCTGGAATTGAGACTTAAGATCGTGCATGGCATAATCAACCTATTATGTTCCCACTGCTGGGACACCGGCCGCCTCTTTATGAGAGCGAGTGGGCCGTAATCCACCACGCAAGCCCGGTGCGGTTGGTAGATGTCACATGTCTTCAATTTTTTGTTAATAAGACATTGATCGGACAGCCGATCTATTCCCATACAATACCAAGAGCTAATACCATTTGGTATTAGTTTATTTTCGCATTTATTTTCTATTCCCAACGAGTACCACATTTTTTAAAATAAAAAATCTATTACTAACGAATACCAAAGCGTGGCTTTTTGTACACTCAGCTACACAAAGTTTTATTTAAATTGCGTTTTACCGAAATCTAGGGTAATCTAAATATAAGGTTAGGATTAATAAGCTGGTCGACGGAGCCCCGCTTCGCGGGGCTCCTATTTCTGTCTAAAAGGTTTAAAGGAACCTAACCAACCGAACCTCGGGATGCCACTGACGTCGACCGTCTAGGGTTAGGATTTTCGGGAACATTTATTATGTTTTCGGAAACTTAGTTCGTCACTCAAAGCATTTTAATTTTACTGAACCTGACTGTATCTGATTTCTTCAAACTTGTTTTGGTATTGGTTTTAAAATGTGGTACTCGTTGGGAATAGAAAATAAATCCGGAAATAAACTAATACCAAATGGTATTAGCTCTTGGTATTGGATGGGAATAGAGCGGACAGCCGGTATCCTCACGATGTTTTTCTTCGCCGTTTTGACAGCAGTGGTGATGAAATAATTTACACAATCTAGGTAAAGTGTCTGCCTGGGTTCGATCCTATGACCTGGCATTTATGGCGGTTTCCACTGGGCCACCATTGCTCCATGGGATCATGATGTACGTACCTTTTTTTGAAAGTACGCTTTCGTTTTAAAATCAAAGCGAATTAATTTGATGGAACCGTGTGATATCAATTACTGTAGACCTCTCTTTCACTAGGTACCTACCTATGTATTCACATTGTTTGAAAGGTGAAATTAAAGTTTTAAGCAGTTTTAAGTTCACAAGATATAATTTCTTTTAGTTGCTGCATCCAAATAGTAAGGCATATAAATGAACTAACTATTTCTGACTGACTGACTCCTTTGACAATTCAAAAGAGCTTGTAAATGGTTTAATTAATGCTTTGAGTTTGACATTGAACCGTGTAATAACGGCATTTATAGAATAAATCGTTGATTAGGTACTTAATTGTACTCAGTGCTATTCTTAGTTACTTAGTATTTTTGTAAATGTGTTAATAAATCATTGAATAATTATAATAACTGAAACATACTCCGTCCAAAATGAGTTCCAACTATAAAAAAACTTTTGAGTATTTTTTTTTGCATTTGGTATTTTATTCCGATTGCGCTTAAGCTTTTATTACAACATTGACAACTTATACTTGGGTTTTTGTACAGTTCGTGCAAAACTATATGAGCCCTCTGAACGTAGGCCCAAGAAAGAAACCGCGCATCGTACAGTTGAGTGATAGTGAGAGAGTAGCCTCGGACACCTATATTATGCATACTGCGCAGCCACTCGCTGCAACTTCCGAGAGCTCATAAAGTTTTGCGCGAACTGTATAAGAACTTTCGAAATAAAGTTCGAAATACAAAAATTGGCGCGTAGAGATAGGCTTGAAATTAAGTTTGACATCTTTGAAACTAAGACGGACGAAGGGCAAATTTCACAAATGAAATTGAACGCGATAAACACATCTAAACCGCGTCTAAGAACTGTCAGTGTCAGTGTCAGTTTTAATGATTCTTTTCTTTTATGTAGTAAAATTTTATTCATTGCTCAAATACATAGCAAACTATAGTTTTGTATAATTTAGAAGCATTTTTAAAATTTTGTAAATGTGGGTACCATGGATTCGTTTATTATATAATTATGTTGACTTGACAGCATGGCAGTTGAGACTATGTCATGCTCACTTAAATATCTCACTGTTGGTGGCGCGTGTGTTGGATCATTCGATTCCCTACAAAATGGTTGAGCTGGATGGTGCTGATCCACGCGTCATGTTCGTGGAACGGGCGCCGTCAGTTGAGACTGGTCATCTCTTAACAGCCACGGCTTATTTTTATTATTAATCTTATATTTTGAATTGTTTCTATATAAAGTGCCTGTAAATGGTTTAATTGAAATAAATGCTTTTAGTTTATTTTTTTTGAGTTTTGTCATTATTGTTTTGGAATATTGACACTGGCAGCACTTGAACGCGGTTTCGATGTGCTCTATCAAGAGTTTCAAGTATTTACTTCCTACCATTATCAAGGAAGGTACTTACTTAACGATAAGTACCTACATAATGTTCAAAACGAATGTAATAGAATGCAATCTAAAATCGAATTAATTTACGTAACTTCTGTACGCAAAACTATTCACATAATTAAAAAAAACCTAATTGTAATTTAAAAAAAAGAATACCTCGGTACCGTGCAATGTGCAATATCGTTAAATGGCACCGCCATAATGGATTTGCGCAATATAATTATCGACTGTGTGATAAAAATTAATAATTAACATTCCGTTGAGAAGTGTGTCAAAAGCATGGTAGACGAGGCGGCAACCTCTGTGGCGACCTTTCTCGGTACCTTAACGATAGTTAGCGAGATATTCATGTCTATATGATATTGAAACAATCAGCAATGATAAATTAACCGCAGGACACAAAGCGACTTAACAAAAACAAATGTGGGATATTTTTGTTTCTTTAGTTATTTACACCAGTGGGCTTTTATTTAGGTTTCGTCTAGTGTTAGTAAAAGCGGGCAATAATATCTAAAAGGATAACAACACAAACATGATTTACTCATTTCTACCAACTTAAAACGTTATAGTTCCACGTAATGAATTCCTTACTACGTATTTCGACCGATACATTTAAATAATAATACTTATAGGTAATATACCACTACCTATTCAAGAACGGAAAACAACAAAATATTAATATGGTAATTAACGCTATGCTATAAGATACGTAGACAAACCTATTCACAAAACAAATGCGACGCGCATCTTGACAAACGTTTAAAAAATATGGACATCTGTCACAAAATGTATGCAATGTAACGTGCCAAGTGCGAAATTTAAAAAAAAATATTGACAGCTTGTCGCGACTTTGCCAACTTTCTGTTTGCCGTTGTGAACGTTTATTTGTGCAATTGTTAGATTGTAAATGACTTACATGAGTATGGTCCGAAGTAAACTACTCGCTGGAGTGGCTGCCGCGCAGTGTGCTCGCTTTGTTAGCTTGATTAGCATATGTAAACATCAGACTAAGTTGTTCTGTATTGCGCGACGGATACACGGACGCGTGGGGTGAGGAACACACAACGTATGAGAGTATGATTATCACCGTAATTAATAAAGAACTCTATTATACAAATAGATAGGCTGGGCCACACTGGATGCGGGAATCAGTTGTTATGGAGCACCTTGGAAGGGAAGTCAAGCAGTGCTCTGAGAGAGCGTTTTTTTTTTTGGCAATAATGAATTCGCAACGTTTAGATGAATTTTAGTATATTATTTTGGACAGCTATATCTACATATCCTTTTGTTTCATGCTTTTTAGTTGGATTTAGTTTTTCAGTTTTCGGGAGGAACTTTTCCTTTTTTTTTTCGGAATACACGTAGGTAATATTTAGAATTTGGAGCAGTGCCAAGTGCTTTATCAGGCCTTGTCAGAGGTCACCCTTTAACAGTACACCTTGACCTCTGATGAATCAAAATATAACGTCATTACGTATGATTCTTATTACTAATAAAATAGGTATTTTCGCAAACCGCTGTCCAGCCTTAACGTCGGTGTGTCACGCGATTTGATCTTGAAAACAGTCATCGATACAACCCACGCGGTTCGTTTCCATCGCTAAGATATTTCTGCCATAGACAAAAAATAATAATGTATTATTACAATATTTTAAATAGTTTTATTGACCTGCCCGTCTAAGATAGTTTGATGATGCAGAAATAATAATGTTCATCATTTAGATAGGTATTAGTTTCCATCTTTTCAAGTTTATTTTTCTAGTTTATTCAGTGAATGTCCTGTTTTTGGGTCTTGCTTTTCTAGTATATATATTTTTTTAAGATGGAGTAACTCGAAAACTCTCTAGAATAAAGTAAAATATGTAAACACGTGTTATCAATATAATCAACAGACTATCCGTACTAATATTATACATTTGAAAGTAACTCTGTTTGTATGTTGCCATTTTGCGCCGAAACCACTGAAAGGATTTCGATAAAATTTGGCAAGGAGATAGATGACATCCTGGGAAAGGAGATAGGCTACATTTTGTCCCGGTAGCACGTTCCCGTGGGATAATTTCCGGCATCCACGCAGGTGAAACCGCGGACAGAAGCTATTTAGGTATATTTTACTTTTATTTTATTGTACAAACACTTTTACACGTCAATAAATTATTGCTATCTTAAGGAATTGATTTCTGACATTTGCAGAATTATGCATGCTAATTAATAATTGTCTAGCTATTATAATGATTGCTCCACGGTATATTATAAACGTTAATGAACCTACATTGTTCGTTAAAATCTTTATAACATTATTTTTTTTTATACGGGACTAGTAGCAGATTATTTTTAAAGTTCAACTCCAATTAACTCTGTTCCTCACATTAAGATTTTACACGGATTTTTAAATAATAATTACTCATATTTACATTAGATATATTACGCCTTATGCGGCAAAATCGTGCTTAGAAGTATGAAATACATTGTTTTACATAAAAAAAATACATGCCAGCGTCCATTTAACCGAATGTATTTACGCTTAAAGGCTCCCACAAACAGGAGCGACGCGACAGTGCGACACAAAGGCGCCGACCGTCGCGCGACGAGCCGTGCCTTTGTGTCGCCCGCGATTCGCGTCGCGTGTTGCGCCTGTTTGTAGGAGCCTTAATTCATATATGTATAGGTACTATACATGCCTGTTATTTTCCCTGGGCAGGACAACAGCCTCTTCCCATTCTAAGAAAAAACGAACTCAACAATGCATTACCTAATTACTTCTTGCATTGACGGACGAGCCAATGCGCATCGCGGCAACAAATAAGATTCAAAACAATGTATTTGATGTTAGTGGAATGGAATGACCACCAAAATAAAAGTAATTTTGTTGTTTTAATTAAATTAAAAAATAAATGAACGGCTTAATGGAATATTTTTTAGGTATTTCTTTAGTTGATTGAATTCCCTTTATTATCGTTACATAAAATATGATAGTTTATGCTCAAAATTTTGAGAATAATGCGACAAAAATGTTTTTTTGTGTTCTGTTTTACGATTGTTTTATCATGATACTATTTTATTTTTATAAAATATTTTTGAATAAGTCTTTTCTTTAAACATTTGACAATACACATTTTTTTTCTAGCTTGTAATATTTAACAATACGCCTAACTATGTGACAATAAACTGAGCGTTTTACGGTGTCCTACGTTTGAGTAGCGCCTTAATTACTATAATATTCACACAACGTTAGTCACCATATTAGTAAGAAATAGCATAATTAAATAACATGTCCATTTTCGAATGAAATTAAATAAACACATACTTAACTATGTATAAAATTATGTCGCAGCCAACAAGCTTAATTGATAGCGGATTGATTAATTGAAAACGGCTCTGCTGAAAAAGAATATTATGCATATGGGACCAGTGGTATACAATAAAATACCTGACGATATTAAAAATTGTACATTACAAATATTTAAAAAGAAATTAAATAAATTGCTAGTTGAAAAATTTTATTATACAATAGATGAATTTTTGAATGACATATACATATGAATATTCCTACTTCCACATTCCTACTATTCTGTTAGGATAACGACGTGATTCTGTGGTTACAAAACTCCGTTTGATTTAAAAATATATCAAAACTAACATGAATCAACATAAAATACCCACGTGCTAGCTTGGTCTATTTTCAGCCCATTTTCAGTCAATATCAAGGCCACAGGCTTGATAATCCTCTCTTTAGAGCCGTGTGATATAAAGTTCGATGACATCGCTTCATATGTGACACCTACTTACGATACTTATGATGTATAAATAGGTACCACCAATGTAAAGCCGCGGTCCCATGGCCCGCTTTCTCACAGGCTAGATTGCGCCAAGCCAGGCCGACAGGCCTTTGGAACCATTGCATCGGGTTGCCTGTCGTCGCCCGTTCACGTCCGATCCGTCGAGAGTCAGTAAGTTCAAAGGCACGGCGGCGGCGGTGTAGCGCTGCGTGACGCAGCATTAGGGCGCATGTCGCAGCCTGTACGGGCGCGTTTCTTCTGCTTACTTTTTGCTTTGTTTATCAAATGTTGACCACTGAATAAAACCAAAGGGGCTGCACACGGAGTCATGCGCTCCGCATCACTTCGCACCAGGCCGATACACGCCGATATACGCGCTGGGAATGCTCGGCACAGACCGCTAAAGGCCTGGAAAGGCGCAGCAACGTCTGGCGCAGCCTGTCAGTTATTGGGCCGTGGGACCGCAGCTTTACTGATACAGTTATTTTATGGTCTGCAGATTTTTTTGGGTAGTCTATGATGCTTTCTTACGCAATCGTTATATTTGTAAAAAATTTGTAGGTACGTATAATTAAATGAAATACCTATGAAAAATATAGAATCTGCGGAATCTCTTTAGTTAATTTAATAAATTAAAATAACTAAGGTTTTAAGGATTACCTAAAACCCAAAACGGAATACGAATCGTTTGAAAACAAAGAGAACATTTACGATATCTTTCTTAAGCCAGATGTATTGTTGTGTTTATATAATAAACCTCGTTTGTGTAAGAAATGTTTCACTACTTAAGTATTGAAAACATACAACATGCATTAGTAAAAACTAGCGACTACCCCAGGGAGCCTACTCTTACCGTGGCCCTGGCGCACAGGCAACTGAAGGAACACGGGTGGGTTTTAGACAGTAAGAATCTGACACGCCCTTCCACTCCGCCCAGAGCGGGAGAGGTCATCTGATGATTTCCCACCCAAAAAAAAAAACTAAAGTTACGGATGTTTCCTACTCCGTATCACTTTCGAACATGACAATACTCCGGGGCCCGAACTAAAAATTAATGTCAAACCGATTTGACTGTTTTCCTTACTACCGATGTGTTGTTTGTGTTGCCCTTCCGAAAGAGTTAATTATTCGGGAGCAGGGTTCACTACTAAGTATCTAACCGCTTTCGGACGGGCCCGTGTCTTCGTTGACGGACTTAGAGTGTAGGTTCGGTGCTACGCACAGTTTTTACGACCTGAGAAAACATCAGGTTTTCTTATGTAAGTTTAATATTAATTTATTGTGCACATAAACCTTTCGGAATAAATTCTTTAAATAATGGTAAAAAAACTGCAAGATCATCATTTAAAACAGTCACGAAAATTTACTTTAATTTAATAAATGTATTTATAGATGAAATAAGTGTAGGTACACTATTTTAGAAGCTTTCTACAGTTCGCGCAAAACTTTATGAGCTCTCGGAAGTTGCAGCGAGTGGCTGCGCAGTATGCATAATATAGGTGTCCGAGGCTACTCTCTCACTCTTACTCAACTGTACGATGCGCGGTTTCGTTCTTGGGCCTACATTCAGAGGGCTCATAAAGTTTTGCGCGAACTGTAGTTGATAACAAACTTACTAGGCAAATATTGAGACATTTTTTAGATCCAATAAAAAATCTTCCATTGTTATTATTGTTATCTAAATATCAACCAAGAACACCACGCTCAAAAACATGTCATATTAAAATAATAACATAATTGAAAATACAGCAGTAAAAAATAATAAAATAACATCAATAATATCTTACAACTAACTGTGCCATCTAAGTATGGAACCTTTTTTGTTCGGCATGTGGGCGAATTTGAGCCCAATTTTATTTCCTAACAACCGCGTGTCTTGTAACAAGCAAAAAGCGGCCAAGTGCGAGTCGGACTCGCTGGACGAAAGGTTCCGTGCTACCTTACAATATTTCACACTACCTATATTTTTTAATACTTTAGTAAAAAAAAAACACGTTTCTTATATGAAGGCCCCCTTTCATTTACAACTTAAGTATTTTTTTTTGTTATAATGGCCATAGTAGTACACTGTGCAAGTGAAAAGGACATCGTCATAAATGGCCCTAGGACCAACAAACATCTGACGTACACAATAATTATAAATATATTTTATAATACTAATTGCGAATATCCTTATGAAACGGACATTCTGCGTTCCTTAATGAACAATTAAAAGAGCTGTAACGATTTACAACATCACATCAAAAATTCTGCCATCTTTGACTATTAGATTTGACATAACAATAATTAGTGATGCCCAATCTTTCATTTCACACATCGAGAGCGAGATTACTTGAGTTGACCACCTTCTCATGAGTATCATACGCATCCGTTCCTACGTAATTTTATTTTCAACCTTTTTCGCTCTTGGTTATGACGCTTTTGTGGTGACTTGTGCGACGTTTTTATTGGTATCATACACCTTAGGTGCGAAAAGAATTCAACAACAACACCGATTTTCATATCCTAACCCATGCATCCTAAATAATTAATTATTTACACGAATAAATAAAAAGTATTTACACGAATCACGAATACGAACCGAATACGAGGTAGTGCACAAACGCCATAATTGAGATACATTGTAATATTTCAAATAGAATAACACGCTGGGTACTGAACGATATCGATTTGAATGTATTGGCATCCCTAATCCTTGTCATGTCATGTCAATCAACTCAACTGTCAAGTTATTGTTATTGCCACATATAGGCAATAGAAATAACATTAGTGACAGGCATTTACTAGCATGTATTTCTAAGTATTGAAAGGATTCTTTCTTACTAAATATAACCTCAAAATCTTTGTTTTCTTTTTAAATAAATGCTTTCTGCAATTTTTCTGTCATTCAACTTTGTTTTCATGGGCATATACTTGTAATTTAGAACACGCAAAGTAATTTTCTTTCGCTGTTGGTTCAGGGGTGAAAGATGTATGGATGCAGAACAATTACCTTTTAATTGTCTACCTAATAGGGTTCAAATGATATAGCCCTGTGGCAGGCGGACGGACGGTTAGCGGAGTCTTAGTATTAGGTTCCCGATCACATCCTTTGGGTACGGAACCCTAAAAATTCATGTAACAAGCAAAAAATCTTAATGCCTGTTCTTCTTAATTTTTTGTTCATTACACTCAATTGGTTTGAAGATTACGTGTCATTTAATTGATTAACACGATCGCCTTGTATGGTAGGGTATCATTTGGCCACGTTACCACAAAGGGGTTCAGATTATTTTTGGCGCTTCTGGAGTGAGTAATCATGTTTTGTGATTAGAATTGTCTCTGTTCTGTAGTGTCATGGCGTGTTCCTAAGAGTTAGAGTTAGTAAAAAAACTGGTGGCGATCATTTTAAGAAGATTTTTTAATGTTCTATTTTAATTTCGGAATTATTTTTGGTGTGAGTAATCACGTTTTTGGATTAGAATTGTCGCCTTTTTGCAGTTTCAAGTCGCGTTCTTTTAAGAGTTAGTAAAAAAACTGATGGCGATAATTTTAAGAATAACGTTTAATGTTTTATTTTAATTTCGGGATTATTATTGGTGTGAGTAATCACGGCTTGGGGTTAGAATGGTCTCCTATTTGCAGTTCCAAGTCGCTTTCTTTTAAGAGTTAGTAAAAAATCTAGTGGCGATAATTTTAAGAAGATCGCTAAATGTTTTATTTTAACTTCGTTATTACCAAATCGGCGTGGCACAGCACAGAACCCCTTCTGTGTTAAGCCAACGATTTTTTTTTATTTTTTTGTAAAAATGCATTGAAAATGCGTTTCGCGAACTCCCGATGAAAAATAGTTCATTCCGCCATGTTTTGTTTTAATGTTTCTTTATAAGAGACGTCAATCAAAATAATAATAATATTTTTTTTTTTTTTATAGTTATTTAACACGGTACAATACCAATTACATTAACTAACATAGAAAACAAAACTATACAATGCAGACAGTTGTGTCATAAACAATTATTCACTACTTACTAACATGGAACAGTGGACACCCTCGCGTACTGTTTCTCACAGAACATCAGACATACGCGCTTAATTTTACTCCATTCGTATCATATCATTCATAATACCAGCCTATGACTCTTCCATTGCAGGGAAAGACATCTTCTCATATAGAGAAGGCACGAGTATTGATCACCACGCTTGCTCAAGACGGGTTGGCGATTTCAGACTCAGGCTTAATGTTTTCCTCAACCAATGTCAGTAATGTCCAAGAAAAACTCAGAAAGCACATACATGAATTGAAAAACTCACACTGGTACTTGCCCACATTTGAACCCACGACAACCTCGCGCATGACAGGCGAGGCCTTTAAGCCATCAATTATTTTAGTTTAATTATTTAATTCTGATGGAATGTCAACAAGAATACTCATAACAAATCTGTATAATTTGATGTAGGAATGTGAGTGTTTCTTGCAACAAAAATTATACCTACTAAAGGTAAAGAAAATTGTTCAAGGCTTAACAAAACACAGCAATTCACTGAATTGTCTGTTTACATCACAAAATTGTTAATTCGATATATCGAACTTTCTTTCCGTCCCCATATTAAAAGAACAAAAACATCTGTTGCGCAACGCAACCAATAATTACGTAAACCCGTTACGCGATATAAAATGACAAGTTTTGGAAAACCCGAAAAGGAAGTAAGTAATTTGATCGGACGAAAGTTACCCACTGGATATTACCAATCGTTGGAACCCTCCATAACTGTACTGAGTCATGGGTTTATATTGACCTCAGACTAAGGTTACTGTGGACCACAAAAAATATTACTTTTTTTTCCATTTCCTCCTACGATTTCATCCTTCTTCAAATTAGGAGTAAGTACCTAATACAGTTTCTCGCGATTATCAATGAAGGATCGTTTTGTGGTATTTTTCATTAGTTTTTTATTTTGTATTATGTTGGTCTTCCTTTGTTTTTAAGACTTTATTGGTACCTGCTAGTGCCAGTTACCTACTAATTCCACTCCAAAATATAGCAATGATTTCTGAATGATTCATGAAACAATAGTTTTTAACTGACTTCCAAAAAGTAGGAGGTTGTGTTTGGCTGTATGTACGTTTTCTTTTTTTAAATGTATTTTCACCGATTTCTCCATCAATTATGGGCCGATTTTGAAAATTATTTTTTGTTTGAAGGGGTATGCTCTCGAGGTGGTCCCATTGTTACCAAGTCAGAATCTGACGAGGGAATCCCATGGAAATTGAGAGAAATCCTTACCTTTTATAGGCACACCTATAGCGATTTGGGTATTTTGTAAAGTAACTCGTTTAATTTCGGAAGTCGGTGACAATACACTAAAAATACTGATCGAAATACATCAACTTCCGAAATTAAAGTTATTTTTCACTTTGTAGTGTTTTTTTGGACATCGGTTGTTTTTTCATATTAACATTAACAGTGTAAATAGTAGGAGCACAACATCGAGAGAGAAGGAAAGAAATATAGGGAACTTTGCCCTAGACTGGAACAGCGGGGTAATTACGTACCTAACACACTTAACAGTAGGAATGGGTTTCATTTTGACAGTTCAACAACATTCATTGCGTTATTTACGTTGTGGAGCAGACAAATTTTTCGAACATATGAAGCAATGGATTAGCAATAGGCTTCAAAATGATTCAGATTATGATAGATAGTGTGTTACGTAATTAGCGTGCTGTTCATGCTAATATAAAATGACTAAGTAACTTAATACTAACGGCTCTGTGAGCTGTAGACCTCGCGAGTCTGTCTTTGCATAGCTTAAAACTGAATAAAAGTTCACATACATATATACATAAACTCACGCCTTCTTCCCATGGGCATAGGCAGAAACTACAGAACGCCACCTGCTTCGATCCATCTATCATCGAAAATCTTTTGCCTCGTTTACGTTCATATATCTGGTCATACACGCACACCGGTTGCGAATACTATGCACCTGACCTTTCTGAAGAACATCACCAATAAGGTCACTATATGTTTTCCTAGGGCGTCCCCTCCCGGCGTTTCCACTCACATCTGCCTTGTAAATACCTTTTGTTAGTCGCCCTTCATTTATCCTCTCAACATGACCAAACCATCTAAACATACTCTTTTCAATTTTTGTCACTATATCTTTTTTTAAACCGCAACGTTGCCATCAGAACATACTCCAGCCTATCATTCATAGTCACACCACACATGCTTGGCAAGGAACGCATTCCTGCTCAGAAAATTTCACGAGAATCGGTTGACAAATGCGACCTGTAGTGGAGAACAGCCGGACATCCGAACATACGAAAGCATTTTGGCCCAAGCTGAAACGGAGACGCTTCGCTCGCGCTCGGTCTAAAATCTTAGAGTCACTCAATGACAAATAACAGAGATCTAGATCAAGAAGCATAAAGCTATGCACAATAGTTCCCACTCTCTTTCGTTATCGAAGGTGAGCACTAAGGAAGGATTCTTAAAGACTCATCCCTTTAATAGGGTTACATATGGTATGAAAGTTTGTATGGAACTTCGTCATATGTGACAATAGGAAATCTCATCGGGCGCACGGCTTGTAACCTCAATAACAAAAACAGGGAACCCATTTCACAAAGCAAATTCCAATAACTCTTCTGCACAGATAACTTGGCATAGCAACAACAGTATAACGAAGCCAGGGACTTTCCTAAGCTGTCCACAATGCACACGAGGTATGGGTAATATGCAACATAATGAATTAATAATGAGAAATTTTAAAACGAAAAGCATGTTATTAGCGTGCTATGGAATTCCTCTTGCCATCATATCTGTGTCTACAAGGGTAACAAGCAAGGTCGGGTAAATGCCCGACCTTACTTGTTTTTTTTACTTTTGTTGCTCGTCGGTAGCAAAAATAATAAGTGTGGGCCTAGACAAAGTGACAGTCTACCAACGATGACGGGAAAGACAAAAGTGTATGGGGATGACATAAGTAGAGATCGGATATTCGATTGCGTAATTACCTAAAGTTGAGATGTTAGCTAATATGGAATTGTATCAAAAAATCCCTCTAACGTCAGATTTCAGTGACCAAACCGCGCCAAATCATAGCGATCGAAAGGTAGTGATTAAAGTTGTTGTATATATAGTACTTAATTTAATAAAAAATATTATTTTAATTTAAGTATGTATTTTTTTGTTTTTGTTTTAACTAACACACACCATCCCTCCTCCTCCTCTCCCTACTTATACATATTTGCATAGCGGGTTAAACATTAATTTTAAATACCTAATTGCGCATCAGACTTTTTTACAAAAGAAATATTTAAGAAGCCGTTTCCATGCTTTCATAGCTAGAAATTAACTTCAGGGAAAATTTCCATCCGAATATCCGATATCTGGACATGAACTAAGTACCTACCTACCGAAAGCTTTATGTCAAACTTCTTTTGAAAGTCGTTTTTTTTATACGAAACTCTTTGAAAGCGTATCTTCCCTTTGATCATCAGTAACTTATCTGTGAATTCAGTGATTCAAAATTAACTAACATACCTGCAGTCCATTCACACTTATTTTACCTCTGACAGCAGCAACCCAATAGCAACCTTATTGTAACGATTATAAAGATCACTGTGAATTTGACAGACTTGTCGGTGGCAGCAACCCAACAGAAACCTTATTGCAAAGGTAGGTAATAAAGAACACCGTGATTTTTGTTTTTGTGGTTTTTTTTTTAATAACTGTCTATTGCACTGTACTTCTAGTATCGTAGCTAAACTGACACATTAGGTTGCGGATTGTTCGAAGGAGTTACCGTGGCCCTGGCGCACAGGCAACTGAAGGAACACGGGTGGGTTTTAATCAGTAAGAGTCTGACACGCCATTCCGCTCCGCCCAGAGCGGGAGAGGTCATTTGATGATTTCCCCCTCCAAAAAAAAAAGGTATACATGGTACCATCCAAAAAAAAAAAATTTTTTGCTAAAGCATTATTTGAACTATCGGGGAACTACATAAGTGTCCACCGACCGTAATTAGATTATTTTATTTTATAAGTTATTTAATAATTTCGTAAGTTATATTTCCAAATGCAGTTTAAGAAAACAGATTACCGGTATTTGGGAAGCCTATGGCCGGTTCTGGACATTTATTGGCTTCTGTAGTTATGGTTTTATGAAAGAAGCAGCTTTTTCCCGCGTTCAACCGGGGTAAAAAGTATCCTACGTGTTAATCCAGGTTATAAACTATATGTGTTCCAAATTCCACCCAAATCCGTTCAGTAGTTTTTGCGTGAAAGAGTAACAAAGATCCATCCATCCATCCTCACAAACTTTCACATTTATAATATTACTCGTAGTAGGATTTAATACTAAAAACATTCAATTTGTAAGATGACGCAAATATTTACTGAAGTTTATACCTATAATTAGCCCGTCATCGTTAGCCTAGTAATAGGAATACCTATAATAATAGGTGCTTAATTAGTGCGCCAGTAGGTAAATAGTAACACGTTCTATTAAGGCTTCTACAGACTGGCGCGACGCGACTCTAGTAGACCAATTTCCATGAAAACTTGTTCTACAAGAATCGCGTCGCTGCGCCGCGCCGCGTCGCGTCGCGCTGTCCGCGGGAGCCTTTAGTCTGATTCTCAATTTCTCATTACTACTCGAGTAGTACTTTACATTGAGAATTAATTTGCTCTTTTGAATCTCTCAAAAACGATAGGTTGGCAAACTTTATTTAGTTTCAAAACTTGAAATAGGTACCGTCGCCAGCAGGTCAAGCTACACAAAACTGTCAAATTTCTCCAAACGATTTTAAACCTTAAAATCTTAATGATTAAGTTCAAAATCGAATGACAAAATCTGATAGTTTGTGGTAACTTGATGTGCTAGCGACTGTACTATAATCTGCTCTATTAATTTTTCACTTTGTAATAATCAATATTGAAAGAACGAAAGAAAAAGAAAAGAAAGAAAATAAGAAAGAAAATATTGTAGTAGTGGTGTTGTCAGGCTAAGCGTAAGTGCTGCATCAGAGTTTGAAAACAAAGTAAAGAATTAAAATATTCTTTTGAAACACTAGCCATTCTATAGTCATCAACTCAGATTATCGCTGTCAACTGCTGGACATATGCCACTCAGAAGCAGCGCCACAACGTCTTGTCTCCGTCATCCACATCCAGTCCGTCTCAGTCACCTTTTCATGGTCGATGGTCCACCCAACTGGGAGGCTATAGGTAGCATTAGTAGCTACAAATATTATAAATATTATTATACAAATATTATTAGTCTATACGAAAATACTGACAGCTTATCAACGTCAAATGTACGGCGGCATTACTAATTGGCCAAAGTATACTATATCGACGGTGAACATGAACATTTTAGCGATTTTCACTTTATTGCATATTCGTAGGTAAAATTTGAAAGACCGTGTATTTGCAAAGACAAGATCTGAAATCATTATCACCACCATCACAAGCGTTTACAATTTTTTTTATATAAGTAATTTTTTCTATTCAAATATTAAAAACTATAGAAACGAAACGTTCTTTTTTTTGCCTCCTGTTAAATCATGTTTTTTTAGTTATTAGATATTGATACTATACCGTCGATATGTAGATCCACAACAAGTTAACAAATAATTAATCTAGTTTATCTCCAATTTCTGCCAATCATCAGCAAACTTGACAAAATGACAAAGGTCACAATAATACCCAATTACCAACTTAGTTCAATTAACTCCCTGACCTATGATATAATTCCAGGACAAGAACAATAAATTAATAATCTTGTTATTGGAAGAGTACTTAATAAAATATAATTTTCATAATAAAATTGATACAAAAATAACTATCAAACAAAAAGCTTATCTGTTTTGAGTAGCGCCGCGGACGATGGGCCTTAGGGGTGGTGAAACTGGCCCTGAATTTTTTAACAAATAGTTATAAGACTCACCTGTCTCCTAATCATGACGTGGCTGACTCTCCCGCGCACCCTGACGGAGAGTACGTACTCCCCGGGGTGGGCCTGCGACTCCCTCACCAGGAAGGAGCCGTTCTTGCCTTTCTCCATGATCAGGTGTTCAGCCTCCTTCGCTGACATCACTCCATGGAACCATCTGGAAAGATAAGAACAAGAATATTAAAAGAAAAATAAGAGTTACAAAATATATATCTTAGAAAATGTACACAAGAGCAATAATTTCAAAGCCGTCCATTTCCAAAAATCCAAAGACAATAAAGCTATAGATAAATTTGTTTTAAATTTAGAACATTATTTGGGCGTGGCAGAGCTAAAATATCCGTAATTTTTCGATAATTTGGTGACTATGATGCTGTGTGTACAAGTCTCTACTAATATGAATGAAAATGTGACATTTAAAAACATTATTTTGAAAGTCAGTAACGCAAAATAGAAGGACAGATTTGGATTTCATCAGGAATCCTTATTAGACCAGCAGCGGGGTACCTAATTGCGTAACTTACTAACAGTAGAAATGGCTTTCATTGTGACAGTTCAACAACATTCATTGCGTTATTTACGTTGTTGAGCAGACGAATTTTTCAAACCTATGAAGCAATTGATTAGCAATATCCTTCAAAACTCTCGGATTATGATTGAAACTGTGTTACTCTCGGATTATGATTGAAACTGTGTTACGGAATGAGGGTGCTGTACTATAAAGTAAATACCTACTAATACCATCAGGTAAATGATAAATGATAAAAGATTTTATTTCTGTAAGTAGGGTTGTACAAACACTAAAAGTGTCAAACACGTCAATCATATTTTAAAACCAGATGAGGTCGGCGTTTCCTATCTGACTGAGCGGTAAAATCAAACTAGGTATTAAGGAGGTATTTTTGACAGATTCAAACTCAGCTGAAAATGCAACCAAAAACTTTTACTGGTCCAATCCACTGATCAATCTCCAGTGTTTTGATGGTCTATCGTTATAGTACTGTTATACCTTTCTCAATATATGAAAGTGGGGGCGTATGAGAAAGGAAACTATATAATGTTTAACTAGATTATTATATGATATCAAGGAATTTTCCTAATACACCGGCAGGCCCTAGCCCTGCCTATCTACTTCTCTAAACAAAACTACCATCACTTTTCCTTCCAAGGCTTATTTCAAACTTGCTTGACTGTTCGAGAGTAACCATCGATAATATATTACCATCCAGTCAACATAAGTTTGACACATGCAGATTACCTCTACAGTCCCTTCCACAAAAGCCATTCATGAAGCGTTGAAGCTGAACCGTACTTAGAAATATAGGAATTGCTCTGGTCTCAATCACGTAGGCGTAATCCTACTATATATAATATATATATATATATATATATATATATATATATATATATATATATATATATATATAATATTATAAATGTGAAAGTGTGGATGTTTGTTACTCAATCACGCTAAAACGGCTGAACGGATTTGGATAAAATTTGGCACATGGGTAGACTATGACCTGGATTAGGACATAGGATACTTTTTATCCCGATATTCCCACGGGATCGAGATTTCGGCGGGTGAAACCGCGGGGCGCAGCTAGTAATTACATAAAAGATACGCAAGCGCAGTCGTGGTTCAGTACCCAGTCCTTGTAGTTCCTCGTCAGTCATGCGACAATGCGCCACAAAACATTTATAATAACAATCGATTACGGAAAAAAGTCTCCTTGAGGTTTGAAGACGTTATACTGATTGCAGCGTAGTAAACCGTATTATTTTAACAAAAAAATAAGGGTCATACCGAGCTGAATTTGATTGAGGAAGTGGATTATTTTGTTTTTGTGATTAATAGCTATGTCAAATAGTTCAGCGTGAGAGAAATTTGTTCAGAATCAACTTGGTACTGAATTGATTTCAGACGACTCAACAAGATGATCTCATCTCAGCGACAATCAACGACAAACAAAAAAAAAACAAAATCGTTTCAGCCGTTTGGGAGCTACGATGACGCAGACAGACACACAAATACACACGTTAAACTTATAACACCCCTCTTTTCCGTCGGGGGTTAAAAATGTTGGTAAACTAAATAAAGGTATTTTTGACCGGTTGAGATAGTTAAGAATGCGATTGTTCTTAGAAATACGGGAATTCCCCTCTGAGCTGTAACTGTATCTAAAAACTGCCCAATTTCCATGTAAATATTTCAAATAAAGTCAGTCAAAACCACAGCATAATCTTAGCAGTAAAACAACCAACAGAATAGCACACAATTTTTTAAAGTCGAACTCGAACACGTCCACACGGATACATATCAAGCTATACATTTCCAGTACAAGCTGATTTTATACAGGTTTTATGGTCTTTTAATTAATATCTTAAATCTCTTTGTGTTTAAATAACTAGACATTGAGTGGTATCCTCACCCCTACCTCTGCCTAACACTTCGGGATACAGGCGTGATTTGTTTTATGTGTAAGTATTGTAACTAAAAATAAATATTTAAAAACATTAACTTACTGTCTGTGAATAATTAACCATTTCCCAGTTCCATTGAACAATCATACAGTTCACTTCGAGTTCAATGACCGACCTGGCTAAAGACTTGATTGTGTGAAATTAAAGAAACGACAGCTAAAAACGTATGGACAAAGAACGTGTCTAATTTTCGCAAGAATACGTATTAAGGCTCGTGCACACTGGCGCGAGGCTACAGCGCGACACAAAGGCACCGCGTGTCGTGCTGTCGCGTCGCGAGCATTCAATATTCCGCTACGGATTATGGTAAATATAACAGTGAGAACAGTCTTATTTACTTACATAATTTCAAAGATAAAAGTCTTAAAATAATAATAATATGTACAAGTATATAAAAAGAGAAGAAAAGAATCACAGGGCATCAAAAAATTCGTCCGCATCGTTGTCAACAGGAAAAGTGCCCAAAAGGCTGGCAGCATTGTCACATTGTATGGCAATGCTGATTCTTTGGAAAAAAAAAATACTGAGATTAGATTTTTTTCAGGAGATCAAAGACTGCTTTTTATTTTTGTTGTTAGGTATTAGTCCGTATTAGTGCCCGCCGCCGCGCGCCGGGGCCCTACTTTCTAGTCCGTCAACGAAGATCCGAGATTGTCCGAAAGTAGTACGATACTTAGAAATTAATGAACCCTACCTCCGAACTTTTTGGACCACTGTCAAATCGTGTTGTCATAAATTTTTAGTTCAACCCCGGAATAATCTGATATCCGTAAGTGATAAGGAGTAGGAAACGCCCAGAACTTCGGCAGAAACCACGGACTTCGTGCAAACGCAGTAGCCCCCCTGAGTTGCACGGTTTTTGCGACTTGATAAAACATTGAGATTACTTTAATAAGCGTTAGTTTAATATTAATGTATCTTACCAGAAAGTATCAAATATTAAATGTTGGTGAAAGCCGCATGAAAATCCATTGTCTAGTTTAGAAGAACAACGCGGTCACAGAGACATACACGAAAAGCGACTTTAATTTATAATATGTATAGATAAAATATTTAATATTTTTTTTTTTACTTTCATGGTAGTCGGATGGCACAATGTACGGGGGGACTGGTTATAAAGGGAGCAGTTTCAACGTAGTTATTGAGTACTTAAAGTCTACGCTGATAAGGACATAAAGTAGTACCTATGTGGACACAAGGAACCCCCATTTCTGAAGTGTATTAAAGTGCCACTAATATTTTTTACTACGGTAAGAGCCTTTTTTCTATGTTCATGTAGATGTAACAGAAAAATAACTAAGTAGTTTTCTAAGTAATAATCAAATAAAATAGACGACTAATACCCGTCGGGCGGATCACACACTACAACGCGCCACGCGACGGGCGCGGGAAACGGAGCCAAATTCCCCGCGCGGAAACGCGTTTTTATTGAATTTGTATGTAAACTATTACGCGCGGTGGCGCTTTATTTGCGCCCCGCCACCGTGGCGCGTTGTAGTGTGTGATCCGCTTAACCTCTACTAAATGTATTTCGCATGCAAGTACGTAGGTATCGATAAAAAAACATATCATAATTGTTCGCGACGATGTCACCCAAATAGTTCGTAGTCTGCTCAAAGCATGTATTTAACTTAGTTTTATAGTTTCAAATATAATTAGCTACAAGATAGCGTTTTATGTATGTAAAATCTCAGTTAAGTAGGCCATAAATTGAGAAGTACATAGTTTTTTGGTGCGTCCAGGTACACTAGACCGAGACCTAGCCCTGGACGTAACCCCTTTGATCGATAACCATTAAGAAAGGCCTGCTTAGCTGGGGTAATAGATTATGTTTATAACCATGTGAAGTCGGTTTAACTGACGCTCGTTCGGAGGCGCTTCACGCCCCGAGGTTTTAACTTATTGTATTTTAAATGCGTAAATGTTAAAGGTAAATAGACCAGCCTTGAAGGCTGCGTAATATGAATGTGATTGTTTTAGTAATTTTGCAGTAATATAGATAATAAGACAATTATTTTGTGATAAATTCTAGTTTTAGCCATTCAAGGCGTTATATCTCCGAACATTTATTTAAATGTTATTGTTATTGTAATTTCAATATATAGGCAGTGCTGTCACCTGCCTAAAAGTACATTAAAATCACCCAACACTTGTAAAATTCCATGTATTTCGACAAATATTGTATCAGGATCTTAGTAAAAATAAACGCTTTCAAAAGTTTTATTGAGGAAGTAAAACAGGGTTCTCGTTAAGGTAAAGATTGGCCGTACCTTAGTAAACAGGGAAAGTCCATCATTTGTAGTCATCGGAAAGCCAAAATAAAGGCTTAAGTAGTTTATAGTAAATAACCTGAACGGACCTGTAAGTACTTCCATAATAACTCTGTGTACTTGTAAACTATCCTATGTTGTGTCATTTCGCCAAAAACACCCGCTTCCACATAGACTTCGGGATATAGTCACATACGGAAAATAACTGCAACCTGTCGGTGCAGGACGTCAGCGCGCTGAGACAGTGAGGGGCCTATCTCGATGCTGTATATTCGAGATAGGTACTACGACCTCCTTGAACATATATCGAGTCCAGCGATCACGCCCGTCCGGTACATCTGTTGGTCCTGTCGAACCGGATATTTTCAAGATTCCTGAAGTCTAAAGACCTAAGCCTGAAGAGTTACGCCTGAAGACTTATGCCTGAAGACGTATAGTTGAAGATTCGTTTTAAACATAGAAGATTTATAGTATCGAAATGTATGAAGTCTGAAGACCTGAGCCTGAAGAGTTACGCCTGAAGACTTATGCCTGAAGACTTATAACTGATAGAACTCATCTTAGTGGAAAGTTTACTTTGGAAGATAGAACATTTACTTTAGAAATAGAATCTTTTGGGGACATAGATTTTTTTGGGACATAGATTTTTTTGAGACCTAGATTTTTTTGGGACCTAGATTTTTTTGGGACCTAGAACTTTTTGAGACCTAGATTTTTTTGGGACCTAGATTTTTTTTGGGACCTAGATTTTTTTGGGACCTAGATTTTTTTGGGATCTAGATTTTTTT
Source organism: Dryobotodes eremita (assembly GCA_917490735.1). Lineage (NCBI taxonomy): Eukaryota > Metazoa > Arthropoda > Insecta > Lepidoptera > Noctuidae > Dryobotodes > Dryobotodes eremita. Next base: position 28,546,761 of record OU823241.1, on the reverse strand, counting down.
TAGACATAGATTTTTTTGAGACCTAGATTTTTTTGAGACCTAGATTTTTTTGGGACCTAGATTTTTTTTTGGGACCTAGATTTTTTTAGGACCTAGATTTTTTTGGGAACTAGATTTTTTTTAGACATAGATTTTTTTGGAACATAGATTTTTTGAAATAGAATTTGGGACATAGAATTTTTTGGGACTCAATCTTAAAATACAACCACTTGAGTTAACATGCCAGTTACAAGATCGCAAGGCAAGGCACCTGAAGCATGGACAGTGAATGTTGAGGTGGGACATACGTCCGCAGCTATCCGTCACCAGTTACCCCCACGTTCGCCATCCACCACTGAAGGGATCGAGCAACCACTGCCACCACGTCCTATCGCTCCAATGGAAGCCGAAGACTTACCTGTACTGGCACAATCCAAAGTAACGAAACAGATAGAACAACCAGCTGTTACTGAGAAGGAAACCACATTGAAGGGAACTTCAGATACGACAATGAAGCCAAGTGATTTCATAGAAAAGTCGTTAAATAAAACGTACAGCCGTACCATGCCGATGACTACCCGGGGTGACACCCGTATCGAACATAGTAGGCCGCCGTCAACTACGATTAGAACGACACGGTCGCAAAGGAAAAAATCGAAAGCACGTGAAGACTTATTGAAAATTAAGTTGGAACTCGCTCAAATAGCACTTCAAAGAGCCGAGGAGGAAGAATCCGACGGTGAATATATGGATGATAGAAACTCAAACAACGAGTACGTGCGTTCCTGGCTTGAAGAGGCACCAGAGCCTGAACCAGTGAGCGAGGTCAATGCCGCCGAAGGGGACAATAGAACCAGAAGCCGAGAGGCACCGCCCCCCACCGTGGACATCGTTAGTATAGTGGACCCCCAAACGCAAGTACCTTTGTTAAATCCTAAAGTGAATGAAGTGAAAAATAATATAGTGCCATCGAAACACATAGAAGACACCAAGGGGGAAGACTCACTCCGCCCTTTCATAACGGAGTTAACGTCTGCTATAGCGTCGCTCGCCGACAAGAAAACAGAACAGTGGACATCGAACCACCCCTCGGCGTCAAAGGCCATCATGACGCTACCGAACTACAGCGGAGCTCATACCGAATGGCTTTCTTTTCGCGCCATCTACGAAACGACGCGAACCTACTTCAACGATGTTGAAAATACAGCAAGACTTCGAAGAAGTCTACGAGGACGGGCACTCGAGACAGTGAGCTCAGAACTCATCGGACACGCTAAACCGAATGACATCATGAGAGAACTCGAGCTGCAATTTGGCCGTCCAGATTCGATCGCTCAAGCCGAAACCGATAGGCTCCGCGGTCTACCGCGCTGCAGCGAGACACCCAGGGACATCTGCAACTTCGCGAGTCGAGTCAGAAGTGGCGTAGTAACTCTGCGCGCGCTTAAGAAGGATCACTACCTGATCAACGCCGAGCTGATGCGACTACTGACAGAAAAGCTGCCAAACTCCCTGCGTGTACAGTGGTACAGAATATACACAGAAAAGTACCAATCGTTACCGGACCTCTCACTCTTCAGTGACTTCATCACAGAACAAGCCAGCTTCTGCAGCGCCTTCGCTCCACCGGAGAACATCAACCCTGTTGAAGCGACAGCAACAAGACGTGTCACGCAGAGAACCCATACAGCAACAGACAAACCGACGATCAGATGCCGCGTTTGTGATAAAGAAGGACACTACGCTTCCGACTGTACGAAATTCAAAGAGGCGTCCAGTGACAAGAAATGGGAACTCGCGAAGAAAATCGGCTTGTGTTTTCGCTGCTTGCGAATCCGTCGCTTCAGTCACGCTTGCAAGCTGAAGAAGTGTGGGGTCAAGGGGTGCACAGCCACGCACCATCAGCTTCTTCACTATAAGAAGAAGCTCACAGCAGAGGGTATAGAGAAGCCCCCTGCCCAGGAACAGAAGGAGTCTCAGGAAACGGTAGCCAGTTCGCGAACAACATCTAGCCAAGCCTATCTCAAGATAGTACCGGTTCAGGTCATCGGACCGGCGGGAGAAGCATCCACATTCGCGCTTCTCGACGATGGATCAACCGTTTCCCTGATCGACGAAGATCTAGCGAAGGAAATCGGGGCAGAGGGCCCTATCGACCCTCTGAAGATCGGTGCGATCGGTAACAACATGATCGACACCCCCCATTCACGAAGAATCACAGTCACTCTTAAGAGCCCAATCAAGAACAAGGTGCCGTTCAGAGCGCGCACCATACCGAGGCTCAACTTAACACCGCAGAAAGTGAACGAGGAGGACATCGCAAATTGCAACCACCTGAATGACCTAAGACAACATCTTATATACAACACTGGCGTACCGAAGATCCTCATCGGCCAGGACAACTGGCATCTTCTACTGGCCAGCGAAATACGAACAGGCCCGAAACACCAGCCCGTCGCTTCACTCACCACATTGGGCTGGACTTTACACGGCGCGCATACTAGAATCCTAGGTCACCAAGTGCACTACGTCAACAGATTAACAGCGAGCGATGAAGACCTCGACGAACAACTTCGTGAATTTTTCGCATTAGAATCACTAATCATTAATCCGCGACGACCAGACTCCGATCCTGAGAAGAAAGCAGAAGATATTCTGAACCGTCACATCCGACAGTTAGAGGATGGACATATAGAAACAGGCATGCTGTGGAAGAACGAACATGTAGATATGCCAGATAGTTACGGGACAGCACTCAAGAGGCTCGTCTCAACAGAAAAGAAGCTCGATAGCAACCCTGCCCTTCGAGATAGATACTCAGAACAGATGGACTCTCTCGTCCAAAAGGGATACGCAGAGAAGGCGCCCAAGACGAACACACCAGGAAAAACGTGGTACTTACCACACTTCGACGTGTTCAACCCCATGAAGCCTGAAAAGCTTCGAATAGTTCATGACGCTGCTGCGAAATCTAGAGGGCTGTCACTAAATGACTTCCTTCTAACTGGACCAGACCTGCTGCAGTCACTACCCGGCGTCATGATGAGATTCCGCCGACACCGCATAGCCATCTCAGGTGACATAGCAGAGATGTTTATGCAGGTAAAGGTGCGAAGCGAAGACAGGGACGCACTCCGATACCTGTGGAGAGGCAATAGAAGAGAAGGAGCGCCTGAAGAATACCGTATGACGTCCATCATATTCGGTGCAGCAAGTTCACCCTGCACAGCCATTTTCGCGAAAAATTGGAACGCGAAAAGGTACATAAAGGAGCATCCAGAGGCAGTCGAAGCCATCATTCACAATCATTACATGGATGACTACCTCGACAGCTACGAAACAGTTGAAGAAACGACGCGCATCGCCACAACTGTAAAAGAAACACACCATCAGGCAAGGCTGGAACTTAGAAAATGGGTATCGAATAGCGCCCAAGTAATAGGAAATCTGGACCCGACGCAGAGTCGAACTGAAGTCGTCAGTATCGGAAACGCTGAAAATTCAGAGAAGATACTCGGCCTAATATGGAGACCGGGCGAAGATACATTGGGTTTCAACTTGACGCTCGCACGCCTACCTGTAGGCGTTTTAGAAAAGGAAGTGCCAACCAAGAGAGAAGCACTGAAGATCGTCATGTCACTCTATGACCCACTCGGACTCGCCTCACCAGTAACGATTCGAGCCAAGCAGATCCTGCAAGAGGCATGGAGGCGAGGAGTCGATTGGGATCAGTCACTCGATAAAGACCTGGCGACCCAATGGAAATGTTGGGTACAGCACCTGAAACAGCTCAAGTGCATCAGCATACCAAGATGCTATCCAGGATATAGCGAAGCTACAGAAATACAGGTCCACGTGTTCACCGACGCAAGCGAAATGGCGTACGCGACAGCGGTATACTGGCGAACCACATCAGCAGAAGGCGTCCATCGAGTCAGCCTAGTCATGGCAAAGGCGAAAGTAGCACCACTGAAGCTACAATCAATACCACGCCTCGAGCTGCAGGCCGCGGTCATGGGAACCCGCGTGGCCGCAGCTGTAATACGCGAGCACGACGTCAAGCCCGCATCGGTGACATATTGGTCAGACAGTAGAACCGTCCTGACATGGATCAGAAGAGGAGCACGAGTATACAAACCTTTCGTCGCTCATCGCATAGCCGCTATAGAAGAGAACAGCAAAGTTGAAGATTGGCGATGGATACCAACAAAACTGAACATCGCCGATATCGCTACTCGTGACGTACCACACCACTTTGACTCACATCATGAGTGGTTTAGTGGCCCAAACTTTCTCTACGAAGAACCGTCTTCATGGCCAACCGAGAAACCTCCAGTCTCAGCCGAGACGGGGGAAGAAAGGACCCTCACCTCCGTCGAGAAAACCAACATTCGACAACTCACCGAAGTCATACCCGATCCAGCAAGGTTTTCAAGATGGGAACGACTGCTTCGGGCAACGGCAACCGTCCTACGTTTCGTGTCTCTCTGCCGACAACGGACAGAAAAGACGTTCTACAAGAGGACTAGACAGAACGAGGAAAAAGATCCTGACTGGCGAAAGAAGAAGAAAATTGCGCCACCTTCTCGGAAACTGACTACAAAGAAGTCAGAACCCAAAACTCAAACTATAGAAGCCGAGTTTCTCCAAGAAGCAGAGAAGATACTGGTCCAAGTCATCCAAAATCAGTCTTTCGCTCCGGAAATAGCGAAATTGCGAGAACAGAAGATATTGGACAAAGACAGTCGACTACGGCCGCTGCAAATAGAAATGCAAGACAACATCATACGACTGAGAAGCCGTATAGCAGCGACTAACGAAATAGCTGAAGAGGTAAAACGTCCACCGATACTACACGGTGACCATCGCATCACCCAGTTATACATAGACTGGACACATCGCGATCTACAGCACAGTGGGACAGAACTCACTATAAACGAGGTACGACAACACTACTGGGTCGTTAAAATGCGACCAACAACGAAGATGGTGCTGGCACGATGTCTGCAGTGTCGCATTCGTAAGGCACAACCACCCGTGCCTGCGACCGGTGACCACCCCAGAACGCGGCTCGCTCATCACCAGAGGCCGTTCACTTATACCGGTCTGGACTATTTCGGACCACTGTCCGTTACCGTCGGTCGTCAGCACCAGAAAAGGTACGTAGCCCTGTTCACTTGTCTCACATCCAGAGCTGTCCACCTCGAGATCGCCGCTAGCCTCAGCGCAGACTCCGCCATACTGGCGTTGCGCCGATTCGCTGCCCGTCGAGGCTGCCCAACCGAAATACATTCGGACAACGGCACCAACATGCACGGTGCCGATAAAGAGCTACGGCAAGCCTTCCGAGAGGAGGCCAGTCGCAGAGGCATCGTGTGGCGCTTTATTACGCCATCCGCGCCATTCATGGGAGGCGCTTGGGAGCGTCTCGTTCGCTGCGTAAAGTCCGCGCTATACACTGTGCTCCTCGAAAAACACCCACACGAAGAGGTGTTGTCCACACTGATATGTGAGGCAGAGTACACTGTAAACAGCCGGCCACTGACACATGTTTCCGTAGACAGCGAAGACGACGAGTCGATCACACCGAACCACTTTTTACTCGGTGGGTCGGCCAGACTACCATCACCCGGCGTGTTCACCGAACAAGACATTGACAGCAAAAGACTTTGGCGACGCTCACAAATCCTAGCCGATATGTTTTGGCGTCGCTGGGTCAGAGAATACTTGCCGGAGCTTCAAAACCGGCGGGAGCCGCACAGCCGCGGGCCTGAACTTCAAATCGGTGACCCCATACTCATCGCCGATGGTCAGCTGCCTCGCAATACATGGCCGCGAGGCCGTATAGTCGCCGTGTTCCCCGGAGCCGACGGAGAAGTCCGGACTGCTGAGGTGCGCACTGCTGGCGGCACCTTAAAGCGTCCGGTGAAGAAACTCGTCCCACTTCCTAAGTGACGAGACATCGGGACAGCGAGACAACGAGGCGGCGAGCATCGCGGCGGAGAGCGTCGCGACTGCTATCGTCGCTCACCGGTGTCATGCAGCGCCGCACCGACGTCGCTACGAGTCGTCACTGCACTGCACGGCGGGAGAGATGTTCGCGACGATGTCACCCAAATAGTTCGTAGTCTGCTCAAAGCATGTATTTAACTTAGTTTTATAGTTTCAAATATAATTAGCTACAAGATAGCGTTTTATGTATGTAAAATCTCAGTTAAGTAGGCCATAAATTGAGAAGTACATAGTTTTTTGGTGCGTCCAGGTACACTAGACCGAGACCTAGCCCTGGACGTAACCCCTTTGATCGATAACCATTAAGAAAGGCCTGCTTAGCTGGGGTAATAGATTATGTTTATAACCATGTGAAGTCGGTTTAACTGACGCTCGTTCGGAGGCGCTTCACGCCCCGAGGTTTTAACTTATTGTATTTTAAATGCGTAAATGTTAAAGGTAAATAGACCAGCCTTGAAGGCTGCGTAATATGAATGTGATTGTTTTAGTAATTTTGCAGTAATATAGATAATAAGACAATTATTTTGTGATAAATTCTAGTTTTAGCCATTCAAGGCGTTATATCTCCGAACATTTATTTAAATGTTATTGTTATTGTAATTTCAATATATAGGCAGTGCTGTCACCTGCCTAAAAGTACATTAAAATCACCCAACACTTGTAAAATTCCATGTATTTCGACAAATATTGTATCAGGATCTTAGTAAAAATAAACGCTTTCAAAAGTTTTATTGAGGAAGTAAAACAGGGTTCTCGTTAAGGTAAAGATTGGCCGTACCTTAGTAAACAGGGAAAGTCCATCATTTGTAGTCATCGGAAAGCCAAAATAAAGGCTTAAGTAGTTTATAGTAAATAACCTGAACGGACCTGTAAGTACTTCCATAATAACTCTGTGTACTTGTAAACTATCCTATGTTGTGTCATTTCGCCAAAAACACCCGCTTCCACATAGACTTCGGGATATAGTCACATACGGAAAATAACTGCAACCTGTCGGTGCAGGACGTCAGCGCGCTGAGACAGTGAGGGGCCTATCTCGATGCTGTATATTCGAGATAGGTACTACGACCTCCTTGAACATATATCGAGTCCAGCGATCACGCCCGTCCGGTACAATAATCATGTACAGCCCGTATACATCCACTAGAGAACATTCTACATGTGCCACCCGTATTTGCAACATACTTAGAGTTATTTCGAGGCAATATTAGTAATCACCTTGTTTGGCAGATTGATGATCGTGACATAATGTAATTTTTATGGTTCCTAGAGGTACGAGTTCACAAGCTTCAACTCGTAAGTCGGGGATAATACCACTAAGCCATAACAGCGCTTACACAAAACCATACTCCGCTGCAATAGGTATCCTACTCAGGACCTTCGCATAGCCCTCAGCGGCTGCAGCAGTCGCACAGCAGCCGGCAGACTTGAACAAGCGCAAAACTCTACACGGGTGTGTTAGGTTTTGCGCTTATTCAAGTCTGCTTTAATTATAATTTAATTAGAACACTGAATTAGATTTTAGAAGCGCAATCATAAGAAACCCGTGTATTTAATTATAATTAAGTACAGACTATTTTATTTTATTCATTACTTATTTTCGGGAACGATTGCAAATAGCTATGTTATTGAAGAAATTAAACTACTTACTTATAATTAAAAAAATATTACAGCATAGTAAATCGCTTTGCATTAAACTAAAGGCCGCTTTTCTTTCGTACGTACTTAGGATAAGTGTTATTTCTGTCACTTGCAAACTACAAAATCTTCGTCAAAACACTAGCTAAGTAACGTATATAGATTTCGGCCTAAGTTCAAACTAAAGAAAGAAAAGTAAGAAAGAAAAGAAAGAAAGAAAAGAAAGAAAGAAAAGAAAGAAAGAAAAGAAAGAAAGAAAAGAAAGAAAGAAAAGAAAGAAAGAAAAGAAAGAAAGTAAAGAAAGAAAGAAAAATTGTTTATTCTGCACAAACAAAACGCACATTACAAATAAATTACATTAAATGCACACATACAAAGTTAAGGGACACGTTCAGTCACACTACTACAAAATGTCTGGTCATCATTTTAATTACTTCCATTTGTTTACATGCTTGAAAAGATTGCAAGTACCACTTGACTGCATTCGATTAGCCAAAAAAAATTACAGCAAAAAATCTTGTAATAGGGAAGTAAATAGGACTTGAAAAACCGTTTCAATGACTTCCGAGGAAGTGAAAAGAAAAATTGAAAAATGTTTCAATGAAGTCATGCATTAGTAAATATTGGTTAATAATAATTATGGTCATCAACATTAATTCTTAAAAGGCTGAGCAGAGAGACGCGACGCGACAGCGTGTCGCTACTCTAGTAAAACAATTTCTTTGAAGTTTTCATAGAAATTGTTCTACTAGAGTCGCGCCGTGCTATCGCGTCGCGCCTGTTTGCGGGAGCCTAAATACTCTAGATTCTCATAATTAACTATACTTTTTAGGGTTCCGTACCCAAAGGGTGCCAACGAGACCCTATTACTAAGCCTCCGCTGTGCATCCGTCCGCCTGTCGGTACATCCGTCCGTCCGTCTGTCCATCAGCGGGCTGTATCTCATGAACCGTAATATATAAACAGTTGAAATTTTCACAGACTATGTATTTCTACTGCCGGTATAAGAACAAATAATAAAATTAAAATAAAGTTAAAAGATAAAGGGGGCGTCCTTAAAAGAAACGTGTTTTTTTTCGGCGTTTTTACGTTGTGGTACGGAACCCTTCGTGTGCGAATCCGACTCGCACTTGGCCGGTTTTTTTAATGAAACAATTGACATGAGAAAAGCAAAGTTAGTTGTGAACCTACTTTTTTCACAGGTTTTATAAAAGTTAATTTAGTTTTGCGCGTTGGATGCATTTATGATTTAATAGATTCATCAAAACCTAGCTAGAGAAAATAATAATGTATACAAAAGTGTCACAAATCTCGGCAAAATGATACTCGAGTCGGAGTTACTAATAAGCGCTTTAACTCTAACACCGAGCAACACCTAAATAAATGCCTAAATAAAAGCCTGCTATTAGATTTCCAACTCTCGGTGCTGAGCAAAGAGCTAAAAAAATTCGACTTTCGGTGCTGAACTGACCGCTAAAAATATTCAACTTAAGATGCTAAGCAGAGCGCTAAAAATATTCAACTTTCGATGCTGAGCTGAGCGCAAAAAATGTTCAACTTTCGGTGTTGAGCTGAGCGCTAAAAATGTTCAACGTCCGATGCTTAGCTTAGCGGTAAAAATGTTCAACTTTCTGTTCTGAGCTGAGACCTAAAAAAATTCAACTTTCGGTACTTAGCTGAGCGCTAAAAATGTTCAACTTAAGATGCTGAGCTGTACGATAAACAAAATAACTTTCGGTGCTGAGCTGAGCGCTGGAAAACCAAAAGCGCGCTTTTATTCAGGCACTCCTTTAGGTGTACCCTAGTGTTAGTGAAAACGAGCAAGAGAGACGTTGCATTTCATCGTAAACGCACTTGGTGATAATAATAACAGGCTTGCTTACCCCACAAGGTCAAATAAGCATAATTATTGACAAGATATATGAAAGAATGTCCTTTCTACTGCAATTATACTTGAACAGGATGTGCTAAAGAATTTCTTTTTAAAACCAGTCATTTCGAAACAGTAGGTATGTATTTATGTACCTATACCAGCTAGGGCTGTCAACTTTTTTTGACAGAGATAAAGTATCAAATTCTTTGAATAAAAAAAAAGGATTTTTCAAATTTATGGGTGCTTTAAGCAAACGGTAACAATTCGTTATTGTTTTAACCAAAATTTAGATTTAAATAAATTAATAAATCGTTTTTATGGACGACCTGTATCTCTATTCTTGTCACTTCAGATTCGTTACCGAAAAACTCTCAGTGAAAGCTGAAGTGGCGGGAAGAGAGAGTAAATAAAAATGTTTTTTTAGTTTTTTATTTGGTAGGCTTGGTATCAGATATTGCCATTTGTCAACAGTATTTTGGTCTATAAATTCTTTATCAACTTTAATAGATTTTCTTTTTTGTCTCATCAGTATAATCGAAAAAAAGATCAGTAATTAAATTATCCACATAAGTGTTTTGTTTTACGCATTACAGTAAAGATTAGAAATAAAGTATTTTCGCATACTTTATTTTTATGCAAAAGTATAAAGTAGGTATATTTATTAAAAATAAAGTAGAATACGTTATTATAGAGTATGGTTGGCAACCCTAATACCAGCTCAAGGCTGAAGAAAACTACTTTTCATATAATTTACTCATACTTTTATATAAGGATGCCAATGCCAAATAGTCGGCTTTGTAAGAATAATGAAAAGCAAATAATTATCAATAGTTGTAATATTCGTATTTACAAATATGAAATTACAGTATTTACAATTAAAATTAAAATCTAATAACCTCACCTGACTAAAACTATTAACAAACTAGAATATGGCGTTGCAAAATTCCTTCGCATCGCTGTCGACTGGTAATGTACCCAAGAGACTGGCGGCATTGCCACCTTGTATGGCAATGCTTAGCCTCTGGCCAAGGTAATAGCCAGCCCTTGGATCACGGGAAGTGTCAAACAAGCGTTTGGAGATTTCGTTGAACAAAACGTGGACAATAGTTATTAGTTATAAAAATAACGTAAAATGAGTGAAGATGTAAAATTGTTAAATTCATTCACTGGCAGAAAACCACTGGGTCTAGAAGCAAGAAATTTTGCGCAAGAGTTCTGCATGTAACGAAGTTGAGTACTAAGGAAGGATTTTTGTAAATTCATCGTCAAATTCGTCGTCGAAAGTCTGTATGGATGTTCGTCATTTCTGAACGGCGACGGGAAACGATATCCTATCTGGCACACGGCTTGTGTAAATAAATATATTTAACTAGCTCCTGCCCGCGACTTCATCTGCGAGAAATTTCATACTCCCCCGACCCACCCCGTCGCATCGCATCGCATTCGCGCGCTTTTACTTCGTTTTCGCTTTGCGTTCTTTCTGACTTTTTCTTTTTGCTCAACTCCTAAGGGTCCTAGCGTGATGTTAAATAGCCTTCCTCAAGAATTGGGCTATCAAAGGCAAAAATATGTTTTTGAATCGACTGGTAGTTCCAGAGATTAGTGCGTCGAAACAAACCAACAAACTCTTCAACTTTATTATTAATAGTTATAGATTAAGGAAAAAACAAAACTTTGACAGGGAAAGGATAGGCCTTTGAGAAGAGGTCAAAAAATAATTTATTTTATATCATTTAAAGTTCTAGAAAAACAAGCTTTTAAGGAAACATAAAAACAAATTACTTTAATAAGCCATAATATTACTTGGTAATTAAGTATAAATAGAAGGTCCATGTTGCATCCTGCATTAATACCTAATGATAAATAACGATATTTAATTACTTATTTACTAATCAGGCAATAAAAGAAAAAACCGGCCAAGTGCGTGTCGGACCACGCACAATGAAGAGTTCCGTAGTTGGGATGAATTTATCCCAAGAACAAACTTAACATTGTAGTTGAAAAACATGTTCTCCCATACGTTCCAACTGCTAATGTAAGTTGGTCGACTATTACTCGTAAACTTGTAAAGCCTACTTAGCTGTGATAGATTTCCTTTTAATTTCGTGATATGTACTACTGCCGTGAATTTATTGACATATCCAAAAGTAACCAATTAGCTGGCAGGAAGGGACACACTTGACTCTAACAAAAGAAAAAAAAATCCCCTCTTTACGTGTACACGAAATAACCTAAAAATATTGTTTTCGTTATTTTATTTAACTACTTTGTAAGCGTGATTAATATGTATTTCCATGCCAAATTATAGCTTTCTAGTAATAAGAGTCTCTGAGCTACGCTGCGGACGGACGGACAGACGGACATAGCGAAACTATAAAGGTTCCTTGTTGACCATGGAACCCTAAAAATTACGGATTCGTATTTTACTGCGTATCTTTTCTGCGTTTAATGGAAAGAAAATCCTAACTAATATTATAAATGCGAAAGTAAGTTTGTTTGTTACCTTTTCACGTTTAAACCACTGAACCGATCATCCTGAAATTTTGCATAGGTATACGTTGTCAAGTGTACAGAAACGGACATAGGGTACCTTTTATCCCGCAAAAAAGTACTGTTCCCGAGGAAAAAACAATAACGTTCTTATGATAATAGATGGCGCCACGTGTCTTTTGAATTATAGCCCGAATTGATAGTCAAAGTCTAAATTAACGCGAGCGAAGCCGCGGGAAAAAGCTAGTTAATTATAATTCAATATTTATGATGCGTTGTGGCTAAGACCACCATTGGTGCCTGAAAACGTCCAAAGTCATCGTGGAGGACCCAGGAGTAGGTGGCCGGCCGAACTTGAGGACTACAGGGGGGATTGGTCCATATTGGCTCAGGATCGATTTGAGTGGAAAAGGGAAACGGAAGCTGTTGCCCTACAGCGGGACAATACAGGCTGCTTAAAGGCTCCTTCAAACAGGCACGACACGCGACGCGAATCGCACGCGGTACAAAGGCACAGCTCGTCGCGCGACAGGCGTAGGCGGTGCCTTTGTGTCGCGTCTCGAGTAGAACTTGTTTGCAGGAGCCTTAATAAATTATATCAAAAGAAAGAAAGACTATTAAATGTTGAGTCACGAAGAAATAGTTACTAAACATTGGATATGAAGATTCGGAACATCTCGTTCAAAGGAAACGCCATCAAAAACAGAAACATAACAGGAACGAACACGCACATTCACTCATATAACACATACCACACAACTACAATATAAATATATGGACACAACACACCACACTCACACATGAGTCTGACACACACACATATCTTTACTTTGGGAAATCACATCCTAAGCGCCAAGATACAGACTACCTGTCTAATCTATTTCTTTTTTTTGGGTGGGAAATCATCAAAAGGCTTCTCCCGCTCTGGGTGCAGCGGGAGGGCGTGTCAGACTTTTACTGACTAAAACCCAGCCGTGTTCCTTCAGTTGCCTGTGCGCCAGGGCCACGGTAACTCTTTCGAACAATCCGCGACCCCGGCAGGCATCGGCCCTATCGGACCCCGTCAATGGTGCTGATATCTCTTTGAGGCGCGCGTGGAACTCGACGCGCCGTCGACCCGGGTAACTGTCTAGTCTTCGGCGGCAATATTAGTTGAATAAAAAACTTTTTTACAAAAAATCAACCGTCTTCCAGAAAAAACACTACAAAGTGAAAAGTTACTTTAATTTCAGAAGTCGGTGGCTTTGGATCTGTATTTTAGTTTTTTGCCGACTCTTCCCAACTATGTGCGGGTAGGCTTCCAGTCTAACCGGAAGCAGCTCAATTGAATTGCTAACTTAATTATAATTTAATTAGTTTTTACGTACCTTGGCGTTTTTGTTGCACAATAAACAAAAATACGATACAAAACTAAATAAATCACCAAAATTTTAATCATTAATCTCGCATTAAAGATAAACATTTCGAATAATAGATTTGGCCTCAGATTATTATTATTTATTATTAGATATTTGCAAACTGCCTGAATTCAGCGCAGGGTGAATTTAACACGCACTTCAACAAAATTTTGATAAAAAGTCGCAAACCCGTATTGATAGCTCTGATCGAACGGGTTAGACTGAGTTTAAACCTGTGCGACTGCTAAATGAGACTGCCTGATTTTAGGGTAGGTAGGCGGGTATTATAATGGGGGGACAATCTCCGCCCCCTTTAAAATCAACCATCCAGAAGCGTTGCATTTGAAATACAAAATTTTCCTGGTATTTTTAACTAATTAAGAGTTCAGATAATTTAACTCGATTGAAACGTACAAAATAATAGTATTTCAATTATCATTGAACATAATCTGTAAAGGAATGCAGAATAACATATTCGTAACTGAAATGAAATGACATTGTTTGTTCTGTAAAGAGTAAATAATTTCATGTCCGTGATGAACGCGCGCCGCCAGTAGGGACTGGTCATCTCTTAGCTGCCACGGCTTATTTTAATTTGAATTGTTATTTCTTTTTTTGTTTTTAACGTTTTTATTACGGACGCTTTTAACGTGCACGTCTTTTTACATCGTTCTCACATGTATAATTTCAACATGAATGAAGTGAACAATTTTTTTTTTAAACTTTTTGTTGATTTAAAAGAGTGTCCATGGAGTTTCTTGCCCGTTCTTCTCCAAAGGTACCTATTACGCTTTGGAATGGGCAACTAGCTTCATTTTTCTGACCGACCGACCCCTTGACAATTAAAAAGTGCCTGTAATTGGGTTATTTGAAATAAATGCTTTGAGTTTGAGTTCCTTTCATTTCGTAAAAGTGAGATTAATCATTTTACTTTTATATCAAATTATGCATTCATCCCTAACCTATGTAACACAGAGTTAGTACCTACATAAGGCCCTTTGTGAACAGCACGGCGTATAAACCGCGCCGTAGAATATAATATAGTCCTCCAGACCGTATTTCGGCCATGGCGGCCAATCGCAACGGAAACTAGCCTTCGGCGCGGGAGTTATTATAGTGCACAAGTGAGTGGGCAGACACAGGTGCACTCTCTCTTCCCTCACTTTCATAGTTCCATGGGACGGCAATCCGACATGACCGGAGAGAGATCAGGCGCAAGACCAACGGCTTAACATTGACGGCACGATTGGCGAAGTGGTTAAGCGATTGACTGCTGCGCTGCGTGTCGCGGGTTCGATTCCCACACGGAACAAATATTTGTATGACCTACAAGTAGTTGTTACAATTGGTAAAACATTGGCGGAAGATATAATTAAAAAATCTAACCTCTCTAATCCCAGCTCTTCTTACCTAAGGAGTGAACAGCATACTACGTCATTCGTACTACTTGACACTGACCCGCAGGAAGTGGATGACATACTCATGAGTCTCGATTCTGAAAGCTCACCAGGCTGGGACGGTATACCCACTAAATTTTTAAAAATATCTAGGGACTTCATGGTACCCCTAATAAGCCAACTAGCTAACCTGTGCTTTAAGGCCGGGATATTTCCTGAGGCTTTAAAGCGATCTTTGGTTACGCCTGTGCACAAGGGGGGGGACCGGAATGATGTCAACAACTATCGACCTATATCAGTTATATCATGCATTGCAAAAATCTTAGAAAAATTACTAAATAACAGATTAATTAGTTACCTTAATAAACACAATATTTTATCTTCCTCGCAATATGGGTTCAGAAGGGGTCTATCTACACAAGACGCTGCAAAGGCACTAACTGGCGATATAGTCAATAATGTAGACAAAGGACTGAAATGCCTTACAGTATTCTTAGACCTAAAAAAGGCATTTGACACCGTCTCTGTCCCCATCCTTCTGCACAGGCTTGAAACAATCGGCATTAGAGGTACGGCTCTTTCTCTCTTTGGTAGTTACCTATCAAACCGAAAACAGCAGGTTAGGGTTGGAAATCTAACTAGTGGTGAAAAAATGGTATGTTTTGGAGTACCCCAGGGAAGTGTGCTCGCCCCGACGCTTTTCCTGATTTATATAAATGAGTTGTGTAATATCGGGAACAGTGGCGGACGAGTCTTTTCATATGCAGATGACACAGCAGTAGTTTTCGCCGGGGACTCTTGGGCTTCCGTGCGTGCTGCTGCGGAACGTGGATTAGTGGTAATAGCAAAATGGTTAAATACCAATCTCTTAACCCTCAACGTATCCAAAACTAACTTTATCTGCTTCACTCCAAATCAGAGGACACAGCCAGGTGCTGATTTTGGAATCGTGATCCATGAGTGTGCAACCTCTCATTATCCTTGTAATTGTCAAAGCATACAGAGAGTTAGTTTCACTAAATACCTTGGAATAACAGTTGACCAAAGACTATCATGGCATATCCACATTGAAAATACCATGGCCAGGGTCAGAAAATTTATATGGATTTTTAAAACGCTACGACATGTGATGCCACCGTTGCTACTCAATAAAATCTATACAGCTCTGGCACAATCGGTCATCACATACTGTATACCGATCTGGGGAGGGGCCACCAAGACCAAATTTCTAGACCTAGAAAGGGCTCAAAGGTCTCTCATCAAAGTTATGTACTTTAAGCCCTTTCGTTGCTCTACGGACAACCTTTATAAGGTTAATAAGCTTCTGTCTGTAAGGAAATTATACGTATTAAACATAACCATACATCTTCACAAGACCCTCTCATTTGACCCATCTAAGCTAGATAAAAGACGTAAAGACATTGTGGCTCACTCCCCTCGGGTCCGTACGGTTTTTGCCAGGCGTCAATTTAACACTCAATCTACTTATATTTATAACAAATTGAACCTCAAATTGAATATTTACCCCATGTTGCGGTATAAATGCAAAAATACTTTATTGGAATGGTTAAAATCACAAACATACGATGAAATTGAACTTTTATTAACCAGAATCTGCTAAAGTAATACCTGTAAACAATCTTAACATACATAAACGACCAATCATTAAGACACCTAGGTATTCATACCCACACTCGGCATGTCCACCTTTCACACACGCACACACACTCAAAACCACACAAACACACACACCACACACCCACAAACACTACACATACCTGAACTTGCTAATTTTGTAACATAATTGTACCTAAAAATAGGCTTTATTAATTTTAATTATGTCTTTACACTGCAAACTGTAACCAAATGGGAAGTTGCGAGGTAACCCCAACACAAGTATCCTTATAACTTAAAGGGGCTGCCTCAATTTTGTGCTGTAGAACAATTGTATGGATGTGAAATAAAATATTTTGATTTGATTTTTGAGTTGTTCCGGGTCTGGCTGTTTGTGTATGTGAGTTTAAATGTCTGTAAACGCACCCACAATACAGGAGAAATTCCTAGTGCGGGGGAACGTATTAAAAAAAAAAAACACGTGTGGCACTCGGGGACTGCCGCGGTAAAGCTATTGCATAGCATTTTTTATCAACTTATGCAATTAGAATTATTAATTATTTTTTTATTTATGCAGTTTTTTTTTCTTTAATATTAATTCAAGTACAGTCGTACCATATACATACACGTTAAGCGAACGCTCGGCCGAGCTACATGGTAGGCGGAGTGGGGTGTGTTAGGTTTTATTTTCGTTACGGAATTTCTTGATTCGGTCGCCGCGCTCAAAGCCCGCGATAAAAGCTAGGCAATAGCTTAAAAAACCTTATTTCCGAGACACGGGGATATCACACCGCCAACTTCTCAACTCCGGGTTGTTACTAAGAAACACAGCGCCGTAGAAAATACGCGTCCATCAACAAGCTTCCATACTGATCTATAGAACACTGACGACCGTGCCTACGCACGGCCAATAAAGGCTCGTACACACTGGCGCGACGCGACGCCCGACACAAAGGCACCGCGTGTCGCGCGACGAGCGGCGCTTTTGTGTAGCGCTGTCGCGTCGCGCCTGTCAGTGGGAGCCTTAAACCGTAGTTTTTCAAGACAAGAAAAACGTGTGTGTACACAGGGCATAATCGTCATGACGTAGATTGGATATTATTGACGATAGCGTGGCTTTGTTTATTATAATGTTTGTTTACAACAAAATCACTTATGTATTAGTTTTATGGGTACAACACCAATTACATATTCGCTATGTACTTCTATGGTAGTACGGACATGATAGGTATGTTAATTTTTGAGTCATTTTGTATCAACAATATTAACCTCTTACGTGTAGCATGATACCGCATAGGTTCATAAGAAACGAGGGCGAAAAAAAAAATTTTTTTTTCTTTCTTTCTTTTCTTTCTAAATGTCAACTGAACCTCATAGGTTCATAACTTCCTTTGCCAATTCCATTGTTCCAATTGTCCTCGAGATTACGTCGACAATTAGCGCAAGGTAGGTAAACGGAGGTCCAGCAGACCAGAGATTAAGTATATATCAACTCGACCTCATAATCACTTTACTACTTCACTTGCACGTCCTAAAACGACAAGGTATATTTTTATGTGACTGTTACAGTTTCAACTTTAGTGAAGGTTCAATTTAGAGGGAATTGTTGTTAAAAGTGGTAAAGCATTTACGAGGTCGACTTTGTCTACTACCTATGTCAGGGATGGCGAACCTGTGGCACGCGTGCCATTGGTGGCACGCGACTTAATTAATTGGGCACGGCATTCAGCATCAATTAATTGCGGAATTTTGGGACGTCAGTCACAATAACAAACGTAGAAAATTAAATCAGAGCGTGCCCGGCTACGATAGGCGCTTCGATTTCGGCTTTCGGCTGCATAAAGGCAGGGGAAAATGTGAACCGGATATAAATTATTTGGCATCTAGTTTGTAACAGCAGAAGTCGCGCTAATTTGTTCTTTAATTATTTAAATAAGTATAAAACGGTGAATGTTAAGAGTACTTAATAGTATAGGTTGTTAGTTGTTGTTGTAGGTGTTAAAATAACTAAATAGTAAATGTTTATATCTGTTTACGAATAAAGGCTCCCACAGACAGGCGCGACGCAACAGCGCTACACAAAGGCGCCGCTCGTCGCGCGTCACACGGTGCCTTTGTGTCGGGCGTCGCGTCGCGGCAGTGTGTACGAGCCTTAAAGAGTATTAAGGCTCCTACAAACAGACGCGACACGCGACGCGAATCCCGCCTGTCTGTGTGAGCCTTTATTCTGAAACTATTCACTTTTTTTTCAGTAGTCACTAAGTAAAGATTGTTTATTGACACGTCATGGCCACATTAAATATTTATTTGGAAAAAATGGCACGTAGATGTATAGAGGTTCGCCATCCCTGACCTATGTAGAAGAATCTGATTAAGTGCCCATGATAAGGAAGGTTAAAGAAATGTAGACCGTATGAGTGATTGTTGATACAAGACTTTCTGTTGAATTGCGCGTGTGCACTATGATTAAAGCCCCATTCACAGGATGCAAGTTTCTTGCCTATAGCATATTAAAGCAACAAATGACTCTCATCGTCTAAACACTGCTTTGACGGTAAACTTTATTTGTTTTCTCCACTTGTGGTATGCCAAGGGCAATTAAATCGCACCTTATGAATCCGTCTAATTATAATCGAACCCGAGACCCGAATATAAGCAATTAAAGGCGCTGCGCGAACAAAGTCGCCAAGTTGTCATGTCTCTCGCAATTATAAAACAAGCTCTGTATGCATTAAGGCTCCTACAAACAGGCGCGCCACGTGACGCGATACAAAGGCACCGCCTGTCGCGCGACGAGCGGTGCCTTTGTGTCGCGTGCGATTCGCGTCGCGTGCCGCGCCTGTTTGAAGGAGCCTTTATAAGCCATGCCCGATAGAGTTCTTAACTTTCATCACGAATTTGACATTTGAACGGCTGATCAAAAGTACCGCTTATCATCATACATTCAGCCTATAATGTTCCCACTGCTGGGACACAGGCCTCTTCTCGGTGAGAGGGAGTGGGCCGCAATCCACCCCGCGGGCCCAGTGCGGGTTGGTAGATGTGACATGGCTTGGAAATTTTTGGTTCTAGGACACGCCGATTTCCTCACGATGTTTTCCTGTACCGTTTTGAGAGCCGTGGTGATGAAATAAATTACTCAAAGTAAAGCGCCTGACTGGGTTCGAACTTACGACCCACAAGTCGTAAGCCACCAGTGATCTGCTCTAATCATCATAATACGTATTACTAAATATTAAATAACATAAACATAACATAACATCACGCCTGTTTTCCCCGAAGGGTTAGGCAGAGGTGTACCTATAGTACACCCACATTTCGCCAGTTATGTTTAAGTCCCATGTAATAGGGGACAAGCCTATTGCCATCAACCGGGCACAAATCCAGACTCCGGGCTGCTACTGAGAAATTCTAGATGGAAAAACCCAATAACACTTTGCCCGACCCGGGAATCGAACCCAGGACCTCATGCTCAGTAGTAGCGCTTGCGATCACTAGACTAACGAGGCAGTCAAACAATTATTATTACAAATAATTATGTAAAATTATTACAAAATCCTATCGCGATCAATAACGATGATAACGTAAGATTACGTAACAAGCAGATAATAACAACCTATTAATAATTGATATTAATCCAAGGACTAATTTTGAATTTTTGTCAATTTTTCAAATTAAAAACTGGAAAAACAAAAATATCTTGCGTTGGAAAATTCAGCGCTAAGAGCAAAATGATGTTACGAATGCAACTTTTTATTATTTTTCTTTTGGTCGCGAAACCTTCAATCGTCTTCGACCGAGAAGATCAAGTCTAGGATTCTTAAGGCGGAACCTTCAGAGTAGCCCGCGTTATTCAAATTTTCTTAGGTTTTTTGCAATTTGAAGGTCACTGTCAAGTTGAATTTTGATTAAAATATGATAGGTTGTATTTTGATTAAAATATGATTCGCGACCGTAACAAATATGGCTTTACAGAATTATAATCATTAGAATCAGCAATACATGTCCCTAAGTTCATATTAATGTATTGAATGACTATTTCATGAAATCATGACATTTGACGCCAATTCTAACTTAAGGAGTTGTATTGCTGATTCTAATGATTAGTAGTAATGGTAGTGGTGGTGGTTTGGGTATAAGGCACCCCTTCCTCTCAAAAACCTCTTCGAGTAGGTACAGACATTATAATAATCAGTTAGAAATCGAATACCTATTACGGGAAACCACAAGAAATTTTAGATGTCTCTGATTATCAATATCATGTATAATCTAGCTAGAAGTACCAACTTACAAGGAAATATAGTAAGATTATTCTTACATAACATAACTTGGTATTAAAAACTTATTGGAAAACACGTATTGAGGTAAACCATGTACCTATTAAGAAAAAAACGATGGATTTTATTTACATCAACAGGTTTTTCGACGGAATGCTCGGATTCGATAAGAAAATGTTTACTTTGTTTGTGGTCATACTATTTTTTTAATTTTAGCTTTTGCTGTAAAATACTTTGGTAGGTACTAAGAAATTTCATTTTGGGTGGGTCCAAAAACTATGATTGAAGGCACGTTCACACAGGCGCGACGTGACAGAGCGACACAAAGGCAACACCTGTCGCGCGACGAGCGGTGCCTTTATGTCGCGCTGTCGCGTCGCGCCTGTTTGAGGGGGCCTAAACGTAAAATATACTGTATTATCTTACGTAACTTTGTAGTTCAAATAATGACGTATCTTTAGTAGGTAGGTATGGAAGGTTAAAACTTTAAATGTTTTATTTGAACTATATTTACAAGGTTCAAGTTGTAGTAAATTACTTGAACAAACTATTCATTTGATACATCACGTGTTTGGTTCACGGCTAACCGAGTTATTTTTCCTTATTTTTGGAAACGGTTCCCGCATATTAATAATATATTAACTTTTTTTTTGTGATTAACCCTGCATCTTATTTAAATAAAGTACCCAAGTTTTCCTTAAAAATTTGCATAAAATGAAAAATAGTATAGTTTTAACATACTTAAAAAAAATACGTAATTTCCGTTGCGCGAACTATCTGAGCCCATGGACGATGTTTCGCTCCGCGATACTAGTGCAGGCTACCAGGAGCTCACAAAATGCAAGAGGTGTATTTATAAACTATCACTGTCCCCCTCACTGACACAGCCCACAATATTGATCTGTTTTCCATCAGTCTGACCATCTGTTTTGTACAGTACGGAGAGACATGTTTGTAGGCTGTGAGGGATATAGTAGTACCTACCTACACAAGCAACTACATGTTTACCTGCATTTCTCTCGCACACCGCTATGGAAATGGAAACTGGTTCTTTTTAATAGCCATAGTAATTACCAATAAATTATAGTCATTACGTGTATTAATATGTGCATTTTGCATAACTACAGTAACATTAGTATTCTCTGTGATCGGTAGACTATAATCTCGGACCGGATTCTTGGATTATTCAAGCACCTTGCGGATGTTGGGGTGAGCACACACTGAGGCGAATACCGCAGATTTATTTTGAGAATCAACACATTTTCTACTTGATTCTATTTTCCTACGTAATCTCATTTTTTATTCAGATTTGAAGATGGAAAAAATATGTTGGTAATGATAATATTGATCTATCAGAATAATTGAAGGTTGAATGAATTTGAGTGTTAGTAAAACATTATCGAAGCCTTCACTTTGGTCGATATCAGGTTCGAGAATATTTATTTTATTATATCAACGTTTTCACAAATACATGCAATCGCAGTAGAATATAATTATTTTATAACTATGATTTAGGAGAACATGCCCGAAGACAAAAGACGACATGCCATTCGACATTCCGACGATTTTGTAAGTTTTTTTCATAAAGATCTACTTAATTAAACAAAAACTGTCGTGAAAATGTGACAGTCCCGTCATTCTAGACAAATCTGTGTCGCATTGTTAGTTATATTAAATAGGGCTCAGATCTACTCCTCAAAAAGAGTCGAAACCATCGAAAGCGAAAGAATCCTCGATGCGCACCTGTCTTTAGTTCACCAAACTAGTCGGACAAGTGCGAGTAGGTGCTGTCAGGGCGAGGAAGCGAAAGTTCCCTTTCGGCAGACCTTCGGAAGTACTCGTACTTCGAGCTATGTGACCAATGAGCTCCGTTGCCACCGAATTGAATGAAGGAAATAGTATTGTTATTATTGCTCGTTCTGATTCAGGTTTAACTATACTTACTCCACTTTATAATTATAATAGCACTTCGCCCTCGACTTCGTACGCGTGGATTTCGTATACATTTAAGCCCCTACAAATTTCAACACCCCTTTTTAAAGGTAGTTTTAGAAAATAACTATATGAATAGTATATATTTAGATAAATATTCGGGCCATATTTTAGTTCTAGGTTGGGGGCAATCCGGGCAATTATGCCCAATGCCAAATGAGCACCTAAAATCCAGTCTCCAGGCATCTACTGAGAAATATCCTTATGGAAAAACCCATCCATTTTTTTTCCTTTAAGCGGTCGCTTACTATCTTTATTAATGCATAGGTACTGACGATACTGTGAGAATTGAGAATAGTGAGGGTTATCATCATTTTATCAATGCAAACTTGTGGTGGCATATTTATTTAGTTTACGTTTTAAATTACAAAAGTATGAACAATTAAAATATAATAACCTAACCTAACTAAAACTATTAACAAACTAAAAAATGGCGTCAAAAAATTCCTCCGCATCGCTGTCGACTGGTAATGTACCCAAGAGACTGGCGGCATTGCCACGTTGTATGGCAATGCTTAGCCTCTGGCCAAGGTAAAAGCCAGCCCTTGGGTCACGGGAAGTGTCAAACAGGCGTTTGGAGATTTCCTTGAAAAAAACATGGGCACTCGGACCCCGCGGCCCGAGGGTTTCAACCCCAAACGGCTCGAAAATATAATTACCGACAAAGTTGTTATACTTACGCCGCTTGAGGTTTTCTGCAGCTGCTGCAGCGGCGCCAGCACAGCACGCCGTGACAGGAAGTTGGGATGGCTCAAGAGTATCGACACATGTGGTGGCATCGATAATAATAATAATTATATGTGTTTATATTTTATTAAAAAGGAACCACAAACAGCCACAATATAAAACATGAAATATGAAATACCCAAAAGTCATAGACAATATTGCAGCCCACAACGCTGTTCACAGATTAACTATGGGATAAATAATAGTGAAAATTTAAGAATAATCTAATATATAAATATCTCGTGTCACATTGTTTGTTATTGAACTCCTCCGAAACGGCTTGACCGATTGTTATGAAAAATTTTGTGTCGGTCTGAGAATAGGTCGTAAAGTATATTTCATACCGCTGCGGGTGAAACCGCGGGGCGCAGCTAGTAAAATAATAATTTAATTGAATCGCTAGGTTTACAAAAGTATTTTCCTGTCCATTCTCTTTCTGTCTTTCTTTCTTTCTCGTATACTGGATCCTACTGCTGTCTACCTATTTGCTTGACAATTTAGGTACAAACGACCACATATCAAGCTATACATTTCCAGTTTTAGCTGACCTCGCATTGTATAGGCTTTTCGTACAATGAGAAGTCAACTTATACTGGAAATGTATAGCTTGATATGACATCGTGCGTACAATTTCATTGGCAAACACTGAATCAGTTATGACTATTTTCAGAAAGGTTGAAAATACCGAAGCGTGCGCGAAATGCTATTGGGTGCACAGTGTGTATTGATTAATGTTTACGTAGACTTAAAGAAATGATCAATCATTATGATCATGGGTTGCCTCTGATCTAAAGCATGGGACAGGTGATTTTATTTCCCGATTACATTATTCGCCCCAAAGTAAAAGTTGTACAGTGACCCCTTAACACGTACCTACAGGGTAATAAAAACTAAGGTTTCCATTTATTCCTTGTATAATTAAAATATTTATGAAGCTTCGTAAAGTTTCTTTAAACACCATAGTTAATCGTGAACGACAATTAGGAGCATTTATCAGAGCGATAATATTTTCTGTGTCAACATTCAACAAACGCCAAATCCGGAAAAGGAAATCAACACAAAATGGATGGCGTATCATCAGTAAATAGTGACATGTGAAGAGACAAAGGGACATAAATTTTCACTTGAACAGACATAACTTCGCATGATAAGAACACCGGTATGCCGGAAACAAAAAGGTTATAAACATGTATAGATACCTACTTACATAAAAAAACACATTCACTTTATTGATAACTATCTGTTCGTACCCAGCGTCGTGTGGCCCGATTGGATAAGGAGGCTTTTCAAAAAAAGAATCTTCAGTCAAAACTTGTCCTGACAGTTACGAACACAACAAAAAGAAGTCTGCCAAATCTTAGCGTCCACAAATTGGGAGACTGGCCCCGCTCAAGGCTCACTGTGTAGAGTCCTCTCAGCTCAGACTCCAGCTCCATCAGAGCGATTTCATACATGCGGTAATTGATTTTTATTTAAACACATAGATAATTATGGATTACCAATATACATACACACTGGCACCCTAATTAATAACACACTATCAATCACAATCTGAATAATTTTGAAGCCTATTGCTAATCCATTGCTTCAAATGTTCGAATAATTTGTCTGCTCAGCAACGTAAATAACGCAATGAATGTTATTGAACTGTCAAAATGAAAGCCATTGTTACTGTTAGTGTGTTACGCAATTACCACGCGGGTGGTAGGAATGCATCTTTGCACGTGACAGCCTTGTTCAAGGATATTAGGTATGCTTAGTAAATATTACAAATTTGCGAACAATAAATAGTTATGGATTTGTAGATTTAAAAAAACTACTAATTTTGATTGATACTTTAGGACTCAGGAGGACATCATCTTTGAAGTTCACAATTTGTGTAGGAACATTCACGAGACTAATTATCTTACGAAAGATTAAAAAGAGGTTTTCTCCGTAAGTATTGATTAATATTTTATGTTGTTACGAACATAGTACCTGTAATCTTAATTTTTTGTGTTCCAGTATCTACATCGCCACATGCGAGCTGCACGTTACACTGACGTCACGCAAAATCCTGCATCGCGCAAGCAGATTTTACCACGCTAATAGCATATATATATACAACGTCCCGATATCAAAGGTCGGGCAGTTGCCCACCAGACATATCACCCGTCTGGTTGGAGGATCCTCCCTTTTCTATGGAGGTATGAATGAACTTTACAACTTGTTCCTCATACCTCTATAGTTGCAATTATAAATTTACGCGAAAAATTCTATTGATTTTTGCGTAACTGTAATTTATACTCGTGCCTCGTACTCAATTTCACAGACGTGACTGTAAAAAATTATAAGAATAAATAAACATTAAGGATACTATTTCAGATAAGCCCAGTAACAAAATAGTTTCGCAGCTTCCAGATCTGCCAGACCTCATAAATAGGTCCACGTGGACAGCAAAGCTGTATTGTGGCTTGGCAAATATAATAATTATGTATCTCTATGTCGCAAACGTTGCCACATTCTATACAAAAATACCCGCATGAACATTATTCATGATATACAATCAACATTGCGAACGATTTTGTTTGAAGCGACGATACCTGTAATTATTCTGAGCTCCTATTAAAAACTAAGTACATAATCTGTACATACATACTTATGTAAATGTGGGAAAATGTTAGGAACATAGTTTAAAAAACGTGCGAAGTTCCTAATGTGTATTATAGTAGGCTGTTTGTTTTTTCTAGTCATGCAATTTAAGCAGTAGCAAGTGTTACGTAATCCTAAGGTGACGTAGAGATTGTCTGATTTAGAGTTCTGCACTGCAGTGGAGGCGCCACAAAAAATTCTATACAAACATTTGAAATGTACACATATGCAGCTCCAGCAGTGGAGGGGCGTGCAGTTTTAAATTGGACGATCTCTACTTTGCTTTAATTTTAACGATTTTCACGAGTCATGTAAGTATACAATTATAAGCGTTTTCTTTGCTTTTGAAAGTCAATAATCATGTCGCAATTTTTTTCTCTACTGAATCTTGAAAACTATTTTTGTCGAATATCATATTCTAGCATAATACAACTATAAAATGTCATATATATGTAAATGTCATATTTAATGTCTTTGGCTACAGTTATAATATTCGTTAAAAATAGTTAATCTCTCGCTTTTTGTACGAATAAATAAGTCTGTCTATTTTTCTTAAAGTTTTCGTTTCGACCACAACTAAAATACTGTACAAATACAATGAATTATGAACAATAAATCCTAACGCTTAGCTTCACAATGTTTGCGAGGCAATTATTTGAAATGTTAAACGCTATTAATTAAAATTAATTATCTACAGTTCTATAAGCTTTATTTGGAGGTAGAACCACGATTTTTAGTTGTCACGACTCAACAGCTGTGGGAATTACATTCTGAACTTATTATTAGGAGATACCTACTACTGTACTTTATTGGTTCTTACCAGACGCGCGGATCTATTGTCAAGGATAAGCAAACTTTTCCGAGGTCGGTCCGTAGATGGGTGACCGTCCATTGCATACCGAGACCACTCCGTGCCTCAAAAAGCACGTTAAGCTGTTGGTCCCGGTTGTCAATCCTGGGTCTTTTGTCAGTCGTTACGTGTAGTCAGAAGCCCGAAAGTCTGACAACCAATCTTACCAAGGGGTGCCGTGTTACCCAGTAACTGGATTATGGTTGTTAGATAAGCAGTCGCTCCATGTACAATAGGTACTGGTACTGAGCTGCATCCAGTTAGACCGGGGAATTCGGATTTCAGGATTCGAGGAAACCGGCATGTCCTAGAACCAAAAATTCGGGCCCGCGTGGTGGATTACAGCCCACTCCCTTTCGAAGAGAGGAGGCCTGTGCCCCAGCAGTTGGAACATTATAGGCTGATTATGCAGTTAGACTGGAAGCCCACCTCAACATAGTTGGGCAGAGGTTAGGCAGCTGATGACTAAAAGTTTATAATGTACAGGGTGGCAGGGACACATCGCATCGAGGCACAAACTGTATCCATCAATTCAGCACTTAGACCTCCTAGAGCAGAAATTTCTTCGTCGGTTATCAAAACAAAATCGACTGTTTCATAGTAAAGTGTCAAATAGTATGGAACAGCATTTTTTTTTAAATAATCCTCTGAAAATTTCAACGCAGGAGGGTTCAGAATCATGTACTAAATCCATGGTATTTGTATGGTGATGGTGGTGTAAGTCCCTGTCACCGTGTATGTATTTCCCTTTGCTGTTCCTCCATAGATCATGACGGCCTTTCGTTATTAAAATTAACTAGTATAAAATGAAAATAACGTATTAGATGTTGGCAAGTTCAAATGGCTTTTGTAAAAATAAACGGTTTTAAGGTTTGTGGTTAAACAAATGATTGCCAGTCTGGTCTAAGACCACTATAGAGGGCTCAAACAAGTGACAATCGTTTTCAAATCGCTTCGTATTTCTACAACGACTTTCAACAGGGGGCCCACTCTCTTAGTCCGTCAACGATGATAGGGACCCGTCCGAAAGTAGTTCGGTAATTAGAAGTGGACCCTACTCCCGATTAAATTAACTTTTTCGGACGCGCAAAATCCCATCAGGAGTAAGGAACAGTTTCAAATCGTGTTGTCCTTTGTCCAAAGTTTTGAGTTCAGGCCCCGGACTAATCTTATGTTCGTAAGTGGTAAGGAGTAGGAAGCGCCCGTTACTTCGGCCGGAACTATGGACTTCGTGCTTAGTAGGGCCCCAGGACTAACATAGGGTTTTCGGTAACTTAGTTAATCCAATACATTTTTATCTTTTCCATCATTTTTGTCACTCGTCATCACATCTTTGTCTCTCACTTTGTCCTCCTTAAGCGCAACCGTTGCATACATACATAAACGCACACCTTCTTCCCATGGGGGTAGGCAGAAACTACAGAACGCCACCTGCTGCGATCCTTTCATACTCCTTTTGCCTCGTTTACGTTCATACTTCTGCTCATACACGCACGCCGGTTGCGAGTACTATGCACCTGATCTCTCTGAAGAACATCACCAATAAGGTCACTATGTGTCCTTCTAGGACGTCTCCTCCCAGCGTTTCCACTCATATCTGCCTTGTAAATACCTTTTGTTAGCCACCGCAACCGTAGCATACCTACGTACCAAACCCTATATGCAATGTTATAAATTCTTCTTGACCATTGTTAAAAAGCATTCAGTTATGTTCCATTATTATTTTACAACTAGCTTAAGCCCGCGGCTTCGCCCGCGATTATATCGGAAAATATCCCACGGGAACGTACTACCGGGATTAAAAGTACCCTATGTGTTAATCCAGGTAAATAATGTATGAATTCCGTAATAGATTGTTGTCATATATTGGCTTACGCGGCGCACGCCAATAAAGCTCCAAGTAGGCATGATTTATTCCGACCTCTTCAACAATCATCCTCATATTTCAGCCAATTTACACAAAATCTTAATAAATTATACACCTAAACCTTCCTCATGAATCACTCCGTTCACTGGTGAAGTGAAAACAGTATGAAAATCCGATCGGTAGTTTTTGAGTTTATCGCGTTCAGACAGACAGACGCGGCGACTTTGTTATATAAGCAACTACTGATGCTGAAAAGGATCGCCATGGAGGCTGAAGAACATAGGCGTCATCCAAGTTAGAACAGAAAATCTCGGGTCAACCAGATCTTTAGCAATTTTTTTGAACGGACTAGGAGACCTAATCTGTATCTGGAGGGAAATAGGCTGATTGTAATGACCAGCGACGACCGCCATGGCCACAACATATTTCAGGGCGACAGTTTGAGTCCACTTTGGTTCTGCTTAGCCCTGAATCCTTTAAGCATACTACTTGAGGATTCAGGTCTAGGCTATCGGTTGAGGAGAGGTGGTCAGGTCATATCTCATCTCCTCTATATTGATGACTTGAAACTCTTTGCCCGCAACAAATTGCAACTGATGGAGCTACTGAAGGTAACTGAAACTTTCAGTAGCGCCATCAGGATGGAATTTGGTGTGGACAAATGTGCAGTCATGCATGTCATGTAAAGCGAGGTGAGATTATGGAATCCGAGGGATTTCAACTTTCGGATTCCATACACCTTAGATCCTTCTCCTCATCCGAAAGCTATAAGTATTTAGGTAAGTCGGAAACGGTAGGCAACAGCGTATAATGGTCCACTGAAAGACTAAGTTTCCACACTTAGTCGACCAATCCCAGTAACATAGAAGGATTACCATTGTTTTATACCCGTCGGAACTCAGTATGCTTAGCACTGGTCTTGCCAGCTCGGTATGGTGGTTGCTATGGTATACCTACCTATGCACAAAGAACGAAGTCCCAAATCGCTTACAATACCGATCATTAAAACAGAATGCGAGTACATCATTTACCGGTCGGATTGACGCAAGTACAACCTGATTTGTAGTTTTTAATGTGAAAATTATTTTAATCGCGTAATTATGCGGTGGCGTCGGCGACACCTTGAAATCTAATGAGTTTACAGCCAAATAAAGAGCAGTTTGAACAATAAGTGATAAAGATTGTAGTCTTGAAGGAATAATGCGGTAAGCGACGTAGCACTTCGTACACGAGACGACTGTCAAGCTATACGCTGAACTCTCCTTGTACGGAATGGGTAGACAATGCGGGGTCAGCTTATACTGGAAATATATAGCTTGAGAATGAAACAATATGCTGTCGTGTGTAGGTATTTGCTGTTTCATTAAAAGTGCCATTAAAGCAAGTTGGTCTACTGCCGACGTGGCTGCGGTGTCGTAGCCTCACTGCGTCTATTTGGTTTTATGATGGATAGGTATAATTATGTAGATAATAGGCTGTTGCCCTTTCACTGTGAATGAGGCATTGTTCTATAAGTTCATACTAATCCCGCCAGGGACTGTTGTGAACAGTGATAGAACATGCCCCACAGATTCCTTAAGGGGGAAACGCACGGGTAGGCCGCGAAATTCAAATTTTCTCACGTTTTTTGCAATTTGAAGGTCAATGTCAGGTTGTATTTTGATTAAAATATGATTCGCGGCCGTAACAAATATGGCTTTACAGAATTATAATCATTAGAATCAGCAATACAACTGCTTAAGTTAGAATTGGCGTCAAATGTCACGATTCCATGAAATAGTCATTCAATACAGTAATATGCACTTAGAGAGATGTATTGCTGATTTTAATGATTATAATTCTGTAAAGCCATATTTTTTACGGCCGCGAATCATATTTTAATCAAAATACAACCTGACAGTGACCTGCAAATTGCAAAAACGTAAGAAAATTTGAATTTCACGTGCTGCCCTGAAGGTTCCGCCTTAAGATAAATCGTCTTCATTTCCTAGATTATGGTTCTCTCAAACGTCAAACCTTGATGTTGATGAAACAGCGAAGAACCATGAATGTACTGACTAACTAGGTAGTAATGTTAAATTATCGTAATTATGTTTTAGCTCTCTCTAGGTAATAGGCATGTCTTTACTCGTCCATAGTTCTTTATCTTTATTTTCACACTTTCTAGTTTAAGCAAATAAATGATTAAATGTGGTGCTGGTCAACATAACTGAAGTGTAACCATTTTATTGATCCCTTTATTGAAGGGTAAGTAACTATGCGATTTTGAGCGCGTTTCAAAATCATTCTAAATAATGTACCTGTTTGTAGTTATTTGTCTTGGTGGCCTTATCATCTCTCATGCATGAGGTAGCGGGTTCAAATCCCAGGAAGTAACAATATGACATTCTCAATTCATATGTAATTTCTGAGTTTATCTTGGACATTACTGACCTCGGTGAAGAAAAAACATCGTGAGGAAACCTGGACTTATAGTAAAATAAGCCTGAAATCGCCAACCCGTCTTCAGCAAGCGCGATGATCAATACTCGTGCCCTCCCTGTAGGAGAAGAGGTCTTTGCCGTGCTGTGGGACAATAATAAGCCAGTATTTTATCACACAGGGTGCTGCCACCCTATACAGGATAATTTTTAACTAGTGCGCAAATTGTAACCATGAATTCAGCACATGATTCTAGACCCTCAACGCAGAAATTTCTCGTCGGTTATCAAAAAAAATCTGCTGTTTCATAGAAAAGTGCAATACCTACCTACCCGGTCATTATGACAACTATGACAACTATTAAAAAAAATTATAACTGACGAACAGTTTCTACACCAAGAAGTATAGCTCCCATATTATTATTATACTCTTTGAAGTATAGAATCATTCGACGGTGGAAAGATAAAATGGCTTAAGCGCCAAAAGCTGAAATCTCAAGAATGAATTTCAAAGTTATTACTTTAAAATTCATTCTTAACATTTCAGATTTTGGCGCTTAAGCCATATTACCTTTCCACTGTCGATATGTTGAATTCATAGTTACAGTTTGTGCACTGGTTAAGAATGTATCCTGTATAACACATTGACGCACAAACTGAATTCATGAATTCAGCACATGATTCGTAGAAATATTTCGTCGTTAATCAAAAAAAAACCGCTGTTTCATAGAAAAACTGCAATACCCACGCGGCCAAGATATATGGCAGAACTAATATTTTTTTTAATAACCGACGAAAATTTTCAACGCATGGGGTTCAGAATCATATTGTGCTGTATACAAGGTAACAGATTGAGCGTCGATGTCCCCGCCAGCCTGCATATTGTAGAAAAATCTCGAACAGGGTAAATGTTTTTTTACAAAATATACTTATAAGTACTACCTGCGGAATTGGAAGTAAACAGTGAAAAACAAAACATCCTGCCAACACACTTACTTAAGTCCTTGCCGCACTCCAAATATAGCTAACGATGCAGAACACAAAGACATTAAGTCTCACGTGTAATATTTTGCATTTGTTGCGTAATAAATTAATGCATTTAAAATGGAGGACTGTCTCGTTGTGCTATGAACATGAGGTCCTTTTTTTTGGGTGGGAAATCATCAAATGACCTCTCCCGCTCTGGGCGGAGCGGAGGGGCGTGTCAGACTCTTACTGACTAAAACCCACCCGTGTTCCTTCAGTTGCCTGTGCGCCAGGGCCACGGTAACTCTTTCGAACAATCCGCGACCCCGACAGGCTTCAGCCCTATCGGAACCCAATGAGCATGAGGTCCTGGATCCGATTCCCAGGTCCGGCACAGTGTTATTGGGTTTTTCTATAGAAATTTCCCAGTAGCAGCCCGGATTCTGGATTTGTGCGCCGTTGATGGCAATAGGCTCGCCCTCTATTACATGGGACTTAAACATATCTGGCGAAATATGGGTGTACTATAGGTAAGCACACCTCTGCCTTATCCTTCGAGGAAAACTGGCGTGATGTTATGTTAAATAATTCAAAATGCATGCAAAGTAATTACAATATTAAAGTCATTATTCTTTTTAACAAATATTAAAGTTATTATTATTTTACAAACAAAGTTATTATTTTACAATGTTAAATAATTCAAGATGCTTGCAAAGTTATTAAGAGTCACGTGTAATATTTTGCGTTTGTTGCATAATAAATTCATTAATTCAAGATACAAAAACCATTGAGACGTAATTTTTAAAAAATGGTGTCTCATTTGCATGTTTCTTTCTGCGTAGGCGTGGTTTCGTTGCAAAACGTTCGATGGTCAACTCATTCATTTTTTTTCCCTTCCGAGGTAAACATAGTTGTAAAATAGTTTGATGTGTGTAGGTTATAACTACTCTCAATATTGATAAACTATGAAACCGTAAGACTAAACGTTTTGGCTGTAATAAGGTAGGTACATCAAATATCATGAAAATATTATGTAGAAACGGGGAAAATGTAGAATTAACGCTATAAGAATCTTTACACCTGTTCCCTGGAGATGTGTATTTGCGTAACACACTCGTAAACACACAATTTTAACTGCACCGTATATCAAGGTCCGTCCAGTATTTTCTGAGATCAGTACTTTCAAACAAACAAACAGACAGACCCGACGCCGACGGGCTGACTCTACTTTGTGTAGGGATGGAAACCGGATATATACCGCTACCGCGTCAGCTCAGGTAATACACGAACTATTTATGTATATAATATACACCTAACTACTCGTATTTCCAAGAGAGACGTTATCTAATGGTGAACATTTTATTAAATTCCGTTCAGAACTTTTTGACATTACTTAGTACTTTTAAACAGCGCCCGCGACGCGCTGCATCTGTCAGACTATATTATAAAGCCTTTCACGCCTGTAATTTCCCGAAGGGTCAGGCAGATGAGTACTACCTAAAGTGCACCCATATTTCGCCAGTTATCTTTAAATTCCATGCAATAGGGGGCGAGCCTATTGACATCAACGAGGCACAAATCCAGAAACTCACTACTTTTCCCGACCTGGGAATCGAGCCCAAGACTTCCTGCTCAGCAGTAGAGTATATGTTTATTAAATGCATCTGCTCGACCATGTCGATGTTGATAATGTTGATCTCCTCACTTTATCGCAACGATACACGATGGAACTGACAATATCTACTTATTAGCCGATTTCGATGAGACAAGTTTAAATCCCCCCCATGGGAAGAAAGCGTGAGTTTGTGTATGTATGCAAGTTTAAATCGGTCGTTGAACTTTTCGTATCCCTTCTCCCCGATTTTGTAAATTCAGACAAATTATTTGTCCACCAAATTGACTTCAAACTTATATTGCCGTTTAATCAAATCAAAAGTGTCATTCTTTGACAATTGTATGAAACGTTGCGTTGCGTTGTTGAAACGTTGCGATTATTAAAATGCGAAATACAATCGCAAACGTAAAAAAAAATTCAAGCGAATTCTCAAGCGATTTTTTACCGCAGTGTGCGGACTCTAGTATATTGGTATTGTTCTCAGAATTGTGATTATTATCCGCAACAATTTAAAATCGTAGTGAGCGTTTAGCCTAATAAAGCTTATAGACGAAATTGTGTCAATGAGATAAACAATTACCCTGACTGTACTTATAAAGAGAAAGAGATAAGAAGAATAGTCCGTAATTGCAGCCAGTACAATTTTAGTTCATAATAGCTTCCACCCGCGGCATTGCCCGCGTGTCACATCGATAAAAAGTAGCCTATGTCCTTCCCCAGGATTCAAAGTATCCCCATACAAAATTTCATCAAAATAAGTCCAGCCGTTTCGGAGAGTAGCCGGAGCAAACAGACAGAAAGACAAAATAAAAAAAAAGCTTTTTGTTATAAGTACATACCGTATATACTTTCATATGCATTTAGTAAAAAGCTGTTATTTGGACATCATAAACAGACACTTCAATTTTATTTATTTGTATGACATAGAAATCAATAAAATTTAAGTGTATACATTTATTTATTCATTTAACCATTTATGAACACACATATAAACAGAAAAATACGTAAGTACGTACATTTTGTATACATTGTAAATAAATATATAAAAAAATTGTATAGAAACATCTATTTATTATTAACGATCGACCCTCGCGGTTTTTGGTCAGCCCCGACCTTCTCAACCTTCTGGGTTTTATCGTCATGGTCATTTTGTGTGTTACGATTAAAGGCTAAAGAGTAGGTGGTACAAATTACAAGACATGGTTACATTACAATGTAAGGCTATATTACATTTTAAAGTTAAAAGCGAGTATCTCATACAACTTGTATAGTTCTATTAGCATACGTACAACATAAGTACTTAATACTTTACGGAGAAAACTTCATATCATTCTCCTGCCCATCTCCCAAATAGGCTTCGTACATACCAGAGGGCCTAGACAAATGGCATTTGCTTCGGAGCGATTCTATTTCCACAATCGCTATCGCTTTCGCTAATGTTTCCATCATAAGAATCGGAAACTAGTGATAACGCTTGTCAAAAACTGCCACTTGGCTACGCATCTCTATGGAAGTAATCGTTCGACGCTGTCGATTCGTTT
Organism: Dryobotodes eremita; assembly: GCA_917490735.1. Classification (NCBI taxonomy): domain Eukaryota; kingdom Metazoa; phylum Arthropoda; class Insecta; order Lepidoptera; family Noctuidae; genus Dryobotodes; species Dryobotodes eremita. Next base: position 28,511,476 of record OU823241.1, on the reverse strand, counting down.
CATAGGATCGAATGATGTTAACATTGTCTAGCTAATTTCTATTCGTCTATGATCACGTGACATTTCGATAGCTTATGTCAACCTCATAAATTTTTTGGCTTTTCTACTAGCGTCATCGCTAATCGAATGTTACTTTGTCTAGGCCCTCTGATCCCTAGTCCCAAGTCGCCCGTCCGTACATATGGATAGCTACAAGGTGCGGGCGAGTTGGGACAAGGGATCAGTATGGACGAAGCCCCCAAATGGCATAGAGGTCTAAATTGCATAACATTTTTTTCCCTCATTCATTCTTCTTCTCGCGTTATAGTTCCACTAATGGACAGATGTACAGAGAGATGTTGCATTTTATAATATTACAAACCTTGTGCCCATCCAAATAGGATGTCTCATCTTTGAAACGTTCATCTCCTATTTAACCCCATTAGGAGATGCATTTTCTAAAATTTTCTCTGAGTGTTCAGACGTTTTTCTAAGGAACTCTTGTGAAAAACATGCTTCTGGCTCTAGCTAGACGCAGCTTAGGCTGTGCATTGTCTATCTGTGAGTGAAAGAAATAAAGAAAAATAGGTTTATTTGTCACAGAAATACGTGCATACAAAAAAGATAAAATTTGTGAATGAATTTATTATTTTGATTAAGTAGAAGATGCAAAGATGACGACATTCTCATCACCTTTATTATTCCTACTTATCGGAAATGGAAATGTCTACCAGGAAATATTTGCACGGAAACAATAAAAACAAACACAAATTCTAAACACTATCGTAAGTAAAAGTTAGCGTCGCAGTGGGTTTTATCCTAAATTGTGATGCAATGGTGACATGGTGACGTCACGCACCTAGTCATCTAGTCGATGCGTTCTTGATTGCAATGTGACGAAGTTATATACGTTAAGTTTATTATTGTTTTATAACTGCGGATGTGTCTTGGAATATTTTTCGAGGAACTTATTACCGATTATTCATTTCTAGGGTTCCGTACCTAATAGAAGTCAAAATCGTAGGTATTTATGTTAGTCATCACGAATTTGCAACTGGACGAAGTGCGTATTTCGAAGTGAATTTTGATTACTCTTGAAGAATAAAGGCTCCCACAGACAGGTGCGACGCGACAGCGCGACGCGACTCTTGTAGAACAATTTCCATGATTTTTTAAGGCTCCCGCCTTAACACTATTCTACAGTCAAGATGTTTAGCTACTCTATAAAAAATATCTGTTCCAAAATTATATGATGAAATGAAAATGTAAAAAAATGAGTCGGAAAACGTAGGTATTGTCAATGATTGGGTTTTGTTCGACAATAAAATTGATGTTATTTCTATAGGTAACCTGAACAGGGTGTGTTTACACTTTCATCAAGGAGTATTGGAGCAGATTATCTGTATTTGTCTACATCAGGGGTAACGTTTATATATATACTGCATTAACATCTTCCTAAATTTCGTTGTAAACATTGTTTTCTATTAGATCCAAGTCAGACCCATGCACAATTGCCCATAAAGCACAAAATCTTCAAGTTAGTTCAAAACAAAGGTTTGATAGCAGATCCAAAATCAATAAATGCAACATCCATACTAATTCAACCACACTTCCTACATACATTCCTACCTACCTTCCTACCTTCCTTCATACATAATATTTATTATAAATGTGAAAGTTTGTGAGGATGGATGGACGGATGGATGTTTGTTACTCTTTCACGCAAAAACTACTGAACGGATTTGGATGGAATTTGGCACACAGATAGTTTATAACCTGGATTAACATGTAGGATACTTTTTATCCCGGTAGTACGTTTCCGTGAGATAATTTCCGACATCGTCTCGGGCGAAGCCGTGGGCAAAAGCTAGTAATATTAACAACGCGAAAGTAACTGTGTCTGTGTGTTTGACTGTCTGTATGTTTGACCGTAGCACTGGTGGCCCAGTGGTAACGGCCGCGACTTACGAGTTGTAGGTCGTAGGTTCGAACCCAGACAGCCGCTTTACTTTGTGTGAATTATTTCATCACCACTGCTCTTAAAAAAATATCGTGAGGAAACCGGCATGTCTTAGAACCAAAATCCGAAGACATGACATCTATCGACCTGCACTGGGCCCGCGTGGTGGATTACAGCCCACTGCCTCTCACTGAAGGGAGGCCTGTGTCACAGCAGTGGAAATATTATAGGATGATTATGTTATGTTTGACCGTTTGTCTGCTACTTTTCCACGCCTAGCCTTAACGACTGAATGCATTTTGATGGGTACACAGGTAGGCTATTACCAGGATCAGGACATGGATACTTTTTATACCGGCAGTGCGTTCCCCTGGGATTATTTTCAACCTCAGCGCGGGCGAAACCGCGGCCAAAAACTACTTTTTTATAAATTACAACTGTATATTCTACTGAACTTGTAGTGTGATAAAATAGATCTTAAACCGTCAGGAAGTTTAAAATAAATTGTGTAAATAATAATTATTATCGTACATTATCGACCTCGATACAAGTTGGAGTCGCCGTGACCGCCAACGTTGCCCAAACGTTGGCGTTTCGGCACATCGACCCACGGATGACAAATTCGAAAAAAATTGTTTTGATTTTTTGATACGAATTTGGGTTTCATAGAAGGTTTATTTTTATTTGTTTTGCGTATAACGATGTGTAGGTACCTCAATAACGGCTATATTTATTTGGGGGCAGTTAATTAATACACACATGAACACATACAAAATGACAGATGGTATAAAAAGTTCTTTAGAAATCTGTCAACAATCTGTCATTTTATCTATTCTTCCGTCGACAAAACCCGTTTCTATGGTGTGACCACCATAGAAACGAGTTTTGTTTGTTAAGCGAGCTGGATGCAGCTGAATATCAGTATTTTACATAGGGCGACTGCCTGTCTGACCTTCATAACCCAGTTACTGAGTAATACGATACTCTTTGGTAAGACTGGTTGTCAGGCTTTTGGGCTTCTGACTACCCGCATCGATTGTCAAAGATCTATGAATGGCAACCAGGACCAACGGTTTAACGTATTATACTTTCTGAGGCACGGAGGGATCTCGGTATATAGTGGATAGTCATCCATCCACGAACCGACCGCGGCAAGCTAAGCTTCACCTTCGATCGGCCCGTGCTGCTGCTACCACTTAGCCCCCCAGAGCCGCTCATACACGACAACGAGGAGCATCTCTTCAAAAGGTCGTATTTCTCTGATAAACAATCTTTACAAAAACAGAAAAAAACTAAGTCGAATGAACCGATTTTTATTAAAGGCAGACAGGCGCGACGCGACAGCGCGACACACTGGCGCCGTTCGTCGCGCAACGAGCGGTGCCTTTATGTCCCGCGCGATTCGGGTCGCGTGTCGCATCTGTTTTTAGGAGCCTTAAAGTTGTGAATTATGGAAAATATGACCTTTTGCACAAAATAATAAATAAAACATGCTTTTTGCAGAAGAAATATGCCGGGTTCGATTTAAAACAATCTAAGAGAATATTTTAATGCAGAAATACATCCGTTTTGATTAGAATCCTAATTTTCCGGATTTTATTGTACGGGAAATAGACTCCTTATTAAGAGGGCTTGTAAGCCCCGGGTTCAAAAAAATAAAAATAAAGGTTGGAAAGTGAAATACGAATTTTTTAACAGATGCTCCTCAACCTATGTATGGGTTTACACGCGGGGTTAAGCTTTGCTGCTGGGCATAAGGTCCTGGGTTCGATCGGGCTCAGTGCTATTGGGTTTTTTCCAATAGGATTTATCAGCAACACGGTCCTGTCTGGATTTGTGCCCAGTTGATAGCATTAGGCTCTCCCCTTTTACGTGTGACTTTTAGTTAAGGAACATAACTGGCGAATTGTGGGTGTACCATAATGCCTCTGCCTTACCTTTCGAGGAATACATGCGTGATATTATAATATAGTATGGTAAAATATAAAGTGAGACAGACGCAGCGCATCGCAGGCGATCTGTTTAAAAATACTAATTAAAATAAAATACTGAACTGATTTTAATAAAATGATCACCATTAAATCGAGTGTCTTTCGGAGTATGTGTAGATGTATACTCTATATGCATAGATTGTAAACTAACTAAGCTGACGCCGGTTATGTAAAGGTAGACCTGAAAACGGTTTCGTGCAAAATTCGACTTACGACTACTTTACAAACGGGGTGAATAGGAAAGCATGATTTCCAAACAAAAACGAAAAAAAAAAAATCGTTTGTTGCCTACAAGGACACTTAATCATTAATTATAATAAAGTAAACACACACACTCCTTTTTGGTAACAAACTACATTATTTCAATGTTAAAGTCCCTTCTAAAGTTTCGTCCCGATTCACCCCTGCATCCCTATTCACCCCGTTTGACAGTAGTTGTTACCATTTGATAGACCTATAGAGCATGGGATGGTCGAAATAACATAACAACATTATATAAAAATGCTAGACATTCATATACTAAAGAAAAACAATAAAAGAGCAGATAGATATAATTCAAATCGATACATAGGTAATATTATTATCATGTACCTAATTCATAGATTACCTTATTTATTGTGCTATAGCGCTATTTTGTGTCGTTTTACATAATCATAAGCTATTTTAGTTTTTAGGGTTCCGTACCCAAAGGGCAAAAACGGGACCCTATTACTAAGACTTCGCTGTCTGTCCGTCCGTCTGTCTGTCCCCAAGCTGTATCTCAAGAACCGCGATAGCTAGATAATTGAAACTTTCACAAATTAGGTATTTCTGTTGGCGCTATAACAACAAATACTAAAAATAAAATAAATATTTAAGGGGGGCTCCCATACAACAAACGCTATTTTTTGCCGTTTTTATAGTTAATGGTACGGAACCCTTCGTGCGCGAGTCCGACTCGCACTTGGCCGGTTTTTAAGATAAACGTGTCCGAAATATTTTGGTCCGAATATGTAATCCACTTGAATTTATGAGTTCATATTTGTTGATGGGTGGCGAAATGTGGGTGTTGTGTGGTTTAGTAATAGCAATCAAGTAGGTCGGCAAAGTTAGTCTCAAAAAGATGTAGATATCGAAGAATACATTTGATTGTAGCCACAACTAAGTGTCCAACCAATGTGTACATTGTTTTATGGCTACTAATTGATACAATATTATGGAACAAAAATTGTAGTATGTAGGTGTGTACATCTTTTTGACGGTAATTGTACAGTCATGGGTAAATTGTGGGTAGGTATATGAACATAATTATATAATGTCGACTGGCATTTTTATCCTTAACAAGGTACGTAATCAATGTTACCTATGTTATTTAAAAACTTAAGGTGAATCCTAAGGTGTAGCAGGTGTAAAATTTGGAAATTTGTTCTATCCAAGAATTTTTCGGAATATTTCATATGAAAATTCTTACGTTGAACAAATTTCCAAAGTTTGACGATTGACGTGAAATTTATGATTATTATTCAGTAAATATATCATTCCTACAGTCGCAAATCGCATTTTGATAAACATACAACGTAAAACAGAGCTGCAATTTGCAAAGACCAAAGAAAATTTGAATTTGGCGGGCTACGGCTGAGGATTCACCTTAAGAGGTGACTTTTTTATTAGTCTGGTAACTTAGTTTGACAGCTTTTATATAGAAAAAATAAGGCTTGTTGTACACACACATTTGTTTGCCGAGAAAAACTACGGTTGCTGTGCCGTGTGTAAGCACGGTCGTCAGTGTTGTATGGATCACTATGGAAGTTTGTTGACAGATACGGCGCTAAACGCCGTATCATTCAAAAATACTTGTGTGTACAACGGTCCTAAATGTGTAAAACTGTCATAATATATTTATTCTCCAGATAAAAGTTGTCTGACTATTGAAAAATCAGCTCTAAGCTCCATATCCAATTTCGCACGAAACCGTTTATACGACTTCCATCATGAACATAACCTGCGTTTGCTCAACTCATACACAAATTTTAAGCATTTAATATGACCCACAACATTCTATCTATTGATGAAAAAAATGGGAAAAATATAGCCAATATTTTTGGAGATTAGTACTTTTACACAGACGGTGGCAGCGGGTACTGTATGTTATGTACATAGTAGAGATAATGGTTTGTGATTTATATGGAAACCGGGCATAACCAGCGTCAGCTTAGCTTAAACACAAAATACATTATTTAGTAATGAAGTGTGACTCCGGCAAGATGAAAAGCGATAAAAATCGGTATCGATGTCTTGTAACCCAACTATAACAAAAATGCCAACTAAAAAGGTTATATCTGTTTAGTTGGCATTTTTGTCATAGTTGGGTTAAGTTTTGCACCAAATTATTATCCGTGAGACACTTTATCTAACGATGAAAATATTAAAATTCGATCAGCACTAGAGATTAGTAGTTAAACAGACGGCCCGCGATGCATCACGTCTGACACTTTACAATAGTTTAAATAATACAGAGTCAAATTAAATTGGCTGGCGAAACTTCGGATTCTGCCGGTCTATTCTGGAAAATTCTCACCGTAGAAGCTTAGGTGAAGTGAGCTGCCATTCTACTTTATGCTACGGCTTGATAGCTCACTACAAGCTCACTCCACCTAAGCCTTCACGGTGAAATTTTTACAAAAAATATCGGCTGATGAAATTAAATTATTTTGTGAAACTTCAGTCAGAGACGTGATGGGTATCGATGTCAATTGAACAAATGGTTTTTTTTTTATCGATACAGACGATTTTTTTTGTGTTTTTATTCAATTGCCATTGATATCCATCACTCAATCAATAATTTAATTTCAACCAGTATAATTACAATAATATAAAAAAAACATGTTTCCGATAAAAAATTGGAATCAAGCAATTAAAAAGTCAATATAGTTTTTGAACATCAAATTAATGTCGAGTTATGACTATTTTTTAAGTAACATAGATTGATATAATATTATGTACCTATAAATACGTATTTAGATTCACAATACATTCAAAAATCGTTTATATTGATTATAAACAATTCTTGTATTCTATAAATAATATAAAAATCAATAAATTCCAACTATAAACGTACCTAAATGTCAAGTTAATTAAGAATCAACAATCACAACATAGAAACAAAACGGGAAATCTATCAGTTTGTATACAAATGCTCATTTTGTTCTAACTTTTCAACTGCGTAATAGAGACGTGCTCTTAGTTGTTAGTAAAAAAAAGAAGGAAATGAACAGAAAAGTTGTACTTAAGTAGAGGAGGTATTATGAACTTTAATATGTCCATTAGTATATGCATCACTATTTTTCTTAATTATCTTGATATGTACGCCCGGGCGAAGTGCACTGGCTGGAATACAGTTAGAACTATGATGTTTCCTGTTTTCTTTTCGTAAGGGGATATTACACTATCATAAATAATCTACAGGGTGTCATCAATGTGCAAACTTAAACCATGAATTCAGCACATGATTCTGAACTCTAGAGGCGTTGAGAATCATGTGCAGAATTCATGGTTGTCGTTGAAATTATTAGTCGGTTATGTAAAAAAAAAATGCTGTCCCATAAATTTGGACCGCGTAGGTTTTGCACTTTTCTATGATGTCGCTAGTCTAAAATTATATGCTGAGTACATGTTTTCAGTTTATGCGTCGATGTCAATGCTACCCTGTTTAATCATAGATCTTATGAGTCAGATATATGACAATGTAATATTATAGACATTAGGCATATGAATCATTTGTGAGCTTTATTATCCTAACTTCCTAACTAATATTATAAATGCGAAAGTAAGTTTGTTTGTTACCTTTTCACGCCTAAACCACTGAGCCGATCATCCTGAAATTTTGCATATACGTTGTCAGGTGTACAGAAACGGACATAGGGTACCTTTCATCCCGCAAAAAAGTACTGTTCCCGAGGAAAACAACAATAACGTTCTTATGATAATAGATGGCGCCACGGGTTTTTCGAATCATGATTGAATTATAACCCGAGTCTATATTAACGCGAGCGAAGCCGCGGGCAAAAGCTAGTAAGTAATATATTTTTCAGAGATAGCCTAAAATGAATTTCTCGCCATTTTCAAACACAACATCATAACATCAAGCTCGTAGTCCCTGAAGGTAAAAATAAAATATTAAGTAAATAGGTCCAAAATATTCTGCTGAGGTTCTCTGCTCATTCCCCAGATTAAACAAAGTTATTCAGTTTCCCATTTCGAAATTTCAGTTGAAGGTAGTTATGAGTCTTAATTTTGTACTCGGTGCGTGGCATTTGATATTTAATGAAATCCACATTGAAATGTGGGTTTCAGCTGTCACCCTTTCCCTCCAGAGACCTTAGCGTGATATTATTATGTCAAGTTAGCAATGTAAACGAAACGCAAAACATATTAGGCACGCGCTTGCTTACAAAACAACACGAGAACAAGATTCTACTAGTCATATACCAGTTTCTCGCACAAAGCCGTTAACTAAAGATACCTCGACCTCCCAAACCAGCGCGATAACAACTGATAGGTTCGCCAAATTGACGTAAAAAAAATCGTCAACTTCCTATGTTAACTCAGGTACAATACGGCTACATACATAGCTATACTTTTCCAGTATAAGCTGATCTCGTAATGTATAGGATTTCCGTACAATGAGAGGTCAGCTTATACTGGAAATGTAAAGCCCGATATGTAGCCGTATGTACCATATACATCGAATTGGCGTAATACTTGCGTACTTGTGTTCTAAGAAATTATGTCATTATTACCATTTTGGGATGTGCTTTTGCATTTTAATTACGTTACTCATTCTTTGTACTCTGTCGGTAGGTACACCTGGACAATACGTCCGACGAATTTCAACGAAATTGAACAGATGTGCAATGTTGATTAATCAGATTCATTTGTTTATTTATAACACGTGAAATGTGAAACTAATTATGTTGCACCTGAATTGTACTTAGTGCCTATGTTACTGGGCATTACGTTGGACGAATTTCAACGAAATTGAGCAGACGTGTAATTGATGCGTCAGGTAGAATTTTGTTTATTTTAAACTAGCTACGCCTCACGGTTTCACCCGCCTAAGTCTCGATTACGTGGGAATATCGGTATAAAACGTATCCTATGTCCTAATACAGATCATGATCTACCCATGTGCCAAATTTCATCCGGATCCGTTCAGCCGTTTTAGCGTGAAAACGTAATACACAAAAATCTAATCTTTTCTCTGTGTAATATTAGTTTTGAAATTAAATTACAGTTTAGACAGGTGCAACTAAATTTGTTGCATATGTTAATTATACTAAGCAAGTTATTATTCTGTGTGGTTGTGATTTTTGTCTCGATGCATGGACTGAGACGATTCAAACTTAATGCCAGCTCGGAACATGAGGCGAGTCGCTGCGCAGTAACTAATTCAAGTGTCAGCGGGGGTGAGGGGTGAGGTACTGCGCAGCGAATAGCGCACTTCACAGCCGCCATTAAGTTTGAATCGTACTGTACCTGCCTAATAATCACATTCAGCATAATCCTTTGTTTCCGAACTATCGCGATATCTACCTAAATTGTTATCAAGAAATCACCAGGTATAAACGTTAGATTAACTAATCAAATCAGCAACGACACCAAAATTATTAAGTATAACATGTTATGGAAATTCAGACGCAAGTTTGATCCTGTTTCAAGCAACTCTAATCTACATACTTACCCATTTATCGATATGTCCTTAACATCCTTACTTTATTACACTATATAAAGCATGGACGAACAAAAAAAGTTGGACAGATTCTCGCTAGCAAAAAAATGTGTCACTCAAGTCGGCCAGCTCGCTGTACGTACAGGCCACTGTACGCACACATTCACACATTAGCCGGTCGACGCGACGCGACGGTCAGCCACAAAGGCTCACACAGAGAGGCGCGACGCGACAGCGCTACACAAAGGCACCGCTCGTTGCGCGACACGCGGTGCCTTTGTGTCGGGCGTCGTGTCGCGCCAGTGTGTACGAGCCTTAACGCGCGCAAACGGCAACACTCACACATAAATATATTCACACATAAATAAACGGGACTCAGTTTTGTCCTAGAGTTCCATCCGACTTTTTATGTTCGTAAAACAATCGTTAAGATATGACAAACAATAATATTATCAAGATATCGATAATTCGATATTCTGTTTACACGACCCTGTTCTATAAGTCCTTAACTCCTTAATTGAGCTGCATGATTACTGACAAATGCGTACATTTACGGTACAGGTCCACTCAATCTGTGTGGTTCATTCCTCAAAAGACCATTTCAGACACCAATCTAGATAGTCTTCACCAGCACCCTAATTACGTAACGCACTATCTATCACAATCTGAACCATTTTGTAGCCTATTGCTAATCCAATGCTTCATTTGTTCGAAAAATTTGTCTGCTCAACAACGTAAATAACACAATGAATGTTGTTGAACTGTCAAAATGAAACCCATTCCTACTGTTAGTGTGTTACGTAATTACCCCGCAGATCTGACCAAGATTATGTCGACTGTGACCTTTGAGTTTTGTTCGACCCTTCTTTTCAGAGTAGTCCGATAGGAAAAGCCAACCTCATCTAATTTTTAAAACACGATTGACGTGTAAAAGTGTTTGTACAAACCTACTTACAGAAACAAAATCATTTATCATTATCATTTATAAAAATTATAGTTGGTATCAGTATCGAGTTTGTTATCTTGCAGTGCCATCCCTACATGGTGCAGCCATCCAGGGCACACGAATGACTAAGAGAATGTCGTCACAGCCGTCTTGTACCTTTTTTGGACACGCCTTTATCAAAACGAGAATCCGCTTGCGCATTCCAAGGAGTTGAAGTTGATCAGACTTAGGCCGGAGCGAGTTGTTTTTATTAAGTTTATTTGGAATATTGTTGATGTTGATTGGTATTTTATGAAAGGGAATTAAGCAGTAGTACCTAACAGGATTTTTGGAGGAGGAAATTGACACTTGAGCCGATTTTTTAAGCACTTAGATATCGACGTGCAGGTGTGTATGTAAGCAGAGCTTTAATGAATTCACTAAAATATATTTAATTAATGCAGAAATCTGCTGTGTTAAATGCTGTGTTTATGACTAATCAAATAATTTACATAATATTATTACTAATCACAAGTTAATGTCAATACATTTATTCTAGTATCTATAGATAAATAGAACTGTAATGGGAGGGATACTACTCGTAACTGGTGTAAAAAAGACTATTAACGAACCTGAGAGTCACATGTTTTTTCCGTCATTGTGATCATTATTTTGTACTGGATCACCGAAGGTCAAAGTTGCAACTTTTTTTCACGTCGCATGTACCCCTGTTCCTCTGCACGCAGTCACGCACCCACCCGTGAGCACAAGGTTGTGCGTGCGTTACTTTGCGCATTACCGTAGGTAAACAGTGATTTTTACACCAAAAATAAAAATCGTTTCCCAGCAATAATTTTTGCTCAATGTTATTTAATTTGATGTTGGTATAGAATGTGTAGATGACGGCTTGTGATTGGGTCTTTTAACACCCTGCACTATGCTTCTTTAGAAAATATTATCCAAAATTTTCCTACGTCGGTATCGCATCTTAACTATGTGATTAATAATCTTATCTAATAATCTTTAAACGGAAATGTGACAAACAGATAATTGGCGTAATAAATATAAAATATCGCAAGCCATATAAATCATAAATAAACAAAAACAAAAGCGGGCCTAATTTATCATCATTCACACAAATCACAGACAGTCCTATGAACTGGAAAATAGGCTCCAAATGATGACAAACCAGCTCCAAAGAGTGGAAAATCACTTACTTTTTCAGCATAAAAGCCTTGCTGAGTTCCTTGAGGACTGTGGAGACGATGGCCCCGGCAGCCGGCACTGCCAGCACCGAGGCATCCATGCAGACGGAGAGCGCGGCTGGTGCTAGGACACCCAGCCGACTCAACCTTGGATTATCCTTCGACATCACTATAGTCTTTAACTCTAGACTGACCACTTGAACCGTCTACTAGTCGTAACTCGTAACTCGTAAGCGCACGACCGTCACCGCACAGCGATCCGCTTCGCACGCAACTTGAGAGCTGAATGTTGTCTTGATCCGGCTCTGCGCGGGCGCAGGTCCGTGACGCCCTTACTACGGCCCGTCGAGCGAGTTTACTAACAAATGCACGCGGGGAGGGGCGAGATTCTCGACCCTCGGAAGATGTCCAGCTAAGCAGGTGACGTACTGAATGCACCTAGTTGGGTTTTACCCTCTGCGAAAATTATTATTAATAACTGCATAGGTGAAGAACTAAAGGTTGTACTTATTGGGTATTTCTTTAGTCTTTAGTTAAGCTATGGATATGTAAATTACCTTGATTGACGTTGATTCTTTATAGAAACTACTTTCTGAGTAGAATTAACTCAAATTGTTGCATATTGTTATAAGTTTACCACTTGACCTTGTTTTCGCCCCTTTAAACCTTTATTTGAGGTTAAACGGGTAGTTCTAATGACAGTAATGCATAATAATGAGGGAACAAGGCAATCGATGATCTAATTTAATGTAGATTATTTTGTGGCCTTGTACATCAGATCACTGATACATTGTACATCAGACACATAAGACTAGTAATGCTCAAGGAGAAACCAGGGATAATAAAATGATACATGCGCCTCTAGACCTACCTACTTACTAGGCTTAAGTCCACGTTCGTACGGACGTAAAAATATCGCGACGGGACATTTACGCGCACTGGATCTTCAACTCACTGTTTAGCGTCGCGAGTTGAAAATCCAGTGCGCAGTAAAATCCCGCCGCGTTTTTACGGCCGTGCGTACGTGGTCTAATGTAAGGTTTATGGTAGTAAACTTCCTACCGAATGTTTATATGTCTAGCCTTATCCCAACCACGGTGGGGTCGGCTTCCAGTCTAACCAAATGCGGCTAAATAACAGTCATTTTCAGACCCAGTTGCTGGAGAACACGATATCGCTTAAGTAAGACTGCATACGGTACTTTTGTTGCATAAAATATATACTTTAGAAAATATCTATATCTCCCCTCTAACTAAAATAAAATCAGCGTCCCTTATTTAGATAAATTAGGGAAATTAATTGTTTACCAAATTGCCTGAAATTCAAATCACTATTGTCATTCTTTGACAGTTGCATGAAGTGGCAATAACACGGCATATTGACGTAGTGTGTGAATTTGTTACACAATCAATTTCTCAGACTGAACAGGAAATGAGCCAGTAGAACACAGCAGAATTGGTTCTGCCCCCAGAAAACCAGTTTTCTTTAAGGGGATGCGCTAAGGTAGCCCACGAAATTCAAATTTTCAACACACAACCTGACACTGACCTGCAAATTGCAAAAAACGTACGTAAATTTTGAATATATCGCAGGCTACCTTAGCGCAAAAGAATCCGAAATAACGTAATTCGATCTAGTCTCCATATTAAAATACCTATGATTCTGACTATGACATAACACGATGGGTAATAAAAAGTGTTAGCAAAAGCTTATTAATAAAGATTTCATCTGGGGAATTCCTATCACAACCGCCAAACGTATATAAAACGATAAAACGTAATGTATTGTATATAAGTATTAAATATAAAACTGCAAAATAATTTATGCATATCACCAACACTATCGCTAACGTTATTGAAGATTAGTACATAAAGGCTCGTTCACGCTGGCGCGACGCGACTTCCGACACAAAGGCGCCGCTCGTCGCGCGACGAGCGGTACCTTTGTGCCGCACTGTCGCGTCGCGCCTGTCTGCAGGAGCCTTAATACATCAAATAATATTGGTTCTATTCTCAGTTAAACTAAAAATTAAGTATTAATTTAATTTTAAAATCAAGCTCCTAGTTCTTTTGACCACTGACTTTGTTTGATTCTTAACGGTAGCATAGCACCTTGCAAAAGCAAGCAGCATTTATGTAGCAAATTCATCCTATCCTAACTAATATTATAATGTGAAAGTTTGTGAGGATGGATGGATGGATGTTTGTTACTCGTTCACGCAAAAACTACTGAACGGATTTGGATGGAATTTGGAACACAGATAGTTTATAACCTGGATTAACACATAGGATACATTTTATTCGGAAAGTACGTTCCCGTGGGATAATTTCCGACCTCCACGCGGGTGAAGCCGCGGGCAAAGCTAGTATAATCTAAAACATGTGTAATCGACAACAGAAGAAGATCCTATGTATAATACAGTAAAATATTGCAATGTATGTACCTAAAATCATGCATGCCTACGTGACAAACGCAAACGACAAGATTCCAAATGACTCTATTCCTCGAACGGAATCAATGAAAGTTACTACAACAGGAAAGAAATTCTTTCTAAGAAATTCCCCTTTGCCGATCACTGAGGAGGAAAATCAAAGCTTTTAACACTTGCAGCGAATCTTGCGCAAATGTTATAATGATTGCATCTTCGGTATAATCTTTTCATTCGAATTTAAATTGAGAATCAAACTTTCATTGGTTAACTAATGACTAATGAAACTTCGCCATGCATGCTCTTTCTGCACGGTTCTATGAAGCTCATAGTTCGTAGCTACATTTCAAGGTTACTTAGCATTTGATTCGTACTTGCTTCATCGGTCATTCATTCGTCACCTTCAAGTTTGAACCTTCTACTTAATCCTCGTATCGATGATTCCAAATCAGTCGAGTTTTTACTAGAATTTAGCCACTTCGACCTTTTGAACCTGTTATCTCGTATTGAAAAAGCGTGCCACTATAGAATATATGTATACACATATGTGAAACTTATACAGCTGTCTTTCTAGAGATTGCTAAATGGTCGTTTTTAGATTAAAAATAAGCATAATCAGCCTATAACGTTCCCACTGCTGGGACACAGGCCTCCCTTCTGTGCTCTCAGAGAGAGGAGGGATAGAGAGTAGATTGAACAATTAATCTTAATGGTCTCCTATAGTCTCTCTCGTAGAGACGTTGCCTCAACCCGAATCAGACCCACCATGAACCCTACGTTAAATGGACTGCGGATCCAGTAGAGGCGACTTCGAGTGTCCTTTGTGCCTCGAGTCGAGGCGGCTCAAGTAGATACACAGTTTAACATAAGTGTAATGTTTGCTTCTATATCCGCATAGACAGATGCACAATTGTTGATGACTTTACTAACAAGCAGGCTATTGTTTTATCAATCCATGGCCTCACATTATGACGTTTTCGTTTCACACTCCCGTTATTTTCTGCCACAACACTTTTTACCCGTTTATCACTATAAATATTAATCAATAAAACAAATTCGTAATAATTACCTACATATCTGGTTACTGATGAAATTATTTCTTATAACAATGTCACTGTTTCCTTAATAAAGAATCTTTGAAAATATTCTCTTTATTTTACCTCAATTACATGTAACAAATGCGTATGTAATACGGGCCAAGGATAACCCTATTACCGTATGTTAAATTATTAACGACTATCACTGACACCTGCTATTATTATTTTAATAATAAATTAATAGATGATTCCGTAATAATTGCGTTTCAGCGTGTTCGCGTGATCGGCGCTCGGACGTCAGCGGCGCGGACCGCACAAGAACTCACTAAGATTGATCTAATAGGTTTTCCTGGAAATAACGCATAAAGGATGTTAAAGAATAGATTTTTGCAGTAGTTTTAAGCAATAAAAAGGGCGGGGGGGGGGCGGTTAGGGTCCATAAGTTTAAGTATCTAGGTCATTTTAACCCCCAATCTCAAAGACGATGACGACATTGAACGGGAGCGGAGAACGTTGTCGGTTAGAGCGAACATGCTGGCTCGCAGGTTTGCAGGATGCTACCTTCCTGTTAACATAACGCTCTTTCGAGCCTACTGTACGTCTTTTTAAACGAGCAGCCTGTGGGCTAGATATACGCAAAGATCGTACAACGCTCTCCGCGTTCAGTATAATAACACGTTTAGGATGCTGGTGGGCCTGCCCCGCTTCTGTAGTGCGTCGGGGATGTTCGCGGTTGCGCATGTAGATTTTTTCTACACAGTCATGCGCAAAAGGTGCGCTTCCATGGTGCGCAGGGTGTGTAGCAGCTCCAACAGTATCCTAAGAATGATTTCAAGTCGCCTAGACTGGGTTTTCGTGGGTCGCTGTTGTGCCATCTCACATGGGTTGCCACAGCGGTGATCCACTACCATTTGTTTGTTTTTGTGAAGTGTCAGTTCTTACTAATATAGTTGTCTTACTAATCATTCTTGAGTCATATATGTTACTTGAATAAAGATAATTCTATTCTATTCTAAAAAGGTTGTAACTCGCCTAGATTTTGTTCGGAATTTAACAGCAATAAAGATCATAAGCCCTAAAATTCCGCTACTTAAGACAATTTGATGCAACAGAATCTTTTTGTTTTATAAAAAAAACAGAAATTAATTTAATTTCCGATTAACTTCAAATTGAACCCACGGTTATCGTGGTACATCATACTCAAGACGTCAGAAACACCGTTAACTTTCTGAACATTGACAAAGTGACCGCCAAAGAGGCGTATTGTATCAATCATACAAAAATATTGGATTAACTGTATTCACGCCGGAACGGTTTAATTTACTAACCTAAGGCCTATGGACTTATTATTGTAAAGACGTAGACAAACTACTTCTTTTAGTCGGACTCCGATTTGTGACTGCCAAAACTGACTCAGCAAATCGGTAGAGTCGGTGTCCGATTTTACTGACTAGACGGACACCGTGCAAGTTTGCCCTGTATTTATTTGTATGTCATTGGGTGGTAATCAACCAGTCGGTGAAGATGCAGTGGTAAGTGGTCTCTTCGCGCTAGGATAGTTGCAATAGTCGCATATATAGTCGCAGGTGCTCAGCTATTCCAGCGACAAAGGTGCCCTAAAAACCTGACTGACTCTGGCAAAAGTGTGCGGTACTCAATCTTCTTCTTCTTAGCGTTTCGATGACTATAGGTTCAAATACTCGTATATGGTAGGCCGATTTAGCTAAAAGTCAAAGTCAAAGTAATTTATTTGTAGAGAATCTGCCCCGGCCAACTTGGGTTCGATTTCAAAGTCTGTTAAGAGATTACGTAGTAGTAGTAGCCCAGGTGGTAAGCTATTACCATGGCGGCCACGGTAACGTGTGCCCAGATGGTAAGTGATAACCAAGTCAGCCACGGTAACGTCTGCCAAGGCGCTAAGTGATTACTAAGTCAGCCACGGTAACATGTGCCAAGGTGGTAAGTGATCACCTAGTCAGCCACGGTAACGTGTGCCCAGATGGTAAGTGATTACCAAGTCGGTCACGGTAACGTGTGCCAAGGTGGTAAGTGATTACCAAGTTAGCCACGGTAACGTGTGCTCAGATGGTAAGTGATTATCAAGTCGGCCACGGTAACGTGTGCCAATGTGGTAAGTGATTATCAAGTCGGCCACAGTAACGTGTGCCAAGGTGGTAAGTGATTACCAAGTTAGCCACGGTAACGTGTGCTCAGATGGTAAGTGATTACCAAGTCGGCCACGGTAACGTGTGCCAAGGTGGTAAATGATTACCAAGTCGGCCACGGTAACGTGTGCCCAGGGGTTAGTGATCACCAAGTCGGCCATGGTAACGTAAGCCCAGGTGGAAGGCTCTCTGGTAGTTCGATAATGCTGTCAGGGTCTAAGCAGTTCCCAGAGATCACATCTTGCCGTGAAGGCGTTGCTGTGGCTGCACTTCCTGGAGTTACATGAAGTATTTTATTCATCGGTGCGCTGAGATAAACATAGTATATATATTTACCTCGGCATAAGCATAATGTTCCCACTGCTGGGACATAGGGCTCCTCTCTCTAAGAGGAATTTTTTGATAAATAAATCTAAGCTAAGGTAAAAAGTAATTTCTCATCGCTAACACTACATTTAAAGTTCATTTTGGGTACTAGCAATCTGGGACTTTGCTTGAAGTTAAGTAATGATTAACGTTTGCTTAAAGAAGAAGCTGCGTCTGCACATATTGTTTGACGTTTATCATATCTTAATTTTTTTGCATCGTTATAAATAAACCCTTCTATGTTTTACAAGCCAGCCAGTAGAGTTCGTGACGATAGGAAAAGAGCCCAATTCATTCCATCTTTACCTACATATTTATTATATAGTCCACATAGTTGGCCGTCTGCACACCAATAGGCCGCTGTAATTATCCATATTACTGCACTAGTGTAATAAGCAAGCGTAGGCTTGACGTCTTCATTTATAAACTCGTAACCGTTGGGTTTTGTACTCTACACGGTTTTCTTACCCACTTTAGGTTAAATAAGGTCTTTCAATCAATTCGTTGAAGCTGTTTTAAGAAGGCAAGTTGTGCTGGATACACTTTTATACATAGCAGCAGGTATTTATGCAGCAGTTTGTATGAGATGAAATCGAGATTTGTTCCAAAATGATATCAATTGTAATGAAATCTTTGGCATAACTTAATATTATATTACACCTTACTTACCGAAGCGGTGCGTTGACTTCTAGTAGATATGTACCTACACACAAGTGTTCTTTTTGTTTTTTTTATCACACACAGTACAGTACAGTACAGTGTTACAGAAAGTACCATACACACAGTAAACAGAAAGAGTCTTTAGCCACTAACCGGGTGCAACTCCAATTGCCAAATTTGTCGAAATCCGTCCCCTGGTTTGGGCGTGAAAAGTAACATACAGATAGAACAGACAGAGAGTTATAATACTAGTTGCGCCCCGCGGTTTCACCCGCAGAAATCTAGATCCCGTGGGATTATCGGGATAAAAAGTATCCTATGTCCTAATCCAGGTCATATTCTACCCATGTACCAAATTTTATCCAAATCCGTTTAGCCGTTTAAGCGAGATTGAGTAACAAACATCCACACTTTCACGTTTATAATATTAGTAGGATATACTAGCTGCGCCCCGCGGTTTCACCCGCAGAAATCTCGATCCCGTGGGAATATCGGGATAGAAAGTATCCTATGTCCTAATCCAGGTCATAGTCTACCCATGTGCCAAATTTTATCCAAATCCGTTCAGCCGTTTTAGCGTGATTGAGTAACAAACATCCAAACATCCACACTTTCTCATTTATAATATTAGTAGGATTATAGTAGGATATTAGTAGGATAGTAGGATAGTAGGACTAGTAGGATAGTATTAATTTATAATGTTATGGATGGATATAGGTACTTCGAAAAAAGGAGGCGGTTATTCATTTCTCAGTAATCATTACTAATCATGAATAAGAACCGGGCTTTAATAAGGCCCATGAAGCTTAAGAAAGCGATTGCCACATATATATACTCGTATGTTCGATAGACATGCTTTACAAAGTCTTAGCTTAAGTGTGAGTGAAAGAAAGAAAGAACGAAAAGAAAGATAATACATTTATAATTTTTATTTTTTCAGTGCTATGACATACACTATCGAGCTACCATTTACCGGGTAATGTCTTTCATTGAGTTGAATGTGCCCTGGCGGCTGATAGTATGTCAAACTCACTGAAATGTCTCCCTGACGGTGGCGTGTGTGTTGGATTAATTAGCTCCCTTCAAAATGGTCGATTGAGCTGAATGGTGCTGATCCATGCGTCATGTTTGTGAAGGGGCACCGTCAGTTGGGACTGGTCATCTCTTAGCTGCCACGGCTTATTTTAATTATGGTTTTTTTGGATTGTTTTTTTTTTTGTTTCTATTTGCTTTACTCTGGACGCTTTCAACGTGTACGTCTTTTTTACAACGTTCTCACATATAAGTTCAACATTAATGATGTAACTAAAATCTTTGTAACAATGTAATTTAAAAG
Source organism: Dryobotodes eremita (assembly GCA_917490735.1). NCBI lineage: Eukaryota > Metazoa > Arthropoda > Insecta > Lepidoptera > Noctuidae > Dryobotodes > Dryobotodes eremita. Next base: position 28,491,717 of record OU823241.1, on the reverse strand, counting down.
AGTGTCCATGGAGTTTCTTGCCCGTTCTTCTCCATAGGTACCTACTACGCTTTGGAATGGGCAACTAGCTTCATATATCTGACTGACCGACTCCTTGACAATTCAAAAGTGCCTGTAAATGGTTTAATTAAAATAAATGCTTTGAGTTTGAGTTAAAGCCAAACTTTTTCTATATCTCTATGTGCCTATAGCTAACAGCTGGGTACGTACGATATTTAGGTAGAGGTACATTAGCGATACAAATCCAACTTCGTCGTTTCAGACTACTTACCGCAATGACGTGATGGGTTCGTGTGGAGCATGCAAAATGCATATGCCAACAAAGGGGCTAAGTATGAGTAATAGAGATGCTGCTTGGTGAAGGTCAGTGAAGTGTCACGTCGAGCAGCCACGTTTCTGTGGCTCAAGATAGCTGCAGAACAGCGCAATTTTAATGAGAATTTCATATATTTCAGTTCATTATTTCTGGCCTTGTGACAATGTCATCAATATAATAATATTAGCAGAAAGACGTCTACTGCTGGACATAGGCCTCCTACAAGCGTCGCCACACAGAACGTTCCCGTGCGCCTCGCATCCAGTGAATCCCTGCGACTTTCACCAGGTTCCCTTATGGCATTATAACAATTAGAAATCTTGGGACCTTACGGTCAATGTGTTAACAGTGTCAGATATGCTGTTAGTGGGTTAATAATGTGTATCTGTCTAGTTGCTGAATGCTTCGATTTAAGCTAATATCAACGTACCCTGGCCCGTCAGCTGCGCTACCAACCAGCCGACTGGCCAAACTTTTCAATAAGTACTAGTTGTATGGGGGCAGACTAGATATATTTTCCGGAGAATATAGTGGCGTAACTGAGATAAGGTCAGCAAAGGATTTCGATGAGCTAGGTTAATGAATTACCTATAAATTAGATACATATAGAATTAAGGTAGGGATTTAAACAAATTATTTGGGAATTAAAACTATTGTAACGTATAACAAAAGTCGTTAGTGCAGTTTATAGTTAGTAAACTTTTACTTAATATTCATAACAAAAAATGTACAGTCATGTTATTTCTTAATAATAAAATTACTTGGTAACCATAACCAATCTCCACTTATCTAAAAATACAGTCTAACCTTGCCAGTCGACAGATCGGTCGGTCTAGTTTAGTCTTACTCCTTAATTGTCTTATCAACTAACACGCTTTTATTACTTTCTAGAGACGGCATCGAATCAAAAGAATAGTTACTGATGTTCAGATTCCTCAAATCCACAGCGCTGGGTACTCTCTCGCTAGGGAAACTCCAGCCTAAACACCTGGGAGTCCAGTCTAAAGACCTGGGTCTCCTCTTGCTCTCAGCGACGCGCGTCATTTGTTTTCTGCTCACGGTGTACAGCCAGTCATCGGAGTTGGACCGTCCTTTATCGGTGCTGATGGTTTCTTCTTCTTTCCCTTGAAGAGCAATGGGCACATTCAGGAAGCTTGGTCTGCCTGAGAACTGACCCAACTGTCTCCTCTGGTATCTCCTTCTTAGGTCGTTTCCTATCTCGATCTCGTCTCGCCGCGCCAGCCAGTAGTAGTGCGTTATGGGGTCCCGCGGGCCCCAGTGTCGCGACGGCTTGAATGATGTCTTCAGTTTCTGCGGAAGAGTAAGCGTTTCCTCTAAGACAGGAACTAGTGATGAATTCTTAACATGTGTCGCTAGACAAGGCTGTGGCCTTAAAATTAAGGCAATAGGAAAAGTATATTAGATGCCACTTAGGGAAATGGTTTCGCATTAGCACTCGCATACTAAATAAGATGTTTAGTATGCGAGTAATAATAAACTCGATTTAATGATTCACTAAATTGCAATTGAGTAGGTAATTAAAAATGTAGTGTGTCTATTTTTAAACACGATCGCTCATTGTGATGATGGAATATGTACTACACCTTTGAATTGGTGTACCTATCACATTGATCTTACGGGTTATCCTTACCAGGCCCTGCAGTCTCGACATGAATAGCGACAAAAATCTGTCGCTAAGTCGTATCGATGTCAAATTCCTTTCATAGATTTTCAACCTTATGCTTTGGAAATAAAGTTGAAAATCTATTAAAGGAATTTGACATTGATTAGACTTAACGACTGATTTTTGTCGTTATATTTGTCGAGACTGCAGGGCCTGGTTAGTTACAAATAAAATTCTTCAATTTAAAGGTTTGCTTGTCATTTTTATGCAGCGAATTGAGCACAATGATGAATTACCTATTAATGGCCTATCAAACTTCCTGATAGGTATAACATTTAATTTATCGACGGCTACGAGTTTGTTTACCGCTCTTCCAACACGCCCCAAAATAAGAATCAAGAAATTAAGTACATTTAACGCAGTCGCAACGCTATCTATTGCTAGAGCGATATCATAAAAAGCACACACACACACACACATACAATCACAACACAACACACATCACAATCATCATCATCATACGATCACAATATTTTTAATGCTAATTATAACCTTACAATTAATTATTTCCATGATTTTTAACTAAAACACGAAAGTGAATCATCATTAGCGTTAGCAGAACCACAAAATAACATACAATTATAATATAAAAATGCTTAGCACACAAACAAAAATTACGCACACACAGTCAAATTACGAGATAAGGCAACTTCACATATTTCTTACCCCAAATAAATCATATTGAACCTGCTTCGCTATAGCAACTGAAGCAAATACAATGATAATGAAGAATGCCAGTGCAGCAGTGGATATCATGGTGATGGCTGGCCAAGGAGCCTCGTGCCACGTCTCGTCTCGGATGAAGACCATCGTCATCCACCAGACGGTGAAGGGGGCTATGATTCCTGGAGCAGCACACCAGCCCAGTACCCAGAACCTTGCGAGCCCGCGACCCGTCAGGAATTCCACGTCTTCCACGAGAACTTTCCAACCTAAAAAGCAGAGAAAAAATTAAGTAAGCGCAGTTCGGGTCCGTGCCGTTTATTTTCGTGAAAACGTTTGATCACATCTGCAACTACGAGCTCTAACCTAACTTAACCTGGCCAGAGGAGTTCGCTAAACTATCCGAAGTCGGTGCTAGCACTTCACGCCATGCTTGCTCTATCCCAATGTGGTCACATTCACATCAAGCTAAACTGATTTAGCGCCCAGTGTAGCGAGCACAGTTTCGTGACGAGCAGAACGCGCTTGACTCAGAATGCTACACTAGCTACATGCTAGGACATGTTGAAGAAATTCCGTGAGGGTGCAAAGACCTTTCATTCCACTGCAATTGAAACATTAGAATACAATTGCTGAGTTCTTCCTCAAACAAATAGATGATTCAACCCTACTTGGCGAAAATTGCATATTTATAGACTACACGGATACCTATATTACTGACCGCATTATTTAAATAATGGAAGGATCGCTACAATATAAGTATCCTGAATCATCCTACATCCGACAGAGTATTTGTTTGTATTATTGTACTATTTAGAAGGGTAACCCATTGTATGGCTCACCCCAATATTGTGCCAGCTGCTTATTCACCTTTTATATTTTGTAATCTCCCTTTTCTTATGAGTGTTTATAAAAGACTAAGTATTATGTTTATTAGGTACCTATATTCATGCATTATACCCCTGCTAGCGGCGCCTAGGGGTCAGGAGAGAATATATCTCAATAAAACCAGTTTTTTGTACCATCACAAAGTGATGTACTGGTGTTAACTCTATATCTATAGAAATAATTAACAGACTAAATGCAAAAAGGGTTGGAGTTTGCAGTATGCCACTACTCTATCGACGTAATTCCATAGCATATTATTGGCAAGGGCTCATCATCTGCCTAGCCTATCCCAACTATGTTTGGGTCGGCTTTAGAATTGCGAAAGATACATTTAGTTTTTTTTTAATCTTTGTATATTTCCTATAAAATACATGTAATTTACGAAAAAAACAAATTTTATGTTCGTCTGTTAAATACAATCATACTTTTTATATACTGTGTATTTTTCATATTTAACAATCAAAAGGAAACAATCATTCTTATTAATATTAATTGGACATTAATTGAACAGTAATGTAATTAAATGATACCAGTTTTATGTACTATACTCAACCCTCAAAATACCATCTTATTATAATATGATAATGCGAAAAAAAAACTGTAAAATAAATGTAAAAAACTTAAACTTGCGAAAGATTCAACCGAAGATCCGCAAGGAAAGTTTCTGTGTTTTATTGAAAAACACAGGGGCATTTGAAAGATACGAGTACATGTATTTTACATGTTATTTTATGTAAGTTATTCATGTGATTTTATCTTTTCTTTCTTCTTCGCAACAATCTGTCGTCAACAACAATTAGTTCCTTTCTCCGATATCTCTGGGTTTTTATTAAATTATGGAACTTGGTGATAACTTCGCAATTAAATTTCACATTCCAATCTGATGAATCTGTCGAGGAGAGTTGGGATGCTATGTCACCTTATAACCTCTTAAATTGCATGCCACCATCACCCCTTAGTTTTAGAGCAAGTTCATTTTGATGTTTTGAGAGTCTTTTCTGGTATTAGCCGGTGTATTAGATTATCTCTTGTCTGACTGCGGGTACTTTCAAGTCTTGATTTATTATTTTGTTACTATTAATTGTGGTATGTTGAAGATAACTCTAAGTATCTTCGACTATAACCTTTCAAATAACCTAATATTACTTTGGATACCATAGGTCCAGATTGGTTAGACTTTGCAGACTGTTAGCTTGCTTTGTGTGCTCATTTGCGAGTACTGTCCTATTAACCAGTACATATTTCTTAGCTTTGCGTCCAGCTGTTTTCTTGTAGTCCATATGTGTTTTGCCATGTTAACCTTCTGTCCAGGTACATACCCAGGTATTTGGCGTTAAAATTTTGAGGAATCATTTCACTGTTCAGAATTACTGGTGGACAAGTATCTCTTCTGTGCAAAAATGTTATGTGCGTGCGTGTGCTTTGGTTTGCTCTGATTCTTCAAACTTTAAGCCATTACTCGAGTTTTTTTTAACTTGGAGATGTAGATATTCAGATGCAGTAGCTGGATTTGTGTGTATTGCAAGTAGGGCTGTGTCACCTGCTTACGTTGCGACAGTAGTTTTTTCCGTAGTAGACAAGTTAGCAGTGTAAATAATGTACAGTACTCGCCACAGTATGTGCAGTTCTGGCCCTAGTATGTACAGTACTGGCCCTAGTATGCTGCCTTGTGGTACACCTGATTTTATCTCATATGGGTCGGACAGTTCGTTTTTGTGCTCAACTTCAAAACATCGTTTCTCAAGGCGACTTCGATATGAGGAAGAACAAATGTGGTACCTAGCGACTTTTTAATTTTATAAAGCAGGAAAACAATACTGTAGAACAGTATTGTTTGTCCCCTTCCAAATGAAAAAACTCGCCGAATGCATAACCGCCTTCATTTTTGACGTCGATTATAAATAGAGATTTATACAAATTATTAACAAATATTGGACTTGACCACATGCAGAAAAAACAAATTACAAGCACCAAGCACATCAAGATCAAGCATCTAATATAACATAGGGCTGATGCCATGATTACAATGATAATACATCCACGACTGACTTTGGTGGTACTCGGCAAACAATAGCACCATAAGTTTATACGCTTATCAGTTCACGTTTTGTCATGTATTAAAATGCATAATATAAAATAAGTAATTCGAATGAATCAATTACCATACACAAACACGAAGGCCAATATTTCGAACACAGTGGCGATACTGACGAGGAGGGGCACAGCGTAGTCTGTCAGCAGGTTAAGGATTGGCAGCCTTCCCCACAACGCAACCAGGCTGAAGAAGGCTCCGGTCAGTGACCCCGCGAAGGAGACTAATCGCCATTTTACACCGCCAATGCGGCGGAAGCGATCATATATGGGGAAGAGGAGAGAGAGCTGGAAATTATAAAATAATTAGTCATTACGATTCGTTGGTCTAGCAGTCGCAAATGCTACTGCTGCTGACCATGAGCTTCTGGGTCCCATTCCCAGTTCGGGCAAAGGGTTATTTAAGTGTAAATATGTAAGTGGGTTTTTTCTCAGTAGCAGCCCGGAGTTTGGATTTGTGCCCGGTTGATGTGAATAGGCTCGACCCTATTACATGGGACTTAAACATAACTGGCGAAATGTACCACAGGCAGTTCAATTCTGCCTATCCTTTCGGGGAATACAGGCGTGAAATTTATGCTATGGTTTGTCATAGTATGTTGTAATTATTATCCTGCGACTTCACTTATTTGCATCTATTTAACATCACGCCTGAGTTCCTCTAAAGCAGAAAGGTATACCCACATGTCACAAATTCAGACTCCAGGCTACTACTGAGAATTGCTTGGCAGACGCTCTCAAAGGTGGCATCATCTCTCTCTTACATAATCTCGTCTGTCGAGGGGTTTCGGCAGAAAAAGCCTTGGCAGACTTATATATTCTTGAAGTGAGGGTTCATACCTACTGACTAGAGTTGGTTTAATTCTGGTATCAGATGGGTATATTTAGGGGTCCCGATGGCCACCTTTGAAAGCGTCTGCCAAGCATTTGCGGCAATAAAAATTGTGGTAGATTTCGATTTTCTGCATCTACCAGTAAATTCCTAACTGATGCCATATCAGTTATTCTGGTATCAGTTGGGTAAAATACGCCCCCTTTTTCGCACCGGAAATTATAGTTCTTTTTTTTTACTTTCAGCAAGTTCGGGCTTGGCAGAGTAGTACATTCGGACTTGGCATCACTTTTATGGGAAACCATTGTGCATTTCATCGTGGTATCAACTAGGTACGAAATTTTGAAGTGGGCTCACCAGATATTAACACTATAATTTATAAATATTGTAAACGCCAATTTATTTTTAAAAGAGTAACCGTGGAGTTTCTTGCAGGCTTTTCTCCATAGGAAACGACTAATTTTCCATGTAGGTTTATGTGAAATTTTATATTTGAATTTTGGTTTCAATTTTTGATAACGTTTTTTTGAAAAAAAGTACCAAGTAGTAAGTAAGCTTTTTCTATAACGTCTCCTGGTGTAAATAAGCGCCGGGAGCGGGGTGCAAGAGGGTGCACTTGCACCTCCCTGGCTTCAAAATAAAATGTAGGTGTAAAAACCTTCAAAACTAAAAAAATATCCGAAAATGCCCAATATAATAATAAAGAATTTAACCTATTCGAGGCAAGATCCTAAAATGTTCGCGTCAATTCTAAAGCTTTTGTGCATGAGTCAACAAAGTACCGAACTCCTTTTTCCGAAAATGTAATTGACTCGAGGCGGGGTGCTAACATTGTCGAGCTTGCTTCACTCGCTCTTGCATCCTACTCTATCCAAATTCTTAAGCTTCTTTATATAAATTTACACAGTTAGACATCTGTCTGTATGCATGGACAAAATAAAAACCTATCCCGTTCGAGGCGAAATGCAACAATTATCGAGCTCCCTTTGCTCGCTCTTGCATCCTACATTCTCCTAATTGTTAAGCATTCAAACGGAAACTCAAAGCATTTATTTCAAATAAACCAATTACAGGCACTTTTGAACTGTCAAGGGGTCGGTCAGTCAGAAAAGTGAAGCTAGTTGCCCATTCCAAAGCGTAGTAGGTACCTATGGAGAAGAACGGGCAAGAAACTCCTTGGACACTCTTTCAAATCAATATATAACGTTAAAAAAAAATTGGCTTTACTGCATAAGTCGACAAAGTTACTCCTTGTATGAATGGACAAACGATTGCCTAACATATCCGAGGTGAAGTGTAAAACTGATCGAGCTCGATTTCTGGAACTGAAGATGCACCCTCATAAAATAAACTTGGCGGCGCCCTTGCTGGTGTATCAGTTTTAGTCACCCTGCCCCAGTAAAAGTTATAAACAACCAGCCCCAAAAGTTATTATCATCTTTGATAACCTGGCTAAACTAAACACTGACTTTGACTTGAGAATAACACTGTGTTGTGATGATCCCCGAGTCTTAAGAAAAGTTTTGTATTTCTAAGAACGTAGTTCACAATAAATATGTAGGCTTCACAACAAAAAATATAGGTACGACGTGCGACGCCGACGGTAAAACTTAACTTTCGTGTTTGATAAATCAAAAACATGTCACCACTACTAAACGTTGGGCGACTGAGATGAGACCGAAAACTTGTACCTACCTACCTACTGCTGACAAGTTTTGGTAGTTAGTATACCTACCTCTATGAGTATCCAGCCCTGTAGATACTGTATAAATTGCCACTTATTAAGGCTCCTTCAAGTAGGCGCGAGACGCGCGACAGGCTACGCGAATCGCGCGCGAATCAAAGGCACCGCTCGTCGCACGACACGCGGTGCCTTTGTGTCGCATGCGATTCGCGTCACGTGTCGCGCCTGTTTGAAGGAGCCTTTAAGCAGTTAAGGAAAGATGAATGAATGAGTGTGATAAGCGTTTTATTATGATAAGTAAATGCAGCTTGGGTCGATCGATCAAGGAAAACTACGCCTGTCGCGGTCGGTCCGTGGATGGGTGACATCCATTTCATACCGAGACCCCTTCGTGCTTTGGAAAGCACGATAGAAGAAGATTTATAAGCACAAATAAAAGTTTTCATGATCTATTTTCATATTATCCTTACTACATTTTTAATGTCAGCAAGTAATTTTGAACCATATTGCGTGGACGTAGTGTGTCGTATGTATGATAGATTCAATTAATTTAGTTTGATTACAGTAATGGACAATAAAGAGTACACCATTACCGTGACCTTTACTTTGTAAAATTCATTACTTTTTTAACGTAACGGACATGCTATCTTTAAAACTATGGGCTATATTTAATATTTGTTATTTTAGCTTAAACGACTAAACAAATCTAAGAAACATTGTCATAGACACTTTTGAAATTGAACTTGTGGATAAAAAGTGACGAATAGTTTTGTAAAAAAATATCTCATTTTGGCTCTCCTGAAAAACTGATATTTGTCCCCTATCCGTTATTTCATATTTCAACTGTCACCAAAGTCAAAGTCAAATCATTTATTTCAAATAGGCACATAAAAGGCACTTTTGAACGTCAAAATTTACAAAAAAATAGAATTGATTCTAGTTACCCGTTCCAAAAGGTAGTTTCGTATGGAGAAGAATGGGCAAGAAACTCCCCCGTTACTCTTTTAAAATGTTTTACAATATTATGCAGGTTCACATTAATTATATAATTATAAGTGAAGACGATGCACCTAGAATAAAATTACTATACCACAATAGGTAAAAAGAATTAAATATAATGCAAAGACAGGTAAATTAATTATGTGATAGATACATGGTGCTCACATATTTACAAATATTGAAAAGTAGATGATTGTGCCTTTATGATTGTGCAATTCGATTGGTACACTGGCGTGGAAAAAACTTTTATCCCTTTTTAACCCCCGACGCAAAAAGAGGGGTGTTAAATTTGACCGCTATGTGTGTGTGTGTGTGTCTGTTGGCAACGTCGCTCATAAACAGGTGAACCGATTAAGATGCGGATTTTTTTATTTGAAAGCAGGTTTTCTAGCATCTTAGGTAGCTAAATTTTCAGACATGTTTTATAAAAATCGGTTCAGCCATTTCAAGGTCATCGGCTCTTTTTTGTGTCGGGGGTTTTTTAATTCTTTTGCAACATCTTTCTATGTACGCGGGCTATGTTTTGAATCCGAGAGTAACTCAAAGTCAAACCCAACAAATCAAAGCAATAAATTAAAAGCGTCCTACATCTTACCATGGTAATGAATCCAGATAGAAGAAGAGTAACGAAAATGGTCAGTGGCCACGCCAAGGCAGTGTTAAAGTCATCTCCGAGCTGATAAGCCTGGATAAGCACTGCAAACACACTGATATCCTTATCAGGTCCGCTTATGGAGTACCAGAACACCAAACTCATCCAAGTTGATATAACGTTCGCTACTACGAATGTTATGGATGTCCTGAAATAATAATATGTATGTGTTTTGTGCTGGAGACAATCATGCTTTTATTGGTAGAACAGTCAAATCATTTAGAGCGATTGCGCACTGCTTAAATGAACCGAATCCGATCAAATATTGATCTGATTTGGAAAACAAAAAAATTATGATTCCAGCTTTAGCAATATGAGTTTTGAAAACTTTTGAATTATAAAATAGAATAGAACACCTTTATTTTGCATACAATAAGGAAATAGTTCTACATATTTTGCTTATTTATTTCAGCATGCAAAATATACCTTAAATAAATAATAATAAGGTTCATTATGGATCTGACGTATGTATATTTTGACTGAAGATAATAATCATCAACATCCTATTGCCATTATCCCGATTTATTCGCGATCGGCAAAACCATGTCTTGTCCTCAATTAGATCTAGGTACTTAGTTTTCTTATATAATGTTTGGTCGTATGTGTTGAGTTTTCGTGATATTTTTAATAAATAACTAGCGACCCGCCCCGGCTTCGCACGGGTAGCAAAGCATAATATAATATAGCCTATGTCACCCGGAGATAGGTGTAAAAAGTAAGAACAATTGAATTTCACTGTATTGTGTTTATTACAAAATAAATTTAGGTTATATCTTAGCCTCAGCAACACGTGGTGGTTATGCTATTAAATCGTAGCTTATATGAAACGTTTGTATTTTTAACATAGCGCCATCTATTGAATACTTACTCAATCCAGTCAACAGATATCGCCATCTATTGAATACTTACTCAATCCAGTCAACAGATATCGCCATCTGTTAGAATCGTTTGGAGCTAACAGATAATTGTGACTGTCAAATAATAGACAAATAATTTGCAATAAAATAATATTGCGACTATAAATTGAGATGTAAGCTATCCTATCTTTCAAGTTGTATCAAATTGCACACTGTGTGCAAATCAAATTTAAAATCGGTTCAGTAGTTTAGGAGTCCATCGCGGACAAACAACGTGACACGTAATTTTTATATATATAAAGATTTACTTTTTATTGGGAATTTTAGTGGGTTAGTACACAAGACATGTATTTCTTTCAACTTCATAACGTTAGAAATCGAATTCTTCCATAGTTTGGTAGAATGGACGAGCTAGCAAGGTTCTTCTATTGTTATATCTATTATAAGGATCAGGCGACCGGATGCCGTCCATTAGATTAGATCCTCAATTGATGCTGCGCTTAGTGCAGTATCAAAGAGTGGAAGGTACTTAAATAAACTACGATCTAATAGAGTATTGCTTCAAATGATTTATGCAATTGGTTTTTCCTTGTATGTGATGGGTCTTGGAAAGTTTTAGTTTGAGAGGCGAGTTTGAGTCACGTTCGTTATTGCAGGGCAGAACTTGTCTTTGAGTATATTTAAATAAATATTGAGGATACTTTCTTTCTTACTTTACTGAAAACTCTACACAATTCAGGGTAATTTCATTGTTTAGTATTTCAGGAAACTAAAAATTTTTGTCACTTGCTTACGAGCTTATAAAAAATCATTTTAAGAAGCATAAATTAAAGAGCTTAATAGCTCAGACAGTAAACACAATGCCTATTATCTACCTATAATAAGCGCAGTTGGTATTTATAAAATAAAATGTAAATAAGTTTAATGTCACTCAGTTACAAAATTGCCTCCACGAGTTTGTCATCCATCACAGACACGGGAAATATCTATCAAAGCACACTGCTAATAAAACATCTCATAAAACGAGTGCCGATTATAGCAGAACCAATGGAAACAAATACTATCAATTGGCCCTAATTCACTCATTATGCAGTTAGGATCGTTACCTACTTACTTTATTGCAACGCTTACAAGTGGGCATAATCCCGTAATAAGCTTGTAAATCATTAATGTGATCACAGCAATAAGGCTTGACTTTACTCATGTATCGCATTATCAGACTGTTCACCTGGTGGACAGCTTTCACGCATGTGATATCCAAGGTTTGCTTGGTTGTGCCCGTTATGATAGGGTGAGCGACCATTGCATGGTCATAAGCTTTAACGACCTGTGCGCGAACGTGGATGGCTATAAGAGTAGGGAAACACCAAAGAATCGATGGAAAACTGCGTGAAAGATGATAGAATGATATATGGCGGCTAGTGTTGGCCATAGTCTAAAAAAGCAATGTCTGGCGTTTCGAGAGTGACACATGCTTACGTCACTATCCAGTTGCCACTTCATTGCAACTAAACACGAATTATGGAAACATTTTCAATCACCATTCTGTTATAAAATATATATAAAGCATTTAAATTGTCGTTTCGTTTATTGTAATCAAACGAAACAATTAAATTTAAACATATACCAACGTAATTTCATTGTTTTATTGGATACACGCAGGTAATAAAGGCAGCTGGGGAGTTATTATTACACACTAGTGGTAACACAGTGGTGATAACGTAAGCTTGTGTCTCCCACGTGACCACTGTGTCTCGGAATGCTATACCTGGCGAAGTATATTATACCATGGTGATGACTACACTAGTCATATATCATCTTTTACGAACATGACAACAAATAGAGAAGTATGAAGGAAGAAGACATATTGTGCCAAACCAAAATAAATTGCGATAAGGGCTAGAGAATGATGTCGATGAGCATTAACGAGCTGAATAAGGCTCGGATACTATAGGAGCGGAGAGAAGATGAAATTTGTTATAAGCAGAGATCGGATATTCGAATGAATATTCACCTAAAGTTGAGATATTGGCTAATATGGAATGCGCTTTTGTATCGAACAAATCATAACTTTAACTAACACACACCACCCCTCCTTTTACACCCAACATACACATATTTGCATCGGGGGTTAAACATTAACTTTAAATAAATATGCATCTGAATAGTTATGTAATCCAAGAATCCCGGGATATTTTTTAATTAATATTTTCTTAGAAGTCCCTTCCATACACTCAACTAGTTATGCATTCCCGGTTTTCCTGGCATCCCGGGTTTTTTTTTTTACTAAAAATATATTTTAAGAAGCCGCTTCAAACTTTCATAGCTAACAATTAACTTTAGATAAATATGCAACCGAATATCCGATCTCTGGTTATAAACAACCAAGCTAAGCGGGTATCTAATGTTTTATCAAAATATCGCAAACCAATAAGTTGTTCAAGTCAATCTCTACTGCTCTTTGGAAAGCGGGCTAAAGTGTATAAAGATTTCCCAAAATATCAATTTCGAAAATATATGTGTACAGTACAACTATTTTCTTAATGTCCCTCGGGAATGATCGCATTTCCGAATTGTATTCGGACCACGGATATCGATTCGGACGAATGCTGATTTCCATGTCCACCAATTATTACATTTATTATGTATAATAATTTGAATTCAGAACTAAGTACTCATAGATACCGATAAGTACTTGATTGTTGTTTTGTTTTGACGTAACAACACAATAAAGTACTTAGTTCTGAATTACAAAAATAGAAATACCATAACACAAGAATAAAACACTAGTCAGTAACTTACCACTGCACATTTGTACTGGCATAAACTGTGTCGCCAGACGAGATGAGGAACCCACCAGCTATTTGGGAAGCCAGCAGCGCCTGTACAATCGCCCCGTGCCAAATTCCAGGCTCCAGAAAACTCTTCCAGTCAACGGCTTTAGAGAACGAAGTCAAGTTATCCCCCGTACTAATACACGCCATAATAACCACTGCGAGGATTATCACGATAGGACCCAACACGTAGAATATCCGTTTCATCAGTTTTACCGGATTGTAAAAACTGAAAAATATTCTGTTGATAAAATTGTTCTTATATATTAACGTCGTTGAAGCAACTACATTTACTACTCATCTATTAGGTACGTTTACGTCACCCTTATCTACTACCTAATAATGTGTTCAATCAAGGTTTGGAGTGTTTCCATTCCTAAATGTATTTTCCTATGGAGGAGAATGAAAGAGAAACAACAGGGTTAGGACTCGTTCACACGGTTTTGATCAGTAGGACGATATTTTACTGTATGATATCACATGGCAGGTTTATTCTGCATTTGTTTTAATCATAAATGAACAGCGGGATATGATGAGTGATCCCAAATTTTTACCGTAAAATTATCGTACAGGACAGCGCGGTGTGGTTGGAAATAGCCGCGTATATATTTATTTTTTGGTCTGCAAGAGTGGAAAGGCATGGGTTTATATTTGTGTGTATGTAATAATGTACGCCATTATTTAAATGTATTTCTTTTTTGTATTAACTTTTTTTTATTGTTTTTTTTTGGATCATGTGGTCTGCAATAAAGATTTTTATTTATATATTTATTAGTGCTCTTTGAGCCTAGACTATCAAAACAGGTTGAATAAAAATTAAATGGGTTCTATACTTACATAAAAGGAAACACTATCCATAGGACAAGTATTATTAAAGCTACAGCTAAATAATATTCTGGTCTCTCGCTCACAGGACCCATAAATGTATCTCTGCAACAAAAATACAAATATCTTAAAACTATGTTTCATATTTTTATTTTTCAATTTAATTAAGCAGCCCATTTTTAGGCATGAGCTTGTAAGTAAGCAACATGTAAAAAAAAAAACTTTTTTTAAACCAGCTTTTTTTTATATTTTATATATTTATATGATATAAAAGCTTGTCGCGCGATTTACCTGCTTAAATTTATTATATGAAATACATTTTTTTTTCTTAGAATTGCTTATGTTAAGATCAAGTTACATATTGTGTTCTTGTTTATTTACACAGGTAAATTTGGCGACAAGCTTTTATATGATATAAATTGTATAATATAATAAATTGATGGGTTGAATGATTTAAGTCTAAATAGACAACAGCGTGGTCGACAGTACTACCCTGCAGTTTGTGTAATGTGTAAGCCCAGCATAATATAATTGGCAACACTTAGTTCAGCAGTACCGTATCTATATTTTATATATATATTTATATTTTTTTTTTTGCCGGAAATTGCACAGACTTGGGTTGAATAAGGTGAACACCGTCTTTACCGAATTCTATACGGACGGATGGTATGCTAGTTTCATACATTTAGTACTCTCCGGGAGCTGACATATGATTTCTGTAATATGTCTAATGGCACCATTCACTAGACCTTTGGAAACATCTACATTGTAACGCAACATGTCCTTGGCTCCAACAAACATTTCTAAGTCCTTAAGTAGCCCTCCTGTCTTGTTTATATCGGATGGTATAATATTATTGAAATCTATATTGTAATGTTTTCGAGTAGAATCTATTAGTTGGTTAGTGAGATAAATTCACAGGGCCCTTTCAATCGCAAATTCGCCAGTAGGTTCTTTGTTTAACCGATTCATTATACCTAATAGCAAAATGTTCCAACTGAAGTTCACCAATTCGTAATGAATGCGTTACGAATTGGTGAACTTCAGTTGGAACAAGACCTCCTGAATGCAGGAGGTCTTTAAAAGTGGCGCTACCCTATTGTCTCATATTTTCGCTCAGTTCATTCAGTTAACGAAAAAGAACGCCATAGGTGTGTTGCTGGAACAAATCTAGAGGTTTGATCAAACACTTGATTTCCTCGCACTGGAGGTAACGGCATTAAGTCACCGAATACACAAGTATTTATGCCACCAAAGAGACAATTCGTTGTTTTTAAGTTGCTTAAGTCGGGAATCCACCATACAAAGCATCTCATAGGGGACTATAGAGATTTCATCTATAAACAAAAATTCTGTGTTGCCACTGTTGCCGCATCAAACGCAAGTAATTTTTCACTATTCTACCATATTTTTGTACCGGCAATTTTTGTGTTGTAATGTAGATCCTCCCACTAACTATGCTCTAACCCTGTTAGAATTAGAATTTATTTATTTGTAAGAATGTAGTTTGTTGTTATTTGTAGTTTGTTTGTGTTGTTTTGTTATTGCACAAATTTTAACAACTTGCTTGTCGTAACACCGAATGACTTGATTTTTTAACAAGTTAAAGATTAATGTTTTTCCAGTTACAGCGTTACCCGTTACGAACGCTCATCGATTCCACTATTTAGTTCTCAAATACTCCTTGTTATGAATAAAAATGCATCCTTTCGTCCAACATTGATTGCTCTTCTAGCGTTAAGAAGCTCGTCATCGTTCATGTGCTTCTCTGGCATCTCCACCCCTACTTCAAAATTTTTCCGATGAACTTCTTGATTCAAGACTTCAAATGCATGAATTCGATTAAAAGCATTCTCTAGTTGACTGTCACGCTTTCTATATGTCTCCAAGCGTGTGTTAGTTGCATTAAGATGCGATTCTCTTGCCAGAAAACCTCTAGCCGTGTCATACTTAGTCCACGATTAAGTCGCTCTCATTTCGATACGGAACATACTGAAGAAGTAAACTATACTAATAGTTTTCTGGATCATTCGCAACCACAAAATATGGCACGCCTACGGCAGCGGGAACATTCCTAATTATCATTTTAGTATTATCATTTAATTTAATTAGTCGCTGTCTGGTTTTCCTTTCTGGTTCATATCTACACATTCTTCGGGGTCTTGATTTGATTTTACATAATGAGGCTCAATTAGCATTGTAAATTCTAGAAGGCACATATTATTAAAATCGTAATTTTGGTGCTCAGTTGGCCGTTTTTCATAACGTTTGAATATGTTGCCACAGTATCCGGTAGCCGATCAATTTAAATCAAATTTAAGGAATATGTATCAGGCTTTCTTGTGTTTCAAAATGTGCATTTTCTTGAACTGTGCTTAAAATTCAAATGACAGAGTCTAAAAGCACATTCACACGCAGACACTTCTATTTCCTTAAATATACGCATACATACTCGTACTTTAAACAATTTACGTGAATATCTATTTCTTGAAGTTATATTACGCGTATTGCTTGTACTATACTTCCATCAAGCTGAGTAGGCTTAGATTTAGAAACATATTTGGCTATGTAAAATGCTATTGCTTCATTTGTTTCGCACGGCTGAATATATTGACATTCCAGATTTTGAGAAAAGTTGGGTAATAATTATTCACCCATCCAGCTTCTGGTCTTCGCTCTAGTATACAAATCCAACCTCCATTGCGAATAAATTCGTCTGGTGAATGAGACACAATACGAGTTCCAGCGCATTCTTTTCTCGGAAAACCTGCATGTTGATAAACAAGTACAGTTTTATAGCAAGTATGTGTATGTTTGTGTAAATGTTTTTTTTTTACTAGATTATTTAACTCAAATGTCTCGGGTGTAGCTCACAACTACATACTTGATTACGCTGGCGCAGTCCCTGTTCCATATCAAAAGATTGTGACCTTCCACCCAAACTACCATGTGAACAGGTGAACATAGGCGTGGGCTTCCGCGATTCTGGGATTCGATTCTCCACCAGTAGTCTTTTATTCGACCATTTAAAATTTGATTGTTGCTAAACATACATTTCCTAAGGGCATTGAAACGATATATGAAATGTCTACTAACAATAACGGGATACTGTTCAATTAACCGCTGTGTTGCTACCATATCCAAATCATCCGGATTGTCCATTAGTCGTCCATCGGCAATATGGAGAGCTTTTCGCATATCTAGCCAGTTGATGTTATTAGAACTGAATATTAAAAAGTAAGTTGGTGGCCCTAGACATCGAATTGGTACTAACAGCTCGTGTAATGCCGTACGTCAATATGCCTCTAAGATTTTTAAGATAAAGACGAACGTCTTCGACTTTGCTAGCTTGACCTTCGACTTTTTTACAGCAAGCAGATATTATTGCCTTAACCCTATCATACTCAAATACTGATAGAGCGTAAAACAAGTGATCATTTCGTTGAAACCTAGTATCGTTTCCTAGAATTCTATGTTGAAAATAATCAAGAGGTGAAATTTTGATATTTCTTGGTTGGATTAATTCATTCACTCCTTAAGGCGGCAGGAAGACCCATATGAATTCCTCTGCTTTCCCTTTATGAACGACATTGACAATGTTATCAGTGATTTCCCAGTAATTTTGTTCACATTATTTGACACGTCTAACCCTCGTTCTTCTGTAGATTGTGTGCTGTCGATTGGGGCCATTACTGAAGTGTATACGGGAATGGTCTGCGTAATTTGACATGTCATATTTACATGATTTACAGATTGAGATGGAAATGTTGGTGATATTGGTAATCTTTGATGTTGCTGTGTAGTTTGTTTGTGATTAGTTTCTGTTTCGCGCAATATACAATAGGGTTCGCCCCGGTGCCCTTTTTTTTTTTTTGGGTGGCAAATCATCAAACGACCTCTCCCGCTCTGGGCGGAGCGGAAGGGCGTGTCAGACTCTTACTGACTAAAACCCACCCGTGTTCCTTCAGTTGCCTGTGCGCCAGGGCCACGGTAACTCTTTCGAACAATCCGCAGCCCCGGCAGGCATCGGTCCTATGGGATCCCGTCAATTTTGCTGACATCTCTTTGAGGCGCGCGTGGAACACGATGCGCCGTCGACCCGGGCCTGGTCCTTACCGGACGGCGAGCTGCCCATTGCTCGCCGTCCGCAAGCCCGCGCCTACGGTGGCCGGGAGTCGGCAATCGACTCCCGACGCCCAGGGTGTCTCCTCCTCCTGCGGCGGCTAGGGGCGCGAGGGCGCAGAGATTGCCTCTCCCTTTCGCGCTCCGCCTCCTCCTTCGCGAGCATTACTGCTTCGCAGAAGGAGGTGACGGCTTCCCATTCCCTCTCGCTCCGTACCATGGCCTGAACCAGGGCCGGACGTGAGAGGTCGCCGCCGCCGATCGCCGCCGCCGATCGCCGCCACGAGGACACGGCGGTGCTCCACCCAAGCCGGGCAGACCTCCACCGTATGCTCCACCGTGTCCTCCGGTCGATCCACGCAATGATAACACCCGGGCGTTTCCTCCCGCCTTATACGGAACAGGAACCTCCCAAAACAGCCATGTCCGGTGAGGACCTGCGTCAGGCGGAAGGTGAGGATGCCGTGGCGCCTCTCAAGCCACTCCTCAAAGAGGGGTCTTACCGCCGCAATTGTGGCGTGCCCTTCGCCCCGGTGCCCTGAGGTGGTTCGTACGTTCACGACATCATGTTTGATACCCCTCTTATGCCACTCAGTCCTCGGCACGGCTTCACCTTGACTTGGGAGTTTGGAGGTATGCGCCACGTATTTCAGCTTGAAGCTTTTCTATGCCTAACGAAACACAGTGCCGGGTTTGATTTTGGAGCTATCCTTCTCCTAGACAGATTGCAAACCAATGCTAATGGATCCCATCTCGCCAAATTACACAATTCATAATTTGAAGCCGACCATGGTGTACTATCCTTTATGTCAGACATTAGAACCGGCTATCATTATTAAATGCATATACAATTTAACGTGCCTGTGCTGTTAATCATTGAACGGTTCCTTCGTGACTTGGAATCCAACCCTGAAGGCAGTAGCCATATCATGGTGAATGTTTGTACTTTTTAGTCTTTTTACTTTCACTTGAAAAGTACTTGTAAAGACAAATCCAACAAACCCAAACACGCCTTTACACAAGTCATGTCGGCCCACCGAGCCAACCGAGTTGCACTATCCAAATCAAGCCATACTTTAGAACGGGCTATTATAATTGAATGTGTAATTATACAAAATTTCGTGCCTGTGCTGTTGACCGCTGAGGAGATCTCTCGTATGAAGCCAATCCTGGGTAAGCAGACCGATCATGGTGTATGAATGCTTAGATAAAATGTTGTGTCTGCTGTTGACCGTTTAGGAGTTCCCTCGTTTGGCGCCATCCCTGGGTGCAGCAGCCAAATCATGGTGAACTTTAGAACGGGCTATTGTAATTATATGCGTATATAAAATGTTGTATCTCTGTTGTTGACCATTGAGGAGTTTCCTCGACTGGAGCCAATCCCGGGTGCAGCAGCCAGGTCATGGTGGACTTTAGAACGGAGTATCATAATTAAATGCGTACATAAAATTTCGTGTCTGTCTGTACCGTTGACCGATAAGGAGTACCTTCGTCTGGAGCCAATCCTGGGTGTAGAATCTCATGCATCATAAAAATGCAATGTTTTCGTAACGGAATCAACATGTGAAATTTCAACTCCGTCGGATAAGAGGAAGTAGTTTTAATTCAGCTTGCAAGATTTGAACGAAACAAACTACATATACTCGTACAAATATTACAAGTTTAATAAAAGCTTGTAAAAACAATTTCATGGGTTGTAATTTTCTTATAAGAAAGTATTGTTTCAAGATGGAACGAGGTCCTTTGGTTGTCCCAGGATAGATAAAAAAAGCACAACTTAACTATTTCGCCGTAAAGATTTTTGAAAAGACTAAACTCCTAGAGTCATCCTTCATGAAATAGAATCAGACAGACCAAAATATGCTAGAATAGAAAAACCCAGGTGTTTAATACATAAAGCACTACATATTTTAATTACTTACTTAAGACACGTGGATGCGTTTACAGTATTGACATATTCCTCCTGAAAATTAAAAAAAATATTAACTATTGACCCGGCCCAGGTTTGCACTTTATTTATAACTAGACAATACATCGAGATTTCTGTATTATTTGTGAGTATATTAACATAATATACACAAAAACGTTCCGGAATAAATTCTCTAAATGATGGTAAAAACCGCATCAAAATCCGTTGTGAAGTTTAGAAAAACAATGCGGTCACATAGACAGACATGGAAAGCGACTTTAATTTATAATATGTATAGATGCATGAAAGTCTTCGCATAAGTTAATAAAGTAACTACTTAAGGGTAAGAAAAAAATTGAAGGTTAAAGATTGGCTACAGGCAATATTTTGATTTTGCAGGTGCTGTGAAGGTGCCCATATGTTCATATTATAAAAGGAACGTCGACCCCAAAATTGGGATGAGAACAGGAGTATGATGAAAAGGAACAAATAAAAACTTTTTTACAAAAAACAACCGACTTCCAAAAAAAACACAAAAAAACGTGAATAATTACTATAATTTCTGAAGTCCGGTGTCTTTGGTTTTGTAGCTATTTTCGTTTTTGGCTAGAAAATAAAATAAAAAACAAAGACATACAGTCGAATTGAGAACCTCCTCCTTTTTTTGAAGTCCGTTAAAAACGCAATAATGCTCATAAAAAAACTTACTTGTTCTAGTACCAGCTCAATGCATTCCCAAAATGGAAGCGAATTACTTATTGCGTAAAGTAAATAGGTTGCTGTCATCGCTAAGAAGATGATCGAGTATACTGAGCCCAATAATGATATCAGTAACCTCAGGTATCCCACACCTGGAAGAAAAAAGAACTAAATAAAAGTATCCAAATATTTATTTATTTATGTGAAGTCCATCAGAATATTTTAGGTACTTACCTACATATTGATTCACTGCTACAAATCTAGAACTTCTAGTTGAAATTCCGTATCCGATTACAAATCATTTTCTTAGGAAAATACTCATAACACAGTCATTAGATGGTACTTAATTTGTAATGCTAAAACCCAAGCATTGTAAAGACAGCTAGGTCAGAGCAACATTTGTGACATCAGGGCTTGAAATTCGGTTCCCAAACAATGTTGTTTATTGTTGTGATTAGTAACTGCTTGAATAAAAATCCTAATCGTGACCTCATTTTCTGCATTGCGAAAATGGAAGACTTTGTTTTCATTGGTCATAACAAAAGATCAGCATAGAAAACAATAGCCAGCAACATTGTTAAGAAAATTGCACTCATACCTACCTCTAAAAAAAGGAACTGCCCTCCAAACTCCGACTGCATCTTGCTGGCTTAACTGCCCGACAGATAGCTGCAGCAAAGCCAAGGGCAGCGCCACGATCAGCAGTGCCAGGGTCACTGCTACTCCGTACTGCACCCCTCCGTGGATGAAAGCCCCGCGAGGACAGTACCAGGTGGCGTGGAAACTCACTGCCACTGCCGCCGTGCATACATGTGCCCGGATCCATGGCCAACTAAACCATCCCTGGGGACCAATGGCAATATTAACTCATATTTTCAATCTCTAGTGACAAAAATTTAAAATAGTATGTTCAGATGATCAAAATAGTATGTCAAGAGACGAATGAAAGGCGACTATCAACAAAAATTTACAACGCAGATGTGAGTGGGAACAACGGGAGGGGACGCACTAGGACATACGTTGACCTTATTAGTGATGATCTTCAGAAAGGTCAGGTGTATAGTACTCGCAACCGGTCTGCGTGTATGACGAAGCAAAGGAATGTTTAAGGATAGTTACAGGTGGCGTTCTGTAGTTTCTGCCTTCCCCATGACAAAAAGGTGTGAGTTTATGTACTTGTGTATGTATTTTGAACGTATTTTGTCGACTACTGCCCTAGAAGGATTGGTTTGAAAAATCTGGAATGATTGAATAGTTTGCCCTACTCTTATCCCTAATCGAACTACGATTCGATTACGCCGTGGTCGATTGTCACCACAGTGCCGAATTAGCACTATTGGCGATTTTAGGTCCCCGCGTTTTATATTTGGCATACCTACTAGAGTTATTTAAAGCCGGTACTGATTGTCCCTAGCCTACGACAGAGTAAGCAAGAGCTCGCATTCTCATCAGTTCATCATTAGACATCATTATCAGCTCACAAGTCATACAGAGACAGATTTTATTGTGGAAATCAGACAGAATATCTAGCAGAATTTTAGGAGGGATACGAGGCCTAAGACAGGATGAGTTTATTGGTGAATAAGTACCTATAAGGGGCTGATTTCCAACTGGGCTGATGGATTCTCCAAGCTTTATTACTCGTAGTTATTATAGCACATATCTGTATCTATAGTAGAGCATGGTTTCATGAAAGTTTTTTGCCTGTAAGTACCTACCTACCTACAGGATTTTCATGGCCTGATTATAGAGAAATACTAGACTTTTTTTAAATGGTAAATTTAAACAAGGAGTATATTTGTATTTAATGTCCAGTGGTGGATGTGATACATACCACCACTAGACATTAATTACAAACAAATCAATTTAATTATTTCATTAATATTTCCCTAAGTTTATGGAGTTGGAACTTTGTTTGCATAACATATCGCCTAGGACTTTCTAATAGATTAACTTTGCATTCACGTTTCGCGATATGTACAGAAAAAGGCCATAAGTAAATCATAAAATACTTAAAGTAATCTGTGCAGATATTTTTATAGAATCTAATATCAAAAAGAGATAAAAATCACTGAAAATGTGACTGATAACTTAAAGCTACAAGTTTCATAATTTTTGTGTTAGAACTAACGTAACCAAGCAACACAAAACAAAATAATAAATAAAACATACCTTTAATTTGTAAGAACCGACCATCTCCAACCGATTTTATCCCAAATCCACTAGAAACACATGACACCTAAGTCTAACGGAACCACGGGTGTTGACATAATAACACTGCACCAAACCTCACGAAGATTTAGCAACGGTCTAGATAACCTGGAGATTAAGCACCATATCTATTGGACCACACAATCGATCTGTGAAGGCGCCTTATCAGTAGCGCTGCTACTCTCAAGTGTTCCGTCGTTATCATGCAACGACCGAGATACAACGGGCTAGGCCATCGCGACCAAATTCGTGACTCACATGACGGTATTTGGTAAGTAAATATTAGATATGTTTTTATTCTCCTATACAATGACTGTCATATATTTGTTTACTAACAGACTGTAACTTTTTGTAAACCCAAATCACTACGTTTGAAAGATGCAGGGCAATAACTTACATATGTTAGAGGTATCATTTAGTAATTATAAATATTACTAGCATGAAAATATACTCTCCAATGTTTATTTTCAAGATCATGCTTTCAAAATCACCGAAAATCTTTGACGTTTTGAAAAGCAGTCCCTCTGCTTTACATGTTGAAACTAGAACGGTTATAAAGGCCTGCAGAATCTGTGACCCCCTATTTCAGCATCAAATGATTTTGGAAATATTTATAACATAATAAAGCAATACATTCCAAACTTTTATCAGGACGTAAACCTGAATAGTTGTAATACAATCTATGATTTGATACTTGTTTGCAATCGTCCATTTTCTGGAATCCTTAAGATGTCACTAATAATTCAGAGATAAATTCATACAAAATGAATCACTATAAAAAGGTCTTGATACGTAAATTGTATTAACTGGGGTTATATGATAAATGGAAAATAGGCCATAAGTAATAAGTTGAATAATTTGGAGAAAATAATGATTGGTCGTAAACATTTGCCATCTTTTTTAACATTAAGGAAATAATTTTTCTCCAATAGTGGTGTAATAACAAACAAGGTTTACTACGTACCTCCGTGTCCATTATTTAGTCATCGAAATAATGCGCGAGCGCAGGCGTCTGGCAGCGAGCGTGTGCCAGACACCGTCTGTGTGACACGAGGGGTGAAAAAATACATAAATATTCAAGGTATGTTGAGAAAAGACCTTGAAATTGAATTATTCCTGAACTGTAACAACATTGATATTTTATGTATTACAGAACATTGGTTAAAAAGCTATCAGTTCATGTTTAATTTCAGTAATCACCAGGTTGGTAGTTCGTTCAGCAGAGAAAATGCAATACATGGTGGCTCATTGATACCGTTAAATAAACAACTTAAATTCAAAGAACGTAAGGATATTGTAAGCCTCTCTGTTGAGCGGACTATAGAAATAGTCTGTGTGGAGTTGGAGCGGCTTGTTGTAATGAGCGTGTACCGGCCTCCGTCATCGATTTATGATTGCTTTGAGAGTATCATGTGTTACAAAAACTTGGTAAATTAGGAAAATAATATAATTGTATGCGGTAATTTGAATGCCAATTTATTAGAGGACTCATCAATGTGCCTGAAAATAAAAAAAATATTTCAGTCATATAACCTTAATCATTTATTTTCGGCGCCTACTAGAATAACTGCTACCTCAGCTACATGTTTAGATAATATATTTACTGACATTTTACCTATTAATAAAATAAATATAAGCCAATTGGATTCTGACCACTGCGGACAGCTGATTACATTTAGTAAGCAAAATAAAAAAGTGGCTAAGAAAGATATCACTGTAGTGGCAAAAACTGCAGGTCGCTTGGAGAACTTTAAAAATAAACTTAGTAGTAAATTATTACTTGCCTTACAGTGATGATCCCAATGAACTGTACAATTCTTTTTTTGCCATGTATTGTACAGAACTAACTCAACATTTATACCCAAGCAGATCTCAGTTAATGGTACCTTCAGTGAAAATGCTACTAAAGGGATATTTAATAGCGGAATCAAACTTTTTGAATTATATGAAGAACGAAATTATAATAAAAGTAAGGAATTTTATCAATATGTTAAGAACTATTCCAAATTATTTAAACAAGTTTGTAGCGAAGCTAAGTGTCGCTATTTAAGCTCCAAGATTAAAAATAGTCAAAATAAAATAAAAAAGAATTGGAAAATTATAAACAAGGTTTTATTATGTTATTGTTCTGTTTTAATTTTTTGTATGTACTGCTGTTGGTGTACCAAATAAATAAATAAATAAATAAACAATGAGACTGGAAGAGACAGAAAGCGTAGTAGTGACTACAGCCTTAATATTAACAACACAGTTATTAAAAAAGATATAGAAGTTGCCATAGTTTTTGAAAATTTCTTTACCGATATTCTAGTCTCAACCACAAAAACTTTAAATTCTTCGCCCACTGTTGCCCAGTCCCTATTGAAAGAAAATGTTTATATTTGTAATCATGTATTTAATTCGACTATGTTAGTGCTCGAGATATTATTAAAACTTTCAATACACTTAATGTTATGTTAAAAAAACTGCTGATCTATGGGGAAATTCCGTAGAGGTTTCAAAATGTATAATCAACACTGTAGCGCCTGAATTGGCAATTATTTTTAATAAATGTATTGACTGTGGTGTAAGTCCTGACTTAATGAAGAGTAGTAAAATAATACCTTAGTTTAAATCGGGCAACACATCAGACCCCACGAACTTTAGACCAATTTCTGTGCTACCCACCTTCAGTAAAATAATTGGAAAATTGATGCTAGATCAATTGCAAAGACATTTTCATTTCTCATACACGGAAAGTACTGTTTGTTTGATCTGAGTAGCGGGTGGAAGACGCTGTTCCCCGTCTTAGGGCGGGAATTACTCATAGTAATTACTTCCCTCTCTAGGGCGGGAATGAATTTTAAAAATAGAAATAAATTTGGTTAGGTAGTCGGCTACGATTTTTTTTACATAATAGTGACTTCATAACAGCCAGTGTGAATTAAAAAAATACCCATTAAGGGGGAGGCGCTAAAATTCAAATTTACTTACGTTTTTTGCAATTTGCAGTGACTCACCAGAAACACAATTGACACAGAGCTGCAATTTGCAAAAAACCAAACAATATTTGAATTTGGCGGGCTACAACTGAAGATCCACCTTAAACGGGACGGCCCGCGGCGGTGAGGCGGTGTGTTCCAAATTTAAAATTTAAAAAGGACTATCATTTGGCGGGATACTAACTCTGTAAGCTTCCTTAGCTTTGTTTTCTTCGTAATAATTAAACTAAACGTGACATTGGCTGAATGAACAAACCGTGCGAAGCCACAAGAAAAAAAAAATCTGTAAGTTGTACCGAAATTCAAAATATCAGTTTTATAGACTAGTATTTGATTAAAAATGAGTCTCAAATTATTATTATTAATTAATATTTTAGAAAAACTGCTATTTTTACTTTCCTTGTATTCGAAATGAAAAGTAGAGTGCTTAACACGGGTGAAAGTCATCAATTCCTACTCGGACTATAGCCGCCCTCGCTGCGCTCGGGCGTCTAAATACCTCGTATGGGAATTGATTCCTTTCGACCCTTGTATAACAATCTACTATTTCATTTCTCATACACGGAAAGTACTGTTTGTTTGATCTGAGTAGCGGGTGGAAGACGCTGTTCCCCGTCTTAGGGCGGGAATGACTCATAGTAATTACTTCCCTCTCTAGGGCGGGAATGAATTTTAAAAATAGAAATAAATTTGGTTAGGTAGTCGGCTACGATTTTTTTTACATAATAGTGACTTCATAAAAGCCAGTGTGAATTTAAAAAAATACCCATTAAGGGGAAGGCGCTAAAATTCAAATTTACTTACGTTTTTTGCAATTTGCAGTGACTCACCAGAAACACAATTGACAGAGCTGCAATTTGAAAAAAACCAAACAATATTTGAATTTGGCGGGCTACAACTAAGGATCCACCTTAAGCGGGACGGCCCGCGGCGGTGAGGCGGTGTGTTCCATATTTAAAATTTAAAAAGGACTATCATTTGGCGGGATACTAACTCTGTAAGCTTCCTTAGCTTTATTTTCTTCGTAATAATTAAACTAAACGTGACATTGGCTGAATGAACAAACCGTGCGAAGCTACAAGAAAAAAAAACTCTGTAAGCTGTACCGAAATTCAAAATATCAGTTTTATAGACTAGTATTTGATTAAAAAGGAGTCTCAAATTATTATTATTAATTAATATTTTAGAAAAACTACTATTTTTACTTTCCTTGTATTCAAAATGAAAAGTAGTGTGTTTAACACGGGTGAAAGTCATCAATTCCTACTCGGCCTATAGCCGCTAGCCGCCCTCGCTGCGCTCGGGCGTCTAAATACCTCGTATGGGAATTGATTCCTTTCGACCCTTGTATAACAATCTACTATTTAATAAACATAAATTATTAAACAATAAACAATTCGGTTTCACAAGGGGTCGCTCTACTACCGACGCTGGCGTTAAGCTTCTTGCACATATTTTTGAGGCCTGGAAGAAGTTGCATGATGCCCTAGGTATTTTTTGTGACTTGTCTAAGGCTTTCGATTGTGTTTCTCGTGAGACATTGGTCAGGAAATTGCATCACTATGGTGTTAGAAACACTGCCTTGGATCTTTTTATTTCTTTTTTGGATAATAGGATCCAAAGATTGGACGTCAATGGCAAGCAATCCCCGGGTTCTATTGTCACTATGGGAGTTCCACAGGGCTCAATACTTGGCCCTTTTTTATTTCTCGTATATATTAATGACCTACCTTAGCTTGTAAAGAACAGTCATGAAATAGTGTTATTTGCATTTGACACATCGCTTTTATTTAAGAATAAACGACAACAGATAGTTACTGACTATGTAAATAATGCTATCGCTAAAATAGTGAATTGGTTTATTGTTAATAATTTAAAAGTAAATTATTAACACTAAACCAATGCACTATTTAAAAGTAAACGAGAAAAAGATTAAATGAATTAGATTTCTGACACCTAACGTTAAGCAGGTGAAAACCAATGTAATAGTAAATGGGGCGGATTTGCATTTTGTGGATACCACTGTGTTCTTAGGTACTACTTTGGACTCAAAGCTACAGTGGGGCCCACATATAACCAAATTGTCGAAGCGGCTAAGCTCAGCAGCCTATGCGGTCTATAAAATCCGTCATTTGACTGATGTCGAAACAGGTCGATTAGTATATTTTAGTTATTTCCCTAGTGTAATGTCGTACGGCATTTTGCTGTGGGGAAATGCAGCCGACATTCAGGCTATATTTGTGCTGCAGAAACGAGCCATTCGAGCAATTTATAACCTTAGTTGTACGCATTGACTGAGGGATAAATTTAAGGAAATAAACATAATGACAGTCGCATCTCAATATGTATATGAGAACCTGATTTATGTAAAAAAGAATATTAATCTATATTATAAACACAGCGACATTCATAACATAAATATTAGAAACAAAGATTTACTGATTGTGCCCACGACTAGGCTCCAAAAAATTGGTAATTCATTTAAGTGCCTCAACTATTTAACTTTAATTTACAGAAGTATTAAAGTTTTATAACTAGCTAATAGGATCGTCTAATATAATAAAAAGCGCCTGGCCCGGGACTTGCTCTGTGTGTTTTTTTTTCCAAAACCCTATCTTGTTCATGTACTTTAACGTTTTTTATTCTTTGAAGGGGGATTGTTATCTGATGGTCATACCTACATCACTTTCGGTTCAACGGTTTAGCGAGATCCTACGTATCATTTAAGCATGTAGGTATATGCCATGCAGCAATTAGCATGGAATGGATTACCTATCTAATGATCCAACACCAGCTGGGTTCCTATCACCTGAATAATAAAGGGAGGTTGCTCGTACTTTGCGAGTTTGCGACAGATAGTTAGGTACTTGAAGATGGCTTTTAAAATAGCCTTGTCCCATCAAGCCCTTGCTATCCCCAAGACAGAAGTGGCTTTGATATTAAATTAATTCATTCAGTGAATAACTAGACCCAGTGGTTTAGGCTGTGCGTGGCAGAGCATGCACAGCAGTCTGAAAGCATGAAATATTGCACAACAGTTCCTTAGATAACGTAGGTGGGCACTAACGAAAGATTTTTGAAAATTCATCCCCTAATGGGGTTCAAATGGGGATGGAAGTTTGTAAAATGTTGACTTAAATGTAACATTGACTTGATTCGTGACAAGGAGCGAGCCATGTTCGGCATAACCCTACTAGACCGAAATCCTTCGTCGGTCGACAGTTTACAACGTCGGAGACCTAGGCATATGCCACAAGTGGAGTTGCGCAGGATATCTAGTTAGATGCGGAGATTGCCGATGGAGTAGAACTTTGACCGAATGGACGCGATGGGTGGACGGTATCGTAAGAAGCCGGAAGCACCTGGATGAGGGACGCACGGAACCGGGAAATATGGCAGAAGAAGGGAGAGCCCCTCCCATATTATAATTATACTCCTTGGGGGAGCCCTATGCCTAGCAGTGGGTGATTTCGGACTGAAATGATGATGATGTTGTTGTAGAACCTGAAGTAAGAAGTAACTTTTATTGTTTAGGCGTCTGTATGCTTAGTCCATCAGGGGCATAATTCTGAGAGCTTCCCTGGTCTGGTTTACCCGACTGCGGCGTAGCAAGGAGGGTTATATGTTATTATTTACTTGAAAACATAATCGTCTCCTGCTTTAACTGCTCATTCCAGTTACCAATAGATACCTTTTGATAGATGTTCAATTATATATGTTGTTTATATATTCGACGGCGATGGCCTTAATTACTATTATTTAGTTCGTGAGAACCTGCGAGCTTTCGATAACAGAGTACAGACGATTATGAAGGCAAGATCAAAACTCAGTTCACTGCTGTACTGGATATGGGCCGAGCTGGTAGGTCAGTTGTGGCCCTAGGGTGGTGCGAGCGGTGCGACTGCACCTGGCGCCATCCTCGGGGAGGCACCAAAACGGTACCAACGAGGGCTGGTCACCAACTTGGTAGTAGCTCGTTATTGATTGACGATCGATCGGATTTTTTTGAGGTTGATCACAGCAAATCCAGAAGACTCACGTGAGATCAATCCATTACGCAGGTATACGTTTGAACAAAGAAACCACGCGACTAGATACCAACGCGGGGTTTTTTATGATCCTGGTCGAGCTGCTGGAGATGGGAGATTGTTTTTTTTTTCTATGGGTAAAAGATAGGTAGGTGGTAATACTCCTCTATGTACTTATTACTAAGAATTAAAGGCACGCATCGAATGTGCAAAATGTTCTAGCTATTATAGATGCTAGAAAGCCTTTAAAGGTTAAGGCAATACTATGCGACATCCAATGCACAGGGACGTTTGAAGTTAATACGAGACCGCACTATATTTTTAAGGAAGTTCTACAGACAAGAGCTCCTATGGTCCACCAGGCCGCCAAGTTTTAAACCAAACTATGTAGATAGATGGACTTCCAGCCTAAGGAGGTAGAAAAATTATGTATTTATAAGTACAGAACATAACAGATTATCTACGTGGCTGTAGCCAGGGGGAACAGAGGCAAACCCCCCTTCCCCCCCGAAATGCATTAGCCAACGCACCGTTTTAAACATTTACTAAAATATTTGCGACTCTTTTTTCAGATCTTTTAATCTGTGTCTGTGGCCTATGGTGCAAACTGGTGCGGGTATCAGGGCCCACGGTGTTTGGGGGCCCCACTCAGTGTCCGCGCCGGAGGGTCTGCCGAACAAACAAGCTAAGTGGCATATCACTTGAGCGGGTTTAACATTACTATGGGAATCTTAACTATATGAAAAAACTGCACCATAACACAAAACGCATGCTAAAATTTTCAGTCGACCAAGTAGCTGCTATTTCTTTGTGAATGGTCAAAAAAAAACTAACCTATCAGTCGCAGGGTGCTAGAATTTACAATAAACAAAAAAAAATTGTGCCGCCACTAGGGCTACCTACAAGTAAGAGTCCTGTGAAGCAATAATGCACTAGGTATTAGCACGTAGAAACAGAAACAGAACAAGAGAAGTAAAAGATGTTTTAGGTACTTAGTTATGTATCCAGTTTGAATCATTAGGCACCCTTCTTTTGCCGTAATCGGAAACGGCTTAACGTGCTTTCAAAGGCACAGAGGGGTCTCGATGTGCAATGGATGGTCACCCATACATGAAACGGCCGCGGCAAGCGTAGCTTAACCTTCTATCGACCCGTGCCTCTGTTATTATTTAGCGACGAGTTCCTCTAAAACACCATACAGTTCAGAAAAAATTGTCGATGAATACAAAAATGTTATAATTTAATACCAAAATATTTATTTTAAAAAAATGTCAACATTTATATAGGTTAAGTAACTATTAGTCAGTGACCTCTTATAACAAGACTAGTAATCCAAGTAATGTACGGACTAATCGCGGTCAGTACCCCGACTGTATGTGACCGCTCCTTTGCCTCCACCGTGCAGTCTCTTGCTTCGTTCACGCTGGTAACGGCAATGATACCCGAAGGATGGATGAGCGGACCCCCGGAGTCCCCCGCGCACATGGTGGGGTTCCGGCCACAGCGCTGCGCCACACACATCGCCGGGTACAGGTGCCACAGCTTAGGGCACTCAATTACGACTAGATCTAACACTTTTAGTGGCCTCGGTAGCGGCGGTGGGTGGTGTTTCTTTAGTTTAAACTTAGTAATAATCACATTGAGTCCGTACCCCACCGCGTTCGCTGCCTGCCCCGTCACCGCGGAGAAGTCCACCGCACTCACCTTCGCATACTTCTGCAGTGATATCGACTCAGTGTTCAGCATACCTATGTCGTTTTCGATTAGTATTAATTCATCTACAATAATCCCCTTAAACGCTGGGTGTTTATATTGTGACAATATCTCAAACAAATTGTCGTTGGGCTGCGTTCTTATCATATTCTTATGTGCTACGCCGGGATGGTTGACTGAATATCTGTCAAGGAATTGGATGCAGTGTGCGGCTGTCAAGGTCCACGTCGCGCTCAACACTGAGGCCGTGCAAAACGTGATGCTTCGACGAGTTCCACTGAATGCACTCGCATTCACAGGTACCACCTCAAGTTTAACAACATACGGGAACTCATCTTGTAACGCGTCTCTGCCTCCAATGATACGCAATCCTGGCTGCGCCACATGCACTTTAACCAAAGAGACCAATAACACAGTTCTCATACATAACTTGCAATAACTCATTGTTCCCGATTTAACGACCAGACATTCAATTACTTATAATAAATCCCGCTACATTGTTCAACTATAACTTTTTCATATTTTGATTGAATTCATCGTATAGCATGTTTTTTTTCAGTGTTTTCTAAGATTTAGATTTATTTCCACATTAAGTTTTTTATAACACGGTAGTAAACGAAAGCCAATATCAACAAAATATGTAAGTAAGCATTCTAATACAAAATGCTTAGCTTCGCATACGTATTATTTACATATTGTTTATTAAGCATTGGTTGCGTGCCTTCAGGTTTAAAAATTAAAAGCGTTAGAGACGCTAAAAATGACGAATACCCGTTTATAGTGAGGTTGGAAAGCCGAATTATATTAATATTTGGTGAAAGAATTAGTGCTGAGAATAATGTTCACATATGTACTTGTGTCGCCCTGAGCCCGTCGTGGACGCTGACGGCCGGCCACTGCATCGACAGCGCCGGCCCGAAGAAGGACCTCTCTGATAACCTGAGAATCCAAACTGTCGTACGATATGGATCTATCAACAGTACTACGGCCGAAGTAATATCGACCATCCTACATCCCAGCTACTATGATCCACTACTAAAGATGCAAAATGACATTGGACTACTGAGAACTGTAATGATCCAGCTGAAGAAGTTTGCGCTCTTAAGCACAATAGATATCAACACTCTAGGTGGCTACGAGGTCACTCTAGCTGGTCACACAAACACGAATGGATCTCTAAGAATAGGAGGAACTGATATTTCGGCTAAGAGGTCACCGCCACAGTTGCTAAATCTATTTGTAGTGCGATATGATAATAAAAATGAATCAATGCTTCCAACAAAGTGCGTGGCAAAACGTTGTTATTCGTCGTCGAGCTCGTGTGACACGGACTCGGGCGGGCCCTTACTACACTCGACTGGTGTTATAGGCATCAACTCCTTAAGCCTGGAAAGCATTCAATTGTGCTCCGCGGTTAACAAAAATGGACTGATCAGGATGGAATTCATAACCCCGACGAAACCGCACATCAAATGGATCAATGAGAATGTTCACCGTTAAGATTTTTAAGGATAATTAAATCCCTAGTATCTTATTGTGTAGAGAATTGAAATCTTATTTTCATAAAATAGAAGGAAAATAATTAATTTGTGTTCCATGGAAAGAGACTAATCATCAAAAAAATTGTTCTCGTTTTGAGTTTTACACGTGTTGTAAATGGACCCGTTTTTATATTTTGTATTTCTTTCTCAATCACATTCATATTATAGAGCCGCAGCGATAACAAAGCGCACGCGCTGCTTCTGGACCATCGTCAATAGTCTTGGCAACATTCCATCCTTATTGACGGCTTTGTAAGACATTAAACACGAACTCGCTACTTAACTAGAAGAAGCCCGTGAGGTGGTCCAACCACGATCCAACGTATTTATGTAATATTTGTGTGGTAGGTTATGTTCTCTTTTTTGTAGATGAGTAATAAAAATAAATAGGAAACTAGTTACAATTTTTACAAGTTTTTGTTTCAAATTACATCATTTAAACTTGCCTACAGGGCATCAAGTGTAATAAAAGACTATGTATGGATTTTAAGCTTTATTGTAAAATAATTATTATCTTAACAACACTATATTTATTAACTACATCAAAAGTAGGTTCTAAGGTGCAATGATTGATAACACAGTATTTTTTGTGTAAACTGTCAATTATAGTACAATAATAATTATACATCAATATTTTCAATGACTATTTTAATCAAAACTAACAGTAAGAATCAGCGGTATTGAGAAATGTCATCAGAAGAAAAAGACCTTTGGTACTGTTAAGATCAAAGATATCAGGTAGATACCCACAGCAGCTTCTATTTAAACTTAAGACTTGGCATTCATTTCCCATTAATATATTCGTTGACTGCATGTCATCAGTTATCATATCACAATGACGATCACATTTCCAAAAAGAACAAAAATGCCTTCACTTTGAACTCAATAATAATTGTAATTTTAAATAAAATAAAATAAAAATATTATCAAAAGTAAACAATGACGATCACATTTCCAAAAAAAAAGAACAAAAATGCCTTCATTTTGAACTCAATAATAATTGTAATTTTAAATAAAATAAAATAAAAAATATTATCAAAAGTAAGTTAATCACGATATAACATTGTAAAATCATCATCAAAAAGAGATTTCGATAGTATCTATCTAATAAATAATCAATATTGTTTTATTTAAATTATACGCTTATAATTAGTCCTAAAGGTTGAAAATACAATAATAATGTCATACTTTTGTTCTCAAGTTCTTATACTTTTAAACTTTTCTAGTATTTTAAATACTATGGGGCTGAGAACTTGGTATGCCCCTGCGACGAAGAATTACACACATCGCCCTATATCACCCTTCATTTTCAAACAACGACCACCATAACCGATTTTCTTAATTCGCTCCAATAAACATTTTTGTCATATTTCGTTCGAAATTCCACTATCAAGTCTTCAAATGCAGTCTGTCTTATACTAAGATTACAGTTCCGTTACACCGAACTCAATTCATTTACGGAAGGACCAAGACTGGGACTTAGAGGTTCTATTTGACGGTATGTTTGAATACAAAGTAAGTAACAGTAGGTACTAACATTCATTACGTTTTAATTTTTTAAGAACAAAACATATCGAAACATGTTCGTTTAAAATTATATTTGCAGTTATGGTTGAATTACAGGGTAAGTAAAGTAAGCAAATTTATTTTTTAAAGTCCCTGTTTAATTGTTAAAGCAAATTCAGGTTGTTAAGAAAGACCGCTGCAGTGTTGCGCTTGCGCTGGTTTTGTCACAAGACGCATAAACTTGGAGAGACATTGTATTGTAAATAATTTTACCAACTATTAATATTGATCATCATGATAAGTTATACATCCAA
Organism: Dryobotodes eremita; assembly: GCA_917490735.1. Classification (NCBI taxonomy): domain Eukaryota; kingdom Metazoa; phylum Arthropoda; class Insecta; order Lepidoptera; family Noctuidae; genus Dryobotodes; species Dryobotodes eremita. The sequence goes on along the minus strand of OU823241.1, from coordinate 28,456,368 downwards.
TTATTATTAGTAAGTACAACAACAATAAAACTCTGCTATTCCTACGACATCTATTTATGTAATTATATTATTCAAAGAAAATATAATATTCCGTTTTGAGTATAATGCGCAGTAAAATATAATGGAAGCGTTGCTTGCAATGTATACATAATTATGTCAGTTTAAGATCAGATTTAGACCGTCGAAGCACACGAGATGGCCTTACTTATCGTGCATTTTATCATACAGTTCATCTTGGAGAATGTATACTAACGGCGTATAAAACATTTAAATGACAACATTAGAAATGCCAGAACTTACAGAATATAAATTAGCATAGTGTAAATAAATTCCTTATATTTTGTTTTGTATCACGGAAATAATTTCAAGCATTTTGGAAGCGAGCATACGTCTGCAGTTTTACTGAGGCCAGGGGATTGTTGTAATAAAACTGCATAAAATATTGTACAGTATTACGGACTTAAACTAAGTTTATCTACCTAAAATAACAGCCAGAAAACTGACTAAAATATGTCAGTCTAAGGATAGTAGAGATTTGGACTAGGCTTCCGTCAAGTGGATAGAACGACAACATTGTAGAGTCACAACTATTACACATAGGACATCGATGATCGTAGATTCACATCAAATACGACAAAGAACTATTGAGCTAACAATAATAGCAAACATTTATAAATAACTGTCCTTTAAAATTTAATGTTTAGTATATAGACACGTAATCAGAGATAAAATGACACATATTTTTACCGTTGACAACACTGAGATTCTTGTGGTGGAAACATTTAATATACTTAGCACAATATCGATTTAAAGTTTAACTGATAAGTTCAATAATTAATAATCATTCTACAATATATTCATGAATATGGTAGCAGCATGAAAATGCCTACATTTAGACAGCCGTAATTTCTGTAAGTCCTATGTCCGGGTAATTAGGTCAAATTATTGTGTTACATGAATGTCTCATTTCTTTTATCTCATTTACCGTGTAATAATAGTGTATTCACGGGGCTACAATGGATGCTTGACTTTAACTTCTGACTATCATCATTGTTGATCGTAGTGTTGCGCGTCATGTTACGAGTGATGTGCGTGAGCAACGTTGCTCAATGTTCCACGTCAATAGTTGCCTAACCAGTACAGAGCTCAAAAATATTTTACAATAATATTATCATTGTGACGTTTATTTTACTTAATGTTATTTCGTGTTTTAATTTAAAATGTCGTATTTTTGTCGTACAATCTTGCAGTGTTTTATAACTTTAACAATAGTCCGTATAGTTGTTCTGATATCGACGTAGTTTAGTGGAATTCGCCAAAAAGATGTTATCACCAGGTATTTGAGTTATTTTAGTTCGCCGTAGCGTAGTTTTTGACACATGTTTTTAAATGTTTATTGGCCATAGCGGTCGGAGCCTGGTGCTCTATTATGGTCGCGTATGGCGCACTCCCTTATTCAGAAACCCTGTGCATGCCGACACACGCCGCAGCCGAGAGCGAATTCTTCGCCAGTTTCTGGATGCTGCACGTGTAGAGGGCATTCATCTGACGAGCCGGGTAGTTGCTCGCCTTTGGGTCCTGAAGACAAGTTATACATACCATTATCATCGTTTTCCTAGCCTTATTATTTATTTCTTTAACCATTTATGTACACACAGAATAAAGGGAGAGAAAAACACGTACAAAGGTGATGCTTATTTCCAAATAAATCTCTTCTATCATATCTGCGATAGGAAAGTAGAAAAAAGATATGCAGACAACGTGTGTAAGAATAGAAGAGAAAATAAAATATATACAACAAAAAATAATTCAATAATTAAAATTTTAACATTCAATACGAGAAAGAAGGAATATATTATTGGGATTTTGTAAAAGTATAGGCCGAGTTTATTGAGAAAACGTTAGGCATTTCTCCCACCGTCGACGATTAGAGAAAAGCGAGCAGAGCTAGAAACGAGTTGGTGAGCAGCGAGTGAGTAGTTCGGATAGTTTTGTCGCTAGTAGAATGACTGCCCAGTCACTTGCTGGTTTGCGTATGTACACACGACTACATATCAAGCTATACATTTCCAGTATAAGCTGACTTCTCATTGTACGGAAATCTTATACAATGCGAGATCAGTTTATACTGCAAATGTATAGCTTGATATGTAGCCATGCGTACCAAGCGAGAGTCTCCCAGCGAGTGTTCTGCTCGCTAAGCGAGCGTATCTGATCGACTATTTTCTTTGATAGCTCTTGTCGTTGCGGCAAATGAGTACTCGCCCGCGGTATGAACAGTCAGCGAACAATGTATTAATAGTTGATCGCCGACTGTTTACACTGCCGGCGAATACACGTTTTATTTGAACACTCGCCAGGACACTCAAACTTGTGCATATGCATACCAGCGAGTAATCGCTCGTCGCCGTCACGCACTCGCTGCTCGATGCTCACCAAGTCGTTTTTTATTGCTAGCTTTACTCGCTTCTCGTTAATCGCCGGCGGTGAGTCCATTGCCTCAAGGTGTAACTCTGTAAATTCCGGTCTAAATCCGGCGTCATTAACCAGTTGATACTGATCGCCTCGTAACACAATCGCTCGTTCATACTGATCGATGCTCATGGTCCATCTATCATCAATCGACCATAAGAATTTCATTATATTTTGCCCAATTTGTATTTCCAGTTGCTAACTTCATACCGTCTCATGCTGCAAACCATATTGATATAATTGCCAGTTTGTCATACGTACCAGCAGGGCATTGGGGCAACATGTGCTTAGGGATGCTGGTGACGCGTTGGAAGTCGTCGTGACACGAGTTGCAGAAGTGCGACGTGCCGAAACAGAAGAATACTGCCACCTGTAATACACGTTTTATGATACAAACCTGTTTGATTATTGGTTCACAAGATTATTTTAATGAAAATACAATATGGACTGGTTCATAGTTGCTGAATGGAGCCACCTATACTCTGAGTTTAACTGAAAGATAAGATCCGAAACGAAATCATTTGAAGAGGGCTGGATTTCAGAGTTAGCAAACCGAATTGGCAGTTGGTCCTTCGAAGATCATGGGCACATGTCTATCGAAGGACTGATAGCCGTGTTTCAGAAAGCATAGGCTGGGCCGCGCCAAAGCTAGATCAAGCTATGACATTAAAAGGCGGCTGGAATAAATTGGCTGTAGAAGGCGGAGAACCAGTATGTAGGCGCAACTTTTTGGGAAAGGCCTACGTCCAGCAATAGACTGCTATAGCGTGAGTTTTATTAATTGAATGGCCAAGTGGTTTGTTTCTACCTAAAGAAACAGTAGTTTTTGAATCTGGGCATCGCATGAACTTGTAAGAGTAAAGACAGATCCTAAATCTACACTTATTATATCTTTTCCCGTTAGCTTTTTCCTATCTATGTTGTAATCGATCGGCGGAAGTAATCGCATGCCGCGTCTTTGCAATTCTTCGAATCTAGCACAGGAGGATTTTATCAAAAAAAAAAAAAATTATTTAAAAGGAGCATTTTATGCTCCTTTTAAAGAGAGAAGAGGTCGAAACAAGTCTGCTTTAACGGCTCCACGTATTCACTTTGACAAATCCTCAAAAATACTGCAAATGATTACGGTAGGACTCCAGTGCAATCGCAAACATTGTTTGTCATCTTCACTGGTTAAGGTAAAGGTTATGGAACACAGTTTGCATCCGTCAGACATCTGGAAACTAACGGTTAAAAAAGGGATGGTGCGGAGAAATTTTAACCGTTCGCCGAGGTTCAGTTAGCACGTAGCAAATTCCAATACGTAGTTCTTAAATTTGAACTGGCGTAGATTCATCTGTTTGATCTCTTCAAGTATCACCTTAAAGACATAGTGTACTTACAGAGCAGCAGTATCGGCACTTGTACTCTAAGAAGTCGGCGCCGTGCTTGGGGCAGGTGCGGGCGCCAGCGACGTCGCTGCAGCCACCGCACACCAGCTCGGCGGGTTCCCACCAGCCGCTCGTCTCGGCCTCGCAGCGGGCCAGCCCGCCGAAATATGCCTGGATACGAAAATATTACTTATAAAGCGCGTACTTACATTTAAAAATCAAAAAAAAATTGATCAAAAAAGAATTTGATCCACAGGCAAGCGCCTGGTTAGAGGTTCACAGTCCAAAAAGTTACTATTTGCACCGAATAGTATGACAAAAAGTTGCATAGTCGTGCTAGATTGTGTTTGATCCACGTCGACCATACGATATTGATCGCCTCATAAAAAGATCGTTGGTCAATCAATTAAGGTAATTCATGCTCATTCCACATTGAATGTGGTCAAACTTGGGCGTACTATAGGTACACTTCTGCCTTACCTTTCGGGGAAAACAGGTGTGATCTTATGTTATGTTACCACACTGTATCGCTCTGAACGGTCGAAACCGATGCTAATCGATCGCGATCTATTTGCACAATGTGGTCAAAGTTGGCATAGTCCAACTATACACGGTATTTGAACACTCACCTTCCCGCACTTATGGCACACATAGTACGCGTATCTCTCCATGGCATAGGTGGCAGGGTCCGGCAACTGCTTGCCTTTGGCGCCGCCGGGCAAGGCGCAACCCTCGTATTCCAGCCGCATCAGAGCCTTGCGCTTTACCTCGTCGTATAGTTGCCGGATTGGAGCCAGCAACTCCTCAAGTGTCCAATGATTCATGTCCTCCTAGAATTGTTATTTGCAGGTATTAAGTACTCTTTTTAGCATAATGAATTAAGTAAATAGATCATTTTATTTCCGTACAATCTATTAACCATTGTCGAACCGTGGTATTTAAATTTCGTGTGACGAAATTACGGCATTCAGGTTACTTAAACCAAAATCTGTTGCCATATCTCATGCCAACTCGTGAAACCTGGCTGCCCAAGAGAATCCACAGCAATTTTTCTTAGCAGACTTTCAGAAACTGAATGTTATTTTATACCTACCAAGTGGAAATCGGTAAAGATAAGCATTTTCCCATCTGAGAGTGTAGTACTGTGGTACAGGGTAACAAAGGGGTCAGATGGAGACGGGGGTCTATCTCAAAGTCAAATCATTTATTTCAAATAAGCACATAAAAGGCACTTTTGAACGTCAAAATTTACAAAAAAATAGAATTGGTTCTAGTTGCCCCTTCCAAAAGGTAGTTTCGTATGGAGAAGAATGGGCAAGAAACTCCACCGTTATTATTTTAAAATGTTTTACAATATTATGTAGGTTCACATTAATTATATAATTATATGTGAAGACGATGCACCTTGAATGTATCTATAAGGACGATTAACTTACCTTGCAGATGGGACATTGTGAGAAAGAAAACGTTATCCTGGGCCCAATCCATTTGTTAGCCAGAACTTTCTTGCAGCAGTGTAGGTGGAACACGTGCCCGCATTTTAACTGCAAATAAAATAAACTATGCAAACTCCTATTTTGTAATGAAAATGGAGGTATTAATCAGATCACTGTCATTAAGGCTTTACCATTTTACCTGACTGTGGCGAAGCCCAAAGGCGGATAATATTTTTACTCATTTGTACCGTCAACTGCAAGTACATAATGTCAAAGTGACATTGACAACGCCTGTACAGTGCCAGTATGGGGCGGGTTTTAGAAATCCAAGTCCATTACCCCACAGTAAGAACTTACCCAAAGTATACGATAGTGGGGATTGTCAGAAGCAGAGTGAAGCGTATGGCCAGGAGTGGGTGAAGTCGGGTTATGGATGATGATGATGATGAAGGACTTACCTGTAAAGCAGGTGCAGCCTGCAACGGATCGGTGAAGCAGATCATGCACATGTCATCGGCATCTTGCCGTAAAGGCGTGGCTTCATCGGCGCCTGCGCACCCGAACAAGCATGGCAGACACGTGCGCTCGGCGCGGACACCGCCGCACAAGTGATTGCATGGAAGCACGCGACTACACGCCTCCTTGCCGTGGTCCTGTGTTAGAGAAACGAGATTAAAGACTCGGCCAGATATTGACATAAATTATGATGTTACTAGGCGTTAAAAACAGTGTTGGCCCAGTGGAAACTGTCAGGACTTACGAGTTGTAGGTCGTAGGTTCGAACACTCACTCACACTTACTTACACACTCACTTACACTCACTCACTTACTTTGTGTAAATTATTTCATCACTATTGCTCTCAAAACGGTAAAGGAAAACATCTTGAAGAAACCGGCATATCCTAGAACCGAAAATTCAGAGACGTGGCATCTACCAACCCGCCCTGGGACCGCGGTGACGATTACGGCCCACTCCCTCTCAAAGAGAGGAGGCCTGTATCCTAGCATTGGGAATATTATAGGCTGATTATGCTTATGATTTCAGTCAGTTAAATCAATCGACCATCCTCAAGTCTTTTTCACACGTTACAGGTTATCCGAAACCGAATAAGCGCACTGTTAAGCCCGTAAGTTATGACGATAAGTAAGAAAATAAGAGGGAATGGTCACTGATGCATTCATGGCCGCCGTCACGACCGCTTGCGGCCAGTCAGGTCATAGCCATGGTCATAGTTGCAACTGTATGCTCATGCTCGTATCCCCACATTTCCTAACTGAGTACAATAGAGACCCAGATAAAGATCAGGTCAGTTTTGATGTGGTTTTAAACTTCGTTACTAGGCCTCGTGAGATCTTGAGCTATTTGCCTACCTTGCATGGTTAAAGTATTGTACAACATCTTGGCTCGAAAAGAGCGTTAAACGATCGAATAAAAACATAGACACCAAAATGGGAGTCATTAAAATGGATCCACTTTGAAAAATAAATAAAACCGACACATAACTCTTTATTTCTTACTCAATACTTGACAGAAAGTAAAATCTGTTTATTGGCATAAGAACAAAAACACTTTAAAACAATGAAAATAGATGTCAATTTTTAACTAATTCAGTTTTATAATATCAAACCTGGCATTGCTGATCAGCACACACGTTGCCAATAGCCAGCAGCCCGGAATTGCCCCGAGTGCCACAGAAGCGGCATGTGCCCGCTAACCCGGGCGGACCGGGCAATATGGCCGCGCTTTCTCCCGCGCCGTTATCACATACGCCGCTCTCCATTCCCCTAAATTCGGCCAGTCCCTTGAAAGTGCGGCGGTCGACTAACAGAAGTAGCCAGAAGAGTTTGGCTCGGCCGCAACCTTCGTGGATGTCGATGCGAATGGCGCTTTCTTCCTCTTTGCATATCTGTTGATGACAATGGTATTTATTAAGAAGAATGAATAGAAAAACATCCTCCAAAGCGCTCCTCAATCGTGCATTGTATTGGGAACTCACGGATATAGCCCCTTTGTCACCCTCTCCACCACCGTGGTCGGGTCGCGGTGAAACACTTAGTTAATTTTGCAGTTGCACCACGACCAGTGAAGCGGGCGTAAGATGGCTATTCCATACATTTACGTAAGCGTTTTATCTTTTAGCTGTAATTTAACTTTGTAGTACGGTCATAAGAGATATATGCTCTTTTAACGCATGCGCCAGCGCACGCTGACGATTGCGTCTGTAATGGTGAGGGACAGGCAAAACTAATAACAGATTATGCTACCCTCGCTGGTAACTGTAGCCTGCCCGTCTGTTGAATTTTGTCAAGGATATAAACCAGTATATGCGCTTTCGTCATAAAAATGACAGGACTAAAGTGATCACTACGTAACCTTGCCGGTAAACTTGGTTTCCAATTTTTTTGGTGTAAGGCTTTAAGTTAGACCTACAGTTTTCTTCTTTCCTCATAAGCAGGAAAACCCTTATTACAGGTAAACAACACCAGCGTCGTTGCGACCCCTAGCGGGATAAATTGATAGTGTCTCTCCCCATTTTCACCCCTGTTTACTTAGTTCTTATTTCTTGAATATCCTTTGTAGAAAGGTCTAATAAATTCATAAAGATAACACTGACTTGTCGATGGTGCGACCTGGCTGATCTGTTGAGATGCAGGAACCGGTCGCACTCAGTACACAGTGGGCCACAGCTGCGGCAGTCAATAACGGCCGCCGTGGTGCCGTCGTCGTGGTTCGAGCACAGTGGTCGCCCGTCTGACTCGCCGCGGCGAGACTCGCGGCCGTCGCCTGTGCTGTTGATACTAAAAAATAGGTCGAAAATAAGCATAGACAATAAAGCACAGATGAGGACAAATTTGTACCTTGGCGAATTTCGTGATGTTATTTCACCAGCTTAGATCCACACACTGCTGGGTATTCCTAAGCTACTTCTTTATAACTTAAATTGGACAAACTCGACCTATCCGCTCGGATTTAAATACAAAGGTACGAAGGCGGACTTAATGCCTAAGGAATTTAGGCTCTAATTCCCATTATCCTTGCATGCGCCCGTACTCTGATGCATCAGCGGGCCGATTTAGTGACCACTTCATTTCCATTCGAGAGAAAGATGTTTCTTAGCGTCAGAAAAAAATATTTTCATAAAAAGGCGAATCCGGGTAGATAATTCTTGTTCAGCTCTTTACGGTATGTTGCTTAGGAAGTCTCACATCTAAGAATCGTCAAGGTTTAAACATATGCTACTAAAACACTCACAGTTCCACATGTGACTGCTCAGTAACACACAGAGCCGCCAGCGCCACCCACACGGTGGGCGCAGCGACGCAGCGCGTGGGCCGCCGGTCGGACTCCGACAGCTGCGCCACGGCAGACACGTATGTAGCTAAAGCCTTGCGGGTTTCTAGGCCCCAAGCTGGCGATACTTTGTCCTGAAAAAAGTTTACATGAATCAGAGACGAGTTTATCAAACAAAACATACGCTGATAAGAAAGCAATAAATATGAGGCAAAGGAACTGCATTTGCCCCTTCTGCACCACTTATAAGACGTAAAAACTAGATTCGCCACTTCTACAGAGCGTGAGCAGTGGTGGCCCTTAAACAGTGGTGGCCTATTTGTATCGGCCCCGACTTACGAGCTGTAGGTCGTGAGTTCGAACTTAGGCACGCACTTACTCTGTGTATTTAATTTCGTCACCACTGCTCTCAAAACGTTGAAGGAAAATATAGTGAGGCAACCGGCATATTCTAGAACCAAAAATTTGTAGACATATGACATCCACCAACCCGCACTGGACCCGCGTGGTAGATTACGGCCCACTCCCTCTCAGAAGCCTGTATCCCAGCAGTGGGAACATTATTATAGGCTGATTATGCTGGACTACATACATCACCTAGACTCCACATATACAAGAAGTAGAAACTACATTATCTAGTTTGCACCACATACGCAACGTAGAAACCACATTTGCCACTTCTGCACCACATACAAGACGTAAAAACTATATTCGCCACTTCTGCAGAGCGTAAGCAGTGGTGGCCTATTGGTATCGGCCCCGACTTACGAGCTGTAGCTGCTGTTCCCAGCAGTGGGAACATTATTATAGGCTGATTATGCTGCGCTACATACGTTACCTAAGCACCACATACAAGGCGTAGAAACTATATTTGCCACTTCTGCTCAAAGAATGTGATGCCGGCATAACAATAGTTACTGGAAATATATTTCCAGAAACTTAAAACTCTGTTTTTGAACAAACAAATTATTTTATACTATGTCTAACAAAAACCCTGTTCGATCCGAAAGGGGCAGATAGGTACTGCAATAACATTAAGTACAAAAAAGTAATAATCCTCTTATTATTATTGTAAATAAAAAGGGTTATTGCTATTTAAAATACTCCTTAAAATACCAAATGGCCATTAAAAATGTCAAAATTTTCAACAGAAGTTATACGTAGCAGACTTGTAGACACTCGCTACACGACAGCCGCTCGCCCCCATTATCTAATCAGGTAACATTTACCATTAAAACAATAGCGCGGTATTTCTTTTAAAATTTTCTGGTAATTACCACATAATATTGTATAGACTCTCAGCACGATACTTCACAACACCCTTACTGATCGGACAGGGTTTTTTTTAGATGTTGAATAAACAAAACATACCTCAGCCATATCCGACAGTAGTTTAGCGACTAAATGCGCGTGTTTCTTCGTTGTTTCTCCCCTCATGAACCAAGTCGCAGGCGCCGCTTGGCCGACGCTTCCTCCCATCGTCACCGAGGCAGGGGTGGCGCTACTGTTGCCCTTTACCTTCACCTGCACGGTGATCGCTTTGCCAAGGTAGCATACTAGATGGTCTAGAAGAGTCACTCTGGAAATAAGAATGGTTAAATAATTGTATTTTAGGTAGGCATAGATTTTCAAAGATATCGTGTGTAAAAAGACGAACCCGAGAGTCACTTATTCTTCCCGTAATTATGTTTTTTTTTTTTTATATACTGGAGCATACCTGGGAACCTTCTGGTTATGGAGATATTTAAGGTCAAACCCTCAAGTTTTTTTTTGGAACAAAGTTTCTTATCGCACGGTACGGACTTTGCGGATGGGGACTAGGCTAAAAAGCAGTGTAAGAGTTTTCCGTGACGAGTTTCCGTCACGACCCTTTCTTTAGTGTAGACGGTTATCCATAGCGCGTATGCTATTGGCTGTGCCCAGTCATAGCTGCGCGCTTATTGGTTCAAGGCAGCCAGTAAGTTCGCACCGGCTGAGCAGGTATAGTTTCTTTTTTTTTTTGTATAATTTATTTTTAACCAAATTTTTTTATATCGCGACTCTCTTATTTTTTTATAGCCAATTAATTGACAAACTGACTAAAAACTGCGAAAGGAACTTCGTTCCAACCGAGTGTTCCACGACACCCACGCATGTTTTTGTTTGTATAGCGGCAAAAGAAATACACACTGTGAAAATTTTAACTGTCTACCTATTTACTTTTATATAATATCGAGGTTTAAACGTTGCAACATAACTACGACCCCTGTACCGTTGCATGCACCCATAATCATAAGGTTTTGGGTGCGTTACATTGCGCGCTGCCGTAAACAGCGATTAGAGAGAGCAGTTAGAGAGAGAGAGAGAGTACCTTGATATGCCTCAATTTTTTAAATAACTTTGTGATACTAGGACTTTATTTTTTTTGTTTAATGATTTAATGTAAAACCCTATAAGAAATTAGCATTTGAAACTCGAATTAAAAAGCTAATTCCTTGAGGCCGCGTCCATTGAAGTTCTCAAACAATGTAAGAAACATAGATTCAGAATGTTATAAGTTTTCTTACCTTGCATTAGGCTCACTGCCATAATTTACAGCTGCTAACATCTTCTGTGGGGGTATTTCTGTGATCATGCGCCTGAGCAGTGATATCACCTGAAATCAAAGTAAATTGGTAGTTAAAGACCGGCCAAGTGCGATTCAGACTCGCGCACGAAGGGTTCCGTACCATTATAAAACGGCAAAAAAAAAACATGTTTGTTGTATGGGAGCCCCTTAAACATTTATTTTATTGTTTTTTAGTATTTGTTGTTATAGCGGCAAAAGAAATACATCATCTGTGAAAATTACAACTGTCTAACTGTCACGGTTCATGAGATATAGCCTGGTGACAGACGGACAGACAGACGGACGGACAGCGGAGTCTTAGTAATAGGGTCCCATTTTACTCTTTGGGTACGGAACCCTAAAAACGAAATAAATAATAATATTTTAAAGCTAGATGAGGTCGGTATTTCCTGACCGACTCTGATAACAATCAGATATTGTGAGGACCATGCAGATTAGTGTCTGAGATGGTCTTTTGTGGAAAGAATCCATGGATATCGAGGGATATGGCTTGGAGGCGTGGCGCATGTCGCCTCCGTTGGGTTGAACTGACCTTAAATACGCGTGACTGCAGTGAGCACCGTTTAGTCATATGTTTGCCTCGGAACGTGTAGTGTGATTTCGTATTTTTACGAAATGCCGAATTGTTCCGTCCTTGTGTGAAAATATAGCACAATTACAACAAACCTTAGTACAAGTGGCTTGTCTTACCACCGGTAACTAAAAAATCACTGCATTAATTATAATATTTAAGTATTAGGTCTTTACCTATGAAATTGCCGTTCTGCAGTACTGGCCATTTCAAATCAAAATAATTTTTGTTTGGCTATGAATTCTAATTTCAAATTAATTTTATTTTAAAAACATGGATTTTTTTTTCTAGAAGTAGTCATTTCTTTATTGATTAGTGTTAAATTTTCATCGCATTTCAATCTTTTTCGTCATCATGGATACGTTAAAAATTCGAGTAATTATGGAATATGAGTACCGTCGTGGCAGCAACGCGGCACAAGCGGCACGCAACATCAACGACGTTTACGGAGCTAACTCTACAAACCAACGCACCACCTGTTATTGGTTTGCTCGCTTCCGTTCTGGAAATTTCGACCTGAAAAATGAACCTCGCGGTCGTCCGAAGACTTTGGTCGACAATGACGAATTAAAGGCGATTGTGGAAGCTGATGATACACAATCTACGGCTGAATTAGCAGCAGCTTTCGACGTTAGCGTCAAAACAATATTGGTCCATTTGCGTCAAATTGGCAAGGTAAAAAAGCTTGACAAATGGGTGCCCCACGAACTCAATGATCGCCAGCGCGAAGTACGCGTCGAGACGTGCCTTGCACTGCTCAACAGACACACAAATGAAGGAATTTTGAACCGCATTGTTACCTGCGATGAAAAATGGATTCTGTTTGATAACCGTAAGCGCTCAGCAAGTTGGTTGGATCCTGGTTCAGCACCTAAACAATGCCCTAAACGAAAACTTACCCCTAGAAAAGTGATGGTCACTGTTTGGTGGTCTAGCGCCGGTGTGATTCATCACAGCTTCTTACCAAACGGGGTGAGCATTACTGCAGATGTGTACTGTGAAGAACTGAACACAATGATGGAGAAGCTGGCGCATCTCCAACCAGCATTGGTCAATCGCTCGTCTCCGCTGCTCCTGCACGACAACGCGCGACCTCATACTGCACAGCAGACGGTCTCCAAGTTGCAAGAACTGGGGTTGGAAGCTCTCCGTCATCCGCCCTACTCACCAGACCTTGCGCCTACAGACTACTACTTTTTCCAGAATTTGGATAACTTCTTGGCGGGAAAAAAATTTAATACCCGAGAGGCAGTACAAAATGCCTTTGAAGAATTTGTTGCCTCCCGTCCAGCTGATTTCTTTAAGAAGGGCATCAATAAACTGCCACTGCGATGGCAAAGATGCATTGATTGCATGGGTGATTACTTCGATTAATACAAATAAAAAATTCATGAAAAAAAATCGTTTAAATTTTTTCATACAAAACGGCAATTTCATAGGTAAAGACCTATTATTTTACAAATTATCTAGTTGTGAAATATTTTTGACACGCGACAGCCTTTGCCTAATGACTGACGCATGTCAAAACGATGCATTAGTGGTGCGCAGCACTGAGATATGGATATCGATAATTGTTAGTTGCTCTAATAAGAAATTGTATTAAGAATCTTAAACGAGAATTAATACATTTTATATCAGTTTCCCGATAGATCCAGAAATTGAACATATGTAAATAGGTAGATGCAAAATGCAGAGAAAATAATTGGTTGGTAATTTCAAGTGACTTCAAAGTCCATAAAGACGTTGCTAGTCCCAAAAGCTCTTAGACACTTTGTCGATACAAATATTTTCTCATCGACTGATTTTCACCAGTTTGAGCAAGACCCCGATGGATAATAATATTATCCAAGTGACAAAATGTATGATGGAATAACATATTGATATTTGCTTACATTTTTTGGCTAAGAATGTAACAACTAAATTATGAAAGCGACAGATATAATGTTCAATAAGTACCTATTTTAATTGTTCTTTTATGTGCGATAGTTGAACAGTTTTAATTTTAAGTAAGGGCAGCCCCGGATCTAGGGGGGAAAGGCAAATTTAAGCGTGGCAAACAAGTGCACCACTCAGCGCACCGCAACTCTGCGATAAGTGAGATGCGCAGCACTTATTATCTTTCTCTGCGAGTGGCACACTGACAAAATCACTACGTGATTAGCGTAGGCACAGATCGTCAAACGGTGCTAGCGGGTTGCGGGCGGAGCAGTTGAATTCTACCAGAAACTCTCTGTTTTTAAAACACATGCTCCATTTTTATTTGGCGATACAAAAAGGTTAGCTTTCCATCTCTTGCAACAGATCTATGCCGTGGCGAACCTGAGGAGGATGAGCGCTTCTGTCACCTCTGTGGCCAAAAATTTAAGGAAGAAATCCTTTATTTTAGAAATTTTACATCGCCTAGCGAGGGCGCCGGGCGTCCCGCCCATTTCGCCGCCTTTATGCGGAAAGGCGACACGATTTCCTTTAAGTTTTTACCACAGAGCGCTGGCGCAGCCGTTGGATTGGAGCATTATCGATCGATAAAATTTACCTAATATGTTTCTGGCAAAATATTCGAGCTCACTTTGCTCGTTCTTATAGCCTAGCGACTCTTAATTCTTAAAACTTTTCGGACTTACAAAATCTAACTTATTTGAGGCAGTGCCAAAATTTTCGCGCTCGCTCCGCTCGCTGGTGCATTCTAGATTGCCTTAATTGGTGTTAAGCTTTTCTGCATAAGTCGGGTGTGATCTTAGCAATCAAAAATCATGACAATCAGATTAATTATGAAAATGCCATCGATTTTTTTGCAAAACAAAAGGCTCAAAAAGTAAAAATTTTATTCTAATCTTCTGCTAATAATAAAGCTAAAGAGTTTTTTTTGTTTGAACGCGCTAATCTCTGGAACAAGCAGTCGGATTTGAAAAAATCTTATTGCATTTGATAGCCCAATTCTTGAAGAAGGTAGAAACCTTACCCTAGAAACCGAGCAGTAAGAAAAAAGGTCAGAAAGAACGCTAAGCGAAAAGGAAGTAATATCATGGGCGAGTGATGCGCAACGACGCGGTGGGTCGGGGGCCGAAATTTCACGCGGACGAAGTCGCGTACAGAAGCTAGTATGTTATAATCTCACGATTTATTTCAAATATGTCCTGTCCTATCCTAAATAATTGTTCGACATGTCCATGTATATTTAAATAAATAAGGATTCATGTAAAACGTTAAAGGATTGGCGGGGCGGGGAGCGGCAGATTGCAGTTTTTGCCCCGCCTCGAAAAAAATCTAAATCCGGGGCTGAGTAAGGGAGAAACTGAAGAAACTGAATTACTTAAATGTTATTCGCAAACGAAAATATTATATTTTTACTTGATTTGTTGTTATTGGTCTTTTAATATTCCACATGGAAAAGCAGAAAAAAAGAACGGTACCAAATACGTCCAAAAAACACCTCTTTTTGCAGTCGGTATTCATCGATATTTTTATCGATCACATATTTATACCAACCTCTCTTCCCTAGTTAATGCTAGAGTTACATGTGTGCATTCAGTGACTGTATCTATACTTTCTAGTGCCCGCCCCTTTTGAGCATATGTGCAATAAAATAGCACAAAAGTGTTACGCATATTTTTTTGTTTGTGTGCGAAGAATGCATCATGTGTGCCGTATCTATTTCTTTTGTTTATGTGAGAGTTTCAGGAATGGGGAAAAGGTGGCGACACATAAACTTGAGCAAATATAGAGTAAAGGCATATCTCTCGGATATCTATGAAAGAATCACACATATTTGAGTGGACCTGTCCGTCCAAATGACAATCACACATCCTATCAGACTGATGTTACGAAAGGAGAAAGATCGGGTTTAAATTATCGGTCCTTTCAAACCTCAATAATCTTTTTACAGTAGGTTTGCTTACCTGTCGCTGCACTCGCTCGCTGCCTGTGTGTAGGAGAGCCAGCAAGTCAGCCAGTAACTCTGTTCGCTGCGCTAAATGTGCACGTCCCACTGCACTGCCACTGAGTGCCAGCAACTGTAATATTTTCATTGAGTAATTACTTTGGCACGACTCAGTTGAGAAAAACAAAATACAGTCACATGCAGTCTTAAGCTGAATGGCGAGACACAAATGACGAAACCAACATGTACATGATCGATACGCAAGCAAATCTTTTCGTTAATTGCCTCGCTATTTGCGCTATAGTCTATGCCGGAGTACAGGCTAGTCCACACAGCGTGTTTAGAAATGCTTCTTCACGCCAACGCTTGTAAGGGGTGGTGCGAAAGAAGCTGGTATTTTTTAAATACGAGCTACGTGAGCTTCTTTAACCCAACACATGAGCAGTATAGAGGCGAAGAAGGAAATGCGTTCCCCCATATAAATGTTGGCTTGAAGAAACATCTGTAAACACGCGGCCGCACACGTATACGTTATTGGGACGGCAATACTTCTAGGCGTACCTACTGGTACTTTACAGGGGGAGTGGGTCTCGTTTCTTTACGCAGTGAGTAGTCACTAAGCTTTAACTTACCAACGACAGCATCTCGAAGCAGTAGTTATCCTGCATGAGCGGCGGCGGCCTGGCGGGCTGTTCCTCAGTGGTGCGCTCGGCCGCCTCGGCACACAGTAATGCCGTCTCCCAATCGTCCCGCACCCGTGCCGCCTCGCAACCGATGGCGGATACTATGTGTGTCATCACCTGAGGAATAATAATTTAGTGTGAGGTGAATGGACCGCAGAAGCTTCTTTTGAATCTGTATAGTGGACTACCCCAAAATTACCATGAATACGTCTATTTAGGGGTATCACACACGAGTCTTAACGCTAGATTGTTAAGAATTGTGTCTAATATCCGATGTTCTACCTTTTCGTAATTTATGAACATCCTATGTACAGTGTTGCTGACAAATAATCACCTTGACTTTGACGTTAACTCCCCCTCTTTCTTCCAATGTAACTCTCAAAAGTACTTATTGGTAATTTTCAACGTGGGACATTATAGAGTGTTCTACCTATCTATCTCAAACCGGGTTTTTGTTTTTGGTGGGAAATCTTCAAATGACCTCTCCCGCTCTGGGCGGAGCGGAAGGGCGTGTCAGACTCTTACTGACTAAAACCCACCCGTGTTCTTTCAGTTGCCTGTGCACCAGGGATCTCAGGGATCCATCTCCAACCGGGCTAGTTCGCTAATAGCCAAGTTGACCAATTGGAGATGTGGCTAATCTAATTAGTCTTCAGTAGCTCTACCATGAGTTTACACAACCAAAACTCTCTAGCGTCTCCGTAAATGATATACAGGTTGGCAGGGAAGTCGATGCATACAATATAACCATGGATTTAGTATATGATTCTGAACCCACTAGCGTAGAAATTTTACATTGGTTATCAAAAAAGAAAAACTACCGTTTCATAGAAAAGTGCAATACCTACGCAGTCAAAATGTATGGAACAGCATATATTTTTTCTGTATGTTAATCATGTGCTGAATTCATGGTCACAGTTTGCGCGTCAATGTCCCTGCCACCCTGTATACGAAATATTGTACAACGCCCCTAGCGGTCACAGAAAGAATTAAAATTCATACCATGACTGCTATTTCGATAGGTAGGAAACCTTACGTAATCTATTCGATAGTTACTAACGTTTTTCAGCTGTCGCCATGCAAAACGGCACCATGAGATTGACAGAAGCTATCGAAAAATACGCTTGCATTAGTAGTTACGTAGCTCACTAGCGTTTTGAGGTGTGAAACACATGTTTACATTAAAATTATTTACGTTTTGGAGTCTATTAAAGCCAAAATAATGTCTGGAAGAGCTTATTTAGCTTGGAATATGTTAGTGGCTGCTGAATTTGAAGACCAACGGCGTGAACAACGTGAATTTCAAGGCAAAATGAGAATTCATTTTGGATACCAATTAGAAAATATAAGTGAAAGAAAGTTTATATAACTTTACAGGCTGGTCCTCATTGTATTGAGTATTCTATTTTTGTAAACTTATTTCACTTAATTTAAGTTAAAAACGCGGTGAACCACACAATGTCAACAAAATTAAAATTTGAATAAGCGATACACGACCTTGTCGTAGATTCCCTCAAAAAATCTATATAAATTTCATAGGAAAACTACTTCATAAAAGTAGAAAGGGAATTAATAAATAATTTCCACAATAAAATGTTAAGGCTGGAATACACATGCAGCAGCACAAAAGCATGCTAATTTCGATCATAAACGACCTAATTGCACATAATTAGCAATGCGTATACGAAAAGAGAATGATAATTTTACACACACGGAGAGCATGTTATAAATGAGCATGCTTGTTTCCAAGCATACTTTTTAATAGCAAGTGTAAGTCAGCCTTTATTACCTTTTCTCATCTAAACGGCTGAACGGTATTCGATAAAATTTTGCACACATGTAGACCATGGCCTGGGTTTGGACATAGGATACTTTTTATCCCGGTAGTAAGTTCCTATGGGATAATTTCCGACCTCTGCAGGGTGGTACATACCTGTCTCTGCAGGGTGGTAAGTTTGTGTCCAGCGAACAGTATGCCGACGACATGTTCTCTAAGATCGCTATCATCTGCCGCAGCGCCGTCTTCTACTGCGGCCGCCGCCTCCGTGCCCGACTCGCTGCCACTGCGGTCCCATTCTAGCAGCTTGCCGAACACCTAGGAATGAACAAAGATAAAATAATTAAAGGTTTTCAGAAACAGTTACGTTTCTTATAAACAATTCTGTGTTACTAACAACTATATCGATGTATTTGAAAATCTGAAATAAATATTAATTTATTTAATATACTATTAGATTCATTATAGAAACAAAGAAGTAACTGTGAAGACCACGGAATAGAAAAAACAGTGGAAGTGCCACGCAGCTATCGCGCGTGTGTCACAATTATGCGGAGCTCCGCAACACCGGCTCAGTCGCGATTAGCTACTTGCTGTGATACGACGTCTCGAACGTAACGAAAAATATTACAAACATGCCTTATTGTTCAATTTTTACATGCAAAAATGATAGCAGGACAAAAAATGTATCTTGCGGAGGTGTATCGTATCACAGGTGAGTATAAAACTATTATATATTTCAATATAATTGTTTTTATTGACAAAACCATATTTATTACTTTGTTGCGAACTAAAAACTTCCTTATGTCCATTGTTCAAAGTCTAAATCAACTTCCTCGCTGGCTTGAATATCATAGTATACATTCTAGAAACTTCGACGCTACTCGATTAGGGATGGGACACATTCAAATAGTTCGGTATCGATAAAATAATGAAATGTGTATTTTTAAACTAACTTTACTGAACTTAAATAAATAAAATTACGAAAAATGAGTATCAAATTATGCGTAAATGATAGAAGTCCAAAGTCGAATATAGTGTAACCTTATACCTTACCATGACATATTATGTACTCGTCTCGTCGTTCTTCTCGATTAATTGAAATAAATGGTTTGAGTACTTATATTCTGATAAATAAACCAATCATTTATTCATTCGCGGCTGGACGTAGGCCTCTAAAATAAGTACCTAATACTAATAAAGTATGTAAATATTGCAGTTTTATAAAAAAAAAAAAAAATATGTCAGTATACGCATGCATCACTTGTTAAAATTAAATATAAAACAGTCAAAACGACAATTATTAAACAAATATGTTTTATTTCAAGGACAATAAATTATTTTTAATTTAATACTTATCGTTTCATTTAACCATTTTACCTTTCATACTAATCGGACTTTGGTCCATTACATAAGATAAAAGATTTGAATTATTACATTGTACAAACATCGACATTAAATTATCGATATCTTATCCTCATCCCTAGCTGAGTAGAAAAATAGATAACAGGTGCATACGAATATGATAT
This sequence comes from Dryobotodes eremita, assembly GCA_917490735.1. Taxonomy (NCBI): domain Eukaryota; kingdom Metazoa; phylum Arthropoda; class Insecta; order Lepidoptera; family Noctuidae; genus Dryobotodes; species Dryobotodes eremita. Next base: position 28,436,753 of record OU823241.1, on the reverse strand, counting down.
TTATTTCAATGACATTAGCGTGCTAAATAGAGTAAATTGATTACAGTGCCATCTAGCGTTGAATAGCTGAACTCGTTGTTGATTGCTCGAATTTGATTGTTAGATGGGAAAATGGTCTTAATTGATTTTGACATATAAAATAAAAAAAACGTTCACGAGTTGTAATAAGACGTAATTTTGAACAACAATAAATAAACTTTTCGCCAAAGTTGCATTTATAATTTGTAGCCAATTATATCATCGTTTTCTGTGTATTGCAATGTACATTTTAATTTGCAAATGTGTGAGTTTGGCGACACTAGTTCCCGTATTAAGGAAGTTTAAGGGCACTTCCACTGTTTTTTTCTATTCCGTGGTGAAGACGAACATAATTATGACTCTAACGTGGATTTCTCGTAACGTGTTTAAAAAGACGGTAGTCCTATTATTTTTTTTTGGTATGGGTTTGCTCTTGACTCTAGTCTAGGTCATAGATGACACAGACAAAGTCGACGATGGAGTGAGCTTACCCAGAAGAAGCCTGAAACATTCAAAACAAACTGAATGTTTACTACTTCTTGTCGATATGACGTTTGTAACCTTTGTTCTTCCACCTATTTAGTTTAGATCCGTTGTATTCACCCGAAATCTGGTACCTTCACAAATCGGGCTAGGAGTATTTGGTCCTTTTGTAGCTGTTTTACGATAATCATGATTTCTCTACTGTAATAAAATTTCCTGCCCGCATTATCAAGTAACATAATAAAAAATGATAAATTTACCTGTGACGTAAGCAGTCGGAACACCCTCAAAGTGTCAGTCTCCGACAATCCATGCAGTACGTGCGCCGGAGTGGCTGCGGCCGATGCGAGTGGTGTCGGCGAGCCGAGAACTCGCACCTGTCGTACTCGCACCGCCGGCTCGGGACCACGCAACTCGCACCGCACCCGAACTGATGTGCTAGACCCTCCTGAATGAATGAAGAATTTTATCTTACAGTGAGAATGTAACTGACGACTGCCAGCTCAACTCCAATGAAATCCTAGAACTTGATTAACGTTTTGAACTTTTTGTTTTAATATAATAATGTGGAATGTAAGTAAATTGAAAATGATAGGCATCCTAAGGGTTCTTTATGAATCAGTTCTTTTTCCAATGGGACCTAATCGGTTTCAGGCTGTTTACAAAGAAAAAGTTTTTAATAGACAATGTGAAAGTGTCTGTTTTTGTGACCGTTAGTGTCGAAATGTCTGCTTTTCATAACTTAATACGTCTAAAACAATTTTCTTGTTATTTTAATATTATAGCAGTGGAGTAACGTGAAGCCAAGAATCCAAGATGATGAATAGAATGTTTTTATTTCGTCAAATTCAAAACGTAATATGGGTGAAGGTCACAGTCCACAGTAACATTACGTTTATTAGTGAAAACGTATTTTCTCTTCGATTGTTATGTACAACTATTATTTGTGTATTAATGTAGATTAACAATAATATCTTTCCTAAATTTTATTGTTAGCCAATATTGAATATATATATACTATTGTTTGTTCGTGTTCATTATTAAATAAATAAAATGTCGTTATTACTTGGCATAGTATAGCAGAGCCAGGTCGCGTTCTTAGGGTCCACCTCCACGTCCTGCATGTGGAACATCTCGCTGGAGCCGCCGCTGTACAGGAACGATACCAGCAGTGTCTTGTTCTACAATGTGCGAAAAAAATCATAATTTTTATTGATCTCCAAAAAAAGAAAAAAAAAGTCTTAAGTAACAGCAAGATAATCTTTGCGAACGCTGGAGTCTATACTGAGTCCGGGACCTGTATAACAAATCTCCAGGCTTACACCTTCTTAAATTACGCTGGTAAATTATAAGCAATTTGTGCGAATAATTAAATATTACTAATTGATTTAACAAGATTGTAGCGTAAGTTTCTTTATGTGGTTATTCTAAGTTATTTGCAACACGTTATTACCACTGCCATAACATGACTGTTGCTTGGTGTATCACTTAACGAGACCACAACCGTATGGAAACGGGTATATTTTTAATTCAGTGACCTTGACTCTTAGCTAAACCAATCTTACAATTATAAAGTAGTCCTACCCTCTCCCGTCGAAGCTCACATGTGTATCAACAACAATGACCTGAAGAAAGCCTAAGTTTACATCTCGACGACCCAGAACAGACTCGTCCAGCGTAGAAAGACGGGTAGAGCCCATTTCTTCAGCCTGTATGTTACCACATCACGTCAGTACCGGATTAAGCCGGTGCGGGGCCCGTAGCAAAGTCTACTAAAGCACCTCTAATTGGTTAGAACAGAATATAATAATTCTTAAAAAAATCGGACTTCCTTGGCGACTTAAGCAGAAAATTTAAAGAAATAAGAGCACCTAAGACGCAACGGCGAGCGAAGCGAACTCGAAAGAATTTTTAGCACCCTGCCTGGTAGAGTTTAGATTTCTTTTGACAATTCATACGTAACTAATTCTACTAATTCCATTGGACCTACCATGCCTTGATTAAATCCAAGTGCGGGGCCTGTAGCATTTGCTACACCTGCTACGTGGCTAAACCGACCCTGCATCACGTAAGAAAGCCTGAACGGATTTCCATGAAACTATTACTGCCGTATAGCTGCTATTTTACCTTCAAATCTGAGGCAAGTACCATCTCAACCGGTTAAGCCATTCTTGTCAAACACCAGTGCTCGAACCAAAGTCCAGTCAAAGTCAAAGCATTTATTTCAAATAGGCACATAAAAGGCAGTTTTGAACGTCAATTTACATTAAAATAAAATTGATTCTAATTGCCCCTTCCAAAAGGTAGTTTCGTATGGAGAAGAATGGGCAAGAAACTCCACCGTTACTCTTTTAATTGTTTTATAATAATAACTACTTACATTAATTATATAATTATATGTGAAGAAGATGCACCTAGAATAACATTATTATACCACAATAGGTAAAAATAATTATAAATGAAGCAATGACTGACACATTTATTATGTGATAGATACATGGTGCTCACATATTCAAAAAAAAATTCAGTAATAAGTCAGTATGTGAGTTAAAGTAATCACAGAATGTAAATCAATGTCATAAAAATAATGAATTATACAATTAATCTAGACTCTAGATTGTCCTATGGAGATGGACCAACATGTTTCCAAGCATTCTTATCTTGAATATAATCCTCTAATTTGTAATATGCTTATTTACAAAGTGTACTTTTTATTTGTGTATTATATTATCTTTAATTTAATTGCAATATATCACAAGGTGTTGAAACTTTAAACGCAGTACCCCATAAAATAAAAATGAAAAATGGTTGATCTATTTTATCTTTATTTCTAGTATTAAAATTATGACTATTAACCATTTAATGAGTTCGCACAGTGCATGCGTGCGTGTACATATCTATGTGCGTAAGAAACGATCCTTTAAAATGTATGTATTAACAAGTAGCTAGTTGTGTCAGAATTAAACCGTAATAAGCAAAAACTTTTTAAGTTTATCTACGTCCTTACAAGTGAATCTGAACCCTATCAACAAGACATCCAGCTTTTACTTACCACAGTATCCCTCGTATTATCAAGATGCACGCATAGGATATGCGGGCGGTCATCCGGTGTGCCTCCGGGGTACGCCATTTGTACCCATTTGGCTTTATTCCGGTCTTCGTCACCAGATTCCCAGAAGGTCTCGGTACTGCCATCGGTTAAAGCCCCCGCCATTCCTTGGCGGGAGGACACGCTGATGTCACACCAGCCCGTCACGTCAGGGCAATTCCATACGTAATTCTCCTGGAAACACATTTGGGACATGTTAGTCAGTTTTCTTTTGCTGAAAACACCACATAAGAGGACCTACGAAGCACGTGAAAGAATTAAAACTATCCTAACAATATAACCATGTTACCATTATTCATGCAAAATACAGATAAATTGGAATTTTCTGCACTAATTTGTCTGTATTTTGCATGAAGTTATGAAGGAACTTGGATTTATTGTTAGGGTAGCCAATACATGATGCAAATAAGGGTACGATAACCCTACGAAAAGATTGATCACTTTTGAACTTTGTCACATTAAACTCGTTCGTTGACGCGTCACTTTTTCGACGTCGCCATTTGCATCGTATAATATGACAAGGTTTTAAGTATGGTTAAGGTTTTCGTAAGTCAACCGTACATTTGCAAATATACAGTTTAGATGATACCTTGTTGAGGTAGCTATGGAAGCTCTCCTGGATGGCTCCTAGCAGACCTTCTTCGTACGCGCCGTCCTCAGAGTGCGACAGAATCTTGCTGATCACACTGAACACTTGCGATCTATCCGAGCAGCGTTAACAGTTCGCAATGGTGGTTAGAACACACACACATGAAATGATAATGATGAGAACAACGAAACGAGATGAGAACTAAACAGTACCAAATGGTGTTCGATACTACACTTTTCTGGAACCCCTACAAACAAGTATTTATTTTCTTATAAGGGTACTGTCTCATCTGGCATTCGTACAGCGTAGGCGTTAGTCGAACGGAAAGGAAGCCTAGGCGCATACCGCCGCGTCATCAATCACGTAAACGCGACGAATACGTTTAGTCCGATGACACTCGAACTCTTTTAGCTGCAACTCACTGGCTATCAATTCTATACCTACTAAACCTACCTATTACCAACAACAACACATCCAATATCATAGAAGGTAAGGTAAATAAATTTAATGAGTGTGACTGACTGACCCACTGACTGAGACCCGTAGCGAGACCTTGCGTAAAGTTGAATGTTCTTGATATGACTACGTTAACTAATTAGTATTTTGCAAAATATAACATTGCTTGGCTGAAAAGGTTAAGAAGTTGAAAGAGCATACGTTTTTTTATTGATAAGTACGTCGATGACCCTGATTCCAACATTTTTTACTACTGTAACCCTGCGTTTACACCAAGGTATAAAACATGAATTCTACATTTTGTGTCTACTGTTTTCATTCACCGTTTTCACCTAATAAGTTGTGCAAAATAATTCAATACAAACTTTGTGGAAACATAACATGTCTAAAATGTGAGCAAATACTTAATAAAACATGTTTGAATATGAACATGATTACGGCATATTATAATGTTACAATTTTTGTTATTCTGTGAGAAGACAGAGTGATACTAAGTTTAGTGTTAATGACCAACTTATAATACTTAATAAATACTAAGGGTCGCATCATAAGGAGGTTTCTGTTTCTGAAGCCCTAACCACCGTTAGCTTGGACCCTGCTTCCGACATCAGCGGAAAACTGTTTTTTTTAAATGGTTTTATTCAAGAAATATTTTAAAATGTATTTAATATGAATGAAAATGAATACGGAATAATAAATTACATACTTGTAATGACAAGTATTTTACAAGTTTTATTGAATACAATAATCAAAACTTGTATAACATGGAGTAAAAACTATTGAAAAGTCTTACCTATGAAGGAACGTTCTATCGTGCGGCGAGTAGTGAAGCGCCCAGCATCTGACAGCTTGCAGGCCCGCGGCGCTAGCCGGCGGCAGAGAAGGCGCCAGGGCGCTGACCGAGCCTAGGAACGCGTGGAACGCGGCCCGGGCGCTCCTGGCAGATCGGGCGCCAGGACAGATCGCAGAAGCTGATGCGGTTGGAATCACGCCGCGAGGACTCTCGTTTGCTGCGTTCTGCTGTTATTATCAGAAAAGATAACAGTATTCATCGGTTCTATAAAAAAACTTTACAGAAATCGGTCAGTCTATTTAGCAGCAGCGATGTCACGGACAAAGAAAGCCTTTAAATGTGTACACATTTCTTACAGGTCGCAAACAAACTGCATCAATTCAAGGCATCCTACTAATATTAAAAAAAAACCATTACATCTGTTATTTGAAGAGCCTCTAGCTCAAGAGCAAGCGCGATTATCTCCATTAGTCGTGTTATAGACATTGAAAGTAATGGGGGCTATCGTTTTTGTGATCACCAGTTAGAGCCACTGGTGAGTAAGGTCCTGTTGCAGTACTTCTATTTGATGGTTTGGATATGCTTAATTACCCATAAATTCATATTATGTTTATTTTAGTACATTTTAAAACTTCAAATGAATATTTAGATTATAATGCAAGAATGAAGCAGGCAAACCTTATTCTTCCTTCAAGTGCTACCAAAGTAGATCCTAACTTTTTACTTAAAATCTTAAGTCTTAATTAATCAGGAATGGCACAGCCATTACAACAATTATGAATCATTCATTAAAGTCCGTGATAAAAATCCCGCAAACAGCGAACGTTCGGTACATATTTTGACATCTTGAGACCTTACTCTACAATAGCGCCTCTAGTGGCGAACTCAAGCGCGATAGCCCTCATTGATATGATATTACAATCATGCTATCTCGTGTGAAAATGGGAAACATTATTCTGAAACGATTACTACTCTTATCTTTTAAAACTTTACCTTTAGCAACAGCAGTAGGATCGTCCGACATTTTTAATAGTTGGCCATAACACACTATTACCAATATCAGCACAACATTAATTAACTGTTAGTAATAAAGCAAATAATTATTTACATGAGAGAATGTTTCATAGTTCGTGGTTATTATACGCCATGCTCCACTGCAAAATGCGAGACACTAATTGTTTTAAAATTATCGTGTCACCTGTAGACAGATGAAATGGACTTATACGAAAATGTATTTGTTAATTTGCCCTGCATTCATGCAGCAACTGGACAACCAGTTGACGTGATTTCTTGCATATTATGTGCTGGGGAGTGATATAGGCTGTCCCGGTAGAATCACCCAAACGGAGCGAAGCCGCGAGTAAAAGCTTCATACAATACGAATTTAAATAGTTTACCTCTTTATTATCGTCGATAGCGAGACTGGGCGGGGGCACGATGCGCGCGAACTTATCGAGCGAGTTGCAGAACCACCACATAACGTCATGCACGCACGTCGGCTGTGTCGCCGAACGAAGCAGCCAGTTCATTGCCTGAAACAGAGTTATTATTTTGAATAAGAATATAATTAAATCATAAAAGCATATTCCATGATAAGATTTTTTTTTGCACAGATGCAAAATTGGTTAAAAATAAAACTTAAAGAAAAGTTTTTGAGAAAAGTTTAAATTATGATCGAGTTCAGTCCCGTAATGAAAGTAAAACGTGAGTGTGGGTGCCGGGCCCTCGGATTAATTGACTGATTTCGGACCTTAAAAATGCCTGACAAGCTCGCCATATGGCGAAAAGTTAGTGAGATTAGTGATTAGAGTTGTGGCCCCAGCCACCACCCAACTTCATCCAGCCGCAGGAGCATCTGCCACCCGGACGTGCCCTGCAGTGGCAGGATATGGAAAGCTCGACTGCGGACACAAGAAGGCCGCTGCAAATACAATCTTGCGAATTGGGGGATTATTCACCCAACCGATACCCAGTGCGAATGCGATGCTCCTGACCAGACCATGTCCCATATATTGGGGTGTCCAAAGTGTCCATAACTGCACCTCTGAGGAACTAAAAACGCCACTGATGCCGCGTTTGGTGTGGCCACCTTTTGGGCCCAACTCATATAACATAATAAAATATTTTTACTTTTGCCATCGACCCGAAAAGGAGAAAATTAATTTTGAAATTCACAATACATTGTCAATAAAATTACCTTTCATAAATTATAACGGATGTTGTAAAAAGTCATGGATAAGATGATTGATCACTACGAAAAGTATGGGAAAAACTTTTTGCGATTTGTGGCTTCTAGTACTGTAAGCTCTGTTGGTCCCGAAGAGTCTTAATCCTTATACGAAACTGCATCGATTGTCATCATAAAAATGAAACGTGAGAATTTCAGTTTTTCTAGCTGACTGTACCATTTTTCTAAAATCTGTAAGTGCAGCAGTTAGCAATTTCTCTAAAAGTTAAGGAAAGTCTCCTATGAACGTTTTTCTGTAGCTACAACGGTTAAGGTACTTGCCTCTGCTGCCCGAATATCCACCCTGTATAATTCATAATAAACTCAGAAACAAGAAACTTCAGAATCTTAAGCAAAATACTTCACATTTCAGTTAATTTCCTCACCTCAAAACCATACTGTCTCACAGTATTAATGCGGACAGCCGCGTCCATCTTCTGCCTGTGCGCATGCAGGTCTCTCTTTGCGAGTATGAAGGCCATTACGGGACTGTTCATTAGGGCTTCTGAGTCCACACGAGGGGCTTCGAAGGCGGAGAGGGAACCGCCTGCAGTCCAGTCGCCCCCACCGATGAGTCGGCGAAGCGAAGCGCTGGGTTGAGCCAAGAGGGAAGACCCGGCGCCTAAGGAGACATATTTATGAGTACAATTTGTAATGGTGATTTGATGTGATTGGTTGAGCAAACTAATTCTAATCCATCAGATTTAAAGAGGTTTGAGGAACAGGGTGAAAAGTTCTTCATCCTGCATGGGATCGTTCGACCAGACGCGTGTTGTGCCTGTGCCTGTGCGGTGCAGGATTTTGTATGATGTTAGAGAGGTGCATAGTTCGCATGGAGCGAAGTAGATGTCGCCACAGATTGAAATGTGGCCACCGTATACTAGTGGAAATTGAAGCAGCGGAGTGTTTTACTATTAACATGTATGGTGGACTACGAAGGACACAGGAATCCTATGGGTGCAGGGAGCACAGGTTCGGCTGTTGTGGCGATGCTCATAAAACTTACCACTGAGCGTATCCTGGTCCATGGGAGTGTCTCGAGCGAGAGGAGGACGCGCCGCGTTGGCGAGGTCGCGGTGATCGGCCTGCCCCATTGATACGGAGCGGTGTACCCGCGGCCAGTTCGAGCCGCCGTTAGTCTCCATACCACCGAAACCTGATATCTGTAAAGAATCGATTGGTGTAACTTTTGTCTTAGAATTTAAGCTATTAGTGTAAAATGGAGCCAATCTTGCACATAATAAACAATTCTCGTTTCAGAGATTAAGGTCCGCTTGCACGACAACAGAAACAGTATGATGTTATAAATACGTTTAACGCTCAATGCAAGTTAGTGATTTGTGGCGCAAGCAGGCCCTAAATTCACTTCCACTCGCTGGACCAGGTTGATGAGTTTCCGGTTTATTTTGTAAATTTCACGATAACGTTGATGACTTTTGGGCTTTTAGGCCCACTTGCGCGTTTAGTTGGGTTAAATGAATAAATGCAGATTTTGTAAACTTGGAGTTAAGTTATTAACATTTTAACTCTTATTACACGTTGCGCCACTAAAAACTAACACCGGGTTAGTTAACCAGGCATTAGTGTTTTTTTTTTTTGAGTTGGGAATTTGCAGTTCAATCGACGAAAAGTAAAATTTGCAATGATTGGGCTCTGATTTATGTAATCCGATCAAAAATAAATCAACGAACAATGAACGGAAATTGTAATACCCATCTCTTTTACACTACACTACGGTACACCAAACTTTCTTGTCTTTGAATTTTATACAATGTAATTTAATTTTAATCGTATTGTATTTGGTTTCTATGGAAATTTACTTTATTGATTGACGAAAACGTCAGATAAAAAAAATATGTTTTAATTTTTTTATAATGTATTTATTTTTATATAAGTTCATGAATATATTGCCTGCTGATATATTACCGAATTTTCACTTACTACAACGTCGAACAATATACAAAATAAGTTATTAACAGTATCTCATAACGTCAATTATTTTTTGACATTACTAACACTAACCCAGAGTTTAGCGACTTAACTCGCCCACATCGGTGGGTTTAATATTTAAAATTTTAACTCTAGGTTTACCTGTAACTGTTATTTGATTAATCCTGAGTTAGGTATTCACTCCGAGTTATTTAGGAGACCCCTTAACGCGCAAGGGGGTCTTAGTCACTTAGATTGTGTAGCCATCTTTATCACTTGTGTATAAGTCTGTAACGCACTTGCACCACAAATAACACGCACGTGTTTAAATCATCGTTCTGTTTCTGTCAATCGATGATATATATACATCAAATGATGTCTTAAATATATTTAGCGCTAAACGCTGTGGTACGAGCAGGCCTTAGAAGCAACATTTTTGTCATCGCTGTTTGCATCGTATTACTAAGTATGGTATATAACGTCTACCGGCAAAGCAGAGTGACGCCGCGGGGCGTATTCAAATTCTCTCACTGAAATATACAACATGCAGAGTGGGGCAAAAACTAATTGTGAAAACAATTAACAACTAACAATTAAATTGCCAAATTTAGTTGCAACTAACAACTAAAATAATTAATTGTAATTGTAACGTATCGCAATTAACAATTAATTAATTGTGCTTGTAAAACTTTGCAATTACAATTAAATTAATTGTATTTGTAAAAATTTGCAATTACAATTGATTAATTGTTAATCGTTTGATACACGTTTACAATTACAGTTAACAATTAATAAATGTCAGTAACTGAAAAACATAATGCAAACAATACAAGAGCATTCTCCTTAATATTCTCAAAGGTATGTAAAGCCTGGATTTAAGCCAGAACATCACGTAAAAGTGTAGCACAGGTGCCATATTTACATTCGCCAAATACGTACGAGTAGTTAAATTAAATATTAATTGTTTAAAACAATTCATTTAATTGCAAATAAAAATTTAATTGCAATTGAATTAATTGTAAACCACAATTAACAGATTTAATTGGAATTGATTTTAATTGCATTTCACAATTAAAAAATAATTTAATTAATTTAATTGCAATTAATTTAATTGAAATAAAAATTGTAATTGTTTGCCTCTACAATTAAAAAATTAATTCAATTGTGCCCAACACTGACAACATGTAACATAATTAACGCACATCCTGAAATTAGTTTGTTGGCAATCGTTTACTGAATCCATTTCTATAATTTTTAATATAGGTAATTTTTAATCCGAAAAATAATTAAAACTACGTAAATTACAGTCACACTACCCTTGTACAGTCAAAACAAACTGAAATGAACCGTAACTCAGGGCAATAAGACTTTTAGAAGTGCAGTTTTATTTGTATTAATACAAATTCCGTCATTCAATACAAAATAAAGAAAAATGAACCTTATTTCAAGCACGTTAAAGTCTTTACAAATAAAGTTAAGTAAACTTAGCGATTTAACCGCACGCACACACTAACAGGCACTGGACAAAGGACACAATAGACAAGCCAATAAAATACAAAATATTTCGTACTTGTTTTCGTTCCCTTTCTCGTGCAAACTAAAAACCTGGGATAGAACGAGATAGTCGCCGGCGCGGGCGCTAGCGCGGCTAAGATGAAAGCCAATAGCTAATTTCAATGTAAACAATATTAGTCACGCGCGGACCTTATTAGTGGAAAGTGTTTTCGTAGAGTGTTTGCAAATAATTTTTCGCACACGATGTCTTTCCAATACACAAATGTCCAGTAAACCGAAATGGTGAGGACTTTAGCACGATGTGGTGATAGTGTGTCTCTAGCTTGCAGAACATTCAACCAAAGGTTTGGTACAAGAGTAGACCGCAGAACTATGTTAGCTGCTGCTCAGCGGCTTCGCGACCACGGAACGTTCCGTCCGAACACGGCCATCGACAGGGGAGCAAATGTGCGTACCTACACGTACTCGTCTTCAAAACGAAATACTGGACTATTTTGATGAGAATCCCATGCCAGTACCCGAGAAGCAGCGCCACGCTTTGAATGTAGTCATATGCATGTGTGGAGAACACTTTGTGGTGATAAAAAACATCCATTCCACCTCAGAAGATGCCGCCAGGAGTTGACTCCAAACGATTACGCACCACGCTTGCAGTTCAGCCGCTGGTTATTAAAAAATTGGCAGCGGAACATAATTTGGACAGATGAAAGTACATTCACACGTGTGGGGATGTACAATCAACACAACACACATTTATGGATGCACGAAAATCCTCACGCATGCAGAGTGGATTCCTTCCAACACCGTTTCTCAGTAACTGACGTTAACGTTAACTGTTAACGTCTGGGCCGGTGTCATTGGTACATACATACTGGGGCCTGTGTTCTTACAAAGATTAACAGGAGACGCATATTTACTGTTTTTACGAGAAACTCTACCTACGCTGCTAGAAGACATACCTCTTCATAATTTACAAGAGGTATTCTACCAACACGATTGTGCCCCTGCTCATTTCACTAGGAGTGTTCGACAGCACCTTGATGATGTGTTTGGAGAGCGCTGGATCGGTCGCGGTGGCCCTGTCCATTGGCCTCCCAGATCAGCTGATTTGACGCCTCTTGACTTTATTTTGTGGGGACGTATTAAATCGTTAGTTTACTTTAGTGAGACAACAAGTGCAGAGGACCTAAAAAATAGGATAGTGAACGGTTTTGAAATAGTGAAAAATGACACTGAAGTGCTTTCTAAATTAAAACATCAACTAAGAAAACGGGCATTAAAATGTATTGAACAAGGTGGTGAACATTTAAAGGGTATTAAAAAGACAACGTCGTATGAGTGTTTAGGCAATTAGTAAGTTAAGTAATTGATTTTTTTAATTATTGTAAATATCTTGATTCGCATCTTTTAAACACGCCGTCTTTGAATAATGTTGTCTTATCCTCTAATTTTTAGCAGTTCATTATTATTAGGTCTTTACCTATGAAATTGCCGTTCTGCAGTACTGGCCATTTCAAATCAAAATAATTTTTGTTTGGCTATGAATTCTAATTTCAAATTAATTTTATTTTAAAAACATGGATTTTTTTTTCTAAAAGTAGTCATTTCTTTATTGATTAGTGTTACATTTTCATCGCATTTCAATCTTTTTCGTCATCATGGATACGTTAAAAATTCGAGTAATTATGGAATATGAGTACCGTCGTGGCAGCAACGCGGCACAAGCGGCACGCAACATCAACGACGTTTACGGAGCTAACTCTACAAACCAACGCACCACCTGTTATTGGTTTGCTCGCTTCCGTTCTGGAAATTTCGACCTGAAAAATGAACCTCGCGGTCGTCCGAAGACTTTGGTCGACAATGACGAATTAAAGGCGATTGTGGAAGCTGATGATACACAATCTACGGCTGAATTAGCAGCAGCTTTCGACGTTAGCGTCAAAACAATATTGGTCCATTTGCGTCAAATTGGCAAGGTAAAAAAGCTTGACAAATGGGTGCCCCACGAACTCAATGATCGCCAGCGCGAAGTACGCGTCGAGACGTGCCTTGCACTGCTCAACAGACACACAAATGAAGGAATTTTGAACCGCATTGTTACCTGCGATGAAAAATGGATTCTGTTTGATAACCGTAAGCGCTCAGCAAGTTGGTTGGATCCTGGTTCAGCACCTAAACAATGCCCTAAACGAAAACTTACCCCTAGAAAAGTGATGGTCACTGTTTGGTGGTCTAGCGCCGGTGTGATTCATCACAGCTTCTTACCAAACGGGGTGAGCATTACTGCAGATGTGTACTGTGAAGAACTGAACACAATGATGGAGAAGCTGGCGCATCTCCAACCAGCATTGGTCAATCGCTCGTCTCCGCTGCTCCTGCACGACAACGCGCGACCTCATACTGCACAGCAGACGGTCTCCAAGTTGCAAGAACTGGGGTTGGAAGCTCTCCGTCATCCGCCCTACTCACCAGACCTTGCGCCTACAGACTACTACTTTTTCCAGAATTTGGATAACTTCTTGGCGGGAAAAAAATTTAATACCCGAGAGGCAGTACAAAATGCCTTTGAAGAATTTGTTGCCTCCCGTCCAGCTGATTTCTTTAAGAAGGGCATCAATAAACTGCCACTGCGATGGCAAAGATGCATTGATTGCATGGGTGATTACTTCGATTAATACAAATAAAAAATTCATGAAAAAAATTCGTTTAAATTTTTTCATACAAAACGGCAATTTCATAGGTAAAGACCTATTATTTACATTAGCATAACATTTTGTAACGAATATTGCCTATTGGCATTGTATCCTAATCAATAAACAAAATTATTCAGAGTTGACAGTCCAAAGCCTGAAAAGTGTGATGGAAAGATGCAATCAAATGTTTACTAGACATAAATAAACAACTTGATGCTCGTAGTTCGGACATCCAGTTAATGTTCATATTTCTTTAACTAGTAAACCCCCAGTCACTTATGACGTAACATCTGTCACCGGTCCGTGTGTGTTGTTGACCCTGCTCACAAAAAAAAAAACGTAAACAATCTTGTACTGTCGGCTTTTTTCGGCACTAATACGAATACCTACTAGGCTAGCAAGACTCATACCTACGTGTGCGACTGTGTGCGTTCGTGGATTTGTACTGTGACCACAACATTCTTCCGGAATTAGTATAACTATTTTAATAAATAATCAATGCTTAAACATATTTAACTAAAAATTCAGTGTATGTATTATGATTATAACATAATATACTAATTGGGGTGTTTGAGGGTGTGCGTTAATAACGTTACATGTTGTATATCTTTTTATGTAGTAAATAAAGTTCTATGTTGTATCGCTATCTTAAAAAGTGAGCGCCGCGTCGCGTCTCGGTGTGAGCTGACCCTAAGTATCAAGGTTCTTCATAAGTCTACTGTACTTACCAAAGGCGCAACAGCCGGTGGCATAGGTCTGCCCAAGGAGTGGTACCTCGCAGCATCGGACGCGGCATAGGTCTTGGGGGCAGCCCCTAATGCCGGCAGACATTGGAAGGGCGGTGCCGGTTGCCATACGCTGCCCGGGGGTGTGGGCGGCGAGCGGGACGCATTGTCTGCCCATGCCGCCATGCTGATTGGCTCTGAGTTATATGAACAGTAGAGGTCAGATAGGCAGTCGCTCCATGTAAAATAATGGTGTTGAGCTCCATCTGGTTAGCTAGGAAAATTCTAATCTGATGATGATGGTTGAACACTGAACCGAAATGAGGAACTGAAGGGTAAATGAGGGTAAGTTTTTTTTAAAGGGATTTTATTTAGGAACGGGAATGACACCATACGTCAATTTCGACGTGTCATAGCCATTTTATATAGCTGTCAAAGAATGACAGTTGTGATTTAAGTCGCTAATCAATTTAACAATCAATTTCCCTGACTTAACAAGCGGTTTGAGGTAAAAAAGGAGCCATGAGCTCGATTTAAGAAACTTAGAATATGACGATAAATGTCTCCGGTATGGTAACTTTTACATTTATGTTTTCTACCATCGTATGACTACATTCCATAAAACGTTTATAAAATAAATTCTACGTAGAAAATGCTACTAAAACCGCCATATTCAGGATCAAACATTAAATCATCACATACCTGCGGTAGTAAGCGGTGCTAGATCCAATAGGAACACAGCATTCTCCTTGATAGTGTTATGGTCGATGTTGATTGGCTGTTCTATGCGCTCATATACCACCATCTCGGCCCGACTCTTGGCTCTTCCTTGCCGGATCGAGGGGGCAGCCTTTATCGCCTTATCGTAACATTTTTCGCAGAACATGTACCAAAGCTGGTTGGCTGTAAATAAATGGTGTGTTAACGTTAATGTAATAAAAACCGGACAGGTGCGAGTTGAGCTCGCGTAGGCAGGATTCCGTACGATGAATATGTTATCTACCATGTTTTTTGAAAAATCTAACTCAAAATTCTACAAACTTAACATTGTAGTCAAAAAACCTGTTACCCAAAACATTCCAACTGCAAATGTTAGTTTTTACGCACAATATTGAGAGATTTACCATGTTATTTTAAGACCATAGAATTCTTATAGATTTTCTCGCACTTGCTTGTTTGTTAAAGAACTAAAAGATAAGTGGAAGGAATGGTAAATTTTCATCTATTTTCTTAAACAACTTTAAAACTGTATATTTTAATTTGTTTAAAAAAATTGGGATCTTCACAACGAGTCCTTTCCTTTGATGTGTCTCTTTTTCCTCCAAAAGTGGCCCCCATATTCTAAATTCATTTATTTACTTTACACGTCCGTGTTTGTGTACCAAATTTCACCTTAATCGGTCCGGTAGATTCGGAGCAAATTGGCTATGATAGACGGACAGACAGGCACACGAGTGATCCTACAAGAATTCCGCTTTTTTTTTCATTCGGACGTACGAAACCCTAAAAATATCAACCACGTAAAATGGGTAGTACCTCGCGTGAGGTCTGTTGTTTCCGCCGATAATGGCGTAACGTGACTGTATACATCGATCAGTAATTTCAGTCAAACTAATAAACTTCTAACGTTTTCATTTTATTATAAACTGAAAGAAAGAAGCGCGGAGTAGCTAAAATTGGAAACCTTTAAACCAGCTGGGTACCTGCATAACACACTAACAGTAGCAATGGCTGTCATTTTGGCAGTTCAACAACGTTTATTACGTTATTTACGTTGTTGAGCCGATATTTTTTTCAAACATATGCAAGAATGGATTAGCAATATCCTTCAAAATGATTCAGAGAGTGTTACGCAATTAGGGTGCTGATTTCACCAACGCTGTTTGGCGGCAGAAATAGGTACACATCTCCAAGCAAAAATATACTTCGGCAATCATCGTCTGTCTTCGGAATAATGAACATGCGATTATGAGATCTAATATAGAGCTGTTACAACCATGAAAGTAATTACTTTGTTTTTATTACCATGGTTACAATTAAGATTAACAACTCTATGCAATTTAAAAAAGAACTTCAAAAGTTTGACAAGGAGTGTCCACAGTAGGTAACCCAATAGAGAGAAAAGTTCATACAAACGCGCAATTATAGGTGCACTACGACAAAGAGCGGCGGTACAAAATTTAGAAGCTTTGCCTTTGTGGGGGGTTCATACTAATTTGGCAACACGAAGATTACAGAAGCGCATACTATTTCTGGTTTACCCGTACCAATTCCAGATTGTGGAAGTACTTAGTGTAGTTAATCAAGACCAAAATCAATGCATTATCTTACCCTGTGTCATCTGGCCGCAGTAGGCCGTAGGGCACAGGTCCCCGTGTCCTGGCTGAGGGTCGATCTGCTGGTAGGTGCCGGTGCGGTCAAAGCCCTTAGATGTGCCAGCCTTGCAACCGGGGTGTGCAGTGCGCATGTGCGCGGCTAGCGGGGGAGGCACGTTCGCGCCGCCGCATAACTCGCATTGTACTGAGACAAATATTAATTGGTTAAAATGATGATTGTCCCTCTTCTGAATATTTGAAGCCGTAAAGACCTCTACTAAACCCGCAATCATCGTAGCCACTTAGTAGGCCAAAGTTCTAGTTAACTAAACGAATATTGCGGAATCGATTCTAAAAGAAGCTGATTATTCGTATGATTAATTATAAACAAACTAAACATGGATCAAAAAGATTAAGTTTTTGGCCTGAATGCATACGGGGGCCCAGTAGAAGCCGAACTCTATGGAACTCTACTCATACTAAATTCATGTTTGAAATCGCCATACCGCAGCTGCGCTTGCACTTAGGACGAACACTCTAATATTGTGTTGAGAAGATGCATTCTGAAAGTTGGCAACGTCTCAAATAGCCGTCAAATATTTATCAATATTACTAAATTAAATTATGAAATATGGCTCTGTAGTGCAGTCAAATATTGGTAAATTAATCAAAATAGTGAATAATTTTACAGCTATTTGCTACGTTGTCAGCTTTCAGAATACACTGTCTTAAGAGGGATGTGCCAAGGTAGCCCGCAAAATTCAAATTTTCTTACGTATTTTGCAATTTACAGGTCAGTATCAGGTTGCATGTTCATCTAAATATTATTCGCGGCCGTATCACATATTTATTTATAGAATTATAATCATAAAAATCATCAATACTTCTATTTAATTACTATTTCATGAAATGATGACATTTGAGGCCAATTATAACTTAAGGAGTTGTATTGGTGATTCTAAAGATTATAATTCTGTAAAGCCATATTTGTTACGGCCGCGAATCATATTTTAATCAACATACAACCTGACAGCGGCCTGCAAATTGCAAAAAACGTAAGTATTTTTTAATTTCGCGGGCTACCTGAGCGCGTCCTCCTTAAAGCCTATCCATCCACTCAGTTCCCGACCAGGGCCTTTCAAGATCTTTGCTATGCGGGCTCAGAGTAGTTGTCCTACAAAGTATTCTTCGGTTCACCGAATGCGCCTAACAGTCGTGTCAGATTCCATGTAACCATGTAACACATGCCCGCAAATGGGTGAACATATTCATACCCAATGTATAAGTAAAAGCAGTCTTATGTTTTTGACCCTGACAAAACACTAAACCCGGGCAACCGAGAGCCTGGAACGGCCTGACCCTGTGCCTTACCGGGCTCGTTTATTAACATGACGTACTTGCGCGATCAATCAAGTCGCGTTTGCGCAGCCTGATCTACCCCTGATATGTGTAAATAGACCAACATTTTGACATCACTAGTAGGATCAAGTATAATAACATCAGTAATTACCACAATAAGGTGTCTTGCCGGTTCGTGTATTCCATTCCCTTTTCTTGCGTATACCGCTCTGTGGTCTTGGTTCTTCGTTTTCATTTTTCTCATTATTTTTCAATCTAACAGAAAAAGACACTGTTCAGAAACACAGTTAAAGTCAAAACTGAATAAAAAAATCTTTGACTTCTTTGTGGAGTGTGGAAGAAACTCTTTAAAGGACTATTTACTTAGTTAATTAGTCGTTGATTTCAGGAATCAAATAAAAATGTCGACTAATACAAATATCTTTTCTTTAAAAAAACATTTGTTTAATTGATTCTTAAACCAAATTCTTCCTAGATGTTAAGACAATAATTGAAGTCACAATATTCTTAGAAGCACGTTTTGTTGTTGGTTTTATGGAATTTCTTTAATAATAATCGCGTAAGTACTAAGAAACGTGAAAAAAAAAAAACATTATATTGGATACTAGCTACTGCCCGCGGCTTCGCCCGCGTGGATGTCGGAAATTATCCCGCGGGAACGTGCTACCGGGACAAAAAGTAGCCTATGTTACTCCTTATAAAAGTCTTGAAGTGAAAGTCCTGTCAAAATCGGTCCAGCCGTTTCGGAGATTAGACGGAACAAACAAACAGAAAGACAGAAAAATTAAAAAAGAAAATACTTTTAGCATATAGTAAAAAGCTGTTATTTTGACATTACAAACAAACACTAAATTTTAGGATAGGAGCCTTTTTGGCCTCGCACAGGTCCTTCATGATTTTTTACTTGTTTATTGTTGTTTTTATGGTTCATTTTGTTAGTTTTAAATGCTCCTTTTTTATATTTTATTTTTATTTTTACTCTTTGTATTTCCTGTGCGTGTCCCAAATAAAATATTTTTCTTTCATTTTATTTATTTGCATAATTACTTGTCAGTGGCAGAAGTGAGTTGATCAGCGTCGTAGAGTGCGTCCCACAGCGCAACCAATGCGCGCAACGCCGGTGGCAGCACGTTCACTACGTATCGTGAGGATCCCGCTACAAAAAATAAACTTATTAGTGATGCTAACCAAATTATCATAGGGCAATTAAATTTGGTCGGGACGTACCAGATTCCCGTGGACTGGGTATGAAGTTTGAATGAACCATTTCGATGAAAAGATAACAATATTCTCATTTTAATTCAGTTTGTATCTTATTTCTCATTTCCTTTATTCAATTGCAGGTCAGATTATGAACTTTATCATGACCCCGACGTGTCGTCAAAAAATCTATTTTTTTTTGCTCCACGTTCTTTTAGATATTTTGGAGATAAAAATAACGCATTTAAAATGTTAATGTTAAATACAAATTGTTTCTTTGTATTCTTACGAACCTGGTTCACTGCTAGGTCCTGGCATGTTATCTTCTTCTCGAATCGGGATATCGAAGTCCACCTTGCGCATGCGACTGGTACTCGCTTCAACGCCGGAACGCGTCAACGTTTCCAAAGTTGTAGGGTGGATGCGCAGGTAGAGACCTAGGGAGCCAGTGAACGCGTCAGCCTTTTAATGATACAGCTATTGTTGAAAATTTCAAGTATAATGCAAAAGTACAAATGATTATGGGGTCTACGACCGCGAGTAGTTAGGGAAAACAGACTCGAAACTTATAGCAACGGTGGTTTTGCAACTGAATATATGTTGTTGCGGCGAAAATTGAGCATTGCATTGCAAACCGTGTTGCCAAAGCACCGCACTTGTGTTGATTGCCATCTGAAAGTATGCGGAGAACGACGCGTCCCGCGCCAATAGAGCGTCGTTGTGAGTCCAGATTTACCTCTTTCGATACAATTTTTCTCTGACTCCTTAGGCTTCACGTGTTTTAAGTATTTCCGTCATAATTCTTACCAGCATTTGACATTCGGTAGCTGCGGGTGGAAGTAGTAGGTACTAAGCTATCTAACGTTACGTTACTTACCAGCATTGGACACTTCGACGGAGTGCCTCTGATGTCTCGCGGCTGTGACATCATGCGCGGGCCGCGTGACGACGCGGGCGCCCTGCTTTGGTAGCTGCGGGTGGAACTTCAGGAAAGCAGCGCAAGCGATCGCGTCATGGACTATGCCTGTTGGAGTCATTATGGAATAGTTAAAACACAGAGCACGGCAATTACCATAAGAACATTCTAAACCATTAACAAAATGCATTTATCCTAACCTACAATTTTATTATAAGTGTTAATGTAGCTTAGGATAAGTGCATGTTGTTTATATTTGAAAATTAAATGAAATTATGACAGAGCACGGAATCGCCGCGCCAGTAGTATGTAGAGACGGCAGAACCAATAAAATTCATTGCACTGAAAGTGCGTTGAGCGCACAACTTCTGTCACGGACCGCATTCAAAGCCATCAGTTTCTAAACGTATTCTGACGTAGTGCGAGTAAACGGTGATCCGCTTGGTTAGTATGAAAAGTGTTTACAATGCCGCCTCTAGCAGCGGCCATCGCGGTGGCTCCATGCTCTGTGGTCCCTATAGAATACACAAGTAAACGGATTCAGAACTGAATAATAACTCTCAAGCGTAAAATTTTCTTCTCTTTTTGTAACCGTTCTGTTAATTTTAGTTTTATGTGCAATCAACTTATTTAATCGTTTTCGTTTTATGAAAGTTCAAGTAAAATTAACGTTATTATTTAAGAATTATAAAATCGATACTAGAGCAATGATTTGTAAACCTTTGGGTTTAAGATTTCTGATGAAGCTGGAGTTAATAAACTAAAACGCAAA
This sequence comes from Dryobotodes eremita, assembly GCA_917490735.1. Taxonomy (NCBI): domain Eukaryota; kingdom Metazoa; phylum Arthropoda; class Insecta; order Lepidoptera; family Noctuidae; genus Dryobotodes; species Dryobotodes eremita. Next base: position 28,415,651 of record OU823241.1, on the reverse strand, counting down.
ACAATTCTTTAACAAAATCTAAAGTAACTTCTTAGAATTAAACGAAGACTTTAAAATACCAGCAGAAACAGTTCTTAGAAAAGTAAAGTCATTATGAATTAAAAATAGTTTGGCAACTAATTACAAACTTTTCGTAGTAGGCTCTACGCAGTTTAAGTTCAAACGAAAATAATATATTATCGCTATGTTTGTGCTGACTTGGTAGTAAAACAATTATTTTTTCTGTGCCTAGTCTCTATATTCCTATCAAGCAACACTTTTATGAGGCGTCGGAAGGCCTGCCACAAGGTGGACCGATGACCTTGTGAAGGCTGCAGTAATCCGCTGGATGCGAGAAGCACAGAATCGGTCGATGTGTCGACACTTGCGGGGATGCCTTTGTCCAGCAGTGAACGTCTTTCGACTGAATGATAAACACTTTCATTATGACAAAGAAAACTATACCTTCATGCCACAGCAAAGCAGCGAAAACCGCTCGCAGGCACTCAGCCTGCGCAGGACTAAGCGCATGCTTGCGGGGCGGCGGCGGCGCGGGCGCAGAACGGCATGGCAGCGGCGGCGGCGGCGATGATGTGCGCTTGTAGGCGCGCGAGCGACTGGCGAGCCGCTCGCGAGCCATGGACTTTGGGCTGAGGCGAGCTGGCGAGTCCTGGTCACAGAACAAACGTATGAATATGATGTATGGTCAAACGTATGAAGTAATCAATGTTTAGAATTGGCAATAGACCTACCCTTAGACAACTTAAGACGTACAGAGAACGCATAAATTTAAGAGTATGAGTTTGTATACCGGATTTCGCTTTTATTGCAAGATTTAGAGTAAGTAAATCTGTAGTGAAATAATATTTACTTCAGACTATTGGTGGACATCTCAAGCATGCTAGAAGAAGAAGTTACGCTCTCAATCCAACACAAGCTTGTAACTATACAAACTTGTAAGTTTACATAAATTGTGAGATTGTAGACTTGTATTTTATACAAATCTACAAATCGTATAATTATGTAGGGCGTCGAGGCTTAGCCCGCATGCTTTGTGTTACGCTTTTAAAAATACGAAACATTTGTATATAGTTAATTCTAACTCTTACATATTTGTAATTTCTGTATTACGTGATTTATTCTTCAATTTCACAATTTTGTAGAATTGTACACTAGTGAAGTTTTGTTTATAGGGCACTGGTTATACGGTTGCCTTCTCTGATCTTCCAAATATGTTATTACATACACTGGAGGTTTGTAAGCGTGTTTGCTATGTGGCAATCTGTGAACGTGTCTGCAGCGTGTTCGCTCGACGCCTTCGGAAATATGGGTACTCCTTCTTCTCTCTCTCACGTGTATATTAAGTACATAATTATAATAAGCGCTCTTTGCACCCGCGGTAAAGGGGTAGACTGGATCGCGTCATTACCAATGCAATAGGCTAAATATATACAAAAACTCACGCCTTCTTCCCATGGGGGTAAGCAGAAACTAGAGGCTGTATAGGCTAGATGGAGGCTAGATAAAGGCTTCTCATACGTTTCTTCAGTCATCTCCTAAGGCATAAATAACCACAAGCGAATGAACGTCAGTCAGCAGTACTCATAGTTCAACTGTCCTTAATAATACCTTCATATAAACTAAACACTGTTGCGTAACAATTTTATTTATTATACCCTATCTTGGGAATTAGTATTTACCGTTATTGTCCTCGCCTTGAAATTATTAATTAATTTAAATGTCCCTAATTGTATACTTTTCTGCAAATTGATACGTTTTCCTGTTCGCTGATTAATCACAATCTGGACTGGGGTTATGTTACGAATGTGTTCTTATAAACTCATTCAAGCAAAATGAAACTGTAGATTATTTTTAAGGAAGTTTTTATAAAGCTCTGTCGTCGCAATAACTAAAGATCTATTATCTTTATCCTCTTCGGTCTCCTCAAGTTTTGAGTCATACAGATAAAGTTAAACAGAGATAAAGGAGCTAAATTATTGAAATTCCTTTATTGCGTTATTCGGTATTTTATTTCTACCCAGGGGAATTTAACCTTTGAGGACTGGTTAATGCTTATACCAAAGCACAACTTAGATAAACAATATACAAACATAAAATAACACCCTTTTCCTATAGGGGTAGGCAGAAATTACAGAACGCCACCTACTACGATACTTACATGCTCCTTTTGCCTCGGTTATATAACAAGTTAGATATATAATTCCTGCAAATTTCACACAACGCAGTTTACACTTTTTATTTGTTTTATTTTTCTTCTTTACTTGTATATGTTGTGTTGTGTGCTTTGTAGTCTGTGCTAAATAAATGTATATTCTTTCTTTCTTTCTTTCTTTCAAGAATAATCCTTTACTTATGGAACGTAGAGCTTAGGTATTCTTATAAAACTTTCTATTGTGCTATGCAAACAATTTACCCTTTCCCAACCACTACAAAGTATCCTGCAAGCGTGAATGATCAACCAGACGCGCGGAGATGCGCTTGCGACGAGATTTTGTCGTCACATTATCTCATTCCAAAACGAGACATGACTATGCGTTAACTTATTCTTCTGTTAATATGAGATGATCCGACGGCCGTTTTGTTACCCTGCACATGTTAGCACGACAATGTATGACATGACTAACACTCGGTTTCTGCAGGAAAATCAATGTCAATGTGATTGCTTGACTAAACAATCAACAGCCAAACAGAGGGGCAATTCCCGCATTTTTATGAACTTTCACGTTCTAATCTGTCTCAATCTGTCAAGTATACCAATAATTTTTGAAAGAAAGAAAAGAAAGAAAAATATTTTATTTGGGCACTATTGGGCAATATTTTTTTTTTTTGACACGCACCGGGAATACAAAGTGTAAAAATAAAAAGGAGCATTTAAAACTAACAAAATTAACAATTAAAAAGAAATTAAAAAAAAACAACAATAAACAAGTAAAAAACCTGTGCGAGGCCAAAAAGGCTCCTATCTCAGCATAACAAAAATTTACATTGATTGTCCTCGTTGCGTTATTTACGTTGCTGAGCAGACGATTTTTTTAAACTTATGAGGCAAAGGAATTTCGTTCAAAACCCTTCGGATTGTGATTCGATGTGTGTTACGCCATAAGGGTGCCGTTGATAGATAGATAAGAAAAACAACGTTAAATAAATACATAGACAAGTTCGTACCTTTGACGTCCCGATGTAAAGCTGCATGGCTGACAGACTCGAAGCCTCGCTTCTGTCCGGCGAGGTCTGAGTGCCGGTCTGAGCGACTTTACTGCTGCGGCTCTCGATGATCGGCTCTGGTTCTATTTCAGTCTGTGAACACAATCGTAAGTTATCATTATCAAAATATAACGAACGAAAAATATAATGTCTAGCCGATCTATTCTGTAAAAATAGTACCGTGAAAACTTAGGTGAAGTCACATTGAAGTGAATAAACACCGTCAGTTTTTCGGGTCGGCATGGTTAGGCACAGGTGGGTGGAAAAATCGAATTTGTAAATATATATTACTAGCTTTTGCCCGCGGCTTCGCTCGCGTTAATTTAGACTTTGACTATCAATTCGGGTTGCAATTCAATCATGATTCGAAAGACACGTGGCGCCATCTATTATCATAAGAACGTTTTTGTTGTTTTCCTTGGGAACAGTACTTTTTTGCGGGATGAAAGGTACCCTATGTCCGTTTCTGTACACCTGACAACGTATATGCAAAATTTCAGGATGATCAGTTCAGTTGTTTAGGCGTGAAAAGGTAACAAACAAACTTACTTTCGCATTTATAATATTAGTTAGGATATGGGAAAAAGCCGCTCGGTTTACCTCGAATGGTGCCGAGCTGACCCGAACGTGATTAACGAGGGTAGATGCGAACGAAGTTTGTCGAACGGTGCAAACCGAATGAAAGTCGGATATGTGTAGTAATTGCTTCAGGGCGGCTTTTTTGTTCAACAAATACTGCCGACCAACAAATACCCGAACATGTGTATAGTGGCCCCCCACAAAACAATAACGTTTGGAATAAATGCGCGTTTGAAGCGGAGCCACAGCACTGGTTTCCTGCGACAGCCAGCGTGAACGCAAATCGTCGTATTATCCGAAAGACATCAACGGAACGGCTATCCCAAAGACCGGTCCTGAGTTACCTACATCGTTACTCATCCGTTGGACAAAAACTATGACTCATTACTTGTTCTAGGAACACAGCTGGATCATCGCCCCAATTAGCTAATTGTAAAGAAAAAACTAATACGTCTTGAATTTTCATATCGCAGTTTTCTCACCGCAATTCATTAAAAAAACACCAAATAATAATAACAATATTTAGTCACAATAATGACCTCAATAGTTAATTGTATTGAGGAAACTTTTAGCTACCTACGAGACGCAATAACAAGAATACACACTGTTCACATAGGACAATGAATGAATTAACATAACATGAAAAACATTAACGGGATACAAAAATAAAGTTCACATTCGTATGAGACGCTTACTTTGCTCACCAAAGTAAATTAAAAGTCCTAATTCTCAGAGGCTATTCTATAGGCTTTTAGAAGGATTTGAAATAATTTATCATTTTATCAGGTTTTAACAAAAAATCGTGAGGAAACGGGCATGCTCTAAAATCGAGAATTTGATCCACCAATCCGCACTGGGCGAATGGCGGATTAGTGCCCATTCACTGAGAGGAGGCCTGTGTTCCAGAAGTGGTAGCATATAAGGTGATATACTGTTAAGTTTGCACACGCGGTAGGAGTTCTAACTACGGGAACAAGATACGTCAAACTTAAACGCGCCGGTTAGAGACACTCTGTTTATTCCAATATGGCAGCCGGCGCACCTGGAGGCCTACTTTTTAAGTTCGTCAACGAAGATATGGGCCCATCCGAAAACAGTTCGATACTTCGGAATTAACCCTACTCCCGATTTAATAACTTTTTCGGACGAGCAAACACATCGGGGGTAAGGATTACTGTCAAATCGGGTTGTCATTCATTCTTAGTTCGTGCCCCAAAGTAATCTTATGTCCGTAGGTGATACGAAGTAGGAAACGCCCGTAACTTCGGGCAAAAACGGATTTCGTGATTAGAGAGTAAGCAGTTCATATTACTGTATTGAATGACTATTTAAAAAAATCATGACGTTTGACGCCAACTCTAACTTAAGGAGTTGTATTGCTGATTCTAATGATTATAATTCTGTAAAGCAATATTTGTTACGGTCGCGAATCATATTTTAATCAAAATACAACCTGACATTGACCTTCAAATTGCAAAAAACGTAAGAAAGTTTGAATTTTGCGGGCTACCCTTGCGCGGGGGAAGCGCAAGGGTAGCCCGCGAAATTAAAATTTTCTTACGTTTTTTTTTTACTTACAATCTCTTATACTGTGTAATAATAAAATACTCCTCAGCTTTTATTCCTTCCTTTACGATTTTTACAAAACTTTCCGCATGACCGTTACTACCTGCACCCTAATTACGTAACACACTATCTATCACAATCTGAATCATTTTGAAGCCTATTGCTAATCCATTGTTCCATATGTTCGAAAAATTTGTCTGCTCAACAACGTAAATAACGCAATGAATGTCGTTGAACCGTCAAAATGAAACCCATTCCTACTGTTAGTGTGTTACGTAATTACCGCGCTGGATTGTAAGCTGGTGAAGTTAAGTGTTTTATACCGTTTAGTGAGCAATAATTTTTGACCTCGAAGGACGTAAACGCTGTAGGTACTTCGGAAATTTGTTCCACCTAAGATTTTTTTTGAATATTTCATATGAAAATTCTTAGGTTGAACAAATTTCCAAAGTTCGACAATTAATATGAAATTTATGATTATTATTCAGTAAATATATTATTCCTACAGTCGCAAATCGTATAAATCATTTATTGTCCGCTATGCCAATCGACCTGATTAACCTAGTATATTGCCACATATTGATTTTCTCGTTGGACTAATGATCGCAAGCGCTTCCGCTGAGGTCCCAGGTTCGATTCCCAGGTCAAGCAATGTCCCGGGTCGACGGCGCGTCGTGTTTCACGCGCGCCTCAAAGAGATGTCAGCACCATTGACGGGGTCCGATAGGACCGATGCCTGCCGGGGTCGCGGATTGTTCGAAAGAGTTACCGTGGCCCTGGCGCACAGGCAACTGAAGGAACACGAGTGGGTTTTAGTCAGTAAGAGTCTGACACGCCCCTCCGTTCCGCCCAGAGCGGGAGAGGTCATTTGAAGATTTCCCAGACAAAAAAGAAAAAAGAAATTAATTGACACCAACCTCTTGTATGACGTTGGCATCTCCGTTGTCACCAAATCGTTGCTTGACAGGCGACCACCATTCGTCGCTGTTGCCGTTACTGCGCCGCTGGGCACGTCTGCAATACCGAAAGGGTTTTTAAACTAACTTCCGCGTGTAGCATGCTTGAGATTGCATTGGTTGGATTTGCTTGTTGATTGGATTGAAGTTTTAACCCAAAATTAATGAGTGCTGCGTATTGAAAAGTTGTTGCATTTATTGCAATGGGGAAGACAACTGTCAAAATGGCGCTGTCGTAGCTAGTTCCCAAAACAAACTAATAATGTAAGGCGTGAGATGGTTTTTTTTGCGAAAATAACTCGTTTTTTGTTCCTCAATGGTCGGAAACTGGAATCTACCATTTTCCGAAAGGCCTAAACTTAGAATATTGTGGCTTAAAGCTATTCGCAGTTAATTATTTTAACTAAACAGAATTCGAGGTTATGTCGGAATCATTTTGAAGAAAGTAATTACGAGGAAATAAGCAATATAACTCTTTTCATATCAAATAAATATTGATTAAAAATATTGAAATTACTGAAAATAACGAAATAGTGGAATAAAACCAAACGCATGAATGAACAAGAAATGGAATGAATGCAATAGGGACCTAGCTATGGACACGCCATCTACAATTAGCTGTGACCGACCTTCCCCATTCGAACATCTAAATGCATTTTCGACTATAATGATTATGTTTTTTTTGTGTTTAGGAAGTTGGAGATACGTAGATAGAAAAGGTACCGTCAATCAGTAGTAACATAATACTTGAACAACAAAAACCGCAATACATTGTTACGAAGAGGACGTACTGTTGCCATGGACGTGTGATAGACTGTACTTGTTTATTATAAATTAAAAAGAAAGGAATACTATTACAAGTATTCTTCTTCGAGTCGGTAGCACGACAGTTAATTAAAATGTGTTGGCCCAAAACTTAGCCACTTTCACGGCATCTTCGGTGGCAGCGCAGACGTCACTTTGATTGCATTTTTTGGGGCACAGAAAGCAGGATAAGAGCGTTGCTTTCGTTAAAGTAAAAAGTAATCTGATACATACTTGGGTGAGGACGCAGCTGAAGATGTGGAGCTTGCTTCACCGCGGATCATCCTGCTTCGCTTGCTAGGCTCGGACGAGCCCGCCAACATGAACGAACTGCCATCGGGCTGGACATGAGAAGAAATATTCAAATTAAGCTGATGATCAAAAGCTTTCATCACTTCTTAGGTCCGCTTGCACCACGAATCAATGAATACTGTTAGCTTTAAACTTATTAAAAATATCATTCTGACTATGTCATTTCCAAACGATTGTCAGAAAGAAATGGTATTTGTAAATACGTTTTTTTACGTTTAATGATTTGTGGTGCAAGCGGGTCTTGGTATGCTGAGAAGAAGAATTGTTGTTATTTAAATAAATTTTGTTTTTACCAGAATAAGATTGTTCAGGCACATCCCGTTTCATAACAAAACGAGTCATAACTTTGGTCCAAGCTTAAACCTCCGAGCCAGTTTTTATATTACGAACCTTATTCTGAGTGAGATAAAATGCTTGATATAAAACTGACAACTTAGGCCCCGTTGTTTGATCACTAGTCAAACATACTAATAGTTAAAATGCGTTACTTAAACTAACAATTTGTTAAAAATTACATAAGTACGTTGTTTGGCAAATGGTTATGCTCAATAAATAAAAAAAAAATACAAATTGCTATAAAAGTTAACCATGCGCAGACAGAGTAGTTAAACTTTGACAGCTATGACTATTGTCAAGTGGCTAATTGTTAAATTGACTTGTAGCGGCATCTACAAAACGCCACATGCGAGCTACGCGTCATACTGACGTCACGCAAAATCCTGCATCGCGCAAGCAGAGTTTACCGCGCAACTAGCATATTTACAACATCCCGACATCAATCGTCGGGCAGTTGCCCACCAGACACGACACCCGTCTGGTCGGAGGATCCTCCCTTTTCCATAGAGTATGAGTGAACTTTACACCCTGTTCCTCATACCTCTATAGACTACTGGTCATGTTTAACTATGTATCAAACAACGGGCTCCTAGACTCGGGTTTAAGACCAGTTTTTGTATTAAGAGCTCGTAATCGCTCAGCTCAAATTCATATTTTACCCCCACTTCCCAGCGCCATGTATCACTCTATCCCGCTCGCACTGCCAAACTGGTTCAGTTAGGGTGAATTACACTATTGATGGGCGTAGGCTTGGTAATAAATGATTAAATCGAATATTATATTATTTTACGAAATATTGTAAGTCGATTTCAAAGTAAAGCTAAATGAAAATATTTTGAAAGTTTATCTAGTTAGCTTATCTAGTTAATTTATAATTTAGCTAATTTACTAAGGTTGGTAACGTACGTACAGATGTCCAAACAAAAGTATGCGCTTCGGCAATCATCGTCTATCTTCGAAAGTATGAACGCGCCATGATGACCTCTAATATAGAGCTGTTACAACCATGGAAGTACTTTTCTATTTTGTATTACCATGATTAGAAAACTAAAGATTAATATCTCTACGTCCTTCAAAAAAATATAGCCCCATTTCACTCCTTAGCCACTTATATAAGTTGTTTTCAAGCATCGTCACGAATCGTCTAGCGCGAAGACTCGACGAGTTTCAGCCGGCTTTCGAGGATGATACAGCACCACAAACCACATACAGTGCGACAACTTATACAGAAGTCCGAATAGTATAATCAGCCCATATGTCCTGGGTTTGTTGACTATGAGAAAGCTTTTGACTCTATCAAGACCTGGTCTGTTTTGGAGTTTTTGTAGCGATGACAAGTCGACTGGCGATACATCCAAGTGCTGAGATGTCTTCACAAAAACGCGAAAATTACCGTCCAAACTCAAGGCCAGCGAACTAAACATATCCCAATGCTTCAAGGGATGAGACAAGTGAACGTAATTTCCCCGAAATTGTTCTGTATCGCATTTGAAGATCTTTTTAAGATGCTAAACTGAAATGGACGCTGCACTGGCTAGGACGGTGAATTAACATCGACGGTGACTACATCTCACACTTAAGATTTGCAGATGACATCGTTATACTGGCTGAATCGCTGCATGACTAACAGCAGATGCTGGACAGCTTAGCGGTTTCTTCTTTACGCATTGGTCTCCGGATGAACTTGGACAAAGCCCAGATTAAGTTCAACGAACACGTCACCCCTGGAGCCCAGGACCGATAGCTGTCAATAGCAGTGCTCTCAAGGTTGTTGGAGAATACGTTAACCTCGGGCAAACTTTGCAGTTTGGTAAGAACAACTTTGAGAGGGAGGCTTACAGAAGAATTCAGAAGGGCTGGGTAGCGTTTTGGAAGCTTCGTCAAGTATTCTCGTCGCGTATTCTACAGAGCCTAAGACTAAGGTCTTCAATCAGTGCGTCCTGCCTGTTTGGACATACGGAGCCCAAACGTGGACACTCACGGTACGGCTGGTCCATAAATTCAAGGTCGCTCAGCGAGCTATGGAACGAGCTATGCTTGGAATCCCTCTGACGGATCGAATCCGAAGCGAAGTGATCCGGCAGTGATCCAAAGTTGTCGACATAGCTCACAGAATAAGCAAGCTGAAGTGGCAATGAGCTAGCCATATTAACCGTAGAACCGATGACCGTTGGAGTAGATGTGTTCTTGAGTGGAGACCGCGAATCGGCAAACGTAAGGTAGGGCACCCTCAGGCTAGGTGGATTGCCGATCTTCGCAGGGTGGCTGGTAGCAGCTGGATGAGAGTAGACGAGAATCGAGCTGAATGGCGTACTATAGGAGAGGCCTATGTCCAGCAGTAGACGGCTGTAGGCTAATGTTTTGAAATGTTTTGAGTGACAGATGACGATTGCCATCGGAGTAGGTAACTCGACAGAGAGAAAACTTCATTCAAATGCGCAATGATAGCTGCACTGCTACAAGGCGCGGCAGCAGAAAACTTTTAAGGTAACCTTGTGTTGCGACGTTCGTGCTAATTCGGAAACACGAAGATTACAGTATTACAACTGACGGATAAGTTTCCTATAGGTTTAGAGACATAATAATTATGGTCTATCACATCTTGTCACCGGACCAACTAGGTTGCCTGACATTGAGGAGCACGTGCCCTCTTTACTAAATCTCTGGCTGACCACACATCCAGGTAACCAAGTGGCGATTGATGCATCATAAAAAAATTCTGTTCCTTACGACCCGAACAGGCGTTAGGTCAAACTGTCCTTAAGCATAATATTATGTAGTTTAAAAAACTAGAAAACACGCTTTTATCACACACTAATAATTATATAATAACTAAATTGACTTGTATTAGTTACGATATACGTACCTATGCAGGTTGTCACATCTTTTATATTATTATCCAATGATTAAAACTAAAAGCGTGGAGCGCTTTGTACCCAACTGCGCAACGCAAAGGTGGGTAATGTGTTTATCAGCCTATGTATGTTTCTTCCTTCTAGAGACGAAACGTGTGGGCCGATTTTGATGATTCTTACGTCAATCGAGTTGTCTTAATCTTGTGAGTGAGAGTAAAGACATGACGGTAAACAAAATTCAATATGGCGACGACCAGATGCCATATTGTTAAATAGAAAAAAAAAAATGTAGACGAACTATGTCAAGTGGGGTATCGTTGAATAGGGCTTTGAAAATATTTTTTGTTTTCTGTATATATTTTTCATTTTGAATGACCATTTAGGATCTATAACGATTTAAAGTTGGTTAGCAACTATTCTCACTTACATTTTCAAAACTTATAATAAAGCTGTAATAAAGTTCTTATACAGAGTGGCGCTACAATGGCGACATTAATTTAACACATGGGTAGGGTTAGTGGCCAGTAGAATGCTTTCAGTTACCTACCGGTGACAATTGTACCCGCTTATGCAACTACGTTTAATTTTAGTTAAAAAGATACTCGTATTTAGCGTGACAGTGTTTTTTTCTGGATTTTCGACTCGTTTATTTGTTATTTTTACCCGACTTCAAGAAAAAGAGGAGGTTCTCAATATTTGGTTATATTTTTTTTATGTTTGTTACGTAGATTACGTTACCTATTTACCTATTTATAACGGTTACCTGTTTATAAACCGATTTGGAAAATTCTAAGGGTTACAAGGGTTTTTAGTCCTTTCGTTGTTGCAGTTGTTGTGTGCCAGTATCGAAGGGACATAAATATTTAAATGAGCCTCTGTCCTATACCTACCTTATTTTTTTTATTTGAGATTTTATAATGAGCACCAACTTTTACCTCTATTAACTTTTTGAGAAAAAAATACGTTAAAATGTGGTAACAACTAGAAGCTAATAAATTATTATTTATAGATTAATAAGTTATTAGAAGTAAATGGTCCACATTTATCACTTCAAACAAGGGTTATCATCGGATGTCACACGCGATTTTTGTTGAAACTTTGACTTTATTTTTTTGTTGATTAGCACACAGTTGAAATATAGTGGCTGTTCGAGGTGCTACATGACACTTGGGATCGGCGCATCACGATTTTCTCCCCTATCAGCGATCACGCTATCATTCACTCCGTTCTCTTTCATATCGTTCTTATTAACGCCCGAGGAAAAGTCAGTATCTTAGAAGAACAAAATAGTTATAATCACCTCTATTTGTCCATAAGGGAAGCTGCTTTCATCAATACAGGTTATTTCTGTAACAAAAAAGAAAAATAACATAAACAACAGGGCTAAATAAAATGGTATCATCTAAGAAAAACAATCTTATGGTAACAAAAAATAAACACCCACTGCTGTCCGGTAAAGGTCACTAGTGCCCACTTCAGTTTTTCTGCTACAATCTCCACTTAATCAAGCAAAAATGTCTACCTACAGTTTATTTCTTCGTGATTAATTTAGCTAACGAGATATCGATCAAATTATATCCAGTATATTATCCAATAGATATTTTGTTTGAAGTGGAAAATCTTGTTCTTTTAGGTACTCTAACTTTGACGTCGTAGTTGCAAAAACAAATTCCTCTGTCTCATATACTTTTAGTTTTTCCATACTGTACCATAGATAGCAATTAATTATCCTGTTTAATCACTGAATTTCCTTACCAGTTAATACGCCGTCTTCATCGTCTTGTGACCACGACTGCATGTCGCCTTGTGCATCACCGTAACCGCTCCAAATGCCCGTACATTCAGCCTAAAATTGAACATTTTAAATGAGATATCTTCGAAATCAACATCGGGCAACGCTTCTTTAAAGTAGGTACCATAAGCAGCCTATAATGTTCCCACTGCTGGGACACAGGCCTCCTCTCTTTGAGAGGGAATGGGCTGTAATCTACCACGCGGGCCCAGTGCGGGTTGGTAGATGTCACATGTGTTCGAATTTTTGGTTCTAGGACATGCCGGTTTCTTCACGATGTTTTCTCTCACCGTTTTGATGTAGGTATTGAGTACAAAATTATTGTATATAGGTACTGAACAACATCACTTTATAGCCATCTACAATATCAGCAGTGTGCCGTCACTTTTTCGGACATATTATGCGTTCATCTAAGCATTGTCTGCAAAGGCTAATGATACTTGGCCGGGTGGAAGGAAAACGCGCTTAACGCAGAGCACCGGCAACAAGGTTCTAACCTTGTTGCCGGTGCTCAAGACGCAATTAGGAAGGTTGTTGGAGGCAGCCTGTACCGACCGGTCCACACTACAGAAGACCTCATAACTTGGAGACGCGTCGTATGTGTTCGCGATCCTAAACATTGAGGGGACGACGAAGAAGAACAAGAAGAAGGTACTGAAGCAGACTTAATACTATACAGTAAAAGCTCCTTATTCGGGCTTCCTTCATTCGCGTTTTTACTATTCACGGATTAACAAAATGCGACCCAATTCCTATATTTGCGGCTAAAGATTTCTTTATTCGCGGATCTAATCGGTACATACAAAGTCAAAGTTTGTGAATCAATCATGTGTGTGTGTGTGAATACAAGAATCTGTGCAAATTCAAACTTTGACTGCAAACATAGCCGAAACTGCGAATGGAATAGGACGGTATGGGTTCGGACAGATATAATCAAGTGACATGCAGGAGTTACTTGAATCGCAAGATGAAGACTTGACTGAAACCGACTTGGAAGAAATGTTAAATTCACAGCCCATTGTGGACGAGGCTTCAAAGAGCACTGAAAACGTGACATTTAATTTGAAAAATCTTAGTGAAGGTTTAAGAATGGCAAATGAGCATTGTGATTTCTTTATGAAAATTGATCCGTCTATGGAACGAAGTATTTTTAAGAGACAAATTGCTAATGGCACTGCTGAGTATCAGTCTGAACTGAAGGAGCTTTTAAAAACAGCCAAGCAAGAAATTACAAAATTCTTGAAACCATTGCCTAAGCCCGAAGATAATAATTAATCAATATGGTCAAAATCTTCAATTAAATTGATTTTTTATATATTTTTCTTTTATTTTGTCACCTAGGAACGTATCCCCTATAATCTCATATAAATTACCATTCCATATTCACGGTTTCTGTATTCGCGGCATATTTACGGAACATATACCACGCGAATAAAGAGCTTTTACTGTAACGGCTTTTAGGATTGCAAAGTATATGCGAACCTGCGGTGGTGTCGTAGGCTCCACTGGTACCAGCAATGCTCTGTCAAGATGGCGGTGGTGCTGTAAACACCACGCCACCTCACCGATCCCGTCCGTGTAAGCGCGCACGGAATCTACGCTTAATCGCACCCAAGTGCCGTCTTTGTTCACAACCTAGAAAATAAAGCAAATATAGCAGTGGTGCACATTTCTTAATCAAACATTAAAAAAAAAAACACGCATCTTTTTTTCTTTTTTACATGTTATTTTGAACATATTTTATCACACAGACGATTCGCAGCTTATGCCAGACTTCAAATACGGTGTGACTTATCCCTAAGGCAGTGCATTGGTTCGTAATATTAGGTCTTTACCTATGAAATTGCCGTTCTGCAGTACTGGCCATTTCAAATCAAAATAATTTTTGTTTGGCTATGAATTCTAATTTCAAATTAATTTTATTTTAAAAACATGGATTTTTTTTTCTAAAAGTAGTCATTTCTTTATTGATTAGTGTTACATTTTCATCGCATTTCAATCTTTTTCGTCATCATGGATACGTTAAAAATTCGAGTAATTATGGAATATGAGTACCGTCGTGGCAGCAACGCGGCACAAACGGCACGCAACATCAACGACGTTTACGGAGCTAACTCTACAAACCAACGCACCACCTGTTATTGGTTTGCTCGCTTCCGTTCTGGAAATTTCGACCTGAAAAATGAACCTCGCGGTCGTCCGAAGACTTTGGTCGACAATGACGAATTAAAGGCGATTGTGGAAGCTGATGATACACAATCTACGGCTGAATTAGCAGCAGCTTTCGACGTTAGCGTCAAAACAATATTGGTCCATTTGCGTCAAATTGGCAAGGTAAAAAAGCTTGACAAATGGGTGCCCCACGAACTCAATGATCGCCAGCGCGAAGTACGCGTCGAGACGTGCCTTGCACTGCTCAACAGACACACAAATGAAGGAATTTTGAACCGCATTGTTACCTGCGATGAAAAATGGATTCTGTTTGATAACCGTAAGCGCTCAGCAAGTTGGTTGGATCCTGGTTCAGCACCTAAACAATGCCCTAAACGAAAACTTACCCCTAGAAAAGTGATGGTCACTGTTTGGTGGTCTAGCGCCGGTGTGATTCATCACAGCTTCTTACCAAACGGGGTGAGCATTACTGCAGATGTGTACTGTGAAGAACTGAACACAATGATGGAGAAGCTGGCGCATCTCCAACCAGCATTGGTCAATCGCTCGTCTCCGCTGCTCCTGCACGACAACGCGCGACCTCATACTGCACAGCAGACGGTCTCCAAGTTGCAAGAACTGGGGTTGGAAGCTCTCCGTCATCCGCCCTACTCACCAGACCTTGCGCCTACAGAGTACTACTTTTTCCAGAATTTGGATAACTTCTTGGCGGGAAAAAAATTTAATACCCGAGAGGCAGTACAAAATGCCTTTGAAGAATTTGTTGCCTCCCGTCCAGCTGATTTCTTTAAGAAGGGCATCAATAAACTGCCACTGCGATGGCAAAGATGCATTGATTGCATGGGTGATTACTTCGATTAATACAAATAAAAAATTCATGAAAAAAATTTCGTTTAAATTTTTTCATACAAAACGGCAATTTCATAGGTAAAGACCTATTATATGATAAACGAGCGATTCTCGCCATCAAACAGGAAAGTTTGGTGAGTAAAAATAATAAAAACAAAAAATGAATCACTTTGAGAAAAAACAAACTCACTTCTTCAACAAATGCGATGTTAGCACCAGAAGGTATTCGACCAAGCTCTTCGGCCTGCAGACTGGGACTGGCCCTCACACGTAGACCAGCGCTAAAGCGCGCAATGAAGCGCCGCAGCTTCGTCGGCGGCGTAGTCGGGAGCGTACCCCCGGCCTGGACCGCGCGCTCCGCAGGCTCTATTATACTCTCGGCCACTTCTATTGTCACTTCCTGCAATTAAATCAACAACGCGCAACTCATAAACTCACCACAAAAAGTAACAACACAGAGGCTGCATAATAAATTGGAGCAGAACTATTTTTGCAACGCACTATAAATGTACAATTTAAATTAAATCAACCGGCGACTGTATCTAACCACAAGGCAGTTCGGAGAAGAACAGGGCGAGGTACACCCGTGTATTATCTTCCACGAACAATTTCGTTCTACTTTCGACCATCCCCTTAGAAATCAAAATCTATTACAACTACATAGTTACAAGTTTTCAGAATCAAGATTAAAAGAATTGAAATCTATAGTGGTGCCAAGTTCTATGAAGGTGAAAGAAAGTTTATTAGGATTCCTTGCAACCATGGAATTGCAACCTTTGTTAGATCACAACAGCTGATGTCCAATATTAAAATTAAACATAAAAATAAACACCTGCCGATTCAGGGTACAAATTACATAACTTCTAAGAAACAGTATGAAAATCGCGACATAAGTTGAAAGTATTAATCTAACCTGTGACGCTGGATGATCATCGAGGGTGCATCTGAAGATATAAGCTCCAGGAGTTCTTGGTATCCAGATCGCTACATAGGACCCGTCAGGATTCTCTCGGACCGGCAACCGCTCTGCCGGGATCCGCCCGCCATGGACGAACGCGCCACCGATTGCACCGCCGTCACTCCACGACTCACTGGCCAAGCGAAGCTCTTCGAACGAGAAGTCTTGATAAGCCTGTAAAAAAAGAATCATTTAATATCACCCGCTGATGTTGATCTGGTACCAAAAAGGCAGCAGCTTCTTTACATAAACAGTGTTATAGTATTTTTCACCAATGATTTCGTAAGGCGCTAGGTAATGTCAACCTTGACGAACAAATCCCACACATTTTGGGGCGGGATTTTGGGCCAGATATTTTTCTTTTTCCTATTCTCAACTGAAACGACGATTGACGTGTAAAAGTGTTTGTACAAACCACTTTCAGAAATAAAATCATTTATCATTTAAAGAGAAAGTCGAAAAATCTTAGTGCTCATATAGATGAGCGGCACCCTCCAACGGCAGAGGCAATAACAGCCGTCGACGCGTCTACGGCTGCAGGGCAGTCATCAGCGGCAGCCGTCGCCACGTCGCCGCTCGTGTATGAGCAATTATTTAGCGTTACCTAGCGCCTTTAAGTCACTTTTGATATCTTCATTATGATTCCGTTGTAGGCTTGTGGGATTGTGCCAATCTGGAACAAAATCTCTGAAAAGGACGTCCAAACTGCCGCTGAAGATTGGACGCCATTTTTATCGCCCTAAGCCGATTCGCTTCGGTTGTCCAGAGTATAGTCAAACTCAAATCATTTACTTCAAATAGGCACATAACAGGCACTTTTGAACGTCATAATTAACAAAAATAAAAAATTTATTCTAATTGCCCCCTCCCAAAGGTAATTTTAGATGAAGAAGAATGGGCAAGAAACTCCACACATTACTCTTTATAATTTCGCCGCTGCAGCTTATCTATTTCAGAGAAGAGTATCTAATTATCCATTGATTTTCTTCTATAGTCTATAAAATAGGATGGTTGTAGGACTAAATCCATTCGGCTGGCTTTCCACGCCATACAAGAATCATG
Organism: Dryobotodes eremita; assembly: GCA_917490735.1. Taxonomy (NCBI): domain Eukaryota; kingdom Metazoa; phylum Arthropoda; class Insecta; order Lepidoptera; family Noctuidae; genus Dryobotodes; species Dryobotodes eremita. The sequence goes on along the minus strand of OU823241.1, from coordinate 28,398,206 downwards.
CCGCATAATCCCTTACAGCAGGATGCTTAAAAATTTTATTTCCAGCATAAAACTACTGTCAAGCACGTTTCGAATTAGAAAAGATGAAAAGATCTATAAAGCACCATATAAATTACAGACACTAAATGTAAAAAAATTACATAGAGTGACACAATGTGCGGTGTTATCGTTAAAAGCGATCTTTTTAAAGACAACCTTTTGAATGGAAAGTTGAAATTAGAATATAACGGTCACCTATCAATTACGTAAGGTTACGAAAATAAACGAAAGACAGCTGATTGAAGGCGCTGTCGGATCTCAGCTAGCAAATATAGGACGTATCTAGGCTAACTTCGTTTCGCAAGGCTGTATTTTATAGCCTCTTGTAAAAGAAATAAGGGGAGATTAGTCCAAAACCGGGTATGGATAAAACAATTTAGATAAGGCAGTTTAGTCTCTTACATGATTCAAATTTACGCGCGCGTTTCTTCACTGCGTGGTCATTCAGATTAGTTTGTCAACAAACTTTAATTGGCGTTGGTGCACGCTCCACGAACATAAATAAGTTTATTTTTTAAATAGCGAACCGTTTTTATATTCCTAGGATTAAACAAATGTTTCATTATACTCGTGTATAGGTAAGTGAAAAGTCTTTCCAGCGAAGATTAAGCATGCATTAAAGTGGCAATGAATAAAAGTTAAGTTTTGAATGCGCCATGTTTTTAGCTTAATTTTGTTTTTGTCTTCCTTGAGTGCATTCGGGACAAAACCGCACGGGGTAATATCTGGTACTACCTAGTACATTTATTATTTAATTTGAAATATACGCAAAGAAGCCATGCATGGCTGCAATGTCTTAAAGCTGAGAATTGCGCCCATGAAGGATTTACATGTTGGGAACCCGAAGTTCCCTGATGAGTTCCATTTTAAAGGGCACTTTTGGGTATACACGGTTTTGGACAACGCATGGGGCAAAACCGTAAGAAGATACTTTTTATATACTTAAGTAATAATTATTTTTTGTAACTTAGAATTGAGAAAAATGTGATTTCGAGTGCAAAACGTAATTTTTAACACAAACTAAATATAGGTAGCCTATTGAAGTTTATTTATATCCTTCAAACTTGTGTTTTATTAAATATTTGTCGTAACGTCCCGACATAAATATGAAAGGCTGATTTTTCTGTACGGGTGAACCTGTACGAACCTATGAATTACATACTAAAGAATCACTCTACGGTTTTTTTTTAAATTTATAGATATTGATTAGGGATGGGCCGAACGCAGTTTTCGAATACGAACTTCGGCCGAACAATAATAAAAAAAAAAATCGGCCTGAACGACGATTATCGGCGGTAATTTCTACATTTACATCTGTAATTTTTATGGTGTACAAAATAAAGAGTATTCTATTCTAGTCTATTCTATCGGCCCGAACTTCGGTTATGTTCACTAGGAAATGTAGGTACCTATACGAACAAAAACGTAACACACTCCTGCCAGATAACGCAGAATCCTTGGTGTTTGTGCAACATAACCTGCCCTTGGTCAATTTTAAATATCAAAGGTCATAAGATTGCATTCAACACTTTTATAAAAATTACAAAAATAGTGATTTTTGCGATAATTGTTTCAGTGTTTAAATGTCAACATTCTAATAATGTTTAGAATACATTTAATTGTTAAATAAGTAACAACTAACAAACAATAAAGCAATGCTTATGATTTCATTTACCTTGTTCAGTTTTATTATTTTAGTCAAAACAGTTATTTTAATATTTTCTTGTATCAAAAGTTAAGCATTTTAACCTAATTTCGGCCGTTAAACCGAAACTGAAACGAACTTCAGCCCATGCCTAGTATTGATTTGATTCCCTTTGCCGTGAACTTATTTACATCTTAGGAAAAGGAAACTGAGAATGAAAATCTTAAAAGTAACAAGGCCAGTTGGACATCTAACATGTAATAAATAACTAAACTTAAGGTTCTATATTAAGCAATAAGAACCATCATGTAAAAGGAAACGGATGCCCATTTTCACTACCACTAGACGACACCTAAATAAAAGCCTAAACAAGAGCGCGCAGTTGGATTTTCATGTTTCGGCGCTGAATCGGGCGTTGAAAATCCAACAGCGCTAGGTATTGGCTCATTTTCATTAGTCGATAACTTGGTCGATATACAGAATGCGGGGACTCCCCGCAGGCGGGGTAATGACTAATGAAAGTCATACGTCGATAACGCAGTCGGTACACCGTCTGCGGGGAATCCCCATAGCAAGCGTAGCGACCAATGAAATTCATCGGTCGGTAAAAAGTATTTGGAGACTCACACCCAATGAGCATTCAAAGCAAATGCTAAACATGTGGTGCAGGTTCTCCGTATACCGCAATCGTTCCCTATCGACTAATGGAAACTATTCCCCGAATACCGGACCAATAGCATGCTTTACAGAAAAGTCCAGCACCCCTCATGTGGGCCCTATCGACTAATGAAAACAGTTATCTGCATGAGGGCCCTATGGCATGCTTTAAAGAAATTTCCAAGACCCCTCGTGTGGGCCCTATCGACCCATGAATACGGTTCCCTGCATGAGGGCCCTTTGGCATGCTTTACAGAAATGTTCAGTACCCCTCATGTGGGCCCTATCGACTAATAAAAACGGTTTCCTGTATTAGGGCCCTATGCCATGCTTTACAGAAATTTCCAGCACCCCGCATACGAGCCATAGCAACCAATGAAAATGAGCCTTAAGATACCTATCACACCTAGTGTTAATGAAAACGGCCAATAGACTACGTCGACGTAAGCCGTGTCTCGTCCGTGAATTGGGAAAATCTTAATAATGCAAACTATTTTATTAATTAAAATAGCTGGCGTCATAATGCACGCGAATTCCTTGTTGCTTCTGATATTGAAAACTGGATAGGTAAATGTTAAGTTCCAACATTAAATTCCGTAAATAGTTTTATAAGACACCGTTTTGTATAGCTTTAATAAACTAAGCACAAGACTGTCACATTATAAATGAGGACAATTTCATAGAAATGTGAAATTTACTCGGGGAAATTCATAAGACGGTCTATAGGTAATTTGCCAGTGCAACTTGTCGATTATGACCATACTAGGTTATCGATTATTCGAGATCCTTTAGCCTCTACGGGATTTTATTTAGAGGTATAACGGTATTAAAGATAAAGATAAATATAATTTTATTAGACAAAACATGCGTATACATGCAAATTAAGCATGCAGGATATCACAATATTAATATTTCGTACGTACAGGTTTCACCCGTAAGGCGTACAAATTTATAAAATTTACAAAACATACAAACCAAATTACAAAATAAAAATCAATTTACTAAAGGCACTTCAATCCATGTACATAATAGTCAGTAATAAACATTGATTACTCAGTAAAATAAATGAATCTTAAAATGTCACAACAATTAAGGATTAATAAAATAAAATAAAAAGTGTCGAATAGTGTCATTCAAAAGAGTCATTTATATTATAATAACACTTGTCTGTTAACAAATCACGAATCCTTTTTTAAACAAATTTTCTGGCAATGCTTTATATGACTGTTATTTTATTATGAATTTTAGGAGTCATACAGAAAGCCTTTTTTCCCATTAATGCAGTCTTCGACGTATGCGAACACAGTTGATTATTGACACGTCTGTTACGGGAGAAGGTGTCCGCTAATCGTGGAAATAGAATATGAACATGATGTTACGATTATTATTTGAACATGATATTACGATTATTAGATATTTGAACATGATGTGAAGATTATTATTTGAACATGATATTACGATTATTAGATATTTGAACATGATGTTACGATTATTATTTGAACATGATATTACGATTATTAGATAGTTGAACATGATGTGAAGATTATTATTTGAACATGATATTACGATTATTAGATATTTGAACATGATGTTACGATTACTATTGTAAAATACTAACATTTGCCCACCACGGTTACGCCCGTGTGGAGGTCGGAAATTATAGTACGGGAACGTGCTACTCGGATAAAAAAGTATCCTTTGTCCTAACCGAGGTTCTACCTGTGTGCCCAATATCAAAATCCAAACAGCCGTTAAGGCGTGAAAAAGGTTACAGATAGACAGACAGACAGACGGACCGACACATAGATAGAGTTACTTTCGCATTTATAATATTAGTATGGATACTGGTGGTTTAATTTAGAATAGGCCAGCTATCCGACCGTATAATCACTCGGTTAGAATTAAGCAACATCTTTTCATTATCCTAACTTCCTATCTTAATATTATAAATGCGAAAGTAAGTTAGTTTGTTTGTTACCTTTTCACGCCTAAACCACTGAACCGATCATCCTGAAATTTTGCATATACGTTGTCAGGTGTACAGAAACGGACATAGGGTACCTTTCATCCCGAAAAAAAAGTACTGTTCCAGAGGTAAACAATAATAACGTTCTTATGATAATAGATGGCGCCACGTGTCTTTCGAATCATGATTCATGATTGAATTATATTATTATAGAAATTTTAGTGGTGTGTTAAGAGTTTTTTTTATTTTTTATTTAAGTACCTAATACATTTCGCGAGTCTAGAGAGTCGATAGACCGGTTTTTCATCCTCTTTACTATAATTCCCCGAACAACCCGAATTGGTTATCAAATTCTAAATTAACGCAAGCGATACCGCGGGCACAAGCTAGTACTTTTATATAGCTTTATTTTATAGACTAGTTTATAACTTACATAAAATTCTTTAACTCTATGAAGCCATCTTTGGACTGCGTACGGTTTTAAAACATCTGTTTTAATTCAAGATGATAACGACGTATTCTACGATTAATTATAAAATTCCATAAGCCGACAGTTTCCTGAACAGGCCCTGCAGTCTCGACATGAATAGCGACAAAAATCTGTCGCTAAGTCGTATCGATGTCAAATTTCTTTAATAGATTTTCAACCTTATATTTTGGAAATAAAGTTGAAAATCTATTAAAGGTATTTGACAACGTTACGACTTAGCGACAGATTTTTGTCGCTATCTAATGTCGAGACTGCAGGGCCAGGGCCGGCAGTCTCGACATAGATAACGACAAAAATCGGTCGTTAAGTCCAATCGATGTCAAATTTCTTTAATAGATTTTCAACCTTATGCTTTGGAAATAAAGTTGAAAATCTATTAAAGAAATTTGACAACGATACGACTTAGCGACGAATTTTTGTCGCTATCTCATGTCGAGACTGCAGGGCCAGGACTGCACCAGTAATTTATGTATCAACGTATCTAGTACCGATACAAGTTATCAATACCGTTGATAGGTCAACATTATTCCTTTTATTATAAAATCATACTTTATTTCCCTTTCATAAAACACCCACTCAGGACTTACCAAAACAGTTTATTTGTACGCAACTGCGTTACAAATGAACTGTTTTAATTATGTCCCATAACATACTATTGATATCGAAATATTTACTGAAATTCATGCAAACTGAAAGCAGGTATTCCTTTACTTATCTTGATTTGGTATGATAATAATTCATCATTTATACATAAAGATCATTTTATCGATCTGCCATTTATATAATGACAGTTAATAGGTAATAATTACATTTGTTGTGAATATTACTTAGGTTGACTTTTTCTTGGTACATCACGCCCCTAGGATCAAGACGAATCTAACAATAAGTACCTTATTAGTTAAAGAAAGAGACCATTATAAGTAGAAACAATACTTTACAGACTAAAGACGGAGTGTTCTTACTTTAGAATTCCAGTCTAAAGATTACGAAGAAAAAGGAAACTCAATAGAAAATAGACTCATCAATATCAGTCCCGGTAAGACGTGTAAACTTGAAGGGAGACTGCACATAGCGCCTTTCACAATCAGCCGCCCCCGCAACCTCCGAGTGCCAATTACCTGCACCGTAACTAATTGATGCGACCATGAACAATAACTTAGCTGAAAGGACTCAGACAGTCGCTAAAAGCGAAAAGATTATTTTTCATTATGAAGAGGTGTGGAAGTAAACAGCGCGCGACATAGTGTCTATCCATTATCGATTTACTTTTCAGCGTCTACAAACACAGCACAAAGGCTTTTACATAAAAAATATGTAGTTAAAAAATAACTAAAAAACACGCTTTTATCACGCACTAAAAATTATAAAATAATTAAATTGACTTGTATCAGTTCTTCTTTTATATCCAATGATTAAATCAAAAAGCGTGAGAGCTTTGTTTAAATTAATTAAAAGTACACACAGCGAAAAAGCGCACAAGTCAATTTAATTATTTTATAATTTTTAGTCCGTCATAAAACGGTTTTTGTTTTTTAAACTCCTTTTTAATTTTTTAGTCTAGTATATTCTTCATTTAGTTAATAAGTCTTAAGTCGACAAAGTTTTTACTAGTAGCCACTGAACAGTTAAACTATACACCTCCTGGCTACATCATCATACCGTCAACACCAAGTGAAATATATTGGACTCATCAAAACGAATCATATGAGCCCAAACTCGAGCGGTTTACTAGTAGCCCCTGAAGAGTTAAACTATCCACCTCCTGGCTCCGTCATCAGACCAGCTCCATGATACCAAATTATAGTTTAGTCATCCGAACTACATATAAATACAAAGTTCTATTTCGATACGACAATTGAGGAGCATCCATTCAAAAAGCCGTGTTTCACTTTCCAACTTTTTTTTTTAACCCATAGCATAAAAGCCCATCGAATGGGCCTAAAAACTTGTTCGAAAGGAGTCTATTTCCCGGACAATAAAATCCATAAAATTAGGATTCCAATCAAATCAGATGTATTTCTGCATTAAAATGTTCTTTATACAGGCATATTTCTTCCGCAAAAAGCATATTTTATTTATTATTTTGTTGTAAAGGTCATATTTTTTCCATACATTTTTCACAACTTAAATAAAAAACCTATTCTGTCGACTTAGTTTTTTGTTTTTGTAAAGTTTGTTTATCAGAGAAATGCGACCTGTTGAACAGATGCTCCACAATTAGACGTAAAATTGACTTCAAAGATTTTTTTACATTGTTTGTTAGTTACAAGTGAAGCTAATAAAAGCGAGTTCAAATATCCTCCGATTACGACAGTGTTTCCTCCACTTAGGTTTTCTAGAAAATTAACGAGTGGTTTTGAGTCGAGTGCCTCGATTAAAAATTACAATTGTTTGAGACGCCAAACGCATCTAAGTTGACCGCTGCCTACCATGCCAGTGCAAACCAAAAGAAAGAACCATCAGTGCGTCTCATGACGAGCGTGCGGCCGTGGTTCCTAAAGATGATTATACCGCAATAATTACCTTCATCATAGTAATTGCATGGAAGCACATGGTTTCTCTTACGGTGGGTTGGTAGGGCACGTCGGGAATCTTGTTGCGCTGGTTCTCGACGTTCGACGAGCGACCGGAGCCGGCGCTCAGCCGTTGAACCACTACCTGCAGGACAAATAGAAAAATTACAATTTTAAATCTGCTAACATCAATTAGTCGAAAAAAAACTTAAGTTATAGCACGAATATTATTATAAGAAAAAAATCTTGCTTGATACAGTTTCCGAACATAACTACCAGGTTCACATAGGTAGGAAGTTTAAAACTGTATACTCGTACTATCTTCGTATTTTTTGGTCGAGGAGATGAAATAAACTAGAACAATGAATAATTAACTTGAAAATAGAAAAATGATTTTCCTACCAACACGAAACCCTCGATGTGCGAGTCCGAATCACTTTGTTTTAATTTAGTTTGAATGAAAATTCCTAGTTCCTACAACTGCCAGGGGCAGCCTCGCAAACAATTCGATTGACATTTCTATTTATTTACAATCAAAAATATTCGTTTGCTGCATACAAATATTTTCTGGATATCGATGGATTTAGAACACAAAGGGGGACGAAATTATATTCTACGTAACTTATATTTTGCCCAGCTTTTATTTTCATTCGGAAAGCTCGCTTTGTTAAAATACAGTTGTGTTGAGCAAAGCAATAGCTACGTTATCGAGACGAGAAGAAAATCTAGAAGAGATCTATGTCAGGTTGTGGATTGCGATAGGTAAAGGATGCCGTCTGATCCGGCATTGGTTCAGCGATAAGACCGTCGAACGGATACCCAGGCTTTAGGGTATCTTCACATCCGGCATTGTTCCAGCGTGTAGACCGTCGAACGGATACTCAGGGTTATGGGTGCCTTCACATCCGGCATTGTTCCAGCGTGTAGACCGTCGAACGGATACTCAAGGTTATGGGTGCCTTCACAACCGGCATTGTTCCAGCGTTTAGACCGTCAAACGGATACTCAGAGTTAAGGGTGCCTTCACATCCGGCATTGTTCCAGCGTGTAGAACGTCGAACAAGGTTGTATTTCCACGGTGCAGTTCGATCTTTGCACTTCTTATTATAATGATCTTCAATATAATTTCTTTTCGATCTGCTTACTTAAAAGTTTATTCCAAGTCACACTTGGTTTCTGAATTGAGAATTTGAAGTTGAAAACTTGTCAAACTCTAGAAGGTGACAACTTCAATGTAGCCCGCAAAATTGAAAATTTCTTACGTTTTTTGAAAAATGCAGCTCTGTTTTACTTTGTATGTTGATGAAAATTCAAAAAATATTTGCGTCGTGTTGAATTTTGTTCAATGTGAGAAGAATGCAGGATGCTAAGTTCATTCTTAATACTTTAATTGACTACTCGTATATACTCGTTGATATTGATAGTCTCAATTTTATCTTATTACTATCTGACCCGGCGAACTTCGTACCGCCTCAGAATATTAACTTCATAAAAAAAAAATGGGATATTTTCCCATGTTTTAATAATTATTCTGCTATTCGGGGCGAAGACAAATCCAACAAATCAAAGATCATAAAAATCGGTCCAGCCGTTCTTGAGTTATAAATGGAGTAACTAAACTAAAATAAAATAAAGACGGGTTGTCTTTATTTTATTTTATTTATTTGGGAAAATAAACTGTTACACATTACAATGTTATGGTATAGAACCTAAAACTAAAAAGGGAGTATAAATGTATAACCAACAACATTTTCCACATAATATAAAACAGTTAAAGAAACACGAGCGGCGTGCAATACAAATTACATTGAATAGAGAGTGTGATTAAATATAAAAATATAACTAAACTAAAACTTATTCAAGTAAAAATAATAAAAAGAGAAAGAATATATAATGTAGTACTTATAATAGAAATTATGATTGACTAGCTTTTGCCCGCGGCTTCGCCCGCGTGGAGGTCGGAAATTATCCTCGTGGGATAATTTCCGACCTCCACGCGGGCGAAGCCGTACGTACTACCGGGATAAAAACTATCCTACATGTTAAAAAGTGGCTGTGTTCCAAATTTTATCCACATTCGTTCAGTAGTTTTTTCATGAAAGAGCAACAAACATCCATCCATCCATCCATCTTCACAAACTTTCACTTTAATAATATTAGTAGGATTTGATTTGATTTTGTTTTATTTATATTTATAATATATAATTATAATACATAGATAGATAGAAGATTAACTAATCGTTTACTATAATTGGTTTGACCGACGTAAACATAAACAAACAAGTTGCATGAACATCAAAAAAACCTTACTTATAACATCGAAGCAATCAATTCTCAAGGATTCATAGTTTCTTTAGTATTTATTTCAAAGAACCTTAGAGGGAGTAAAAAGAAACCTATCAAAGTTTCAATCACGATTTCCAAGGTATAATTTTTCTTTTCAACATCGCCATGGGTACGGTCAGCGACAAAAGCCAATTAACACTGCTAATTTTACACATCATCTAAATTGACACAAAATTATATTCGATACATCGTACTTCAGCATTGCATATAATAGAGGTACTCGTAATGTTCTTTTAATTAAATTTTTGTTTCGATTTTAATTAAAATTTTTGCTCAATCACTAAGATTAAAAACACTGAATTGTTCATCGATTTTTGTCGCTGACTACGGTACCTATTCAAAATAAAGCGAGTCAAGTTAGCAAATTAAAGCTCTCGGTTGCTCGGTTTATCAAATTAAATCAATGTATCTACCATTTTTTTTTTGTTTTCCGGGGGAAACCTTCAAAAGGCACCCGACCTCTGGGGATGGAGGTCGGGGAGTGTGGGATTTTTACCTCACTAAAACCACACCGGTGATCACCATCAGCACATAGAGGGGGTCCCGGTTCCTCTTAAAAGACCAATTCCGGAACCCCGCCTGTGCAACGCCTGTTAAGGGGGCGCAGCAAGACAGAAAAAAAACAAGTTTCACCCGCGCCTCTTTGCCTACCCCTCTCATCAAACACGACAAAAACAAAACACAATCGCTTCCCGCCAGCAGAAACTTTTCGCCCGGCGTATATTTAAGCATTTGAATTTGAATCTTGTGTGTAGTGTGTATACGCAAAATAATCAGATGAAACTGTTTTATTCAATTTACCTATGTGTACAAGTAGGTATATTATTAAATATTATGGTATGTCCGTGAATCTGTTACCGATGCTGGTGGAGACTAGACTGAGATTAGACTGACTTAAATGAAATAAAGACTAAATGTTACTTCAAGATATGGCCTATAAATTTTCGATTCCGAATTGAAAGACAAACCTAACGTTGTAGTTGCAAAAATATTGTTCCACACATTATGTAACATAACTACAATTGAACAATTTTCAGATACTTTCCTGTACCTATTCCTGTACCTTGCTTCTTGTCAAATTTCATGATCCTAGGTCAACGACATGTATCTTATGGGTTTTAATTTATTTGTGAGTGTCAAGATATGCGAAATGAATGGCAATTTATGCCAAGATACAAAGTCAACGTCTTAGAAGCTCGTTTTTTTTACAGCTCCAAAGGACCGTTTATCTAAGTATTTGATATCAATTTCAACTTGATACCCCCACGCATTCCTGAGATAAGCAGTCAGATAGATGGATAACAAAGTGATCCCATAAGGGTTTCGATTTTTTCTTTTGAGGTACCGAACTCTAAAAAGCAAAGCACTTCCATCAAAGTACTATAATACTACATACTCATAATATTATACCTACATGATAGTGAAAACAATTTCGATAAAATTGCTTTTTTGATGATATAAAAGCGTATAATTATAATCGCATCACTTACCTTCCGCTTTTTTATTTTGAGAAAATGAAATCAATTGAACAAAAATGTCAATAAAATAAGAAAATAAACATTCGCAAATAAATTAAAATCCATATGATACATCCCGTTGACCTAGAATCATGAAATTTGGCAAGAAGCAAGGTCTCACAGCACAAATAGGTACCTCGAATGGTTTTTCAATTAAAATATTTAAACGAAGTATGACCATTGTCCATTCCCTTTATTTTCAATGAAATTCTTCAGTAGGTAAAAGATCTGTTTATTTTGCCTATACTATACGCTAAGCTTGAATTCATAATCTTAGATATAGTCATGTTTTGGAACTAGAAACTCAATGCTGGCGTGACAAAGTTCAAATTCCAATGTAACCAAATTTTATTTAGGGCCTTGTACACGTTGGACGTCACGACGTCTTCGTGGAAACCAGTGTTAACCACGTAAAAAAATATAATGGTATATCGTGGATATTGCATTGCAGGATCGTGCAAATTCAATTAGCAACAGTGTTACCAAGTAAAAAATTATATTGGTTTGGTGGATTTTGCACTGTATTGTGCAAAGTCAAATGGCATGTGTCATGAAAACCTATCCTGCGCGGAGCGCGAGTAGAAAAAAGTCCTCGCCAAAAACATTTGTGAAAAACAGGCCAATTTCGGAACAAATAACTAGGGTACATTAGTCGGCTTTACCGACAAAATAATTGGCATCTATTTATATGGGTGCCAAAGAAAGTCGAAAGTTTATTAGGTTCCTCTTTTGTAACTGTTGAAACTTTAGCTTTGAAAAGCAAGCCGACAGTCCCAAACATTGTGATCCATCACAATCTTTACTCATCCCCACCATAAGAAGGGATCTAGTCACGAGAACACTATCCGTATGAAAACTGTCATGTCCCGTGCACACCGTTTCGTACTTGTGTCCGCAATAAACCCTATTAGAGTTTTCCGATTTATTTATTTTGTAAACTCCAATAATATTATTATACCAATAACCTACCCATATGTTAAATTTTGAGTTTCAACTTGATTCGGGGGTTTTGGTCAAAAGTCGCTCGAAATGGGTCGTCTAAGGTTACCCTTACCCAAAGTTTGTCAACGAAAGTAGGAGTAAACGAATTTGGTTCTTTATTTAATAGTAATAAGATCTAAAATCTCCAGCACGAACTCTATATTGTTTTTCTCCGCAAGAAAATTTACCGAAGTGCAGAACAATGGCGCTAGTTGTACTATACCAGTCAAAAATCTGTCAAATAATTGTATGTCATCTTGAGTTTTCAAATATGAACATTGAATTATTATAATATTTTTATTTTATAGTTTAGCCGTGGTATTTATTTAGTTTATCAATTCTTAACGATTTTAATAATCGTTTCGGAAGTGGTTTTAGTGATTTTTTCGTTTTGTATTTCACAGTTTCGTTCCAACAATGTGATAAATTACTAAAATATTATTTACGCAAATAAATTAAATCGCAGAGCAGCAGAAAATTCAAGCGCAGTCCTCTCGTCTCAACAGAGTGACGGCGACTGATTTGTGAAACAAAAATATGCTTGAAGTTCCCGCAACGTGCGACGGAAGATGACTTCTTCCACGAACTAAAAACGTCGTAAGTGCTTAAAGCTTGTAGTCGTAATAATACCAAAACTAAAAGGAATTTCTAAAAATGCCCGCACAATTTTTTTCGCCTTTTCTTGATACAGATAATCATTAAAAAATTATCCTATTAGTCATTAGCATATTAAGTACAAATTGAAAAAAACGTAAAAATTAGGGGTAACTTCGTGATGTTATTTTATCGAGAAAATTTTAACGTATTGTGTTTCTGTCCCACAAAAAGTTTCAAAATATCATGTAGTTACTCATATTATTTTTATTTTATACCTAAGTCTTATGAATTTCATGAAAAATGAAATTGAAGATAGGCAATTTTGGTTACTACCCGCTCTTAAGCACATCCCTGGGGAGACTGTAAAGGGGCCTCCCCTGAGCCTCGCTATGCGCGGCAGCACGTGACCACTGTGCCGCTGTCTTCCCTGGGGTCACTCAGTGGGCGGACAGAGTACCCCAATGTATCTACCTAAGGTTATTTTATACTTTTAAACATCAGTCCGTAAGTACATTTAAAATGTTACATGAAACATTGCAATATTACCCGAAAGGATGACGTTTTCTCGAGCCATGGATCCGCGTGATAGATTCATTAAGAAATGATCACTGTATCGTTAACTAAGTTTACATAGATTCAAGGCCGAAACATGGTATTGAAAAGTTGAGAAATTTATAATTTTTAGGGCTGTGTACCTCATAAGGAAAAAACGGAACCCTTATAGGATCACTTCCTTGTCCGTCCGTTCGTCTGTCTGTTTGTCAATACCCTTTTTCATGGAGATATCAAGTAGAAATAAAAACAATTTAAAAAAGTAGGTCTACGGTCCCTGGAGCTGTAAAAAAATCTAACTTTTTAGTCAACCCAATAAACAAATACGAACATTTATGCGACATATTTTAATACTCGCAAGTAAATCAAAAAGTTCCCGTTGACCTAGAATCATGAAATTTGGCAAAAAGCAAGGTCTCACAGCACAAGTAAAGGAAAATGTCTGAAAATCATTAATTTGTACTTTAATCACATTATAAAATATTTTTTTGCAATTACAAACTTACATTTTGCAGTTGGAGAATTGACTGTAAACGTATATCAATGTACGGAAGAACTTTTTTTTTCAAAGTTAAGTTTGTTCTAGGAATAAATTCATCCCAACTACGAAACCATTCATTTTACGTGGTCCGACACACACTTGGCCGGTTTTTCTCATAGTTCGGAGGTTCAAATTGCAAAACGAATTGGGCACGCGGGTACTGACCTAAGCTGATCTGCCAGCGTTAGCATCTGGCATCATACAAGTATCTACCTACCTAAATTAACAGAGCCTGTGTCTGGACTACATGTTATTATAATCATACTCATCCATACTATCCATACGAATACTATAAATGCGAAAGTAACTGTCTTTCTGTCTTCCTTACCTTTCACGCCTTAACGGCCGAATGGATTTCGATTAGACCACGCGCTGCGACATAGGATACTTTTTATCCCGGTACGACGGCGATGTTCCCGTGGGATAATTTCCGACCTCCACACGGACAAAGCCGCGGGCAAAACCTAGTTATTTATATTTTCAGGCTGTGTTATCCCACTGCAGGGGCGAGGCCTCCCTTTTTCTTTTCCAGTATGCACAAATTTATATCAATGGCTGTACCACACATTTTAACAAACTTTTAATTTTATTTACGCAGTAGTACACATACATCTAATATATAAAATTCTCGTGTCACAGTTTTCGTTGCCATACTCCTCCGAAACGGCTTAACCGATTTTGATGAATTTTTTTGTGCTTATCCGGTATCTATGAGAATCGGCCAACATCAATTTTTTTTTTTTTTTTTTGGTAGGTAGGGTAGGGAGTTAGGGAGGTAGGTAGGTAGGTAGGTAGGTAGGTAGGGTAGGTAGGTAGGTAGGGTAGGGTAGGTAGGTAGGTAGAGTAGGTAGGTAGGGTAGGTAGGTAGGGTAGGTAGGTAGGGTAGGTAGGTAGGTAGGGTAGGTAGGTAGGTAGGGTAGGTAGGGTAGGTAGGTAGGGTAGGTAGGTAGGTAGGGTAGGTAGGTAGGGTAGGTAGGGTAGGTAGGTAGGGTAGGTAGGGTACGCCGTAGATAAGTACCGCAACCCGTGCGAAGCCGGGGCGGGCAGCTAGTTTTATTATATATTTAAGTTGGTGCCAACATAAACTCATTAGGGTTTTACCGTGCACCAAAGTCATCGACTACATAATTTAGAACATTAAAACCACTTAAGAAGGTACTTAGTAAAAAAAGAACCAACAAATAACATTATAACGGGTATTTAAGCAAAATATTATCTAATACCAACGAGCGAACATCGGTGACCAATCTGACCGTCCGTCCTTACAGCAAAAGTTGTGGAGAATGTTTTCCAATTAATACAGGTTGTTCCTAAAAGTATAATTTTAGTAACATGTAGCAATTTTTTATTTTTTGTACTCTTTTTTTATTGTTCGGTATTATGTTTGTTTTATTGGGTATGTTTTAAACTATTTAAAAACAATCAGATACAAAAACAAAAAAAATGTGTTCAATCAAAACCTAAGATTGTATCATATTTTTTTTGGAAAGTATGAATACCTAACATATATATATCTTAGGTATTCACACTTTCCAAAAAATGATGCTTGAATTTGTATTTTATATTTTTCTGAGTTATTTTGTCCCTCCCTCCCGTTTAGTTTCACTAGTTTCAGATTAAACTAGTGGAGCTCATTAAAAGCTTAATTAAAACTGTGTTGAAAGCAATGTACATACCTACAACCTTTCCGTTTCAGGATAGTACCTATTAATCTGTACATGCAACTAAACGCCTGAAAGCCAACATTCGAATTTAAGGAGTAATGATGGTAGAACAGCTACTCGTGGATATGATCTTTTGCTACTGAACCATGACAGGAATACTAAAAAAAAAAGTCTGCTCGGTACTTGTTTGGTACCGACCTTCCTACCATAAAAAAAACATTCCAACAAAAAAAAAACTGCTTCTTTCATTTTTCAATAGGTAGCCGTTCATGAAATACTCAGAAATGATACAAAACAATATTTTAAATTTCAATTATTTACAGGAAGTAAGTACTTATAACTTTTAACTAGGTAGGTAGATAGTTACGTATAATACGAGCTGGGCTGCATTTTCTGGATGTGGATAGGTAGGTATGCTGAAATTGCTGTAGACAACGATTGCTGTTTGTGTTCCTCGAATACTTTGCACAATCCAGCCTTGCAGCGAAACTCTGTGATACACTGAACGAGTATCGGTAGGTACCCGGAAATTAGGTTTCCCGGGCTTGTAGGCCTTTGAAACGCTACCTCCACCTCCCCCAAAATGCAGCGCGACGTATTTATTAAATATTTGTAAAATTTTTACTCATAGGTTTAAATTATATGGTACCTACGGTGTAGTGAAACAAAATTATTACTTAAAATGTCCTGTGGTATCTAATGGGCGTTTTCACATTATCAGATAACGACACCAACCCAATACCGATATGTTGACACATTATTTATAACTATTCTAAATTTCAAGTCATACAGCATTAGTTGTTCCTGAAATAGGCAGGTGTGACAGTCAGATAGACAGTCAATCAGACAGTCAGTCAGTCCGCCAGAAGAAGTCGCACGTTCCTTTTGTACAATTTTGTTACGGAACGCTAATAAAAGTAAATAAACTGCATATTATGAAAAAAGTAATATGAGTTATTTTCGAACATTAATTGCATTTCAAAGGTAGCTTAGGTGAATAAAAAATACCTTTGATATTAAATCAAAGATCTTTTCTGCGAAGTTTGTAAATCAGGTCAGTGCAATAATAGCCCGTTCTAACGATACTGTGAAGGCTGTCTTATGAAAGCTGGTGATGCTTTGTTAGAAGAACTTGAATAGGGGTTAAAGGTGAATATAATTTGATCATAAAGAGGAAGTATCTAAATTAACTTACCAAGAAAACAATCAAAGAAAAACTCGGGAACTGAACCGAAATAACTTAAAAATTTTAGCAACTGGCAAAACTAAAAGTGAAGCACTGATTTTTTATATCTTTGCTCGTTTTTCCATCAGCGGCTTACAAGTTCCATGTCACACCTTTTCCATTAAAAGGACAGTCAATAGAATTATGCTGTGTATTTCCTCTTCCACCATATTTGTAGCCATTTTTAAAGAACTAAAAGACGTGCAGGGATTTTCTTCGCTTTCTACTTGTCACTAGATGTTAAGAAAAGTGTCACCTTAGAATTTACTTTCGTAGTCGTGAAATATTAAAGTCTGGCCGTTTTGAACGATCGATCAACATTTTGTTGGCATTTGAAACCCATTTAAACCTAGAAAAAGGTACGGCTACGGACAAGTTTCAAAATGGTCCAATAGTTTACTGAACCGTTAATTTGTTAGAAAAACAAAATAGCGCATTGTTCTCTAAAGGTACACTTTCGAAAGCGACCGCAGTCCGCAGCGGCGGCGACGGGGCGTTGCGGTTGACAATCACTGCAAGCGACAGTGCCGCTGCTGTTTTAATTCCGAATGTGATGTTCACATCTACGACGGCAGCAGGTCTTCCCTTTTTCAGATTTGCTAAACTCATTTGTAAAACAAAAAAATATGTCTTACTCCGGTAGTGACAGGTCAGGCACTGACTGAATACATAATTATAAATTAGAAACCAGGCAGTGGTGTGGCTGCGGTCTCTCATTGCGATTGGGCGACTCTGCCACTGCAGTCTGCGGTCTGCCGTCGCCTTAGGAATTGTACCTTAAGGGTTACAATCCCGGAGAAAGAGTGATAAGCTGGGAAAAGTCATTTAATATAAGCGGTATTTTCCTCCGCTGCGATTCGCTCTGCCTCGGTGGAGTGTCAGCCTTAGCCAGACAGGCGTGGGGAAGGGTTTGTGTATCCGAATCATAATTATTGCTCAATCAAATAAAAACTGCCTGTCTTCATTAAAAACTGAAACGTAACTTTATGGCATCCTCTCTTGTTTTCGACTGACTGAACTCTGCAGTGATTCGATATGGATAACTAATTGAAAAAATGCGAGTAAAATTATTATCGACGAAAACAATTTGCAGCTTATGCTATAATTTAATTACAATCGCAATTGCTTAATCTAATTATTTAATTTGCTACGTTATCCTAGTATGGATACGACACAAATAACTAAGGCTAAGGTTGTAAATAAAATGCAGCTACAAGCCGGCACTCCCAATCGTCTCGCGACTACTCAAGCTCTGAGTTCGAAGATCGCGACCGAATCTATGTCAATGAATATCAATTACGGACAATCAAATCAGGATCTCCGAATCCGGCATGATGTTTTTCCGAAGGCATGTATATTATAAATTTATAATCGTCAGCAGCAGGAGTAGCAATTAGCAGTAGGTACCTGGAACCAGTTCTGTTGGTAAAAATAATTATAATTTGGACATTACCTAATACGTCAAATGAACGTGACCATACGTCCCAGTTTTCGGTTTTTTGTCCTTGTGTCCCCGGAAAAACCTGGGGTTGTAAAATTGTCCCGTTATCAGGAACCACGCGACAAATGGCGGCAATAGCAAAGACACAGAAGTATTTGACGAATTTTTATTCATTTGTAAGTTCTATATCACGTCGCATAAAGTAACCGAATGGAATAATTCTAACGTTTCGACGGAAAGTCGATGAGTGGAAGTGTTCCAACACTTTCACACCAACAACCTTGACCATGAAAACTTTTGTATTTTAATTGAATATATTTTATGTCTGCCCGGCACAAATGCACCAACAGAAAGTCTTTTCTTTAATTAATAAATTGTGAACGTCTGAAAAAACCCAATGACAGGTTCCGGTGAATATTAAAAAAACGTGCCAAGAATTTTATTCTTACGTAAAATCATCACGAGCTGTATTAAATCAATTTGCTGAAAAATATAAAAATGACTGAAAATTTATCTTGCTTATCTTTCCAAACTTATAGGTACTTAATAAACATTTTTTTTAAATAAATTTAAAAATATAAACGTGTTTCGTTTTTCATTGAGATCCTCGGCTATTATTCTCAATGAAAAAAAAACATTGTTCCACCTAAGAATTTTCATATGAAATATTCTGAAAAATTCTTAGGTGGAACAAATTTCCAAAGTTTGACGCTTGATATGAAATTGATGATTATTATACAATAAATATATCATTCCTACAGTCGCGAATCGCATTTTGATCAACATACGACGTAAAACAGAGCTGCAATTTGCACAAGCCCAAAGAAAATTTGAATTTGGCGGGCTACGACTAAGGAATCCCCCTTAATACGTATTTTTTTTAATTCACATTGGCTGTTTATACACTCACAAGACTGCAGCATTTTATTTTTATTTTAGTCGATGTTTTTTTTAATAATGTAAAAAATTTCGTAGCCCACTACCTAATCAAGTTTAGTTCTATTTTTAAATTCATTGCCCCCCCCTATAGAGGGAAGCAATTACTAATGAGTCTTTCCCGCCCAAAGACGGGGAGCAGCGTCTTTCACCCGCTACTCTGATCAAACAAACACTACTTTCCGAGAATGAGAAATGAAAACATACTTAGTGCCTCCATGCTCGGACACCAACCTTGATTGTTTTAAAACTTGTTGAATAACTGTTCGAAAAGTATGACGCAAAAGCAGAATATGTACGAGTAAATGTTGAGCTGTTTGTGGAAAAGTAGTGACCAAAAATCTAGTAGGGTAACTCGAAGCGATAATATTGCGCATTGCCTCCAAACAACTGATCTGGGGGCCTAGACAAAATTCCTTTTTTGTAAACGTTAACGCCAACGAAAAAATCAATTGTATGGAGTTGACATTAGCTTACCACGTGACATTACGTATCTTTTCCGCAAGTAATGTCATTGCCATACATTTTGACGTTACCGCCTGGCGTTAACGCTATCAGAAAAGTTTTTGTCTAGGCCTACTGAACTTGAATGTTAAAATTCCACAACGCTTAAGGCCTATGCACACGATTGATTTTATTCAACGGCGGTGAAACCGACGTGAGTTTAACGAAATTTTAAAGCAACAACAAAGAAATGTGCACAGAGCTGCCCAACCTCTGAAGAAAGCTGTGTCACTTGGGATACGTCTAAGTATTTACGTTGTAAAGCTGATGAAGAGAATAGGTAATTCATTAAAGAAAAGTTTTGTGGCAGCCCGCTGTGAGCGATGTCGCGTAGCCGTAGACCCTCTACGCCGTAGGCGTGTATAGAAGAATAATCTTGGTTGACAATGGTGCCTATTCGCTTGTCACAAAATTCTCTATACTGAAATAAAAATCACAAAAATTTAGTTTATTCGTGTCAAACGACGATTTCTGATTCTGAAATAGACTAAAGTGACACAACTTAACTATATTTTAGTTTGACAGCACTAAGATGGCACTGAGTTAGTAATTTTGTGAACATGGCAATTTTGCTATTCTGAATTTGACGTTTTTCACCGAAAATTTTGGTTGTCTAACTAAATCTGACTATTATTATTCGCTATTAAAATGGTGCGGAATAAACTTTATCGTCATGAACTAAAATTCACCACAACGCGAACGCTTCGATTTCAGGTGCAAAACCAGTACTGTATTTTTTTTTCTTTTATTTGCTTATATCTCGAAAATGGTGTATCCTATCGCAAAAAGAATGAAAATTTTGATCCCTTTATGAGACCCTAATACTACATGTAGGTAATAATTTTTCATATTTTCTATGCAAAAAGTGAAAAATTCCTTAAAAAACACGTCGAGGTTGCCCCCCATGAGCGACGACTCCGGCAGCTCTAAAACAAATTCACGTGGTGTTGTCACGGTTTCTTGTAAAAACTGGAGCCAAAACAAACACTTTGTCAATCGTGGAATCACTTACCAAATGTAAGTTCAGGTATTTTACTACATTTGTCTTTAAAATCAAGATTAGCTGTCAGATTAACAATACCCCTCAATATAATCGTCAGATTTTAGGCTACCATAACTGGGACTTCAAGCTGAACCTTCTGTATAATAATCTGACACGCTCGAGTATTTCAATACGGCGATTTTTTTTGCATTTTCAAATATTCGGTACAAGCTTGCGTCATTTCCGATGGCAGTCAGTCTTTTGAATGGGAGCATTTTAAGGATTCACTTAACATCCCCTCTGAATATCAGACGAGCTGCATTTTTTTTTCTTCTGTTTTCTACCCTTCCAGATGACCACCCCCAATACGCAAGTCGGCAGATGAATATATCTTCGGTATCAGAGACACGTTAGGGCATCTAAACTATCAATATCTGACACGCTTAAGTATTTCCATGTAATTGTTCCCTTATTTAAACATTTTTGAAAATCTATATACGCTTCCCCACCACTGAAAGGGGAAACATTATATGACTTTTTATTCTTCCTATCAACTAATCTACAAAATCTAATAGGTCCCCACGACGCTCGCGTAAATCCCCGTTTAGCATCATAGCCTCCCCTACTACTATAGGTATTTGTCCTGTAAAAGTCGACATTTCTGACATTCTTTTAAAAACAGAAATACCCTGAATCAGCCTAGCCCAATCTGGGTTCCGTACCTGAAAGTTGACGGATGAAAATTCTTTCAGATTAATGTTAACACTTTGTTTGCACATTTCAATGTTAATTCATAAAAAGTTTATTAAAGACTAGCTTTCGCCCGCGTATATATCGGAAAATATGCCGTGGGAACGTACTACCAAGATTAAAAGTACCCTATTTGTTAATCCAGGTCATAAACAATCTGTGTGCCAAATTTCATTCAAATCCGTTCAGTCGTTTGGAACATACATCCAGACAAACAGACGAACGGACAAAAAATCTTCGTTACTATTGTATTATTGTAGATATTGATAAAAATACTTGTAAAGTTATGTTTATAACCCACAACAATAGGTCTTCAACGATACACACAATTATAATACATTCTAATGTTTTCAAAGCGTTACCAAGCTACCGACCTGGCCCTGCAGTCTCGACATGAATAGCGACAAAAATCGGTCGTTAAGTCTAATCGTTGTCAAATTTCTTTAATAGATTTTCAACCTTATGCTTTGGAAATAAGATTGAAAATCTATTAAAGGTATTTGACAACGATACGACTTAGCGACGGATTTTTGTCGCTATCTAATGTCGAGACTGCAGGGCCTGAGGCCCACAAACGACTATTTTTGCGCGGACGAGGTAGTACAAAGAAATGTCAATAGCAACGACACGGCCATCTAGCCTGAAAAACTTTATTTTTTTTGCAGAGCCGGTACGCTAACGGCGCAGTAGAAAAATAAAGATTCTGTAGCGTCTGCTGCAAGACTGGCATTTTTGTAGTATTAATAGCAAGACACTAATAGACTTTTGTTGATCACTTTACTGCATACACCTTACGCCAGCAGAAAAAGTCGATTGA
Organism: Dryobotodes eremita; assembly: GCA_917490735.1. Classification (NCBI taxonomy): domain Eukaryota; kingdom Metazoa; phylum Arthropoda; class Insecta; order Lepidoptera; family Noctuidae; genus Dryobotodes; species Dryobotodes eremita. Next base: position 28,376,043 of record OU823241.1, on the reverse strand, counting down.
CACGTCTTCATCATAATTATTTTAATAAATTGGTTCAGATGTTAAATTCAGATAATTATAAACTCTGAAAGTGTAAATGTCCCTATATGTAAAAGTGTTAGCCGACTTCCGTTGCTGACCGTAACTACCAGGCAGAACAATCGCCTGGCCCTGCAGTCTCGACTTTAGATAGCGACAAAAAGCTGTCGCTAAGTCGTATCGATGTCAAATTCCTTTCATAGATTTTCAACCTTATGCTTTGGAAATAAAGCTGAAAATCTATTAAAGGAATTTGACAACGTTACGACTTAGCGACAGATTGTTGTCGCTATCTAATATCGAGACTGCAGGCCCTGGCAACAATAAGTTTGGAACCTGGAACATCGCTATTGTGACAAGAGCTTGATACGATATTCGATATTTGTAGGAATTTTGCCGCGCAGTGCCTCTATCAGAGGCTTACAAAATGTGTCAAAAACATGTCATTATGTCATGTTGCATCCCACTTTCTATCCTATCCTACTATTATAAATCTGAAAGTTTGTGAGGATAGATGGATGGATGGATGGATGTTTGTTACACTTTCACGCAAAAACTTCTGAACGGAGTTGGACGGAATTTGGCACACATGTAGTTTATAACCTAGATTAACACATATGATACTTTTTATCCCGGTAGTACGTCGTGGTATAATTTCCGACCTCCATGCGGGCGAAACCGCGGGCAAAAGCCAGTTGCATATATTTGGACGGCATGTTCGTTTCAACGTATGTTACATTTCATGTTACGTTTACATATGAGTGCCTACCATGAGTTAACACGATTAGTTTGTGAACATTCGATACCAGTAGCGCCTGAAATTTTGTTTGGCCGCAATTAAAACTTCTAAAGCAACAATACACATTACAGATAAACTTACCTCTACTTTCAGTGCCGGTGAAGACACGTTTTCACCGTATTGATCGCGGACGAGTATTGGCAGCGTGATCTTGGCTGAGGGTCGCACGGGCTGCGCGGGCGCCTTGAGCTCGCACTTAGCGGGCTCGACGCGCGACGTGGGCGCTAGCCAGCGAGCCAGTCGGCCGCCCGCCGTGCTTTCCGCGCCTGCCACGAAGTCAGTCAGGAACTGCCTCTCCGTCGAAACACACCTGTTAACAAATAATTTAACTTTTACAAAGGCGTACCGCAACCACCTAGACATATGCTATAAGTAAACAGCAATGTATTGAACAACCGTGGTGATCAATGCTCGTGAGAAGAGGCCTTTTCCTTGCAATGGGACCATAATAGGCTGGTATTCTTTAAAGGCGTACTTATTATAAGTTAAAACGTAGCACCTTATCAGCCAGAAATGTCAATACCTCTAACTTCGACACCGTGTCGTACACCACTAGAAATAATTAAAAAACTTGAATGCAATATAACTTTGAGCCTGTTCTTCAGTTCGGAAACAAAACATTGTAATTGAAATGTCAACACGTGCATCAAGTACAAGCTGCAAAACTGCTTTCGGTTTTCGATGTGCAGTCGATTCTCACCTACAGATTTGTTCGATTTTTGTCGTTCAAAACTTTTAATTAAACAAAATCGAGAACTAGTAAATGTGTAAGCAACAGACTATCGACATCGTAATTTTCGTGGTAAATCCGTAGAAAGCTGAAGCTTTTTGATCGAAATCGCAGCATATCGAGTGACAATAACAATCGTCAAAAATTGAGGAAATCTGTATGCACCATAACAGCACGTCAGCAAAACTGCCTAAATACCGTTAGACCTAACCAAAAAAAAAAATCTGCTAAGAGAGCCCACCGAGAGTTATACCTTGGTAGGAAAAAATATTTTTCCATGTTCAAAGTTAAATTTTAGATTGCGTCCGCAAAAATATTTTTGTTTGTAAAGGTCAACTAAAATAACTGTGCTAATTCGAAACATAATTTTATTATTTCTGTAACATTTACATAGATTAGACTATATTTATTTCATATTTTTGTTTTCTAAACTTTGGAGATAACGGGCCTCTCCCCTCCCTTATCTCCGAAGTTTGTATTTCATTGCTATTTCTTCATAAGTCAAAAACTATGCGGCTTGAATGGAAATAAATATATGGTTTCTAATGTGCTATTAAGGGGCGAAAGGTCAGACCGAAGCTCCTTTACGCCATTCTTTATTTGTAAAACTGCGAACTACATATTTTACCCTATGCTTCGATTTCAGTTGAAAATTCAACAGTGCGCTTTGCTACTGCAAGAATGTTTAGGCGAAAATGTTAGCTAATGTTAGTGAAAACAGGCTTAAAAAGCAGTTCGGTTTACATAAGTATTTACTCAGCTTTTATATCATGGTAGGTAGTGTGCGTTACGTAAACAATAAAATATATACCATCTAAAACGGTGGACTAGTTTCATTATGCTACAGTTTACGAAGGTATCCGAGTTTGGAAAGTTATTTATAGCGCAGTGAAACCGCAGGAACGCAATCAAAAGCTAGCATGGGATTCATTCAAACTTTTGTGTTAGCTTTTGTTATTAAAATTGATGCAAATCCAAGTCTCGATTGTTAGAGTGGCAACATAATTCGTGGGTCAATAAGTTTCAATAGCTAATTATATATATTTATAATAAGTTAGAAAAGGTATGCATTTTATATATGTATTTCAATCTCAACTTCAAACCAGTGGCCGAATGGTGGATAAAACACAATAATAAAATTACTTATAGCGTCGAACGCCCGTCACTCACATTCGCACGAATACCCGAACCCGCAAGTGTAGGACGACGTTCGCAAATGAATAATGCACAGTTTTTACCACATGCACGGTTTTCCAAGACACATATCAAAGTGCGCGAACCTCGAACGAATGTTTGCGCGCATGTGAGAGACCGGGGTAATTGGCATCTGAGCATAATTTAAAAAACGGTGTTTGTTTTGAATTAAAAAAAAAATATTGTGTTGGCTTACAGCTATCATTACAGAAGTAATAATGAGGTAATTCATCACAAGCCACAGTTAGCAATAAAGTGTTGTTGTACAAGTTTACAAATTGAATAATATTCACTAAGCATAATCCTAACTATAACATTAAATTAACTATTACATTAAGTACCTGCATAAGCAAAAATGCATGCGCAACCACTATTAGGATGGAACAGAAACAATATAGTGTTTTGATAAAACAGTAGAAATGGACGCTAAGCTGCTTGCAAACAAATCGATTGAGGGGTATTCAATCTTAAGCGAATCATGTAAGAATTACTACGGTAAACTGTGCGAGCGTAAGGAGCATTAAGAATATTTCTCAAACGCAAATGTCGAGGTGGAACATTCAGAGACAGCTTAGAAAGAAGTTCAGGACATTCAATCCTTGATTGTGCTATTTTCACTAGGAACCGTATGTCAGATATATTTCTGCAAATTACAAGTGGAAGTAAATGGAATCGAGCGCACCGTTCATTGTAACTCAGATAAGAGATTTTGAATTTGTAACTTAAGTATCCCGTGAACCTCCTTTGTATTCGTTTCAATCTATCTGTGAATGCACTGCATAATTCGGATTCCAAATTTGACTACCATATTCGAGATGACTGCGGACGTAAGCACACTACAGATTTTTCAACGTTTTCATTTTATTGAACGAACTGGCATTACGGATAATTAATCCCAGGGACAAGCTTATTTACACAAGCTATGTATAATTGTATACAATATTAAATAATTCCCTGGTTCCTACGCTAGTATTAACTGGATTACAGGAGCCAGTTTCTCCCCTTAAGGGTAAGCGCAACGGTAGCCCGCGAAATTCAAATTTTCGACGAACTATTTCATGAAAAAGTCATTCAATCGGATTATATGAACTTAAAGGGTTATATTGATGATTTAAATTATTATAATTCTGTAAATACATACTTGTTACGGTCGCGAATCATATTTTGTTCAACATACAACCTGATACTGACCTGCAAATTGCAAAAAACGTAAGAAAATTTGAAATCGCGGGCTACCCTGGCGCTTCCCACTTAAGGGGGTCGTCTAGTGTGTCAGGTGACAAAAAGCGTATTTTTTTTTTCCCATAAAACACATCAAAAACATGTGTCGAAGATGTGAGTAAAAGCATTTTTCATTATTTCATTATTATTATTTTCGCCATTATTTCACTATTTATTTATTTATTTATACAATAACTTTCAAACGCGTTTTTCTCGAAACACGATTTTTCCAAATTGCTGCCATAATATCTCAAAAACTAGTCGATCGATTCTGCTCAAATTTATACAGCATGTTCAGCCCATATATAACTACAAGTTAATCTAAAATAATTAAGATTACTTCTTTAGTTTTCTTTTTACAAGCTTAATAGACCCCAAAAAATTCCGAGAAATTTAATTTTTTCTTCAAAAGCGAAAGAAATTTTTTTTTTTTTGGAATTCTGATTTTATATTAGTTCCATGTAGAGCCTGAACTCTCACAATTAAAATGGCGTTTGGTTTTTTGATCTCAGATAAGCAGAACGGCCGGAATCATGGCAGCAGTGGAGCACCTTTTTTTAAATATGTGTTCCTGTTGCACGGTGTATCTCCGGTTGTGTTAAATATATTTACTTCAAAAAATACACAAAGTTTGTTCAAATGTTGTTCAAAACTGACATGAAATTTAGAATTTCCTTACTTTAATGGTGTGTACAAAATAAAATCCCCAAAAAACATTGAAAAAAATGGCCTTAACACTAGACGACCCCCTTAAATATAAATTACAGATTTTGTTATGCCAATATCAAATAAATATGAATCTAGAACCACCCCTTTCAATCCCGCCCTGTCTCGACGTACACAAATTGATTAGTGATGTTCAGCCTGGAAGCGCGGTAAAAACAGGGAAGCGTGGTGGGAATGCTTCAATTCGTCACAAAGCCGGGAATAACGGCACACCCGAACACGGCGACCACAGGTAACCCCGTCTAGAAACTGCTAACTTTTAACATAATTAGTATAGGGTCACTCAAAAAATACCTAGAATGTATTAACGCATTTTTCGTAATTACTAATTAAATTGTATTAATTAGCTGAGCGTTTCTCTTTTGTTGCCATATTTTCAAAAAGTCGTCTAAAATAAAAATATCAATGAATCGCTTTTTTTTCGTGAAATCTCTAATGTTGGATAGTTTAGTTAAATTTCATCATTAATTTGAAATACTCTAGCGCCGCCATTGAGCACGTATTAACTACATAACTTCAAATTGTAATAATTTTTAAGCGGGTGGACCGATTTAAATGAAATAAATACTAAAAATAAATTTAACCTCAAGATACGGGTTCTGACTATTTCTATTTATTTCTATTACTATTTCCAATACCTTAAATCTTTAAAAAAAAGCTACTTACACAAAAAGTTCAATAATCATGTGAATTTTAAAATCATACCCTATTTTATCCCCTTAGCGATGAATTTAAAAAAACGCTGAAGCGAATATTTTCCTTTATTTCCTACCAAAAGCATAAATTTTAATTTTCATATCCCTAACTTAAGAAATGCTAAGTCTCCCAAACAAACTTTCATCCTCTATATCACCCCCTTTTAGGATTATTTTTGGGACAAAAATAGCCTATGTTCTTCCCCAGGATGCCATCGATCCTCTTGCCAAATTTTAGCGAATTCCGTTCAGTGGTTTTGGCACGAGAAGGTAACATACAGACATACAGACACACAGACAGAGTTACTTTCGAATTTATAATAAAAGTATGAATTATTAAAATAATTTCTGTAAATTTGAATAAAAAATATGCTCGTAAGCAATACAGTATCAGTAATTTATAGATTACAATAAAGTTATTCATCAACAATATCGTGGGACATTCTTGAAATGTGTAATGGCAGAAAAAGAGAAATGCTCAGTTGGCTAGTGGTATTTTGTTTATAGAATGTTATTATGGCCCAGTAGTTAAGATCTCGCTTGTCATTACAGAGGTGATGAGTTCAAATCCAGGCCACCAATGTGAGTTATTAATTAATTCATTGTGTTCAAGAAAATATTGTGAGGAAACACTTAAAGTTAATATAAATAAGTCTGAAATCGCCACCCCGTCTTGAGCAAGCGTGGTGATCAATGCTCGTGCCTTCTCCATATGAGAAGAGGCCTAGGCCTTGCTGTGGGACAGTAATATATTGATACTATAAGTCAGTAATCAGTTTCCAATACCCGATTTAGGAAATGTACTAGTAAATTACGATAATCCGTAGTTACAATATGTTAACACCACATTAATTGCTTATTCTGTGAAATCATCAATTGGTTACCTATAAGTAATTAGAGGTGACTATCTGTCGTTCCCAATGTCCATGCTTTCAATAAATTTACGTGCTCTGTTTTCGACAAATTAAATTACTTATGAACTGTACTTACCGATAATGTGGAGGTGAAAACTAATTGCCTACAATGAAATATATTAGTAAATTCTTTTGTGAGGGAATTATACAAGTTATCCGAAAACATTATTTCGTAGCAGTAAAAGCATTTCTCGTAGCTCAAGTTTACTAAATAAAAAATAAAAATAATCATTTATTTCAGATCCTTGACCCATATTAAATACAAAACAATACACAATTTTGTAATATTATAAAGTGTCACTATTGTGCAATTAAAAAAGTAATAATAATAATGAAGTGCAGTTGACCGTACCTACATACGTATATATACGTTTATAATGAACGGTAGTTCAAAACCGATAGCTTTTAATCGTCCTTACATATGAATTTTATGTACCTATCGACGACTGTAAAAAAATTCATATTGGAAAATAATTCTACTCAAAATGTAATCAAGTAGTAAGTTTTTCGCAGAACATCCCGATTTTGACCGAAACTAATTTGACATGTATGTGTGCGTTAATGATAGATCGCCCTGCATCTTGTCAGCAGGACTTCGAGTATTTCCGGAAGGACGAAGGTTTTTCGGTCACAGTACCGTAATGCTATACAGCAAAAAGTTCAAATTTGCACGAAAAAGTAGATTATATTTGTCTCTTTCACATGGTAGAAGAATCGGTAACTAAACACAACTGACCTTCAACCAGCACGCGATGGCGCATGAGCATACACGCGGGTGCGCGTACGCGTTCGAGCGGTTTATTTCGACGCCCGGGTACAGAAAACGCATGGAGTCGTTAATATCTTGGTATTCCTGCGTAATAATTATTTTTCACAGTCACGATTTTCATTTTTATTGGGAGTACGTCACTCTTTCCTTTTTTAAGCTATTGCATAGCTTTTATCGCGGGCTTTGAGCGCGGCGACCGAATCAAGAAATTCCGTAACGAAAATAAAACCTAACACCCCCCACTCCGCCTACCATGTAGCTCGGCCGAGCGTTCGCTTAACGTGTATGTATATGGTACGACTGTACGAAGCTCGCACGGATCGAGACGAGCTGCTCCGAAATCGGACGAATACGTAAGCAGTTGTTTGTGAAAAAGTATATAGGTGTATAGGTATCTATCATATCTTTATAATGCCACACTCACCGCATAAAAAATAAAATAAAAATATTTTAAACGATATTAAATTCTCATTTATTCAATAAAAGAAAAAAAAATGTTTTCTTATCGGTCACCACGCTCAAAAAGTGTAACTTGAATTAATATCAAAGAATAAAAAAAATACTGCATAAATAAAAATAAATAAATAATTATAATTACATAAGTTGATACATAAAAATGCTATGCAATAGCTTTACAGCGGCAGTCCCCGAGTGCCACACGTGTTTTTTTTTATAAACTGTTGTCTATACGGGCACAATGTTTAAATGCTTAATTTATACCAGAGTGACAGATTTATAGTTCCTTTCATATAAATAATATTAGACAAATGTGCTCCCATAATAATAATTCGTCATTTGTTAAAAGTACGAATACATCTATTATTATTATAAAAATTATGAAAGTACTTAAACAAATGACTTATTTTAATACGTACTGACCAAAGGCTTAAAACTTCTGACGAGCAAGTTCAAAATCAAGGTCACTGTACTGACGGAAAGATCAGACGAAATTTCATATAAACTGCGTACTGAAAGCAAGACTAGCGGTAGTCTTCTGGCAGGACGCAAACCCGTCTTTCCGGAAGCGCTTCCAGCAGCACACGTCATCGGACGATCTATCATTAAGACCGTTGTAAAAATAAAATACTTTGTAAAAATAATCACTACCTGCAGTCATTGAAAATACATCACTTAAATAATTGCGTAAAATAATTATAATTATTGTTTTTAGGGTTTCGTAGCCATACGGCAATACCTTAACATTATAATCTCGTCGCCGTCTATCTGTTTCTACTTATTACTGCATTATTAAGTTAAATAACATGAAATAAAACACATCGACGATGTGTAAAACACACTAGAAAATCAAGGAAAAAATTATGCAGCATCTAAATCGCATCATAACGCTATAAAACCATATAGACAGCCATAGAAAAAAGCTGCAAGAAATGGTCGATTCTCTCAAAAACTGGGCTAACACTCCTCGTGTTAGCCCAGTTTTTGAGATAATCTTATGTTTGTAACAGAAGCTCATTAAGCATCTTTGACAGTCGTTACGGGTTGTCAGAAGCCCAAAAGTTTGACAATCAGTCTTAAGAGGTCTCGTGTTACCCAGTAACTGGGTTGGGGAGGTTATATAGGGTAGTCCCTCCATGTAAAATACTGGTAGTCAGCTGAAGCAATGGCTTAGGAAAGTGTGTTACAAATTAGTGTGCCGGTTAGACTGAAAGCTGACTCCAACGAAGTTGGAAGGTTAGGTGGATGACGAGTAGCGCATTCATCAGCAAATTATGCGCTGGACTCTGAGGACTGCATGGGTTATGATGTGAGTGCATACACATCTCGCAGGGTCGCCCGCTAAGTGCGAGCACGGCGACCTCTGTATCTCGATGCATAGGCATGTGCAACGCATAATTTATCGATGACATTATGTCAAATTATATTGTTATAGTATTATTATTATTTAAAACTTTTTCTGAATATTAATTAAAAAAAACTATTAAAACAAATATAACAAACACAGTTTAAAAAATAATTGCAGTTTGCTGAAAAAGGGACATTCCTTAGAATAAAATATCTCGAATAGTTACAGAGCTTCGAATTTAATATAATATTTGTTTATTTATTTAAACCTTATGCACATGTAAATACTTTACAAAGGCGGACTTAATATGGAATTTTACCACTTTTCAAAAACTTAATTCGTTTTAATCCAATGATATTGTAATTTATCTGAAAATAGCCCGTAATATTGTATGTAGGTAATGTAGACGATGGACAAACATCCGTGGTATTATAATATGACTAGGTAAAATGTTGTAATTCAAGATTTTGTTAATAATCCCAAGCGACATACAATTTTTAATATAAGGAAGGTATATCTAAAATCTTTAAGATGAAAGTCAGAGCCGCGCGCCACATCTTAATCCTTTTTATATTAGTTAGTACCTATGCTTGTTACATAGATAGCCGCCCGGAGCTTATTCGAGCAAAGTATTATTGGGTATTAAATGACACTTGCATCCAATATAATTATAGACGAAAATAATATCGTCTAACAATAATACTGTAAAATACTTTAAGAGGAAATACCTATTACTATGGCGCCAAACATGAAAAAAAAAAAACTGGTATTTCTTTTATTTTGATCAGTAAGCTTATGCATTTTTGCATGAAACAACAGATGTTTTTCTCATAACGGTAGCTGAAATTATATATTCAGTATGTTTAACACATAACGGTTCACTAATGCACTCAAACTGCAGAAAAGCTATCTTCTATCAATAGGAGCTTTATTTCTTTTCTTGAAAATACAAAGCCGTCGCTCGGTTGAGTCGATCGCTTGCGACTCATTGTCACGCTTAGCAAATAGTCAACAAGTTGTTACCTTCAACTTTTTGGTCAATCTACACTGTTGTATAGTACCTATTTTTATATTACGAAGCGAAGCGACGCGTGCTTTACTTGTGGTAACCAAGTGTACAAACACGCTGTGAATGTATGTGACACTCACAGCGTGTTTGTACACTTGGTAAATACAAGTAAAGTGCGCGGGGCTTAGTGAGATAAAAATAATGTACCATTGTACAGACTTTTAAAAGTAATTACATACCTACTTTTCCATGTGTAAGTATATAACTTAACTCTCTCTGTATGTTTTTGTTCAGTGTGTTGTAAATAATATGTGGATAATTATGCACCTCCTTAAATTAATAAGTAAGGAGATTTCCCATCGGCATCTTATCAGGAGCCTTGGGGGTTGAGCCAAAAAAGAGATAGAGAGACAGATTACCATACCTACAACTAACTTTAGAGTAAATAGTTTCCAAAATACGATGATACAATAACTTTTACTTATAAAATGAAGTCTCCGACTTCAAAAATTACGAACTTCCATACAAACTTTCATCTCCTTTACCACCTTGAGAGGATAATTTTTCAAAAATCTTTCGTTAATGCGCACCGTCGTTATTTCTATAAGGAACTCTTGTGCAAAATTTCATGTTACTGGACTCACTGGTTTAGGCAGTGCGTTGTTTGGCAGTGAGTGAAGATTTTTATTAAGTTTAAGGTCTTATTTTTTAAGGAATTAAATTACACTGAAACTACATACTTATTTATCGTGAAAACACTTTAAATCAAAGCCTGGGGAAAAAAACTAGTCAAAATTCTACAGTGCTCAGTTAATACAGCGTGAATAATTAATTTCAATTTTTCATCATTACCATCTCATTAAAATCATCACGTTTTAGCATTGAAAACTCTAATGGTGATAACTAAATAGTGTTTTTAGTGTTAATAATACAAATGAAATCGCATCATCGATATCTATAATAAGCGCGACCGTCAGTGCAAGGCATCACTAGCACGTGGTGAGAGACAGCGGCGATCCGAGTGATACTGTGCCAGCGAGCCAGTCTGTGCATGACGCTCGACGCGCGCGGTCTCTCGCGCCCCAGCGCGGCACCATGACGCCTCTCACGGCGTTACTCGCGCTCGCAGTGCTAACTCCTTTTATAAGTGGTGAAGATCAAGTAGGAGTTTGTAAACTGGACTATTGTAACTGCACACCAGACACTCACCCATCATGGAAGATCGTCAATTGCACTCTTAAACATGATCAGGTACGTCTTACTATATTCATGTGTTACAAACAAACAAAAGTGAACGTTCTTTGCCAGATGTACGGTCAGACGCCCTCAGTTATTCGGACGTTAACTTATTTCTAGGAATACAAAGTGTCAGAAAAGTTTTCCGCTTAGATATTTATCTCAAAAGTTTATTCAGAGAAGTTCTTTGTGCGGGAGGCACGTTCACTAATCGGAAACTAGTTTAATTATTGCTAATGTAAATCAAACATATGATAAGCAGCCCTTGGTAGAAGGAAACGATAAACAACGGAAGGAGCTCTTTCTGATTCTCAGCACGTCGAAACATGTTCAAGACACATTACGACAAAACCATGGAGTAAATCTTGTTTTAAAATGAACAAATCGTCATGCTACAGTACTAATTTAATGTAGAGTAGCATTTCAAAAATAGCACCAAGCCAACACCGACACATCTCAAATGGAAATTGTTTGGTTTTGAATCACCCCAATTTACCTACGCTATGTGATCCACCTTTTAAATGGAATAACCTCAATAGTTGAATATTTCGGATGCAGCTGAATTTGGAAATATTTTAAAATTAGTTGTTATTTGTTGTTTAAAAAAAAACAATAGTATACTATTGCTTAAAATTAGAATACAAATACGTCAAACTTGTGCCAAACATAACATACAAGAAACGATATTTCCTGTTCTGTGACACCAATTCCAAAGTGCTATCTGCAACAATGTCCGAAGAAACTGACATATTACGTATCATTTTTAAACTAAAGTCCTGAAGACAACTATTGACTTAACAGCTTGTACAACTCAGAACAGCTTCATTACGATATAAACAAACAATCATCAGGTGGCAGTTGCAAAAAAACGTAGCTGCAGCAAAAAGTTGTAAATAAAAAGAGGTCTACCTGAATCCCGACCCCTCGAATCATTGTCTGCACACACAAGGAGGCAGGCACGCATCGATACAACAAAATTCATTACGATATACATTATTATGTTACCTATACATTGTACTAGTATAGGTACACAAAGTCAGCACAGGTTTAAAAATATTTTTCTTTTATGCGTCATTCAAATAATACACTTTATCGGGCTGTAATGATCTCATTACTCATACACACAACGAATGCTAAATTAGATGGACAACCGTCGTCTTTGTTAATATGTCGACGCTATTAGGTACAAGGGGCCAGATATCTAACATTCAAATATTATCTTAATTACTACGTCAATATGTAAAAACCGCATTGTTTTAAACTTGATTGATTTAGTCGCGGGGAGAGAATACCTAATAAGAAATGTAGCTATGGACAGGAAAGGCATGAATGACATAGGGTAGAGGATTCACGTAGGTCGCGTAACTGGCCCTTTTGTATCGATAACTTTGTAAATACAGACGGCCAGGCGGTTGGACGCCAAGACACAGGTCCGTATCGGCCGGCGCTCTCCCGACCCGGCTATTTGTAGTACCGGCGCACTCGCAAAATTCAAGTCTAGTTCATACATAAATACATGCTTCCAAGTAGACGTCGTCTCTCAGATATTCTAAATTAAAATATGTTTCGTATGAAGGAAACCGGCGTCTCGCACCGAAACAATGTCAAACATACAGCTAAATATTGGACACGGTTCAAAAACCTGAAAAAATTATAGGAATATATGTCAATGACCGTGGCGGTATTGCTTCCGTTGTAGATTCAAATATTAATGAACGCATATTTCAACAATTGTTGTTATGCAATTTATCTACCATCAGATCTTATTTACAATGGTAGAAAATATACGCATAGCGTCCGGAATATAAATACTTAAATAAAATAACACGAAACAGATGAGTTAAAAAAGTAAACAGGGATAACTGATAACAAACCCGAGGAAATAAAGTTCGAAATTCTTAGAAAGTCTAATAATATTTATGATTGGCTGTGAATCATTTTAAACACACTGCGCATTAAAAACAACTGTGAGGCCATTTCATACGAGCTAACGGTACATTTGGATAAATTGATAAGTGTGCGTTAGTCCACGCCAACACACAGTGGTGCCCACCGATTGTAGCATCGAATAAAACAGGAAGTTAATTACTGTCGCAGTATGCCCTCGCGGGGCCATTGTCTACTGGACGAGGACCCGACATCTGCATGCGAGCGATGTACACACAACAACCGGCCGATACCAATCTGTCTATATTTCCATAAAATATAATAAGTAAACGTATGAGCGCCTTTAGTAATTCGACGTAGATGAAAGCTCTTCATCTCGGCGATAGTAATCAATTTCTCAGCAAACACAAAAATTAAGGCACTTATGAGAATCCTTTTTAAAGCATTAATACTATATTTGGAAACCAACTGGAGGATACAAGGTAATCAACAGACGCATTCAGCTAAGACGGACTACGTTCGGCAAACTCGGAGATGAAGTCAGGGATATCTAAAGACTATGGACGCACGGTGCGATGAAACATGGACGCTATTCAGGAAACAGCACAAAAGAGAGACTCGTGCAACTTGTCGAAATACGAATATCGAAAAAGACAAAAATGAAAATGATTCGGTGTCCCTATACTACTCGAAAACGGCAGTGGAGTATTTGGTAGGTAGCCGAGAGAATAACTCAAACTCAAAGCATTTATTTCAAATAAACCAATTACAGGCACTTTGGAATGGTCAAGGTGTGGGCCAGTCAGAAAGATGCAGCTAGTAGCCCATTCTAAAGCGTAGTAGGTACCTATGTAGAAGAACGGGAAAGGAACTCCACGGACACTCTTTTAAATCAAAATATTCTTACAAAATATTGGTTACATAATAACATCCTAGAAGGACCGAAGCTATACTTAAAATGCACATCGAAAACTAAATATTCTCGTGAGAACATACAATTGACTCTTAAATTTTGAAAGAACACTAATATTCGGGTAAGAAATACTGCAGTTAGACACCTGTGTTGTTAAACTATTTATTACATTTATTAACAACACCTGATGTATCGCGCGAATTCCCAAATTGACTTTATAGTAGTGGCTAAAAGTAGTAAATTCATTAATTATTTGATGGCCAAGAGGAGATCTGCAGCTCAAGCGCGAGGAGTCGCTGTCGTGTTCGAATCTGGCAATTACCAATGGGACTTTTCTAATTTCATAAGACCACTAGCTAAGTTTATCATAGTTATCACTGACTGAAGATTATGAAAACCAAAATTCCGGAAACTTTCAACTATAATAGTCTGAAATCGCAACACGTTCTGACCAGCATGGCTAACATGACACACGCGACAATTACTCACTCTCACGTCCTCTCGTCTCGTCTATTTCTGTCACTTTTCTCGTTTACTGACAGCGCTGCCATTCATAATTTTCGACTTGTTCTGTCAAACTTGATGTTTTCTCGTCAAACCCTAACATGGCACCTAACTTATCTCGAATTTTGACAATTCAACACGAGATAATCCCTGATTCTTCTGTCATTTAGTCATCCTCGATTTTGACGACGAGAGAGTAGATAAAATTATGATACAATAAAAAAAAAACAAAATAGCATGGTAGTTTCATAATTATACTGATTTTAGTCATAATTTTATTTAACAAGATAATAATAATGAAAATACTTAGTTTGAAACTACTATTTATATTGGAACGAAGTTTCTTTCGGCGCGGGCGCGGGTTAAACTGTTGCGGAGGGGGCACTATTACGTAATTAAGCATCACGTCCAGTAATAACCAGTCACTTTGCCAATTATGGTGATTAACGAAATCTAGGGAGTTATGGCTGTATGGCAATATTTAACCTTCGCAACATAATTACTTAAGTCGCCAGTTCATTTCCCGAGGGTTGCTTTTTTATCTGAACGCCAGTCCTTTTGGTAAGTGTGGTGATTAACAAAATTTGCAATATCATGCGTTTTATGGTGGTTGTTACATCAACCTCAGTTGTGTCAAATTGTGATCATTGGCCTAGTTGTCATTTGTGGTGATTTGTGAGTATATTAGGTGCCATTCATTTTCATTTCGGTCATTTTGTATTTAAATGTCGGCCATGCCAAAGAAAAATATTTAATTTTAATAAACAAAAGTCGGTTACGCAAAAAACTAAACATAAATTAAAAGAAGTGATACGTGAAATCAATATACTACATACAAATTCCATGAGTAAAATCGAATAAATGAAACGTAACCTCAAGCCGATATTGCTACGATAAAAATGTTTTGTTTTTAATAACTTGCAACACATCGGTCTCTCGTGGCGAGGTAAAGAAGTGTCACAGTGCCTTTTTCGAGTTTACTCGAGCTTAACGGTCATGTTAGGCATTATAATGACGTCAGAATCGTAGATAAATTTCGAGAAATAGAGAAAAAGAACGTTCTCGCGCTTGTCATATTAATCCTGCATGCGTAGGGATTGTTATTCAATCCTTCTCTGTAGGAGAAGTGGCTTTTTCCTGCTGTGGGACGATTACAGACCGGTCTAGTTAAGTATAATTGTAGCACAATGATACAATCAAATTGTATCGGAACTGCTGGACCCTACGAGGATATGGTCACTGAAATTAAAAATTGTAACAACTCTATTGAAATAGTCAATTATTCAAACTTATAAGGGTAATGCAAACTGTGATTTAATTAGCCGTATGAATTCAAAATTGGCACTGCGTGACGAAAGGAAGCCTGATTCTGACTTTGTGAATGCAAAACATACGCTTTTAAATGGAAGAGTGGTGTTTAACATAAGTTAAACAACAAAACCGGTCACCAAGCCAAGCGATAACTTATGTTACAATTTTTTTAAATTCAAGGTCTTACAAAAAAAAACATATGGGATTCATATGTGTAGATTCAACATTGCATGTCAAGAACGAGGTGTAAAGATGCATCAAGTACACGTGCTTGTTATGTTAGTCGACTTCAATATGTGGGAATTTATATCGCAGTGGAGCGTCGTAAAAAGCTTAAAGCTCCACGCTTACACCTGTTGCTCGAGAAGCCGGGTAACTAACTGCATCTCGAGATGTTAAAACACGAAGGGTGGCCTTCGGCGCAGACCTGTTGACAAATGTACAATATAGGGCCGCCTATTGAACATTTCATGCTACCCGACCTTTCGGTATCTTTGGAATTCTGCAGTGTAATGAAACTACAGCCAGAACATTTTGTTAATAATTCAAAATAGTTTTGGATATGAGTCGAAAAACGCAACAAACGAAATCAAATTTAAATACTCACTAACTATCCTTTGATCAATTCGCATTCAATTTCAGTTATTTACATTGAGATACGGCGCGTTACTAAAAATAATCCAATCTATTGTAGAAAAAATAAATAGAACTAATCATACGAGCCGGTCTCAGCACGCATCGTGAACGCAGCGCGGCCGGGCGGGAGCATCGGACAAACCATAAAAAAACGTAATGAGAGATCGCTTCCTGTGACGACCGAGGCCTCTACTACGGTATTCTGATACAAACTCCACATCGGACATTAGTAACGTTTTACGACATTTTATGAATTCCCGTTCAATATTTAAGGATGCAACATGAATGAAAAATTAACTTGTGATTTTACTGTAAATACGGCTACAAGAATTTGTTTTCAGTTGAAAATCAATAACCCTTGCAAAAGCGCATTTATTGCTGAACACGGATGTTACAAACCTATTTTGACGTATCGTGCAAATACTAATATGTACCGTAGTTCCCACGTTTGTCAAACGATATTTGATAGCGTGTATCGAAGGTATATATTGTCATTGACCAAGGAAATGAACCTGCGTATCTCCATGGAATAAATAATTGCAATCCAATACTATCTACTATATCTATCTACTGAAGATGAAAATGACGATCCAGAGCGAAAACGAATGACTATAAATTTGGGACCTTTACTTGATCAGTGAAAAGGGACCGAGACGATTTGTCAGCACAGTACAGACAGGCAAAGGTTGTGGCAATCTTGAAAAACTAAAGTTTTAAAATTGATATAACATATTTTGATATTCAGTTATTTAAGTCACCAGTGCCCGCAGTGATATCTGAAATTTGTTATTTTATTAAACCGTAGAACATAAGTGTAGAGAGATGAATCTTATTCAAAAAGCCTCGTATAACTTCTTATGACTTTTAGGGCTTGTCACAACACCTTTTAATATAGGTAGGTACACGTCTAGGATAGAGCATTTGAAATGGATCAAAATTTATGTGAGTTTTAATAGGGAGGCAATTGAAGAAAGTCACATTAGTATAACAAACCCTAAATACTAACAATAAGACCAAAGTTTTTTTTAGTTCGAAACGAAAGCTATTTAAATATTGATTCCAATAAATACGGAGCAGTGAGTGGCAAATAAAACAAACTTTACGATAGATATGTAATTAGTGTTATTTTAAATCAATGTGCTCAAATAGCATTGAAGTAGCATTTCGCTGGACGTTTATCACTAATATTTATTTCGAGAGCAGATCAGTGTTTATATTATGCTCATAACCTATGTTAATGTAAACGGAAACCTGCTACATAAAGGCAAGAGAAAAATAATGAAATCTGCTTCTTTACACATGTTTACCTACTTTAAAAGCTTTGACTGATGTTTATTAACTGGACCACTCGTTTGTCGAATGGTAAAGTTTTCAGTCTTCCAGGAACAAATAATGGCCGTTTACATCCCCGTGTACCACGAAATTTCCGCTATGTATTGAAAACAATCACAAACATTTTAATAACGCTGAAATTCGAACTCTCTGTTGAACTAACGTGAGTAATTTTGCATATTTAACATGAGTAATTTTGTATATTCGGAAAAGATGTTGATTGGAAAGTAATTATAGAACAAAATCTCTGTATCGAAGGATTTAGTACCACTATGGATCAATAGGGCCGGGCCAATCAGCTAATAGGTGCTGAACTTTTGATGAAAGTTGATAAAACTATTGTAATAGAAGATGAGCGAACAAAAATAGTTTTTAAAACTCTGAAAGCTTTCGAGTGTTTCTCACTATGACTCTGAAACTAAACAGGAACAGATAGGTAGAAGCAGTATAGCATCAAGAAGGGTTGGAGCGTCCAGAGAATATCACAGTCATTCACAGAGAGCTTTATGCTGTAGATAGCATTTCGCAGAGGACAATTTTCAAGAGAATCTTTAACGGTCATCACTTTATGTCTATACTGAGAATAATATGTATTTAATGGCCCTCGTATATACATATTATAAAACCAAGCATAAGAGGTACAAAACGAAATTACATAAGGTACTTTCTCTTGTTGCATGGAGTCATCATTACTCTTGGTGCTGGGGCCGAAAAAGAGAGATTAATAAGAAAATAATTACAGTTACATGCATTGTTTTAATTAATGACGGCAATAAAAAATAAATAACTTTATGAATATTAAACACTTACCTTTGCAAATTAGTGTACTTATTGATTCCTATTGTGTAATACTAAGTATTGTCATTATTCTTTTCATGACTAATAGTGATAAAATGTGAAATGTCGATTTACCTGAATATGTTTCCCGAGATATCCAAAAACAGTTAGCTTCCTAACATTTTAAGATAAAAAAATGAATGATATGTTTGTTACCAAGGCCCATGAAAAGAGTCAAGAGAAACGAACCCTATCCCTATCAACGATTGTAAATGCAAGAGTGCTTACTTTATACTGCTAAAGGCCGTTTGTCCACCGCCACGTCAACGGAACGTCACCGGGACGCGGACGACACGCTCGGTTCGAATAATCTCGTTTCGAATATTCTCGTTGCTTGTTTACTTGACGGTGGCGGGTGGACAAACGGTGTAAGGTTTCAGTTATTATAATTTGTGTTTATGAAGCTCTTTTATGCTTACGAAGTGTTATGAATTTACTTACAGTTTGTATTGAGTCACCTTTTTTGATTTTAGTAATATTTCAAGTGCACCAAACTGGAAAAATTATGTTTAATCTGTTTAATTCATTTGTCGTGCTTTATTATTTAGAAATGATCAAATTGTAAACGGACTCTTTCATTAACTTTGTTCTCTTTATCGTCAACAGTCATAAATTAACTTATTTCTTACGAGGTGCATTCAATAAGTACCTAGCCTCATCGCCAGAGGGCGCTGTAGTTTCAAAAGAGTTTTACCACAGTGTAGCACATTCTTTTTTAATTCTTTTTTCAAATTTTCATTCCAATCCCTTCATTTATTTTAATTTGACAACTTATGGAAGCGAACGTGTCGATCGGTTTTACAAAAATGGAAAAAGAGCAATATCGTTCGGTGATTCGATTCCTATTTTTGGAAGGGAAAACGCGCATCGAAATCAAAGAGCGCTTGGATGCTGTGTACGGTGACTCTTCTCCATCGATGGCCACCGTCAAGAATTGGTTCAACGAGTTTGCACGTGGCCGTACGTCGGTTTTTGATGAACCACGTCCAGGTGCACCGAAAACAGCTGCTACGGAGGAAAACATTAAAAAAATCCATGATCTCGTATTGGCAGATCGCCGATTGAAGGTTCGGGAGCTAGCTGAGACTAGGCATTTCAGAAGGAACAGTGCATCATATTCTTCACGAGGAACTCGGCATGAGAAAGCTGTCGGCGCGATGGGTGCCGCGTTTACTCACACCAGAAAACAAGCGCAACCGTGAGACCACATCGGAGACGTGTTTGGCGCTGTTTAAGATGAATCCAGCGGAGTTTTTGCGTCGTTTTGTGACCGTCGATGAAACCTGGATCCACTGGTACACACCAGAGACCAAGGAGCAATCAAAACAATGGATCCAGACCGGGGAACGTGCTCCAAAGAAGGCGAAAACTGTAAAATCGGCCGGAAAAGTTATGGCCACCGTTTTCTGGGATTCACAAGGTGTGATCTACATCGATTACCTCGAGAAGGGTAAAACAATTACAGGGCTTTACTATGCCGATTTATTAGGCCGATTCGACGCCGAATTAAAGAAAAAACGACCCCATCTGGCGAAGAAAAAAGTGCTGTTTCACCACGACAACGCACCGGTTCACACGTCTGCCGTTGCCATGGCCAAATTGGTCGAATTACGCTACGAATTGCTGCCCCATCCACCGTATTCTCCAGATTTGGCCCCTTGTGACTTCTTTCTGTTTCCTAATCTGAAAAAATCACTCGCCGGGAATAGATATGGATCGAATGAGGAGGTCATCGCCGCCACGGAGGCCTATTTTGCAGAGTTTGACAAAAACTATTTTTCGGACGGGTTAAAAAAGTTGGAGCATCGCTGGGCTAAGTGTATCGAACTAAAAGGAGACTATGTTGAAAAATAAATTGCCACTTTTCCAAAATTTTCGTTTACTTTTTGTAGGCTAAGTATTTATTGAATGACCCTCGTATTTTCTGTGCCATATATTTACCTATGGCAGTCCGCGTTATATATATATATATACACCGGC
Organism: Dryobotodes eremita; assembly: GCA_917490735.1. Classification (NCBI taxonomy): domain Eukaryota; kingdom Metazoa; phylum Arthropoda; class Insecta; order Lepidoptera; family Noctuidae; genus Dryobotodes; species Dryobotodes eremita. The sequence goes on along the minus strand of OU823241.1, from coordinate 28,355,528 downwards.
AGTCAGCGTTAGCTGGCTTGTTTTGATAGTCACTTCGAATTCAAGGATCATTTAAAATATTCTGAATTTCTAACCGTCAGTCTATTTTAAACGAATCTCGTTGGTTTCTTTGGTTTTTCCCTTCGACACAATCTAATGAAGACGGCAACGACGGTGAGCTGTTTGCGGAATTTTAAGGAAATCTTGGTCACGCTTAATGCAACAGTATTTTTTTATTTACTTATAAAATTGAACGAAGCGCATAAAAAATCCTTCAGAAGAACCCCTTCAGCAGTGAGGATACAACACAAGGAATTGGCAGACGAGGTATCCCATCCCATAAAAGTTGAGGAAAAAATAATAGACAAGGATTTGGTCAATGCGCGAAATTCTGCTAAACCAGCTTGAAAGACAAAAGATGAGCTAAGATTGTAATTTAATAAGTATATCAGTTTAACAGTTTTGCTACAAGTTTTTCGGCGAAACAATTATTTTAGTACTAACCGCGCTTTGAGCGGCTCCTCCACCAGGAATTCCGTCTAATATTAAAATCAAATGACCCGATACACCGCCACGCACTTTGGGCGTCTATCTGTCGAGCGAACTCATAGCTTTAGCGTGTTACTTTCAACTCTAAAGTAGTTGCATTTCGATTTTGAATGGTGCGTCTGTTCCTCAACTTGTGAATTTAGTTTTAAGCAGGGCGGCTTTCAGAAAAAGAAATATCTATGAGAGCATCTGTGGAAAGGTTAAGCGGGAAACAAGTCATTGTATAGATATTAAACATGAAAGCAATTAGTTTCATTTTCCAATAGTATTAAATCTTTTTCTTCCGAAGTTTATTTGCAGCTTCTTGTTATCTTTAGCTTATCGACTGTCGGTGTTCTTTAATGGAACTATGTACTTTTTGAAAGTATAGTACTACTTAATGGTTTAAAATCGTCTCGTTGTGCAACATGTTCTATAAAACTGAACTCTGCAACTTTCCCCGAATCTATTGTTCTATGTACAAAGTATCGAAACGTCCGGATTGCTAAACAAAAGCCGAAACGCTCGCGCTGTTTGTAATTTCGAAGACCTGTAGCGTTAGGTGGCAAATAATGTTTTGTACTGAACATTTACGAAGACGTTCAATTATTGAGTAACGGCGGGGAACTTAATAAGAGGAGTATCTATGCGGCTCTCCATTCACAAAATAAGTTCAAGCTCTTAACTCCTAGCCAAGTCATAAAGTGTTACCGGCTGTTTCAGAATGTGTTGCCATTCGAACAAGTTTTAAGGAGAAGGTAATTTAAAAATGCATTTCACTAAATCGCAGCTTAGGTGTCTATTAAAACAGCCTGGCGTACATTTTCACTCAAATTACATAATGCGGAGGAACTGTTTAATACGGTGCGTCGCGAAGAAAGGTGTTATGCAAGATACTACATACGCGAAAATATATAAAATAAAATCTATACTATTATATATGTATATCCTAATATTATAAATGCGAAAGTAAGTTTGTTTGTTTGTTTGTTACCTTTTCACGCCTAAACTACTGAACCGATCATCATGTAAGTTTGCATATACGTTGTCAGGGTTACAGAAAAGAACATAGGGTACCTTTTATCCAGAAAAAAAGTACTGTTCCCGAGGGAAAGAACAATAACTTTCGACGGTCACAATTGCTTTCGGATGCCAGATGGCGCTACGTGTCTTTCGAATCATGATTGAATTATATTATTAGAAACTGTAGTAGTGTGTTAAGATTTAATTTAAAAAAATATAAGTAATACATTTTGTGTTGTGTGTTTGACCGAACACCATGAAATTGGCACATAAGTATATAAAAATGTATTTATAATGTAGAAAGATTTACAGGATTTTTATCTCCACGCGGGCGAAGCCGAATGCAAACTCTTGTTTATATTTTATATAATTTAATAAAGCTGAATAGTTTCTTTGTTCGAACGCGCTAATTTTTGGGACTACCAGTCGGATTGGAAAAATCTTATTGCGTTTCATAGTTCAATTATTGAGGAAGGTTATTATTATTTTAACATCACGCTGCGACCCTTAGGAGCTGAGCAACAATAAAAAAGCGAAAACGAAGTAACTAATAGTAATCTTCCGTGACAAGAGATAATAATTTCTAGATTATTGGATGTCTGTACATTCCATATTTTTGTTTGTATTTTTAAACGAAACCACATAATTGCAAGAAATTATATAAAGAAAATAAACCAACAAGTGATGACAATATGGATATATGTTCAAAAAAAAACTATAAATTAAAGACACTTTCCGTGTCTGTCTGTGTGACCACGTTCTTCTTCTAAACTTCGCAACGGATTTTGATGCGGTTTGAACCATCATTTGGAGAATTTATTCCTGAAAGTTTATTTATAATACGTAATATGTCGTTCATATTAAACTTACATTTAATAAAGAAATTTCGATTTTTTTTGTCGAGTCGTAAAAACCGTGCGAAGCAGAGGTCGGGCGGGTCGCTAGTAGGTATGGTATTAAAATTAACGACTCAACTATTCCAAATCGTTATTATCTAGTCTAACAACATGTTTCTCACTACAATGTTGTCAAAGTTCACAGCGAGAGACAATATGTATATTTCCTGACTTGTCATCCCCAGTCGGCCACGTAGTCGCAAACTCGTGTAGTTTTCTGCATCACAACGGACAAGGATCATGGAGAATACGTTTGCTATTATCTACCACTTATTATGTCCAAGTACAATATAAATATTCTTAGACATAATGTTTGATGTAATACTCTGCAAACGCATTTACTCAGTTTATTTTCATGGCTATTGTAACTGTGTGTTTATAGCGCCGCATTTGACTTTGGTTTCAGTTAACTTTATATTAATTTAAATGACCATACTAGGGATTTTTTATGTAACCCAACACAAATAAATGATTGGTTAAATATCCATTTAGATCATTTGAACAATACTGTCAACTAGATACCTACGTTGGTTGGAGTACTACATTATATGAAGCGGTTCCATTGTTTGCCAACAAGGTCGCACCAGAAAACTATTATAATACCAATTACATATACATAAATGTCATTAAGTTTAAAGTCCCTGAACGTTATTAAAAGTTATTGAAATATTTGGGCGGAAGTAGAAAACGATCAGAAATAATGGAAAATTTTCCTTAAAAAACACGAAAAAAACGCATTGGATGGTATCCTATAAAGACTGCTATACCATCGAATGCTGTGACATTTGTTAAATCTTGGTAAATTATCTGTAATTGGAAATCAGCGCAAACTCGTTTCTGTAGCGACTTAAATGACTCAGTTACACTTGAACCGCACAATGTAGTAAGCTCGCAATGTCCACACCGATTTTAACATTATGTCATTGCATTAGAGTTCATTTTCCACCGGACATGCGTGTGTAGAGATATTATGCTGGCGCTTTGCGACGTAAATCTGGCTAATTGACGCCCAATGAAAAAGGTGAACACTCGGTCTGGCAGACAGGTCACCAACTTTACAAGTAGGTAATGGGAACATGACTGAGTAGTCTCAGATTCAGATTTACAACAACTAAGCATTATGTTTTTCAATAAGAAGTAAAGTTTTATAAAAAAAAAACAATAGTCCCGTAACATTGATAATATCGTGCCTTTGTTGCGGTTACATCCTGGCTAATAATTTTTTCTCCAAATTTGAAACTGCTTGCTGGTTATTGGTTAATATAACAATGACACTTTTCGTCAACAAAACAGGACGTTTCTGGGCACTATTATTTGCGATCACACATGCCGAGATTGTAAATACTTGAGCGCAGAGTATCGAGATCGCACCCATCTATTGTTTCAATTGACTTACGAGTATGCCCCATCGGTCGGCCGAAAGTCCCCGGACATTGTGTACGCCTTAGATTTCACCTAGTTCTGCAACGTCCATAACTGGAAAACTATAGAGCACGAGCACGAGCACTAGCCTGTCATTGGTTTCAGATTTGTGACATTATAAGTAACAAGTACAGTGTAATTGCGACCCGTGTTATAAGAAACAAGTCATGCTGTTCTGACCCGCCGTATGGCTCACTCAACTAACAGGTTTCGCACGCAACAGAGCCGACTACCAACTTAATTCGTCGACCACAACATTATGTCTACGAGATAGATCATTATTTTTATCTTTATTATTTTCATGTACTTCCAAGTTTTATCACAGATTTCTTGTTTTAATAATAGCTTTCAAGCGTTAGTGCTTTATCTGAACACCCGATTAAGCTGCAGCTGACAATTTCTTGATGGAAAACTGGTATCAATCAATAGGGCAAGAATAAAACGCAATATCCGCGGCAGGTTGTACATGGGCAGGCCTGATATACTAGTGACGTTTCTTGGCACATTCGACCCCGTAAATAATGCGGATAATAAGTACGCCTGATCATAAAATAAATGTATGTCTCAAGTAACATTTAAACAGGTAAGTATCTGAAGTCTGATGTGGTCGAAAATTGGCAGTGGCCAGTACTTGAGTATCTCGCGGTCATCTCAGAACTTAAAGCCATACATGGCAACACTTATAAAAGTGCACAGACTCGACTGTGACTCACGCTGATTGAGTACACAACACCGGGACACATTATGTGAGCTTTATCGCTTTTCTGTGAATAAAAAAACTGAATCGGAGATACTTTTTGGCTGACATGACGACCATGACGTCTTTAACGCAGCTCAGTTGACGAATTTTACCCAGTTTTTAACATTGAAATCTCTACCACGGTATGTAATGCGAACTATATTTAAACCAATAATCTCGGGCGTTTAGAATAGATCTGTTTGTGTTCATTTAATAATATAACACCTCTCGAGCATCTGCCATGGCTGCGGTATACAAACACATGCCTATGCAAATTATGGTGAAAATGTAAATGAGTAGTTTTTCTCTACAATTAATGTTAGCATGGAAAATGTAGTATTCTATGACAAAAGCTAATTTGCAAATGATATAATTATCATCATAATAAGTAAAGTACTACCGAATACTTAGAATATAAACGGATAAGTTCTAGTAGTCGTCTCTAACGAGAAATCCGATTGGTGTCAGTATGTATGTGTCAGTGTGTGTGTTTATTTTTATTTAGCTGCGCGCATGTGAGAGCGGACGTGTCATCTATTCGTTTCTTTGTAGTTACATCGTTTGACTCCGAAGAAGCGGCAACTTCGGTACCTATTCCAAAATTTTACAGCCGCCAAAATTAACAGAGTTCATTCGAACAAATACATAACAGTTATGAATTTTTCGTAACGCGCATTGTTCTACTATCTTGCGTGCTGAGTCATATTCGTTATCTATGTTAGTGGGAATGAATGCCAACGACTCGATAACGATACAGTACAAGAAGTCGCCATTAGTCGATAGCGTAGCGTCTAGAATGGGTATTGTTCAAAATATTTGACCGGATCAATTGATAGGGACAATAGTTGAACTCGAAAGTGAGTGTGGTTATTTATTTGGTCAAGGCTAAGCTAATGCCGTCAATGGGAGCGCTGCAGTGGGCGCGTAGGTGTCCTCCCGGCCAAGTCGTTCACTTTCCCCACATCATGCGTAATTTAATCAGCAGCCCGTATCCGTTGAACCCCTCTACTTTAAGGACCACCGGAATCGTTTACCATGTTTGAATTTTAGCGTACAAGCTAGCTGCATTATCAGGAAATAGTATTGGACTTACAAGTATTAAACACCCAAGTTATAGTCCATAATTATGACGCAATAATTCAAGTACGATTTTGTAACCTTCTTACCTAATCTTTTATCGCAAAAGCTCGTTAGAGTCTAAAGATCGTTTTACATCATTAGTGTACAATCCAATAAACATGTGTAGAAAAACATTGTTATCGGTTAAAACAAAGCTTCTGTTATGAGCCACTTAGTATTGTCTTACTTACACTAACAGGTTAACGTTAAACATAAACATGACCTGATTTAATAATAATTTAATTTATTACGGTCAGACTTTGTTATATATATATATTAGTCATTACCTTGCAAAATTGTTTTGAAAACACAAGAGCTTGAAAAGAGAATGACAAAATTAAGCGCAGCAGATGTTTTTTAACTCACAGCATTATGACGTCAGTTGTTTGCCATAATACTGAAAACTACTGCGGTCAGTCATTCAACAGATTTGTAAACTATGCTTGTGGTTTGCAGAAACTAGATATATTCGAGGGAGATATACCAGAAACCACGACGGACCTGATAGTGAGTGGCGCCGGCGTTCTCATGTTCGGCGCTAACTCCCTGTCGAAGCTGCGGGATGCCAGGCGCATATACATCACCGGCGCCGAAATCGTCTTCATGAGGTCATACGCCGCCTCTAACCTGGATGTGCTTTACCTCCACCTGGACATAGAGAACTGCGATGTCTTCCGTATAGAAGAGAAGGCCTTCATTAACATCAAAGGTTAGTGCATTTAAACTTTTAACCTTTATGCAATGCGATACTTGCTGCCTCCGGCGATCGATACTGCTCCGCGTAAGTTAAAGAACCTTCTTCATTTTATTGTACCGATGTGATTACATACTTGGAAGTCAGCTCCATGTCGCAACGTGTCGATAAATTGCGCAGCGATTTTCTTGTATAAGTAAATAAATAGGATTTAATATTGGTGAGCCGGAAGTGCAGATTTATAAGCTAAAGCGTGGCTTTATGCACAAGCGGCCAAACCACACATTATATTTTGTAAGTTAGAAAATTCTATGTAGTGGTAATTTAACCAACAACATCTCGATTTGGTTCACTAGGAATGGGGTCTTCGCATAATGAACAGATAATTCCGTAGGTAAAAAAAATTACTCCCATTTCATTTGTAGCAAAATGTTTTGTTTATGAAATTCATTAGTATCGTCGCAATACGTCGCCGTCGTCTAACGTGGTTGCCTGATTATCAGTCCTAAATTACTTTTTTAATGAAAAAGTCCAGCGGGTAATTACGTAACACACTAACAGTACGAATGGGTTTCATTTTGACAGTTCAACAACATTCATTGCGTTATTTACGTAGTTGAGCAGACAAATTTTTCGAACATATGAAGCAATGGATTAGCAATATCCTTCAAAATTTTAATGTACATATTAGATGCATAAATGATCCACATGTTGGTGTTCCACTTATTTTAAGTATACCTACGTACGGTACCTATACCTACTGAAAGGCTTGATAAAATCACAGATAAGTAAACAAGCCGGCTATTAATTGGCCAAAATTGCAACACTATATTCAAAGAAGTGAACACGAGATCGGGCTGCAGATCGAAAAGCTTTTCGGAATGCGGGGTCATTTTATATCGACATATCATTACATACTTTACAATAAGCGGTACAAATCTTCTGTAAGAAAACCCTGTACTGTCACCATAACCATAATCTCGTATCATTCATAGAAACAGAAAATTATATTTGCTATTAGGTTGAGCACAATAACTGCAGTATCTGTACAGGTCTGCATTAGATATGGACCATCGGGCGAACGACGAAGATCGCTCACAATTGCTCCTTTGTCGTGCAACGGTGACAAGAAATGCGAGCTATGAATATGAGCACGAGCATAATTATTCTCATCTTTATCATATCACTGAATGTAGCCAGTAGGTACCAATTAATTCCGTCGAACGATACCAAGACATCTACTTTTATAGGCCTAATGAAATAATGGAGGCATTTGACAGATCTGAATGAACTTATTTTAATGATTGATCAAAGTATTGAGCTATAGATTATTCTGGTACTAGGTTATTTGAACTTATTTCTGTGTTTGAATTACAAACTTTTAACTAAGATTTTTAAACTCGACACTTTAAAAAAGCGCATTATATACAATTCATATCGCATATTCTTATATTGATTGATTTGAAATCTCATTGAATGTTGAGGAACAAAGTGATGAATACAGACAATGATACTGAATTGCTAGTTGTTTATTGAATTATGGTTTCATGCTAGTTGTTGTCTTAGTAAAAACTTTTGAAACAATTCAGATACAAGACAACGAATTGATGGTAAACATAACCTAACAAAGACATAAATAATCGTCCAGCCTAGACACGTAACAACTCCTACATTATCTAAAGACTCAATGGTTAGTCAGTGATGTTGACAAAACAACAGCGTCACCTGTTAACAACAAAGACGTAATTCAAGTATTGTTGTATTACGTGTCATCTACATCAGAGAGCTGCGTTAGTACAAATACTTCACACGTTAGTGGCTAACAAACCCGCGGGATAATTGCGTAACACACTAACAGTTAGAATGGCTTTCATTTTGACAGTTCAACAACATTCATTGCGTTATTTAAGTTGCTGAGCAGACAAATTTTTCGAACATATGAAGCAATGGATTAGCAATATCCTTCAAAATTTTGATTGTGATCTATGGTGTGTTACGCAATAAGGGTGCTTGCTGCTCTTATTGTCCAACCCGCATGCCCTATGCTGCACACTGTATCACTTATACTGAACTCTACCTACTGTTTATACAACACAAACCTATCGTCTCGTGTCCTAGTTAAATACCGATTGACGAGTTTAATTAATGAGAATCTAATTTAGTTATATATTAGTAATTTTATGTTAGCCCTAATGCACCAAATGATAATTAATTCAGTTTAATATTAAGTTTTATAAAACAGCTTTAACCACTCAAAACATTGATGTAAATTCCAAAATTAACTTTGCAATTTTTAACAAAATTCTTGACTTTATTCTGATAGTTAGCTTGCTTGCGTCGTTTTAAGAGTTGTTCTTAAGTATTTACTTATTATAATCGATTCATAGTTTGAAGATTAGCTCCGTTCTTGACGGAGGTAATCTTGCAACTTGCAGTTTACAACTAAGAATGAAAGAAGTTGGCTATTAACAGAACTTCAATATGTACAAGTACCTACCTCGTCTTTAAAAGTTCAGGAAGATTTATGTGAAGGCTCCCACAGACAGGCGCGACGCGACAGCGCTACACAAAGGCGCCGCTCGTCACGCGAAACGCGGTGCCTTTGTGTCAAGCGTCGCGTCGCGTCAGTGTATACGAGCCTTTACAAAGGGCATTGATTTTTTTCCATGGAAGTTTGCTCGCTTGCTTTATTGTTATTTTGTGAATACGAATCGCACAATCTCACCACACATTTAACCACTTTTTGCCCATTTCACTTGCTTAATGTTATTTATGTCAATAAATATCGTAAAGCCCAGAGTCCGCCTGAGGGCGTATGTTGAGTAGGTACTTCTTCGCGCTAATATCAATGTCACGCAATCTCAAATTACTTTTTTATTAATCCATAGAGCGGCGGTTAATACAGAAACGCTAGAACAGGCAGAAATAAATGTCCTGTTGTCTCTGCTGCATGGCGGTCTATATGTTTGAATAAAGCCCATTAATTATTATTAGCAAATAATTGACGTGGTCAAACTTAACCTCATCAAAAGAGCGAAAATGGCAGTGCTCAATTATTTCCTGTAATGCACATAAATTCGAGCGAGAGTGTCATTAGAAACGATGTCGCAACATGTGGACATGTGGACAGAAGCTGTGCGCTGACGCACATAACATACCGCGCCGCATAACTACTTGCCGACAAAAAATATACAATATGCTGTAACCATTCACCAAACGAAAGATAGATAAGACTAGGCCAACGACCGTCCATTCAAAAGTAGCCGAAATCAATAACTGCACGAGAAGCCAACTTTGTGAACATTGAAGTATTAGTGAGGAAATTAATAATGTTGAATATCTGAGCACCTTTTGAGGTGGAAAACGGAAATTATTGAATGGCTAACAACTAATTACGTGTAACGCTGTCTTAATCTAAACAAATATACCACATCGCGGCTCCAGAGGTTGTAGCGGTGTGTGTCCACCACGTTTGCTCGGGACGGCAATACGGGAAACGCTTGCGGCCTCTCAAAATAAACCAGCATTAAAATTACCCACATAACACGTGCGGGGCCTAATAGAGCAAATATATATCGGCGATCGAGTTCAACTATTTTGTTACAGAAAACCACCTGTGTCTAGACAGGTGCGTTGCTCACCTGAATGAAGTCTGTTGGACAGTTACCGGATATTATAACGATCTGATTTGTTAAAGGAAACTCTCCTCATTACAGCGACTGTCTAGCCTAAATAAATAATAAACTTTACACAAAACTTAACTTTTTAATAACTTTTGTTTTTTAACCTAGAGCGAACTTCAAATGCCTAATAACTGTCTACCTTGCTCTAGCTAAATGAGTCCTTAGGTATTGCGTGACCGCGTGGGGTGGTGCCCACAAAACAACCATGCTGTTACTAGAAAGAGCGCAGAGGGACGTTCCGAAGTTCCTTTCAAAAAAAAAACAATCCCATATCCGACATTTGACCTTTGCTCACTTTGCAAAGATCTCACGATTAGGCAGCTCTTCGTACTACAGATTGTACTCAAAAACTCGTACCGTTCGACCCAACCTATAGTACTACGAAACACGAGCAGCAGTGGCGAGAAGACACTTCAGGTTCATTAGCTCCAAGATCTACAACAAAGTAAATAAGAGCATCGACATTTACCGCTGACCTCATAATGTCTTGAGAGTAAAGTTGACCGACTGTTTGAAATATCTATCATATGTTGCAACTGAAAAAATTGTGGTTTTTTTTTAAACTTAGCTAGTCCAAGCACTCACACACACCTCCACTCACAAACACCCACACTCACACACACCCACACTCACACACCCACACTCACACACACCTCCACTCACACACACCCACACTCACACTACCACTCCACACTGCACCACACAACAAACACAGTTTGCATGTTTTTTATTTTTGCATGTTAACGATTTTTTATTAACTACCAAAGTTTGCTAAACTGTACCCATGTCATAATTAAGTCTGGAACAATGTATTTCATAGGTTTAGTCGGGCGTTGACAGCTGCGACACAGTTTTTAACTTTTGTAGCTATCGTCGTTTCCATTGTAATTAAGTATATCAATTTTTTGTTGTTCCAAAACAAAAAACTTTTATTTTTGGCATTAATTTTATAGACGAATTTCTATGTACCTAACGCCTATTTGGTTTTTAAGATCAATAATTCTGTGACGGAATGTGATTCTGTGACAGATCGTATACCTATACGATGTGCAAACGCTTGTTTTATATAAATGCAGTGTGTGACAGCGGTGATATGAGTAATTTGTTGACCACAGCTCACAAGCATTCAATATCGTCGCACACATAAGTACAGGTACTGACAACTTAAATAGGAACTACGAACAATGACATTTAGGTACTACAAATTGCCCGGAGCTGTTTAGAGTCCGGCTGATGGAAATTGGGCTTACCCCTGTTACATAGGACTTAGACATAACTGACGAAATGCGGCTGTAGTAGGTATACATACACCTTTGCCTACTCCTTCGAGGAATAGAGACGGGATGAAGTGCAAACTGATAGCTTTTAAAGAAACTCGTTATTCAAACAATAAAGTATATTTCGCAAGTTGTACAAAGTTTCGCTTACATTACACACAACATGGCCTGCGCGCGGCTGGATGACTAATTCTGGACTATTTCTGTGTCCCCGCCGTTCATAAACACCTACATATACATATGTGTATTAATGTGTTTGCATTGCATTACTGTCGAATAACTCGACGCTTAATTATGTGCTTAACATCTGTACGGTATAGTGAAGAAAAGTATCGTTTTACGTCTTTCTTGGTAACTGATTGGAGTTATGGGTGCAACAGTTCGAACTAGGTATCACAATGAAACTGTTAACTCTGTGGCAAAAATTGAAAAAATTAAAATTAAAATTCACTCATGGAAACAAGCACTTGGTTTTGTGGATTGGATGTAATAATATTTATTTTAGTTTTGAAATTAGGCTACGCAGTATCGATTTTTGATTAATGGCGTATCAAATAGTTGGAAGTTAGTAGAATATTAACTTGCTGGTAACTCAAAGCTTTTAGGAATCTTCATTGTTGTCTTGTAATCTGTGCTGGGATCAATGCGCGCCTTTCTGAGAAATACTCGTAGGAATCTGGATATTACTGGCGGTACTGAAACTCGAAACTTTAATGTAAAGCAGTTTCTTCATTTAGAAAAGACAATGGCGAAACAAGAACATTTCACTTAACTTTACAAAGTATTCACCCGAGAATACATCGAATTAGGTCACATGAAACCAGTGGCAATATCCGGCTCGAAGGACCAATTAATGTTGGGGTGCACCAGGCTTTCACTCAGCCGCCTCTCTGGTCATAGATCAACAAAACTGAATCGATTTGAACATTGGCCTCAATAAGAACCTCTAGGACGTGAGAAGTTCGCTAATTTGCATATTATGATCGTTGGAGTTAGTTGGCTCTTGGCCTAAAAAAATTACTACGGGGGATCGTGATTGCAATTAGGCCAGCATAGTTTAAGATTCGTGAAAATAAAAGTCTAGTTCTTCAAAGTTTTAAAGAAGTCATAGCTCTCTAATCGTTATTTTCGTCATCTGTTGCATGACTGATGTCCTAATTCTTTATGCCCAACTTACATTACCTGCTTTATTTTTATGGACGATAACGCCCATCCCTCCTTTAATCCTAACAACTTACATACGTGATAAACGCAAAATGACAAAATTCGTCATCGCTTCCAATAGGTGCCTACTGGCGACTTACGTGAGTAAGTGCAGGAGGTCATAAATCCTCGTCTAGGTGTACGGACTCCGGCCTCATTCGAGTAGTTGGTGTAAAGATTTGATTAACGCGTAAGATCAGAACAGCCAATCCCATATAGCATACTGGCTTTTACCCGCGTGAAGGTATCTCGTATAGGTACTCCCGGAACAAAAAATGTCCTACGTCCTAACCCAGGTCATGGCTAGAGTTTCTCAATTCCCGGGTTCTCGACATCCCAGGACACGGGAACAAAAAAAAAACTCGGGAATTCCCTGAAACTCCTACTTAGGTGCGGAAGCCTCGGTGCACGAGTCCAGCTCGCTCTATGCCGGTTTTTCTATTCCTAACTAGCTGGCCCGACAGACCTTGTCCTGTCCAAACAACACATGAAAATCCCATATAAAAAAGGAATTTCAGTTTTGCCCATTTTTTCAGTTTTTGGAAATCTTTTCCAAGTTTACTTTCCCTAAAAACCTTATTCGGATTATTACGAACATTTTAAAATAAAAGATAGTCAAATCAGTCCACGTGTTCTCAAGTGATGCGCTTGCCAGCGAGCAGAATTAAATTTTTAATAATCTCATATACATTAAAATCATTATATACAATATATAACGTAACTAACTATATACACTAGGTACTGTATATAGACAGCTTTAACATTACATACTACTAATTTGTCTTTGTAACCAATTGACCAATTGACTTAAATATACTGGCTGCACTATACTAGGTACCTACCATACGGCAGCCAAAATTAAAGGACATTATATTCTTCTACTTTACGCAGGTTACTGGAAACCAGTTCCATTGGTTCCAATGCAATCTTTTCTCGATTGGTGTCGCAGCCGCTTAGTAAGACCTCTTGAAATCACCAATCGCTATACATTTCTCTCTTAGCAACACGTATTGTGAGGTCTTGTTGGCTGGTCGACTTCGATGTACTCATTCAACTGAACTTAAGCACCGTTATACGAGTTTTATTCACTTGTTAATATAGGTATTGCATTTAGAAAGCTTTATATTGTAAATGTCACTCCTACATTATAGTCAACACTATGGCTTTAACGGGATGCCTAGCATCAACCACGAATGTGTTATGGTGAGATCTACATAAATAGTGGAGATGACAGTTTATTAGTCGACTCCGTAAATCGTCATCTATATTGACACCTCCGGAGTCAATAGATGACGGTTAAGGAGCGCCAAACCGCAAGTCCGCGGATTGTATCTAAAAATACACTATTTCCCCGACTCGATATTAGTGTGCCAAAGGATAATGACTCACGAGACAGGAGAGCGTAATACTAAAGCTTTCATATTATGGCTCAGACAATAGAAGTTGTTCGATAACCATACGCCGATTGTACTTACAGTGCCCAAACTGCAGAGCCTAATACAAATAACCTATTTTCATAAGCAATTAACAATATGAAAAGTATTGGAACGAATTCCGTAAATTAATTCCACGTAATATATAATGAAAATATTGCAATAACAAGTTTTTTCAAGGACGACATATACGACGATATATTACTTACAAAAACATTAACAAAATAATATTAATTGATTCCAGGTCCACTTTCCGTAACAATTGAAAATTGCGAGACCGTATCGGCGGAGGGACAGGCTTTTTCATGGCTGCTTAACATGAATATAACAAACGTGGCGACCCTGCAACTCGGACCCGGCTCCTTTGCCCTAGACCGCTCTGCCAGCAACGTTGGCGAGCATGGTCCTGGGATGTCGGTCAGTATATCTTCTTTCCAGCCAACTACAACGCAAATTGAGCGCATAGCGAAATATACTGCAGATGCGAATACATATAAGCTTTTATATTTACAATATCGGGAACTCAACAACAATTCTCATGATAAACTTTTTCATGTTACAGATCAGGATGAAAAACGTGACTGTCCCCGCCATCCCAGCATTTACCTTCGGATCATCGGCTGCTGAAATTGTTCTAGATAACGTTAAGATACATGAGATATATGCAGGAGCCTTCTCAGCCAACACATACAACATCGTGATGGCGCTCAACTCCTCGGTGGCGAACATCGATGAAGATGCCTTCTCCCAGCGATCTCTGATTAACAACCTGTATTTTTTCGGCTGTAAAATCCAACAAATCTCTTCAAGAGCGGTTCAGTCGGCCGTCGGAAACCTTAATATTTCGTACAGCTTGTGAGTATTGAATACCTTCTTGTTCACACTGAATTGCTCGATGTAAGATCATACACACAAATAAATAGTGTATTTCGAAAATTAGTCATGTCAAAACCAAACTACAGTTTTCATCGTTTTAGCGTTCAGTGCTAAGTTATTAATTTGAGGTCTTTTTTTAATTTCAGGATCGAAAATATGGAGACAGGAGCAATCAACATAACCGTAGCTTCCGTTGTAATCCGAGATACCGAATTCAACCAACTGATGGAGCGAAGTATTGAATTGTCTTCATGGAATAAACTACACATGGAGAGGAACTCATTTGACGAGCTCGTACCAAATGCCATCGTCGCTTTGGATACAGTGACACACGAACAATCTGGACATCATCTAACTTTTATTGAGAACGAAATTGAGACGGCCCATCCTAATAGTCTTAAATTCATAGGCAAAGCTCACAAACTCGCAGCGTACTCAGTGTTATATAAGGACAATTACTTCGGAAAAACTTGTTACTGTAATATAAGTAACTGGCTGTACGAAGTCTTAAACACTGACACATATGAACCTTATAAGACAGAAAGTTACTGTACAGTGGACGAGTTCTTGGCACGCTGTTTTAACGAACCCGAACAAAATATTTTATTCGACAAGTTCCTTGATGGAGCATGTAAAGAAGGTTCACTTACTTTTCATTGTGAATCATACATAAGAAAGGCTGATGGAACTTCTACCGAAATAAAGAATCCAAGATTTCCCCACAAGAACAAACACGACCAATTGATCAGTGAGCGTGATAAGAAGGTGATTGGAATAGTTATAGTAACCTGCTTAGGCTGTGTGGTTATTGTGATGTTAATCAGCTTTATAAGATGGATACGCCGCAAGGGATACTGTATTAATGTGAAGAATTTACTTATTTCTTCGAACTCGTCTTGTGGCTCGTTTTGCGAACGGATCTGCACGTGTGGAGTAGTGACCGGTTTGGACAATGCAAGATCTATTTCCCGACTTTCTGTAAATGAGTATTCTGAACGTCATTGCTTGAATGAACCAACACGAGTTCAGGATATAATGCAAGAATCAACCTTGCATGATGAACTTGTACCGACTGAAGATAAAACTACTCAAACTTTACCTGAGGAGCTGACTAAAGAACTACTTGAGAACCTGAAACAGAGATTGGAAAGCCCGGAAAATTACACAGAGGCTCGTGAGACCATCGAACACTTATACGTGCTTACTAAACTAGAAGAAAACCGCAATGCAATTGTTCCCAAAATGCTTAGTATGGAAGAGAATATTTATGAATTGCCGTTCCAAAATACCACTCCTCGTATTGGAAAGAACAAAAAACAAATGGTTAGCATTGGAACTCGGACGCCTTCCTTGGACAAGCTCTTACCTCTATCACCGTACAACAGACAAACTGCCCTGGTTCATGAGTATTTCGAGCCAAAAGATTTTGCTGTGCATCTGTACGCTGAAATTGCTAATAATGAAAAAGAAAAGAGGACACTTCTGGGAAACATGCCTGATGTTGTTGGAGAACAGGCGGTGCCCCGTGGACCCTACCTCCGCGCCGTCCGCGAAAAGCAAAATTCTGCTACAGGTTCCCCAGCTAGCCCACTTTCGAAATCTCTGAAAAATACGACCGGACCCCATGGAATGTCTACGATCAAATCGAATTCGTCTAACACGTCGGCCAAGATGATGAACCGCCCTCTGCCGGAGAAGCCAACCACCCTGGACCCGGGCGAGGGAACATCCTTACGGCTCGGCTGAGGGTTAGCCACTGCGCGGCCGGCGCCAGCGCTAAGCGACAGGGCTTCAAAGAATTGCCCTTGCAAAGAAACGCATTGCCAACTGCTGTCGTCGTCCGAACAACGTGGTAAGGAATTCTACATGGAACTTGACCCCTGCGTAACAACCTAAACGGGCGAATGATAAGGACGCGACAATCGAGATAATGCTTAAACATTTCTTTGCTGTGATATTAATTTTGTTTACTTTAATGTGTAATTATTACCTTTGAGTGATGTGTCGTGCCAGACACTGTTGTATGTTTATTTGTAAATAATTTATGAGTTGTAATTAATTCTTAATGTTGAGCCGAGCAACGGCGTGATCTATTGATATTGTGCGAGCCTGTATTGGGTTCGTTTCTTGTTTTTAACAATGTTTTATATATTGACGCTTTTTAATAAGAATGTAAAGTCGCAACATTTGATGTTATCTTATCATACAATGATTAACGACACCTTTGCTATGAAACACGGACAACGGATAAAATATCTCATATTTAACCAATTGTCTATATTATTATAGTTATTAATCAATGTTTTAAAAGACAATTTATAGTACATAGTGATTTCATTCTAGAATGAAACAACAATATTTAACCAGATTTAATCGATCTAAATGTGAATTTTAAATTGTTCCAGTATAAATGATGTGTTTACTGCATTTATTACCATAGTAGTTAAAAAAAATAACCCAACTATTGAAATAATGTCTCTGAATAATAATTGAAGTATGCTAAATGTTGTAGTTTATCCCTAAATAATATTATCAACCCCCAGCTGTCGTCCCAAAGGTTAGTGAATCCTTTTTGAACTTTTATTTGATATGATATAATATATCGAATCATAGTAAGTATATTATATGTATTTCTATAAAAATTTACATCTCAAAGTATACAAATTATTTACGTCTTCACTTTCGATGAAATTTACCCTAATGTACTGAGCTCAAATATCAATTTATTATTATCAACTAGGCCATATTAAGATGTTTTTTTTTTAAATAATAGATCCTATTTATTTTAGTCCTGAATCTGTCCTATACATACCTAAATGTTAATATATAGAACTTATTTTAAGTAAGAAATAGTTTTAAAGAGTTTAATAAAAATATTGATGTTTCACTGAATATTACTTACATGATTTTTGCCATAAAATTATCAGTCATTTTACATTATGTTTAATTATACTGAGAAAGATGAAAAAATATGTTATTTTGAGAGTAGATTGCAGACTTCTTGAAGAAAGAAGTCATTTTATTCCAATAATAATAAACTGAATGTTAAATGTGCAATGCGTTGTTTATTTTGTATTTTAATCTACTTTTGACTAGATTTCCTAATAGGTAATCCTGGCATCTCATTTCTGACTTAGATCGGAGCTGTAGGCTCTTCTTCTGCCTAGCCTGTTACCAACTTTATTGGGTTCGGTTTCCAGTCTTAACAGATGCTGAATACCAGCATTTTACATGGCACGATTGCTTATCTGACCTCCACAATCCAGTAACACTGGGTAACGCGATACCCGCGGCGGCGGCGGTCTTACGCGGTAAGACTGTACAATAAAGTATATCTCAATAAACTTTAATTATTGGTGGCCCCTTTATAAATCTGCTTTAGTGTGGATAACGTACATCCAGTTAAGAAATCAGGCATATCAGATTCCCCTGATCCCCCAGAGCCCCTATCAGATTTTTGTCTTTAATTTTT
Organism: Dryobotodes eremita; assembly: GCA_917490735.1. Lineage (NCBI taxonomy): Eukaryota > Metazoa > Arthropoda > Insecta > Lepidoptera > Noctuidae > Dryobotodes > Dryobotodes eremita. The sequence continues at coordinate 28,337,184 of OU823241.1, read as the reverse complement.
CTTTGTCTAAGCTCTATTATTCGCTACGGCAACCCAAATTCATTACAAGGTACAAAACGATAATGTTATTTCTTTTCGTATATCTTATCGCTCTTTATCACAAACCCAGTTTTATTTGTTTGATACGTACTTGCATAGTAGCTACGCTGCGTAATCAACTTTTGTATTTATGACCCAGTTTTGAACACCGCAAATACTTAGTGCGACGATAGTGTCTCATGCCAACTGTTTACATAATCCCATACATAAAACCTGGCAAATACCTACCGAAGTACGTGTAAATGAAAAAAAACAAAAACACGTGTGGCACTCGAGGACTGCCGCGGTAAAGCTATTGCATAGCATTTTTTATCAACTTATGCAATTATAATTATTTATATATTTTTTATTTATGTAGTATTTTTTTTTCTTTGATATTAATTCAAGTACAGTCGTACCATATACATACACGTTAAGCGAACGCTCGGCCGAGCTACATGGTAGGCGGAGTGGGGGGTGTTAGGTTTTATTTTCGTTACGGAATTTCTTGATTCGGTCGCCGCGCTCAAAGCCCTCGATAAAATCTATGCAATAGCTTAAAAATCTTTTTTCAGTACTTTTAACCCTTTGTAGCGTGCGTGGATCATGGACGAGACAGTAGATCTACGTGAGACATAGATGTCCTGTCCAAAATATGGTCAAAAGACATACGAAACCGTGTCCGGGTGGCGTAATGCCAAACTGTATATTACCACAGACACGGGTTGCTCTGTGCTCGCAGGTAGTTTGCTTTAATGAATGAAGACCATAGTAAATAGCAGCATAGACAGTTTCTGTGTTGAAATTCATTTTGGTTTAGAATATTGGAGCAAAATAGATACGACTACAGACAGCCACAATGACTTAGGTTAGCCGCTACAGTGAAGGATAATTTTAAGTAGAAAGTAGCAGCTTAATAATCAGTTATTAGCTTTGTTTTAATATAAACTGGCATCGAGGTTTTGTTTTGGCGCGGCCTCCTATTTCTGAATGACAATAATAAGGCATAGTCAACAGAGCGCCGCTGCACGGGGCCCCTTCTTATGGGTGTTTAAAAAAAATAACCACGAAGGGGATAGCGGGGTCTTCCAGATCCCTACATCTCCTTCTAACCTAACCTGTCCGAGTCGGGGTCCCCCAAGTCCCGAGCTCGCTTCGCTCGCTCTTGCATTCTATCCCACTGTTAATATTAGTCACCATATCATTATTTATAGTACCTCGCCTATGATTTCTAGTAGCAAATAGTTAGTCGCCCTTTAAGTTGTTAATCGCTTGGAAAATAATTAGCCGTTAGTAAAACTCATTACTGAACCAATATCATTTATTTTTAAATTGCTCAACACTCGTACAGTTTGCATTGGAATTGAGGAGCATAATGTATACTAATACAGAGAATGTCTGTGTTGAAATTCATAATGCTCTTTAGTGTAACGAGCACCAAGCGGTCCAGCACAGACTATGGATGTCTGTGATAATATACAGTCTGACAGTACGCGTCCGGGTGACAGGCAACGTTATGTAAATCGCCAACACGTATAGAGCAACCACGGTAGTCAAAAGCTCGTCCAATTACTGCGTGAGACATGAACCATTAAAGGAAATGCGATGTTGCAATCGGGAGCTCGGAAATTATCTTTAAGGCCGCTAAGGTTTCCTTTTAAACAGTATTATATATTCTGCAGTCAGGAATATTCTAATCCATCGAACTAAAGTTCGTCACCGTACGTAGAAGATAATAACTCAATGACCAAATTGTACGACTATGTACATTTCTATGACATAAAGTGGGTTAGCATTTAGCGAGTTGACTGATGTAGAGCACAGTATTGCCAATATCGTGAACGCCATTCATCCATCGGCTCTAAAACGGATTTAACAAAAAGCTCACTGTGACAATAGGTTATTACTAAACACTACGACCGTGTGGATATTGGAATATACCAAACAAAGTTCAACACTCCATATAACCTTTTTAGGAATTGACTTTAAAAGGTATGCATTATATGTCCGTGCTCAAGGTACAGGCTGTTTCTATGAAATCGACACACACTTTCACATGTATTCAAAGCATTGATAGCTCTAAGTTGAAATTAATTTTAGTACTTAACTTGCCCACTGCCCGATCTGCCCCTGCAATCTCGACATTAGACAGCGACAAAAATCGGTCGTTAAGTCGTACCGTTGTCAAATTCCTGTAATAGATTTTCATTTTTTTTTTCGAAAGCTTAAGGTTAAAAATCTATTAAAGAAGTTTGACATCGATTAGACTTCACGACCGATTTTTGTCGTTATATTTGTCGAGACTGCAGGGCCTGATCTTTCAATTAACTCATCATAATTATCATCACAGTCAACAGCGGGACAAAGGCTTCTCCTACAAAAGAAGGTTAATGATCTCCAAAGGAAACATACACGTAAAAGTGAGTAGTAGTCGATCTTCGATCACCAGCACGCTCAATGTAACAGGTTGTTAGTACAACCTTGTCCGCAAACGTGCGCTATCGGCCGGCAAGCTAGCGCCGATTGGACGTATAACTAAAGGCGCTCTTCCGAAGGCGACGGCAACCGGCAACGGCGTCGCACAATCGCAATGACAGCCCGCAGCGACACGACAGGTTTCTATGTAATTCTTTGAATACGTTTCCGTACGCAACTGCAGATTGCAAACCAGTAGTGCCGTCACTGGTTGTACACTAACAGAGCGACAAGACGTATTTGTTTTATTCGACAAATAGTTATCGTGAAACTGAGGAAGAGAAATGCCGCTGCCGCCGAAATTCTCGTTTATCATGGTGTCACGGGGAATGAACGGAATCACTATGCCCCATGATACCACCGGCTATTAGTGATGTCCAGCTAATTTATTTATAACAAAATGGTGATGACGATGATGAAGTAATACAGGGTAAAAAAAAAATAGGGAATTTAATATAGAGATAAACGCTAATGAACGAGATAAAGCCGAGCGGAATAGAGATTGGTAAGCCCTATGTTAGTTAGTTGGCCTCCGTTCCACTAAGAAAAAGTTTTGAATCTTTTCCATGACTTACTGCCTCTACAAAGGACCTAAAAAAGAGAAGGAAGCGCTATATCTAATTTTTGAATATTAGTCGAACGGAGTCCGTGTGGACACCGCTCCATTGGCTTGAGCGGAACGAGTTCGTTTTTTAATGATTTTTACGCATTCAGGCCTTTATGCTAGACTCTTTGTTAGTGGCAGTACCTACTTCTATAAAATTAATCTTTCCGAGTTAAAAAAGAGTCCGTTCAAAGCCAGCTTGCAGTCCCACAGCGAAGAAGGCCCCATTGACGAACAGCCCACCGGCAGATATTCAACTGTCAGTTATATAAAAACAAAAGCAATATTAAAATCACAATAAATAACTAACTAAAAAACAGTCGGTTACCTAATGTTCATTTAAAATGTACAATTAATGAACTGGATTCAAAACTTATACATATGTAAAATCTTTACACAATAATTGAGTTGTAATAATTGAGTTGGACATCACTTCGTTAATGTCATGGGGACACCACACCACCGGCGGAGTGAATTTGGTGGTGTCACGGGGAATAACCGGAAATTGTGACACCACGTTCGGAATTAAAACCGCAGTGGCATCGACATGTCGAGTCGCTGCAATCTCTCATTGCGATTGTGCGACGGTGCCTCTTGCGGTTTGCGGTCGCCTTCGGAAGAGCACCTACCGCCGTGCATAAGGGGCGACGGTAATACACGATATTAGATAACCATGCCGTATACACACAAACTTAGGAGCTTACGTGGTAGCCTGGTTCCGAATAGCACCACATTCCTTTTGTCTAAGATAATTAATGTTTCAGAAACCATACATACATAAGCACACGCCGTCTTCCCATGGGGGTAGGCAAACATTACAGAACGCTACCTACTATATACGATCCTTACATAAGTACTCCTATTCAGAAACCAATCACGGTTCAATACATGCTTTCAACCTAATTCTGATGGAGGCTAGAATTGCATTGGTGTATACAAAGACCCTGTGAGAGCTAAGCTTACTCCTTGGACTTTGTGAAAGGTCACTTAATATGATTGGGTTTACATCTGGGTTAAGAGGTAAAAACATCTTGTTGGGCAATGAGCAATTATAGGTACACTGATTAAATCCTCTATGTAATATCAAGAATTCAAATTTTTCATAGAATTCATTCGTGGAAAATATGTAATTACCAACTTCGGCGGAGCATGTGTCACGCTTACCAATGAGGGAGAAGCGATTTGTAAGGGACTCTTTTTTTCTAAACTTCAGTTCGTTCCCAAAAAGAAAACGCGTGGCCAGGACCAAAGTACTAAGTGCATGATCAGCTGCGGCGTTTGATTTCATGGAGGGTAGGCCTAACTTGGATCAGTTACCAGTGACGCTGTGCTGACGAAAATCCGAGTGTACGTTCACTGCTACAATAAGCATTGGAACACCAGCGAGCTGACCAGTCTAGCCCTAAACTGCATTGGGAATCGGAATGAATGAAGCAGCCGTAATGCCAAAATAAGACAGTACATAATCATTGACATTTTTTATAAAAAGATTCATACTACGAGTATGTGCTAAATAAATGACTGACATGACTGTTCATGTATGTGTTCATGTCTGAAATAAAGATTTATTATTATTATTTATTTATTAATATCAACCATTAAGGGTGGATACTTATTTTAAAGAAAATTGAGTAATTACAGTATTTATTGTTTGAGCTTGCCAAATAGACCGCGAGTACCTTTAACTATCATAGTGCGTGCATTTAATTACCTAATAACAACATTATTTTTACGTTATTACGGTTAATTGATTTTATGTTATTACGGCTCTTGGATAATCGAGAGCCAGCAGGATAGTGATCGTTAAACTGAATTTATTATTTTAATGTTAAAGGATTCTTTTTATCACACTATAACTAAAATAAACAGTAACGCCAATAATAACAGACACTCATGAGAAAAATCACTACATATTATTATAAAACAAAGTCCCCCGACGCGTCTGTTTGTCTATCTATCTGTGTGTCTGTCTAAACGCGATGAACTCAAAAACCAGGTGTATAATTCTAATGAATTAATACAATGTTGACCTGGATTAACAAATAGGGTACTTACTTTTAATCCCGGGAGTACGTTCGCATGGGATTTTTTCCGACATCCACGCGGGCGAAGCCGCGGGCAAAAGCTAGTATGCATAACATAAATAATACGAGAACACACGGTGTTTATAATAGGATATCCTAGAGAGAAGATACGAGTACACGATACATCTCCCATGCTGCAGTGCAGTTCATTTACTCGCTTCTAAAGTTCTAAGATTTGTAAAAGGTCAGTTTACCTTTCAGTTTTATCAATATTGTTTTATCAGTGTTTTGAAAACAACAAAGTTTTCAGAAAAACGTTCAATAGTAACATACATTTTTTCCGATGTCGCAATCTAAATAGATTTGGTAATTATTATTATTTTAACAAGCCTTTTGGGAAAATTTGGCTCTTGTCAGCGCCTTAATCTAAGCGAACTTATAGAACCCAAGTAACCCAAAAATGGGTGCATAAATACTATCATAAAATAACAACCATAGAGATGTTAGTTGGTCATAATCATGGTATAATAATATACTTCGCCAGGTATAGCATTCCGAGACACAGTGGTTACGTGGGAGACACAAGCCGACGTCATCACCGCTGTGTTACCAGTAGTGTGTAATAATAACTCCCCAACCGCCTTTATTACCTGTGCGAATTCGATAAAACAATGAGGTTTTATCTAACAATTACATTGGTATATTTTTAAATTGAATTGTTTCGTTTGATTAGAAAAATGAAACGACTACTTAAATGCTTTATATTTTTTTTTTTACAGAATGGTGATTGAAAATGTTTCCATAATTTGTGTTGTGTTGCAATAAAGTGGCAACTGGATAGTGACGTAGGCATGTGTCACTCTCGGAATATCAGACCTTGTTTTTTTAGACCATGGTCATAATCACAATTAATTATAGTACTTTTATTGTGAATCAGGATAGAATACACACGAAACTACTCCCTCCATTCGAAACTAGTGTGCAGGCACCATGTAACACCCACCTAGATTTTGTTTCTTAGTACAATTTTAGGACAAACGGTACTTACTAGTTTTAATGTAGGTACAGTTACATTACAGTTAATGTAACTATTAAAAACGTTGACATTACATTAGAACACTGTACTACTAATTAGCTGTCATGTGTTTCATTGGCAAAAAAATCATAATGGAAATCCATGGTATGTAAATCCTTACAAAAACTATAATTAGACTATATCTGCTTTAAACATGATTACAGATAGATCAGTAACATTGGTCTTAATTTGGCCCATAACGATGATGTAATTTGAAATTAGTTCATCCGGCGCACACGCATGCTGTTACAGCTATTTAGCAGAATTTTCAAATTTTCATAACTTTGTGATGAACGTTAATAAAGCAATGTTTACGTGGGACGTTCTACCTTGTATAGGTACAAGTGGCTTAATTCAATCATTCCGGTTACAATCTCAATTCCTATTCCCGTTTTCATTGATGCTAAAATCAAATATTCCTTGATTTAGAAACAAGTCGCTTGACTATGAATAGATTTGCAACGGAACCATCGCTTTGGAACGATCGAGAATTCGAGACCGTAAATAGCGTTAAGTCTTAGTTTAGTTTCAGGTCACGGTTCATTAACATTTGATACCATTTTTGCATTTGTAAGAGCACTAGTGATGCGCCCACGCTTCGCACGGGTGCAGTTTACTGATGTGGTGACACCGACATGTCAAATCATCAACATAAGTAAATGATGATTGATGATTTTAATGATTATAATTCTGTATAACACTTCGCAAATATGAATTATCCTGTTGTAGTTATTTAAGTTAAATATTAAAGTAGGTAGTACACACATAAACATACCGAAATAAATCCTCTAAATGATGGTGAAAACCGCATCAAAATTCGTTGAGTAGATTAGAAGAACAACGCAGTCATATAGATAGACACGGAAAACGCATTCCTGTTATATCTAAGTACTATGTATATCTAGGTAAAACAATAAAGATATTGAGTATTAAGTATTGAGGTATAGCAGATGGCTCTTTATTGGCCAATGATACCAAAACCCAATGCGACATTTAAGGCTCTCCCCCACAGGAGCGTTATTATCGGTCGATAATATCGGATGCGTTCCTGCGATATCTGTTTCCAATATATTTTGTATTAGGACGGCCACGAATTTAGACACTGCTGCGATAATAACGACGCAATAAAAGTAGGACGCTAGTGTTCCTCCGTCCTGCGATATTCCGATATGAGGTCTTAGAAAGTTTTTTATTAGGACGCATCCCATATTACAAACAACTCATCAAATCAAATCAAAATATTTTATTTCACATAAACCTACATGGGCACTTATGAAACGTCATAAGCTAGGTGCACTAGCAACTGCAACTGCGTTAATAACCTTAGTACTAGTAGTACCTCAATAATTTGGTTTTACCGACTGGTATTCTAATTAGTAGTGGTTACATGTCGACGTACGAGTGTCCAGATTTATTTTCTATACTATGGATATTGATTTTTCATCAAACAAAGAATTTTTATCACTAACTATCGGACGATAAAAACGCACCTGTGTGGCAAGGAATCGGAACGGGTTATGGCAATAACGCATCCGATATTATCGACCGATAATAACGCGCCTGTGGGGGAGAGCCTTTACTTCCATGTTACCGGTATATATCTACTCAATTTAATTAATAGTAGTCTCTTTGACATGTAACTTGGCTTTACACCTCATGGTGACCGAAGTTTATACAAATTATTCAGATTTCACATCTTGTAACACCAAATTAAAAGTTGGTTATTGTTAGTTCGATCTGACAATTTCTGTCATTCAATAGGATTATGAACTTAAGAGGATTGTATTGATGATTTTAATTCTGTATTACCCACTTCGCAAATATGAGTTTTTCTGTCGTAGTTATTTACTTTACTAGAAAATCTGAACCACCAGGGGTGCGCGCTCTTATACCAAGGTAAAACGTTCGAGGAAAACTATGTTCTCAAAAGCATTTTTGAGAAAATTATTGTACCTAGTATGTTACCTATCCGAGGACACATTCTGAATTCAAAAGACAGCCAGGAACCAGAAAACGTAATGTTAAAAACGAATGATTTTTTTTGTATCATCTATTGAAACGAAATAAAGTTCAACCAATCGTTCTTAACAAAATTGTTGACTTTTCCTCTTTTTCTATAATCGTGTCGCCGTGATTGGACGGACATCCTGAAAAAACTTAAGATTGCGCGTACACAATCTTAATCTTCAGTTGAAAGGTTTCAAGAATTATCTATGGATATGAAAAAGTTCTTAACAAAAAGAAAGGCTACAGAAAGCTGGCACTTATTAAAAAAACCGGCCAAGAGCGAGTCGGGTTCGCACAGTTACACACACACACACACAGTTTATAGAACGGTTACTGGTCTGCCATAATTATGCGCGTGTAATTAATACCTGTGCTAGCTCCTAAATTATACATCTATATGATTAAAATAACTAACATTTATTTGGTAAATATTAATACTACATAGGTCTAAAGGCCTTCATAATTAGGCACCTTTTTTGGTATATTTTTTATTTTTTCTGCAATATTACACTGTTGCAGATGGATACTATTTTCTAGTAGAATGTAGGTCAATATTTAATAACCCAATTAATAACTAAACCTAGGAGACCTAACGTTATGGCAAAATTCAAATCCCACATCGCATAGATAGCGAGAAATCCTGTGACAGCCGGACAAAAAAGTGATCTTATAAAAGTTCCGTTTTACCTTTTTAGGTGGGAACCCAAGAAAGTAGTAAGTATTCACAGTGCAGTAACACGCGGGCCGTGAAATCTGAATCGTATAAACAAACACTCATACGTCGGTCGTTACGTAAACTTACGGAGAGCAGTCAAAGTTACGTTCTATAATCGGAAGCCTGCACAGTGTCTCCATTATGCTTTTTGAACAAATATCGCCAATCAATATGTTGTATTTTCAACTCTATTGCAGTAGACATAAAGGTGGTCGACTACCAGTCTTGTTACAGAAGGATGGACTTGTTTATTTTTGCGATCATTAGGTAATTCAAATGCGGTTAGTTGTGTAGATACGTGACTACTTGTGCTACGCACGGTATTTGTAGAAGAAAGTGTGAATAAACTTGAATAGAGGTGTGTAGTATACTAAAAGCAAGCGTTATTCTATCGACACAAATTGACTTATTGTTTATCGATTCCTGTGAAAACTAATATAAGAGCATAGATCACTAAAAGGCTGCCGGTAACGAACATGCAACTTTGCAAGGCATATACGGTAGGTACCATACGGGTTCCGTGCCCTTATATTACCGGGTCTAATAAGTAAAAGACTTTGAGTAGTATTAATCTCGTAACTATTTCTATTAAGGAATCCAATCTACATATTTTCATGACGCGCACTGTCAGCTCTCCAAGCTGATCCTCTATTCTTTTCTAATCTTTCTAAATAATGATATATGTACTTTTATCTCATTATACATCCTTCCTAACTAATATTATAAATGCGAAAATAAATTTGTTTGTTTGTTTGTTACCTTTTCATACCTAAACCACTGAACCGATCATCCTGAAATTTTGCATATACGTTGTCAGGGGTACAGAAACGGACATAGGGTACCTTTCATCCCGCAAAAAAGTACTGTTCCCGAGGAAAACAACAATAACGTTCTTGTGATAATAGATGGCGCCACGTGTCTTTTGAATCATGACTGAATTATAACCCGAATTGATAGTCATTTAAACGCGAGCGAAGCCGCGGGGGCAAAAGCTAGTTCATTATAAAATATTCGTCGAGGTCGGTTTGATAACCGACCTCGACGAAAAGGTAATCAAAAAACCTCTACAGTATCTACTCTGCGACAAAATATGGAAACCAGAACAATACCTAACCTCTTCGTGCTAAAACTTAATCTTCGGTAGTGAAAGAGCTGATTAAAAGATTTAGTTTATATTGCGAAGAAGCATAGGCACAAGTAAAGGCTCCCACGGACAGGTGCGATGCGACAGCGCGACACAAAGGTGCCGCTCGTCGCGCGACGAGCGGTGCGTTTGTGTCGAGCGCGATTCGCGTCACGTGTCGCGCCTGTTTGTAGGAGCCTTAATACATAATATTGCATATTATGCAACGAGAAATACAACGTAGAAATTAATAAAATTTCGGAATTAAATATCAGAACGGAAAATACTGACATACCTATTATGCTACCATTAAAAATAATAACGAACGTAGAACCGGTCCTATACAACCGATTTAGAGGTGTTATGTTAGACCGCGGCGAAGGTGGTGTCAGGATCTGAACATGTTTGCGGGGCCAACATGGTCATAAATCGCACAACCCTGAGTTGAATTGAATAAGGCGGCCTTTGCCCAGCAGTGGGAACAATAAAGGCTAACAAAAAAAAATATATATATATTATATCAAGAGGAGATGTCCGCTTTTTATACGGACGTTGGTTTTTATTCCTAGAAAAATCTAACCAGCATCAATCTAACTACACTTAAAGAAAAACGACAAAAATATAGAACTAAGAACCACAGAAGTAATATTATACACCTCCATTTAAGAGTAAAATTATAAACTATTTAATGTTAGTACATATATTTTATTTTTTGATGGCAACCCAAATAAAACCTCCGACGCACTTTGACAATGTCTTTATTGATCCTGCCTACGCGTTATCCAGTTTTATAGTATTTTAATTAAGTTTTTGCTTTCTTTGATTTTGCTGATTTTACTGACTTAGCCTTTTCACAACGGATTCTTCTGCAGTAGAAGTATCCTTAATTCTACTTTGCACATGATTAGGATACCTGTAGCTTAAGAAGTTTTATCCCTGACGACTCTGCTTTTTCATAACGGTCATTTGATATTGCACGCGATTAAGACTCATGACATTCGGATTTAAAACACCGAAAGTAAGTACTGTTATTTATTCCTATTTAGCTCCATGTGGATTTTATTTGCGCAACCTTTGCCTCTTAAGTCCTCTGACAGTCTGCAATCATTAACTTTCATTTCTATTTTCAGATTATTGTTACAGAATATGGCTCTCTGCATGAATTGCAACATAGCAATACATGCTAATCAGCACTATGAATTAACACTTGAAGCATGACCCCTGAGATAGTCTCAATAATTGAAGAATGGACTGCTCAAGAGGTAATGCATTCTTTAACTTGCATTAGTAGTTTCTTTTTTTTTATAATTTGTAACCGGGCTTATGTTGAAAAAGATTAAACAGCACTAATTTTTTCAAAGAACATGCATAAAAACGATACTGTGTTCTTAACAAATTATTTTGTTTTTAGGTAAGAGATAGAGACCGCATTTGACAAGAATACGTCAACCTTTTACTAATAGAACTGAATAACAGAAATGAGCACAACATTGGTGACCGACAGCTGGGTCATCAACTAGTATGTGTGTGTTGTGGCGTTTCTATCTCAAGCAGAACAGGCAGGCGTTCTCGTCCCTTACCTTATGGTCATCCTGAGCGGGCTTATATAGCTAGCTATATAAGCCCATCATCAACCCGTCACGTATATATATAAATTAAATATTTACACTTGATAACTGTATCTCTGATTACTGGAACACACAATAAATGTAAACTTAATTTCAGATCCTTGCTAATGCTCGAGCATGTACTGTCTGCTGGCAAAGGACTCATACCAATATACACAAAGTGATGGAACCACCAAGAGAGGCCCCAAGTGACACATCACAATGTAGCATGGTAGCTTTGATCAGAGGACAAATAAAGTCACGCCACTATAGAGAGACGACGAATTTTATATCATTTAAAAATAGGTAAAAGATTTATTTGATCAATAAAGCCTATTATAAAGTTAATGATTATTTAAATGATAAATGTAATTAATTTATAAATTAAGTAATGATAATAAAATTATATAATTAATAAATGTCAAAAAATAGGCTCATATTAATATTTGTTATAGGCTAATGTTTGTTGTTGTTAAGGATTTATGTAATAAATATTTTTCGCAACCGGCGTGCGTGTACGTCCCTGATGTATGAGCGTAAACAAGGCAAAGGTAGTATCTAAGAATCGGAGCTAGTGGCGGTCTGTAGTTTTTGCCCATGGGAGGTAGGCGTGAATTTATGTATGTGTATATTTTTATTAGGTATTATAGATTTTTGCACGCCTATTAAAGTAGAATATGGTTAAAAGGACTTTTGTTAATTTATGTATCACCTCATGTACCTACCCATATTCAAGCAAATAAATGATTTGATTTGATTTGATTTGACGACTAGAGTGTATTACACATATATTTTATTGATAGTGGCAGAGACTGTATTATTATTGAAATGTTGTATTTCTGATTATTATTGCAGTTGCACAGTTGGAAAAAGGACTGTTGGAAGCTGTGCTCATGTGATGACAATTGTCTAATATCGTGGATGGGCTCGGCATCAAAATGATATATCTCCATTTACTCAGTTTCTCGAACAGTAAATATATATAAAACAGCAAAAAAAAACATAACTAACCTGTCACTTGTGTCCAATTATAGCATATTAATTCAGTTTTTAAATAGGATACTTGTCGAAAGGCTTTTCGTCCACTTCCGATCTTGATTCCAAGTCATAAAAATGGAAGTCTCCTACGTTATTAAAAAATGTTCTCAATCAGTAGATACTATTATCACTTACTCCTGCTATGCAACTCCTGTGCACTATGCTGAAACATGTCCTTCTTGATAACCGGGGTCTTAGTAAAATATTGCACCTTGCACATGAATATTCGAAGTAGCCATAATCATAATAGTATAGAGTGCGCTTTCAGTTCTAAAAGGATTATGCTAAACATTTTTGACCGAAAATATCCTATTTCATCTTATTTCTTATTATATAAGGTACGTAGGTACCTTAATAATGCTGTCATTACTGTCATTCAATATTTTATTTATGTGAATGACAATGTGAACAAAACGTTAATTTAATCAGATTATTTACCTACGCACCTTATAGTGAAAAGACCACACCCCAAAAAAATTGTAAACTTGTCAAAATTGACACATGGTACTGTTACCATGTGTCAATTTTGACAAGTTTATAATTTATTTGGGTGTGTACACTTTACTATCGCAGATAATTAGAATGGTATGTTCGTTTTAGAAGTAAACTCACACTAAAATAAAAAAGATCTTTCTTAAGATTTGAAGTCTTTAAAAATGTATGATATAGTTAGAACCTCTAGTTTTTGGAATGTCAATCCTAATATATTTAACTTATCTTGGTTAGAATTATTAATAAAAAAAAAAATTCGACGTCGACGGTGAAGTATCAATATCTAATAACTAACATTTTAGCGATTTTCACTTCATTGCATTTTCGTAAATAAAATATCAAAATTTATATCCCTAACCTAAAATATTTGATTGAAATCATTATCACCATCACAAGCATTTCCCACTAAATATAAGTAACTGTTTGATACAAATATAATAAACTATAGAAATGAAACGATTTTTCGCTTGTTGTAAAATCATGGTTTTGTAGTTATTAGATATTGTTAATACACCGTCGACATGTTCTTTAGGAGTCGGTCCCATACTAAAAAGTTGTTCATTTTCGTGAGTAACAATGACAGACACCCGTATAACTAGAGTTGTAAATTTTGGAGCCTCCTTATTATTATTTTGAATAATCTTTGGAAGTTTCTGCTAAAATTCTATTATACAGCAAGTTACAAAAAAAAAAAAAGTACTAAATACTAGTTATAGTATTTCTATTATACAGCAAGTTACAAAAAAAAAAAAAACTAAATACTAGTTATAGTATTTCATTAAAAAAAATTATAATAAGCCATAGCCAATACCAACCGCCATAATTATCAGACATTCATGTTACGAGTATGTAGATGCTTAACTGCAACGAATTAGTGTGGTATTTGACACTGAATACAAACTGACATAGGTAACTATCACACAAGTCATGGATTCAGACATGCCTATTAAATGTGCAACTAAATAATTATATATCACTGCATCTACCTCGTTTATGCAAGCCCAGTGAATATAAAAGTGAGATTAGGTTTCAATACTTTACATGCCATAAAATATAAATTTAGCTGACAATAGACTAGGAGCAGTGCAAAAAAAGAACTAAACGTATTACTAGTATTTGCGTAAACTTCTCTAAGCTTATGAAGAAAATATTGAAAGTTAAAACAGATATTGATTCAAATTAACTACCCAAATGACCCACGCTACCCGATTTGTTGGCATCAACATCATTATTGGCAGCCTTGGTTCACCACTGCTGAGTATAGACCTCCCCCCTTCCCCTCCCTCCCTACCCCTTCTGTGCCATGCATCCCTGATCTGTGTATTTGTAGACACGTTGTTCTAGCTCAAAAAAACTTTTGTTGTTGATTCGGGCGACATGGGTAAAACGTCTACATCTTAAAACTAGCAATATCTCGACCTTTCACGCAGGCCATCAAAGAATTCACCTTGAAAGTTTCCAAGCGGATGATTGAGATAAAAATGTTTGTTTCCGCTGATAACCTAGTGGCAGTGACCTGTCGGCAAGTGTAGCGATGCACTTTGATGTGCGTGCGGAACCGAGATTAAACCAAACATAACCGGGGTTATCCGCCGAGTTTAAGCCAATTAAGATAATGTCGGATCAGAACTATCAATCGTTTTATCTAAGTGCAGCGCTGTATTTTAGTCTTTTAATCTCGACAAAGCAAATCTTAAGAATTCTCTTGTTGCAACAGTACAACCAATAAAAATGAATTAAGTGGTTTGTTTCTGTTTTATTGATGCTTCTGAAATGAATACGAGAATTGCTTTGCCAAGTTGCAAATACTCGGTCGCGCAAAAAGTATTGAAAAGTCGAGTCTATTTCATTATGACGGTCAAATAAAAATAAAACAAACCATTTGGTCTGTATTTTTCTCTTTGTTTATCGGGTTAATTATAAGAATAATTTGGTTAGGTTCCTATGGCAAGTCCAGGAAATACTCGCTTATTGAAGTGATAGAGGTGTTTCGTTTTGTGAAGTTATAACAATTATTAAATGACTTCCCCGCTATGATACTTTTAAAGCTGAAAGTAAACTTTGGAACAAACAATAACACTTAATGACCATTTCGGCCTGAGACTTTCCCATGGACGATACAAATTGCCGTAAGGTTTCGAAATAGTTGCGAGGACAAGCAATTCGTGACTCGATGACATGACTAATATAGGTGATCATAATTCGCAGTAGCCCGGGTAACTATTACAGTAACAATTTAATAAATAACACCGCAGTTATACCGGTATTTAATATAGTGCAATTCGTTTTTGCCGTAGTAGGTACCTACGTGAATAATTGGCCCATCGTCAAAGGAAAATTGCGTCTTGCGCATGAAGGTATGATGTCAGTTTATTTTGTAAATGCTGTGAGTTGGAGTGTCTCATTGAAACTGATGATTGGTCACGGCTTCTCGTGTATACTTTTCATTGTAAGACTCTAGCACTCGTACGAAATTAAATAAATGCACAGTTTGAATTACAAAACTCACTGAATTTCCGGAAATAAACCAAATGCAGCTGCAGTTGTTATATTTCCAGAAATTCAGTGAGTCCCTAACTTTGTGTTAATTGAATTTTGAAATTTAATTATCACAGCAGTCGCTATTCTAGAAATAGAAACAGTGTTTAAACATCAAATTTTCTATTAGGCGGGGCCGGGTGAATTGAAAAACAATATTTCATTTTGGATCTCTTCGAAACTCATCGGCAAAACCCTTGTTGTTGCAGTTATATAGGCGAATGTAATCAGTATTCATCCAGGGGGCTGTCTGCAAAGGAAATAGAGGGCAAATGAAGAGCTAAACTTGCAAACGAGTGACGACTGCAAAAGTACTTCATTGAAGTGACGCATTCATGATTGATGCTCAATCAGCCGGCGTGTATGCATTTTCAGGCATTTGATGCTCCTATTAATTAATGGGGGCTTATGGACATAAGCCCTAAGTACATATTTTAGGAAAAGGGACTTGTACAGTTTACAGTTCATGTCTCTTTACGTTACATTAACTTCTTGCTGTTGTTACTAGGTATAAAGAATACTTTCGGAGAAGTCCCATATTTGCTAGAAGTCGGCGCCAACCACAAATACAACAACATTTACTTCTGGTAAGTATAATTACGAATCTTTGTCTGTTATGGTTCGTAGATTTTTGAACAAGTACCTTCTCGGCCTAAACCACAAAACTGACGAAAAATACACACAAACACACAGGTGGTTTGTTATGTTTATGCACGGGACTTGTGTTACAGTCAAAAATGTAACCCACAAAACCCGAGGTCTTTTCAGCGAGTGTCACATTACAACCAGCACCCACAAATGAGTCCACTTAGCAAATTGTTTAGTTTGGATTTTGAAAAATAATTTACATTCAACACAATGCAGAAACGTTGAAAGTAGGTACTTCTTGTATATCAAAATAATATTATCAACTTTAAAAATACGAACGAAACAAGGAAGAAAAATTGTAAGATTAAAAATAACAGCATTAAAATATGCCCTCAATATAAAACTTAGCTTGGATATTGCGAGCCCGAATATAGTGCCTCTTTGCAAGTGCTTACAAAGCCAGCTTAAGCTGAACTGGGCTCATCTGTACTCGACATTTTGATGCACAATAATTTTTAAATAGGTATTCTTCAAGGTTTTAAATCAAAAATAGAAGTACTATGGAGTGGAAAATAGCTCTCAAAATATGCTTATGATTAACTACTTAGCCAAAAACGTAAGACAAGACAATTACAAGATTGATACAGCTCACACGGGGAAAGTAAAATTCTGATAAGTTACGAATTACGACACCTATTTGGAGCGTTGGTGCCAGGTACCATTCAGTGTCTGGTGAAAATGATGACTACGACCTTTGAAGTCACAGTTTTGTCTGTTTCTAGTATGAAGTGGAGTTTGTCAGTTGGATACTGATCAACCTGACAAACTCCACTTCAAACTGGATCCAAAACTGGCTGGATCATCAAATAAAGAATTGAAATGGTCTAAAAGTTAGCAAGGTATACGCCAGTTTTCTGGTGGTTGCTAAAACTCGGTGAAATGTACCCAAATTGAGGAAGATTTATATTCTAGTATTTGATGGTCGCAATAAGAATGACCCTGGAGAAGTTGTATTTTACCAGATTTTCTTTAATGCCTCAATAAAAATCGTGATTGAATTGTAATGGTACAACGTTCTTTAGGTGTTAAAGTAATTTATCCGCTGATGTGGACCCTAAGTCGACTTTTTCATGATTAACGTCATCAGTCTGCTAACAGCAGACAATGCTGTACAGTCCAATTGTTATTTCAATCGTGCGATTGAATAATTTTCCAAAGTGACCATTTCTTTAGCAAATGCGTTATCCAAAGACGTTAGCAAGTTAGCACACTGTGAATTAAAGCGAAGGTCACTCGAGCCGCGCAGGCGCTGGCGCACCTCTCGGCTCGCTTGAAGTCTCATATCAGTCGCTTGCGCGGGAACTGAGCGTAACTGACGCGCGCATTGTTGCGCATTCCACATTATATATTCATTTTAATTTCTGAATTATAGTGTCATTTCCTGCAGCAGTGATTTATGTAATAGTTCCAGACCATCTTTTAAAACTGCACTTTTCATAGAAATGTTCGTCGCGTGTGTGCAACAGTGATTTTGCGTTTTGTTTACCTATAATAATCAGTTGTTCGAGCTAATCATTGAACTGCTCTCATGAGGTGGGTACTATTATTGGTTTTTTAACGTCAAAATTATTAGAGTTGGCTCGAGATCAAAGTTTTGGAACAAACACGTGGCTCTTGAGTATCAAATGTAAGTAGCTAGTTGTTGTGCGTCAGTACTGAAGTGTATGAACACACGGAAACCAAGCGGTGCAAATTGATTCATCTATCACGTGTATGCGAACGAATAATCTTTACTCGTATGCATTTTATTTATGTTTCTGTTTGCTACATCTAAAATGTCTGAGTCATCTGTGACCTGCGTGTGAGACATAAGGAATTCGAACTGTTTTTTAACCGGTCACTATGGAGAAAGGGATGCACTTATTTAAAAGCTGACGTTCAGTTTCGCGCAAGTAAATTAGCTGTCAACATTTTTAAAGTGCGAAAGTGTAAGAACCGCGAAGCTGCTCTTCCTCTGCATTTTTCGATATAGCATTTTTATTTTTTAACTTGTCGTCTCGGGCACCATGTTTATGAACAATACGTGTACTGAATGTTGCGATATGATAACATTTCGCAAGCGTCATGTCTTATCTGATTACATAGAACTAACTATGATAAACCACATTCTATGAGTGGTTCATGGAACGAGTACATCATAAACATAAGCGCGGCGGCGAAAGTGCCGACCCATCCCGTGTCCCAGAGAGTGCTGTTAAGTGTAAACAAACTGAGACCGAGTTTTGAGAACTGTCGATAGTGTAAACGGACACCGACGACAACGCAGGACTTTATTGAACTTAAGTAGGTACGACTTTATTATATCAGTCAGTCAGTAACTTTAGGAAATGCAAGCCATGTCATTTAATTATTTATTAATCTAGCCAAGTAATAGAATATTATTGCAGTTACAATAAGGATTCCCGCCTGCCCCCGAGTTCAGCTTTGAAAACGGTTACGGAATTTTCAACAATGTGTCTATTAATTAAACGAGAATACAAAAAATCCTTTTATATCGCGTTGTTCAAGAGTTACATACAACGAAATTAAATAACATATTATTGAACTAGTTGAATGTAGCAGTGCATGAATGCAGCTCCATTGGAGCCGGGAAATGGTCAGTTAAAGCTTAATTAGATAAAGTTAGATTGACTGAACTGCAGTAGGTGATTTAACCTTTTTATCGCGTTTATCCGTTCCACGAGAAGTTGAATTTGTAACGAATTAACGTATTGCGAGGTTCTCTTACTTCTCATTCGGTATGCGATGGTCACGGACCAGAAATTGCAATTACGTGTTCACTGTTTCAATCTATAAATCCGATGTGTTATGTTGTGCGTGACTTGAAACAATACTAATAAACTCCGCATTTATAGCTTTCGAGACCGTCCGGAAAAAAGTCAAGAACGACATCTTAGAAATGTAGAACTTCGAAAATGTTGAATAATAAGTTGTTTAATGGAAAAGCCAGTGCCACGTTAAATGGATGGGTGACATTTGTAGGGTGGCGAGAGGGTCGTCTTCTGTTGGATTCCTGCGGTTCAATGGCTGCTCCATTTCATTCAGGCCGAGAGATATTCGACACTTTCGCCTGCATGACAGACGCCGCCCATTGTCCATTGCAAGTCACAAGGCGGTCAGACAGACGATAAAGAAACTGTTATACAAATATTTATGCGCAATAAAATTCTTTACTCATATTTGCATTGCAATAAAAATATCTTTTGTCAGTAGGAGAGTAATTGATAAACAAATTGCCAGCAAGAATGTGGATGTAAAATATGCAGCTTAGCCAAACAGTTTTGAATAGTCCTAAACGAAGCTTTTGAGTAAGTGTTTACTGGTTTTCATTCAATACTTCTAAATTCTAATAAAAGTCTAAAGGAGTATGGAAGGAAAACGCATTTTCCCTCCCTAGTACAATAATGAACACTGATTTCTTGGCTGTACAAGAAATAGTTCCCAAAATATGTCTAGAGATCTCAACGGATAAATCAGTGATTAAAGCCTGTATTTAAGAGTTACAAAATTAAAATGTGAATTAATTTCAGCGATAAATACAAAGTTTAATGCCATCATTAAACAAATCAGGTCACATGTCTATCAGGCAATTGACCTTAAGGATGATGAGGTCATCGGAGACAATTAGGCTTAAGTACTTACTACCTGTCTTGTGTAAAGTCTTAAGACGTAAGAGCATCACACTACCAATACTATATTAAACTTTAATCAGCTGAGTAAGAAGATAGCGCACATGACCTTAGATGAGATTTAAAATCAACAGAAAAACATAGTATTTTTTTGTTTAATCTGAGTCTCCAAAGAAATTCTTGTATTTTATATTAATCCTTCATAAGGTCTGATGAGTTCGAGACTGTATACGGCCTATATATTATTTATAAAGTTATTCGTTCAATTCTACATCCTGCAGACCAGTACGTGCGTAAGAGTTTGCGTTCCGCATTAAGTTTATTTGCTTTCAATAAACTAGTAGGGACGCGCTCCATATTATAAACATCAATAACGATTGTAGAGGATTGCAATTTTTTTACATTTATGCACGGATAACAAACAATTATATTACAGTGGTTGTTGTGCAGCACATAAACTAAGTTTTGTTTTTCTTTTTAGGGCTGGTTTGACCAAAGTCAGATATCTTTTATCTGTGGACTAAAATTGACATCTGACAGTTCTAGTAAGGAAAAACTGTCAAATATTCAACATTTATTGTCAGGATAAGACTTATTCTAGGTATAAAAGTTTGGTGAAATTCGCCCTTATTGATATTAATATTCATCTTTTTTTTTATTAACAACGTGCAGACCAATGTACTCCGCTCATATTAAATGGCTAAAGGCACGATGTACGATAAACTAAATATAGCTTTTCATATTTATCGTGCATCAAATATCAAAGTTAAGTAAACGTGAAGTCACTACAGGGATCTAAGCATAATAATAAAATTCATTCACAGAAGGACAACCCGGTTAAGAAATGACGTAATCAGTGAATAATAAACGACTTGATAATAGATGCCTGTGTTACCGTATCGGTGGCAAACTGAGTGTAAAAACTATATACAAACAGCCATTATAACCATATACAGTACACGATACAAGGCTTTTTTAGCATTTGTATGCCTTGATTTATTTTGGACGCGAATAAACTCGGTATATTTACTGTTGACCGTGAAAGCGTGGTTTACTTTAATGCCATATAGTAAGTAATTAGTTCTTTTTTTTTTTTTTTTTTCGTTTATTTTGCAAATATGGGTACAGTAAAAGGTGATAATTTTTAAACAGATAGGTTCAGCCATATCTTACCGACAGGCATGCAAAACTTAAATAAGAGTTTCACGCTAAAACAACAACAAAGGCAATCATATTATGATACATTGAAGAGCACTACTACAAAAATGAATTTAATTTTTTTTTGATAAAAAGCATATGACTTTTAAGATACGTGATACAAAATTACAGTTTTAGTGAATATGATGATTACAGCCTTACAAGTCTTGTTATTGAGTACTTACATGTTTTGCCATTATGGCGTACAAAATTAGTCTAAGTAGACAAATCAATAATAAAAGTAAGAAATCACAATGTCAAAAATTTTAATTAATTTTAATCAAGGCACAATTTAAATCAAATGTCAATATTTAAAAGTAGAGTAGTAGAGTAAACAAATATAAAAATAAAATAAAGCAAATCAATTTGGAGAACAAACAAATTCTTTCTCCGTAAGGAATTCGCTGATATTATAATATGCTTTATGCGTTAAAAAGCGTTTAAGCCTAGTTTTGAATATTGTTAATGGTAGTTCTTTCCATTGCTTAGGTAATTTATTATAAATAACCGGACCCATGCAATAGACACTCTTGCGCAGTAGTGCCGTTTTGGCGGGATGGGAGCATACTTGGTTATTGTCGCGTCTATTACGTGGGACTACGTCGGCTAGACGTTTAAAACGATTTGGGTTTGACTTCACAAACACAGCTACCTCCATTATGTACAAGCTAGGAAGTGTTAATATTTTGTGTTGTTTAAAGTATGGCATGCAACTATCAGTGGATTTAAGCTTAAACATAGCCCGTAAGCATCTTTTCTGGGCTTTAAAAACTGTTTCTCTTTCGGTTGAATTTCCCCAGAATATTACACCGTAACGTAAGTGCGATTCTACTATGCCATAATAAGCAATTAATAGTGCATCCATGTTAATTACTGGAGATAGTGAATGCAGAGCGTATGCGGACCTACTAATTCTCTTACATAAACTATCAGTGTGTGCTTTCCAATTTAGATTTTTATCTATTAAAAGTCCCAGAAATTTAGTATTTTCTACTTCTTCTACAAGTTCATTGTTGTTGTGTATATTAGGGCTAATGCTGGTAATCCGCTGATTGAAATTCACAACTTTTGTTTTTTTTAAGTTAATTTTTAAATTATTTTCTTCTAACCAATTTACAACATTTTGTAAACAATTGTTAATGTCCCATTCATATGTCTCCACATTTTTACATGGTATTGTCACGGTACTATCGTCCGCAAACAGTGTCATTGCTTGTTCAATGCATTTAGGTAGATCGTTTATGTACAGTATGAATATGAAAGGACCCAATACGCTCCCCTGGGGTACGCCAAAGATAACTTCACGCTCTGAGGATCTATATATCTCTTCATGCTTGGTAACTGGATTAATTTGACAAATTTCAGTTATTTGTTTTCGGCCTTTTAAGTAAGACTCAAGAAGACTAAGTAAATTGCCTCTAATGCCATAAGCTTCAAGTTTTCTCAATAGAATAGCATAATCAACGTAGTCAAAGGCCTGAGTCATGTCACAAAAAATGCTACATACTGGTATTCGTTTATCGACATTCTGTATCACATTATATATAAAGTCAAATATAGCCATATTAATAGTCCTATGTTGTCTAAACCCTTTTTGTTCGTCACAAAGAACGTTATTTTTGTCAATAAATTTGTATAATTCGTTATAAATGTATTTCTCAAATATTTTGGAAATCACAGGTATGAGTGCAATTGGCCGGTAACATTCCATTAATTCTCTATTTTCTTTCTTAAACATTGGCTTTATAATCGAAGTTTTTAAGGCATCTGGGAAGATGCCTGCGCTGATAGAGAGATTAATTATATGACTAAGGTGACCACTTATTTCCATAGATACGTGTTTCAGGCCAATCCAATAGGTACCTCTCAAAGAGAGGGGGCCTGTGTCCCAGCAGTGGGAACATTATAGGCAATAGGTACCGCCAAACGGGGTAAATAGGGATGCACAGGCAAATCGAGACGATACTTTAAAAAGGGATTTTAACAGTGAAATAATATAGTTTGTTGGCAACAAACTATATTATTTCAATGTTAAAATCCTTTTTCAAATTTCGTTCTGATTTACCCCTGCATCCCTCCCTATTCACCCCGTTTGACCGGTACTGTATTCCGGAGCATTTGGGGTCAAATTAACTCTTTGAAGTTTTTAATTAGACAAAGCGTTTTTTTTTCAGTTCTGTTTCCTTAAAACAGTACAGGCTGATAGTCATTACTTGTTTTTTCTGTACTTACATTTCTCTCATAATTTTGTAGGTTAAAATGGTTAAAATTATAATGTATTTGTTTTCGTAAAAAATGTGGTAGGATTTTTAATCGGTAGACTGAATCGCAGTAGCTTTAATGCCCGAGGAATAGTTACTTCATAAGACTTAAGCACGAGCAAAACAAGCAAGCAGAAACAGTTACACATGCTAGAGGAAATTGCCAAGTTATTAAATATTATAAACATGACTGTAATAACACGAACTTCTGAAGTATTTTACTTTTTTAATGGTTTTCAGTGCAGGTCTTTAGACGAATTCTACATAGAACCTTGTCCACGATGAAGCAAATATAACTATCTCTGTTTGTTTGTAGTTTTAAATAGACAATCGAGAAAATATATGAAAAAGAAATACCACTCAAAATGAGCTTTATATCCTAGTCAGGGATTAAGTGCTTTTTCTGAGGGCAACTCTATCAATACTTATAACAAAGCTGAAAAGTATGTTTGTTTGTTTAAACGCGCTAATCTCTGGAGCTGCCAGGCGGGTTTCAAAATTATTTCAGCATTTGATAGACCAATTCTTGAGGAAGGCTGTTTAACATCACGCTACGATTCTTAGGAGCCGAGAAAAAAGAAAAAAGTCGGAAAGAATGCTTAGCGAAAACGAAATAATAGCACGGGCGGGCGGGGGAACAAGATATTTCACGCGGACGAAGTCGCGGACAAGTCGTCGATGACGGAAGATGCGTCGCGTATCGTCGGTCGCGTAACGCCAGAACGGACACGTAGAACATTCTACCTTACACACTCAACAGATGATGCACTAGATCTACAAGCGTACTAACAAAGTTACGCCCGACGCATCTTCCGTCAGATGTGCAACCACCCTTAATCGACTTTTGTCGCTGACTGGACATTTCCAAAGGCACCATCACTCGTGTCGAAGACACAAAAGTTGCCAATTTTAATTTTAAGGCTAAGTCCGCACTAGGAATTTTAACCATTGCGGATAATAATCGCAAATCTGTGAAGAATACCAATATACAAAACCCACTTTTGTAATAAATCGCTTGAAACATTATTTTCGTTTGCGATTTTATTTCGCAGTTTAAAAATCGCAACGATTAAAATCGTAGCGCGTGCTTAGCCTTAGACACAGCTTTATAGGATTGTGTGAGAATGAACCATACAGGGACATATCTGAAATGGCCTTTTAAGGAAAGAGGCATCTTTATCTGTTATGTTCTTTAACCTCTATGATTAGTTTAATTAATTTTAATAAGCTCTTCAATGTACTAACTGTTATGTACCTATTTATTTACTGCGCAGTACATTTCCTGAAGCATACATTATCTTCCAATCATAGTTGACCTTTGATTGTCTATAGAATGGATATAATACATGATGGGATGACGTGACATTTACGGAAATTGCACATACCTCATCGCCCACATCCATCCCATAAATGTATACCGAATCGTCCATAGATAACGCAAGATATTGGAAGTCTGGAATAGCGTTCGCTAGTATGCCTGGTAGTGCGGCGAGTCTTAAGAAATTGTGTAAAATTTAAATGTTAGACATTCACCAATCGTTCGAAAAGTCAAAGACGAATGGTAACAAGGAAACATACCACTAAAAATATTGACCCGAGTTTATCAGAAGTTCAGAAGTAATTGAAGTCATGCAAATACCTATTGTATTCAGACATTGTTCCAATTAATTAAAACTGGAGCAATGAGGGATGCTACACACACGTTCTGGTCGGCACATTGGATACGACAGCAGTTGTTGAACAACAAAGCAGACCCGAAGCAATTACTACACTAATTCGGCTTTGATTCGGCTCGTGTTGATCGGCAAAGCTCGTTCGACATATCCTTGCTTTTATCATGTTCGAGTCGGCTCATACATTTCGAGCAGAGCCGAACAGCTTTGCCCGAACATATACATTTTACTGCTCGACTTTCCCGAATCATGCCGACCCGAACATGTGCGTAGCACCCCTGACAGTACCGTCTATTATATCATTCTGACTGATTTACTAAATAGTATGATTTTTTTTAAACTTAAGTCGCACTCTTCAATTAAAAGATAAACTGAAATAACTCACTTCTATAGCTTAGCTAATACAGTCTGTCATTCACCGAAGTAAGTATAGGGCAAGTGTATACAATTATTTTCATAATCTTTTGTAGCAGAGAAATGAACAATGCAGTCGTCAGGTTACTGCATATGATTAATATGAAACCTGAAACAAGCGATAACAAAGGTACAACGAACATTCTTTGAGACGCCATCATTTAATAATTATGTATGATTGTTGGTACTAACGAAACACATGTGTAAAAGCTTGGAAGTATTTAATTTACATAATATTAGGCGTACATCACGCCTGTATTCCTACAAAGACTAAGCAGAGGTGTACCTATAGAACCTAACCTCGCATTTCCTCAGTTGCATGTTTAAAACCCCATGTAATTAGGGGCTAGCTTATTGCCGCCAGTCGACCTGGCACAAATACCCGACCTGAGGATCGAATCCAAAAACCCACATGCCCTGAAGCCGCGCTTGCGACCACCAGCAGTCATGAGCCATGACACATACATACGAGGCAGTCATCACAGTATTTAATTAAATTCAATACAATGTTAAACATTTATTAATTTCCTAATTCAATTTGAAAGATATTTGAGGACATAGTTTTAGAGTGACCACAAACTATGTGGAGAGATAATTAGATTGAAACAGCCGCCTGTGGTATTCTGAACTGTAAACATTAATAATCTGAATCTAATATTGGTAAGCCAGCACCTGGCTAGCAAATACTATGCAACGTTCGATAATAGATTATCTACAACACAAGCATGTATTAAGGGTTATACATATTATGATGATAATGATGGCATGGACAAGCTCATTGTTAACTGTAATCAACTAATCATATTATGATTGGATGCATTATGCTTGCCTGCGTGTTGATTAAACTGAACACTGGCACGGTTTCGCCTCTCAAATCAGATAACATTAAAACAATAACGTCTATCCAGAGCATACCAAACAGATGATAAAGCTGACGTCGTGTTTGTACAGTTTTTGAACGGAAATTACAGCCAACTCATAATCAACGTACTTACGTAAAGCTATTATTCATACTTTTGGCACCACAGGAATTATAAAGTACCTTGTGTTTCAACTTGTATGTGAATCATTTTCGCATTAAATCCAGGAAAATACGCGCTATGTTAACTATACCTACTCAATAGTAGTAGCAAGTTCGATAGCTTGCAGTGACTCCTTAAAAAAACACTGATTCTATTAGTAAGAATAAAGTTGTAGTAGAAGTGATTCTATTCGCAATAAAGAGACCAAACAGGAGACAGTCGACATTTATTCCAGAGCAAACTGTAGACACGCGTATAGTTCACAGCCGTTTTTAACGCAAATAAAAACCTAAGATCGTTATTAGCATATCCAGCAGACGCTTTAAAGATGGAATGCCCTTTAATGTAATAATAGAAGCTCATTCTTATACTACACTGCTATATTTAAGTAAACTCACGACTGATTCCGTGCGAGGGTGCGACAGAGCGATCAAAAGTGCCGTGATACCGGAGCAAACGTGAACGTGAATACACCACACCGATTTAATTAAATCGGTGTGGTGTATTCACGTTCACGTTCACAAACTAATTAGTTTGTAGACAGGTGGACGTTTCAAACGGACACGGGAACTTTTACAAGTATAGTTTACACATTTTCGTTAGTTCTAATAAACTTCCTAACTATCCTAACTTTCTAACTATCCTAACTAATCCTAATCCTAACTTCCTAACTAATATTATAAATGCGACAGTAAGTTTGCTTGTTACCTTTTCACGCCTAAACCACTACACCGCTCATCCTGAAATTTTGCATATACGTTGTCAGGTGTACAGAAACGGACATAGGGTACCTTTCATCCCGAAAAAAAGTACTGTTCCCGAGGAAAACAACAATAACGTTCTTATGATAATAGATGGCGCCACATTTCTTTCGAATCATGATTGAATTATATTATTGTAGAAACTTTAGTAGTTTGTTAAGAGTTTATTTTTAATTTTAATTTAAGTACTTAATACTTTTTGTGAGTCTAGAGTGATAGACCGGATTTTCATCCTCCTAACTATAATTCCCTGAACAACCCGAATTGATTGTCAAATTCTAAATTAACGCTAGCGAAGCCGCGGGCAAAAGCTAGTACTGGGTAAAATTCAGTTGCTTCCAGGTAGAAGCTGACCCCAACATAATTGGACAAGGCTAAGCTATGATAGTGAAACATCGAGATTTCTTTAATATAATTATGTAAGTTTAATATGAATCAACACATAAGCCTTTCGGAATAAATTCTTTAAATGGTGTTGAAAACTGCTTCAAAATTCGTTGCGGAGTTTAAAAAAACGCAGTCACACAGACAGACACAAAAAGCGACTTTAATTTATAATATGTATATAGATATCACAAGCTCGAAATCATAGTTCCTAGCTTGTCAAAAACATATACATCTTATGTTTTCAAAAGCTTTGTTGAAAACACTTCGTAATCCTACAGCGGTAATGTTCTGAAAGGAGAATTATTGTTAGCTTTGTCCATTCATTCAGACGTCTGTGTTCACATTTAGATAAGTTTGTATACCTAATAATAAGTTTGGAGACTCAGCATAACTCTTCGTAGAGGGTTGTTTAAACCCTAGAATATTTACAACGACCTTCTGTCCGCAACTTCGTCCGCGTAAAATTTCTTGTTCACCGACCCACCCCGTCGCATGGCATGGCCTGCCCCTGCAATTACTTCGTTTTCGCTTAGTGTTCTTTCTGACTTTTTTCTTTTTGCTCGGCTCCTAAGGGTCCTCGCGTGTTGGTAAATAACCTCTAGCCTTTCTCAAGAATTAGGCTATAAAATTCAAAACCATTTTTTTTTTAATACGACTTGTAGTTCCAGGTATTAGCGCGTTCAAACAAACAAACAAACAAACAAAAAAGCAAATAAACTCTTCAACTTTATTATTAGTATAGGTAGACTTACGGTTTAGTTGATTTGAGATTGATAAAAAAATTGCAAATAATAATAAATCTAAATTCAATGTATCTAGAGTTCTAGACCATAGATTCCAAAGGTGTGCTATCTGTAAAGCATATCTAATGAACCAGATTTCAAGGCAAAACGTAGTTTGGACCTCCATTCATTCAACTTTGTACTCCTTTGTTTCTCTGACTGATATTTGCGTTCCAAATGAATAAAATAAAAACATTTGCTGATCCATTGTCTATATCAACGTACAGTACGGTTAGGGAAATTGGGTTAGGGGTAACATTTCAATCTAATAATCCTTATAACTTGGCATATGAAGCACTGGACTAATTCAACTGCTGTTGTAACAAGAAGGTATATCCGTTCGAAAGGACAAGTTCCTAACAAGCGGGCTGAATACTAGAGTAACAATTCTCTTTTGTCATGAAAATTTTGGTTGTCGCGTGAATGCAGTCGCTCTCAATGTTTTTAAAGGTTTCATTATGAAGAGATCTATAATGACGAGGAGTATTTTTATAAGGTAATGCTTGTGTCACGCTATTATACTTCTAGATCCCACTTATATTAACATATATAATGTTAATGTACGCGAGATCTAGAAGGTAATATTTTTGATTCCGATTCAATTTTCTTGATTGTCTTCCCGATACCGTTTTATGCGTAAATATACATACAATGACATGGCTGGCGTTATCAGATTATATTAGAAACGCTATCTCCCCTGTAAGTCCTGTTAAATTCATATAAGTACCTTCAACGCAACGTAACAAGCAGGTTTACTGGCAACAAACAGTAGTATAGTTTTATAACAAACACACTGATAGGCACGTCACTCGCTCCAACAAACGAAATTAACATCACCCGGTCAGTCAAGTACCGTAACACGCTGTTATGAGACGTTCTCACGCTTTATAAACGAACCCTATTTATTGCAAACGTAATTCGTCAATTCCGAATACCTAAGTATCACACTACTCGTTTCAAGAATTATCTGCAGTTTGATTACTGTCCGCTATCTGAGGTTCTGTAAGTCGCACTAGTGCTGTACCTACCTCCACGTATCTGATAAGAGCGGTCGCGATAACGACCGATACCTAGCTGACTCAGATTGACTTCATTAGCCCGTGAGTGCGTTGGTCTATCTGTTACATTGGTATTTGGTTATAAAATACGAGGAAAACTCATGTTAGTGAAGTGAATAATAATTTGTGGTGTGCGTGGTTAGGGGGTGATGCTAATTGCTTCTGATTGACTTGTTCATTGTTTACAGTGCGTGAATAACAGAGTGAGATGGTGACGTGAGCACAGCATGCGCTGGTCGAAGTGGTGGTGGATGGTGGTGGCGCTGCACGCGCGCTCCCTCGCAGCCAGCACGCCGACCGTCTGCGAGGAGGAGGCCTGCCGCTGCGACCCCTTCACCAGAGTCATATGCACATGCACCAGGGAATATCCCGTACGTTACTTTATAATAGGCACTTTTGTTCATGCCAAGCTTCACTGTTTCAAGAATGATCTAATGTAGAGACAGTGACTCATATCATCTTTATGATCTTATTAAAAATTAACATAAAATAGTGATCACTACCTGCGTATGTTAATGTTGTATCTATTCTCAAGGTAGGTAGGTATATAGTGCCACACTCTACAGGTTTCATATTATAACGCTCATAGGAATGGCTTCTAAGTAAACAATAATTTCTCAATAGCGATCATTTGCATTTGTTGCAGGAGGTGACCCTACGGCCAGACGGAGCTTACAGAGTTCCATCTACTGCCACTGGTATAATTATCGATAACTGTTCTCGGGTGACCTTCCTGCCCGACACAGTTCGAAATCTTATACAACTCCGCAATATAGAACTAAGAAATGTGGATCACGTTGTCATTAACGAGCGAGCGCTATCGTGGTCTCCGTTCTCTAACCGAAACGAAATGAACCCAGGAATACGGATCTCGATAAACAATTGTACGATAGACGAGATCGCTTCTCACGCCATACAGGGACGCGTCAACGATGTCGTCATCAGCAACAGTAGGATCAAGGTCTTGAAGCCATTCGCGTTCTCCAGCCTCTCAGGAGTTAACAACATTGAGTTGTCAGATAATGTCTTCGAGAACATCGAAATACAAGCTTTCAAAAAATTTACCGTGGATAACTTTGTACTGCGCGGCGGCAGGATAAACACGCTACCGAGCAGGTTTCTATCAGACGTTGAAGTGACCAACCTGTTCCGGATGGAAGGAGTTACTGTTAAGTATTTGTATAGTTTAACTTTTCTTGTCAATTCACCAAAGAGGGTCCTCATAGAGAGTAACAACATAGAAACATTGGAAGGAGACGGATTTCACATGGTTACGAGAGGACCAATTACATTTAGGAATAATACGGTGACCAATTTGAGGAAAGGTGCGTTTTTTGGATTCACTGTGGACTTGGAGATAGCTTCAGTCATGGGACCGCAGGAGTTGCTGATAGACAACAACACTGTGACTAATTTGACGCCGTCCTCGTTAATGTACAACCGTTCGAGACTGACTTTGAGAGTGGACGGCTTGAACCTAAACACATCTTGTGCTTGTGAAATCGCCGAGACCTGGCGTGAAGTGTTAAAAGAACAAGGTGGTACTGTAACGTGTTGGTACGAGCTGGAAGGCTACTTCGTATCGTTGCCCACCTACGTGGACAGTAGATGCGGCCCGTTCAAACAAAACTTCTGGATATTCGTGGTCATAGGGGTCATTATAGTGTTAGTCTTAGCAGCCATAGCCATATTCTTTATAGTTAGACGAGAAAACGAAAAGAAGAAGAAAGTGCAGATAGTCATGCCCGATGGAAAGACTTACAGGGAAACGGAGTTCCATATCGTTGTCGAGAGAGCAGAGCTCCTGACTACAGATTTATGATAAGTTTGTGTTGCGAGAGCAACGGTGATCTCCCGTCATTATGTAGGTATCTGGTGACGAACAATATATGACTAGTCCCATGAATCGAACGTTCCGTGAATAATCTGTGCATTCAGATTTCTACCTCAGGGGCTCGATACTGCTACACTATGTATATAGGTCTGGCTATCTGGCTTTAACAACCGTTTTCACAGCACGCTTTTGATGTCGCGACACCGGCACGCGTTCGCCGCGTGGCCCCAACATCATGTTATTAAACGTAATTGTGGCAGCATCAGAGCTCCACCGCTCCGTCATTATAAAAGTGCCAACATTAGTTTTACACAGATAAGTATTACGCGATGTGGTGTTGCAAAAGATACTACTTAGGTATTTGTTAATGATAGCGTTAAATTATTGTGATTAATAAAAAGTACAACGAGTATTGTGTTTCATTATGACGTATTTGCGACAGATGATAGCTGTGCGAATGTTTGGCGAATATTGCGAAAGTAACACTATAATGTTAGTATTTAATGACGCACTGCATTGCGAACATGACGAAATGACCTACAGTTTATAACTGACTATAAAATTGCGTGCGTTACTACAGAGCTGTTGCGACCTACTTGTTCGCGTAAAACTTGGATGTTAGCGCATTTCTAGTGGTTTTGCAAATGACAATGTGTGCTCGTACAAAACAGAACCAATAAGGCAAATAATTGTAATTGCTGATATGCAATTACTTATACATAAGACATAATTGTTGCTTTTATGTCCAATGCACAATTTATAGTTATAGGTACTGTTGATAGTGCAGCGTGCAGTTCTTCAATAGTCTACTATTTATTTAGTCTAGTTTATGAAACACTATATCAACTCAAATTACGGTATAGACATTTTTCGTCAGCATAATTTGAGCGCTACCTTATTGCACATTCTCTAAATGACTTAACTAACTTAGCCACTTTATACCTATAGGTGCGGTTATTCTATTAGCAATATTGTATTATCCTACCAGGTATAGGCATTCACCAAGTGCTGCGACTTGTGCACGTTTTTGACATTTTACGACTTGACCTATAGCCATTTAAACCAAGAGGTGCTAATCTATTACGAGCCATAATGCCTAGAAGTAAGGGGACAAAATGGTTTACTGGTGTCGTTGCCGAGTGTACACACTGCGCCTTTTACTGGTTTCAAACAATTGTCGAGAATAAATAAATTTTCTATCGTCGCAACGGTTGCATTATTGGCCGTTATAACAATGAGCCCATACACCTCTAGTTAAAGGTAAACAAACCTCTTAACAATGTTTAATGCTTCTTTGTATAAAGAGCATTTGCGATTGGGAAATAAAACAGTTGAAAGTTATTAACTTATGATATTGTCGTGCTGATTTGAATTATTCCTCGTCTACCTTTGGCAGCCCTACACAGACCAGTAGGGCACGTATCTACCTTTTGATTCGGGACACGGCATGAATCTAACATCGCCCACAGATGTTCATTTAAAGTCTGTGAGTCTGCGTCAGCCAGCGAGCGTATCAAGGTGTTCATTTTCATGGTATGCATAGTACCAGGTTCTAGAGTTATATCCACGATAACGATTCACACACTTACGGTTCTCCCTCTGTGCTAAATCCTGTGTACCTGTTGGATTACATGTCATACATATTTCATTCATGTCACATACTTGCCGTAGAAGTAGACCGTTGAGAATTCCTTGCTGTCGTCTGCAGAGATAAAGCTAACAATGGGCCTATTATGGTAGCATGCACATCTGTATGGTGGAGGCGTGTATGTCCAATTTATGCAATAAATTGAAGATCGTGTCTCTGAGGACTTTATGCGATGCTATTAATTTTTTTGCTGATATTATCTTTGCTTGATTTGTTATTCAAATAAAGTAGAATTATTTTTAGTCTGTTACTGATAAAAATATTTCCTGTAGTCTTTAAATAGGGGGCAAATATTTGAACAAATATTGCTCTTAAACATATTAAGGTTTTGGGTCATTTCATTATCAAAGTTGTTCAGCCGTATAGATAACAGTTTTCAGACTGAACTTATGCTCGACAAAGGCACTGCCTTTTATTCAGCACATCAAGTTTAAAGGGACATACATACTTATGCAAACGGCAAAATAGTCTTTGTCTTTCCAATAATGAGTACCTATTTCAACGTTGAATTCCCCACTTGCATCAAACCTTCATTTAAAAAATAAAACAATGTATCGCTAATTGGAAACAAAAACATTACTGTTTCATATAATAATAGTTGCCTAACATTCCTCGCGATGCAATAATACTCGTAGTTTATGTTTGTAAACAATTACAACGATGTGGATTATAATTACTTTGAATTCAGGAAGTATAATGTATAATTATACTGGTATAATAACTTACCGAGATTTACCGATAACATAATTGCTATAAACTTGTTCAATAGAGGACTAATGTTGCTCGTAAAATATACTTCTTAGCGCGTGTCTTCAATAGTTATAAACTCTAAAATGCCATCTTTCCAAATGCGAATTATATTTATGTTCAGCAAATATGGTATTTCTTATGACAGACATTGGACAATACATTTGTTTTCTTTTTATCTCTCGTGAAATTTTAATATGAATTTGGATGGCTATAAGAGTAGGGAAAAACCAAAGAAACGATGGATGGACTGTGTGAAAGATGATATAGCTAGATTTAGGGTGACTACCGAGATGAGTAGCGTCTACCCAAAATACCTGGGGGTGAGGGCAAGAGAATGTTGATGATGAATTATCTCCCGCCTTTCGTGTATTCCTCGATATATATTTTCTCTCCAATATGCAAAACTGTTAAAAGTAAGCAACTTACCGGAGCAGCGGCTGTCCATCCAGAACATGATGTATGGAAGGGGGTGAGGACAGTTCCAGTCCTCTGGACAGCAACAGAGCCTCGCTCCCATCGTGTGGGGGTTCACCTTCCACCCCGACGGGGCTACCGCCCATCATGGCATTAACTTGAACCTCCACCAAGGTTGCTAAACAAACAGAGATACAGAAATAGAGTATTATGTTTATCAGACAAGTGCAGTAAAATTAGGGCGAGGCTTTCACGTGTGGCGATACTTAAATAAAGGTACGGTCAGCCACAAAAGTGGATTAAAACTCCAGTTAGTTTAGATGATATGTAAAAATTAGTGTTAATCGACTTTTGTTAATCACTGTACGACTGGCGCACCATACGGGCTACTCACGAAGCAACGCGCGCTTTACTTGTGATTACGAAGTGTACAAACACGCTATAAATGTGTGTGTAAGCGCAGGAGCTCTCAGTACTGTCCGAAACAATGGCGAAGTCGGAAGTGTGTGAATATGTGTGAATGTGCGAACGTGTGTGTTATGTGCAGACTAATTGCGAAACACGCTAACAGTAGGAATGTCTTTCATTTTGACAGTCCAACAGTATTCATTGCGTTATTTACGTTGTTGAGCAGTATTTTTTTTTGAACATATGAAGCAATGGATTAGCAACATCCTTCAAAATGATACAGATTGTGATTGATAGTGTGTTACTCAATATTGGACCGGTCGTAATCAAAACACAGCCTTCATTAGATCGACAGAAACGATCAAAACATAAGTAGGTAATTCCTAATAGTAATTGAGATGACACAAATGTTTTAAACTTGCAACAATATTATCGGCCTAACATTATTTTCTAATGAAGATTATTTTAAAGACGGTTAATAATAATAATAACAATGCATTTCCACTAAGACTAAACTGCAATGCTAGAAATGATTTTATACAGCAACAGCGCTCATTCATAGCTTAGTTTTGGACATATATGGCAACATTGATTAGTATGCCACAAAGGGTGTAAGACCACAATAGGATCCCCACACCTGCATCAACACATTCTGATCACGGCTGGAGTTCCCATCGTTGTGATTAGGAACAATATATCATTACACAAAAATAAATCATTTATTTGATAACTACATTTGTGACAAGAACTCTTAGAAAAATTCTACCTTATCTCGGGGCCATAAGATTTGATGTTGTAAATTATGTGTTCAAGAATATTATCAATTCACTGTTGTTATAAATGGTGCTCGTATAACCTTTAAACCAAAAGATTCAAAACCTTTGAAATTCTTACATATTAATGAATTGGGACTAAAATCTTATATATAAAAATCTCGTGTCACAGTGTTTGTCATCGAACTCCTCCGAAACGGCTTGACCGATTTTTGTGAAAAAAATTGTGTATATTTGGTAGGTCTGAGAATAAGGTCGTAAAGTATATTTCATACCGCTGCGGGTAAAACCGCGGGGCGCAGCTAGTAATTGTATAAACATCCTATGCATCAAAGTCTTTGCTGTGTTAGCTGTGTTGATATTCGAAAATGCATCTTATTACAAGACACAGAAAATATTATCAAGTATTTAAAACTTAGTTTTAAGAATAACAGAAATAAAAATAGAACAAGTATAATTTGTTAAATTATTTTTATTTATAAAATAACAATCGGATTGCTGGCGCTAGTGAACTAACCGCAAATGAATAATTCGTTCATTCATAACATGATCAGCGAAAACAAGAAGCCATTAAAACGGAATCATAAAGAAGATAAATATTATACATGACAGTTTAATACTGAGAAACAAGATATTAACCTTGAAGTTTTATTCATTTACCTATTATTATTATCGTGCATAATAATGTTATGTGATGCAAAATGGATATTAGTTGTATAACAACATTCACAAGATATTTTATCAGTTTATATAAGTAACTCATATGTATATTTTTTTTAAATTGAGGAAAAAATGTGTGTAAATGTTTGAGGGTCTTGGGGGCATTGCAGTGAACCGCTGCATGCGCTTGCGCATTGTTTTACCTTTCCAGCTTAAAGTTTTCCTACTTTCGAGATCTATTTGCGTCAAAAATAAATGGTCAAATATAGTTATCATATCACACACAGTGGTCACATTACTGTCCCAAACGCCACCCTCACCTTACAACTCTTGCGTAGAAATGTTTCTATATAGTATTACTCACATGCTTTGAATACATACTTAGGACCCGATCACACGGCGGTGATCAGTACAAAATTTTACGTTAATAAGTTGGGATCACACATCAAAATCCCTCTTGATACGGTTAATACCAAATGAAGTATGAAACTGCCATGTAATCCCAAAAATATAAGTAAAATATCGTATGCATCGCCGTGTGAACGGGCCCTGAGGCTGCCACACGACTGCCATTGTTTAGGTACTTGAAAATATCGTACTGAATATTCTACGTGTTAACGTAACCTTAAACTTTTAACTCCCGTATCAATCAAGTTAGGTGTAAGAAAACAAAGTGTTTGCACAGAGTGCTGTTTATGGGTTTCATCTTGCTTTTGGGAGATACCAATATCCAGTAGCAAACTGTCCATCAACGGGATTTACATCATACATAAAAAATAACATAAAACTGGACTATATTTGTC
Organism: Dryobotodes eremita; assembly: GCA_917490735.1. NCBI lineage: Eukaryota > Metazoa > Arthropoda > Insecta > Lepidoptera > Noctuidae > Dryobotodes > Dryobotodes eremita. Next base: position 28,300,346 of record OU823241.1, on the reverse strand, counting down.
AAATTTGATGTTATATTTTTACCACAATTTTAATAATGAACCTTTATGTTGTGGCTTCAGAGAATTCATACAGTAGTGTTAATAAAAAAAACTTTAAATTAATGTTACACAGACACTTACACAAAGAAAGTGGTGGTATCTCGATATCCGGAGCCAAGAGCTTGGATGCGCAAGCGGCGCCTGCGTATACCAGTTCCATTTCAAGAGCCACTAGCCCGACGCGTTGAGTGGTCAGTGGCGTGTCTTCGTAACCCACGCATAGGCATCGGAAGCCAAAGCGGTTGTCTTCGCTAAAAATGGAGTATTATTTTATTGCATAGAGTTTTTAATAAATTATAAAGTATAATATTTGCAAGCTATCACAATCGGAACGACGGAAACAGGTTTCCTGTATTTTGTAGGTTTAATTTGGACATTGGAGGCTATTTGATATCAACTGTGTCGCTGAGTTTAAAACTATTTCGCTTATACATATAGATTTTCAAACTTCTACTTCTGTAAAAAACATTATGTATCATAGGATATTATCCAGGCACCTATGATGGACATATGCACATAAATATAGGAGCCAGACACCTGTGATGCGCAATATGTTTTCTCTTCCATGCGCCCCTGTCTGTGGTCGCCTTACCATTAACTCTCGTTTCATTTAGATATTTGTGAATATTGATAACTCGGCGCAAAAACAGTGAAAAACTTAGCGCTCAGCGTATAATCTAAACTAGCTCTTGCCCGCGATTTCGTCTGCATGTATTTTGTATTTAATATTTTTTAATACCATTAATCAGGATGAAAAGTAGCCTATGTCCTGCTCCCAGGCTAATAATCTGTCAAATTGCACAACGGACGGTTCAGTGGTTTAAGCGTGAAAAAGTAAAGGTAACAGACAGAGTTACTTTGAAAGACTTACTTGTTCGACTTATTGAACTCGGTCAAATAGTCGGATGCTGTCTCCAGTGAGAATATTACTTCATTTCCTGGTACCAGCAGTCCCTTCTGTGGCCAGTCGCTGGTACTGCAACAAAAGGATGGATGAATACTTGTTTGTATGTCTGTTAACTAAACTGAACTTCTTCTTGTATATAAAAGTTGTTAATACATCTTTCAAAAATAAATAACTTCTCACTTTATACATAAATACATAAATTCACGCCTTGTTCCCATGTGGGTGTGCAGAAACTACAGAACACCATCTGCTACGATCCCTACATTCTACTTACTTTATGTGTGTTTATCTCGTATGATTGCAAAAAACTTTCTTAGTTTATTATAATCTGGTTCTTTGCAATAATCTTTGTATTTTCGCAAAGACCAACGACTCGATTTTTTCAATTATCCTGCGACACATACATGGTTCTTTAATATATCTCAGTAAAGTACTTCAATTATATTAGCTACACTGTTGCTACCTGCTGCAAGTTCCACTCTTAGAGTGCCTAAAGGAAGACGCCAAGGAGGCGTCCGTTCATTTAATAAGACCACAAAATACACGTATAGCTGTACAATAATCTTTTGGCGCGTGGCCAATATCGGAATTACGCCGCATCTTGATTTTCTAGTACATTTCACAAAAACAATTAATTAAATGTTCACCAACAACGCCTCCCCTCAACATCATTTGAGCGCCCAAAAGATCTTTGCAGCACTGTATAACTTACTTGTTAGCCAGTCGAGGCGTCACGCTGACGTACGAGCAGTTATAATGCATGCACACACCGTCTGCATCAGGTTCATCGCTTAATTCTTCGACCTCGCCTTCATTTGTCAGCTGAACTAGGCGCTACGATGAAAAAAAAACAAAAGAAAATTAATATTTTTGTTTTCAAAACTTTAATTTGACTTTAAATTCATTGGCACCCTTTTAAAGTATGTAATTAAAAAGATTTTTTGCGATATTTTATGAGTTGTTCTCAATATAATTCAGTACATGAGTACTATTACCTCCTTGAAAGAGGCCAATAATTTCTATTTCACTCAGAATCATTTTTAAAATCACAACTGTATTCCCAGAAATGGAACGCAGCTATTATAGTAAGTAAGTCCCATGCAATAGGGATGTCCGGCGGCCATAGGGTGTGTGGCCTGAGGGTGACAAACTTGGGGAGTCTGTCACCTGAACAGACACAGTCAAGTGAAACTGCAGGCGTGAGGGGGAGGCAATCGTTGCGCCCTCACGCCCCTAGTCGCCGCAGGAGGAGACACCCTGGGCATCGGAAGTCGATAGCCGACTCCCGGCCACCGTAGGCGCGGGCTTGCGGACGGCGAGCAAAGGGTAGCTCGCCGCACGGTCGACGGCCCCGTCAATTATGCTGACATCTCAAAGAGATGTCAGCATAATTGACGGGGTCCGATAGGGCCGATACCTGCCGGAGTCGCGGATTGTTCGAAAGAGTTACCGTGGCCCTGGTGCACAGGCAACTGAAGGAACACGGGTGGGTTTTAGTCAGTAAAAGTCTGACACGCCCTTCCGCTCCGCCCAGAGCAAGAGAGGTCATTTGATGATTTACCAACCAAAAAAAAAAGGCGTAGTGTAACGGCTGCAAAGGGTGACTGGGTCCGCATGGAAGTTACGTGGGCCAATATCTGGCCGAGGGAGCGTGACGAACTGCGCAAGTGCTCAAAGACCCCGGCCAAAAGTAGTTGAAGAACACCAGGTTTTAGTCAGTAAGAGTCTGACAGACTCCTCAGACGCCCTAGGGCGGAGGACATCAATGAAAATGTCCACAAAAAGTGATAGATTTTTGCAATATGGTATTTGACTACTATCAAAGAGACACATGAATAAAATTATACAACTTGAAGATGTTTCAGAAAACCGCACATAAAAACAAATTAAAATAAAATTGTTTACCGTGTCTTATACTTTTTCAGTTAAAAATCCTTTCAAATACCCTATCACGGGCACAGATACTGACTCCAGGAAGCAACTGATCCCGGGACGGTAGACGACACACAAAGAGGTAAACAGTCAAGTTAAAATACATATAAAGGGCACAAATCTAGAGGATGTCTAACATTGGGACTAGTTTTAAGCAAAGTTCAGGAGCTATTTACACTAGAGGCTAGAAGTCTACTTGGAAATGATGGGAACCACTAAACTGGTTCAAAAAAATCGAGGAAATCTACAATGAATGAAGTTAGTTGAGCGTAGTTTGATTGCACTCATTACCCTAACTGTGGCAAATAGCTGAGAGTTGACGATATATTATCGGTATACTCACTTATACTGAGATATTTCAATTATTATCGGTTTGTCCGACGGATTGGTTTACGAGACAATCTCGTTTTCGTTTCACTTTGATGTTAAGCCGATACCAGACGCTTTACTCCAGTGAAGGTTCGTTTGTTTTATTCCACGTCACATGTCGCCAACAAAATTATGTAGGAATGCATATTCATATATATGCTCCTTTCATTTATTTTTCTATCATTCAGTAGGCGAGTGAAAGATGCCGAGTGCCGAAATCTAACATCATTGGATCAGTTTACTAATGAATTCATTTTTCACTATCGATTTATTTTGTATTCAGACGGTTCGCTTCGAGTAAAATATTTCTTTTTACAAAAATTTTTGCGTCTGATATCAGCTTTACATACTGGCCTTGTCTTCTGAGTCTAACCCTAGAACGGTAAGGCCCTTTGTACACACACGTTTTTCTTGCCGTGAAAAACTACGGTTTTTCGCCGTATGTGCCGTAGGCACGGTCGTCAGTGTTGTATAGATATAATAGCCGTACCATAATGAAACCGTGCCGTGTACAAAGGGCTTAATTCTGGTATATCATAATAGGCAATAGCACTCAAATGAATGACGTGGGTGATGGACGATTTTCTACCTTATATACCTTTCTGAAAGGCGGGTCTGAGACCCGGACCTCATTGGCACAATGGCACCGGTGTTTCGGAGTTCCGGCCACGGCGTACACGGTGAGGGAATCTTCTGGCTGTGCGGTGATACTTCGGGGGTCCATTTCTAGGACTACCCAAGACACGCTGGTGGGGAAAAGGACCCTAGAGAGAAAATAATAATAAGTATTTGTTTGAATTTTTTAATTAAATAGTACATTTTAAAGCAAATATTTAGACAGTAGTCATACAATTATCTTACTATATACAATCTCCTGGTAAAGCATGAATTAGTAGACCATTCGAGTTCGAAACAAGTCGAATTCGCGCAGGTTTTGTATTAAAAAGTAACATATGCATCAGAAAGACTACCTTTCGCAAGAGGAAGGAAGCTTTAATCGTAATTTTCTTGGTGCCGTTTCAGCCTACGTAGTCTTCTATACTGCCCAACTAAGCGCAAAAGCGGTATTTTAATGAAAGCAAGTTTCGAGATAATTGAAGTTATATAAAAATAAAAATGAACTTTTTATATTGACTTTTGTGTTTATTAAATAGAATTTATATATTATATTGGGTCTATTTGGTATCACAATAGTTAAAATATAAAAAATGTATGTGAATATACTTCATGAGATACTGCTACACCGCTTAGTAATTATAGAATTATAATTTGAGTTACCGCTTTTTCGTTAGCTCTTCTCGTACATGTCAGTATACAAAAACATATGAATTTTATGTCGAATAAAATATATATTGTTGTAAAGAAAAAAAAAAACCAAAGTATATTTATAAAGTATTTTATAATTCAAAGTTATAATGGCATAAAAATATTTAAAAAAAAAACGGATTCTATGAAATTTAAAAGTAGGGAGTTCTCTCCAAAAGGACGTTCTATTTTAAGGTATAATATTTTGAAAAAAAAACAAAATGTTGTTTTTATTGCTTCTAGAAATGCCTTCCGGTGCAGTTTTCTTCTTCGGTGGTGGCAAAACTTGAGTTTTAAATTTTTTTCGTTTTATTCTGTTTATGCTCGCAGTGATAGAGTCTTTATTGAATGCGTCCAAACAAAGCGTATTCAAATATACGGCTGGTTGTCTACGTAATATTGATATACCTCTAATTCCCGCAGTGATTTAAGGTAAAACTGAGATAGGGAAATCTTTCTTAAGGTTTTTTCATATGTTTTGAACAAGATAGCGCTAAAAGGTTTAGTTAATTAGATGCGTATTTTTTAAAGGTATCCGATGGCATAAAAATCAACTTTACGATATTTTTTGAGATACCGCTTTTGCGCTTAGTAGGGCAGTATACATCTCTAAGAAAAAGACATGTTACATGTAGACATGTTGACAAATAAATTGTCATCAGGGAGAAGAATGATGATGATTCTTCTATACATCGCTTGCCGCCATCAACATCAGTATTGACCCTATTTCTAGGCTTATCTTTCAGACAATCCACTCATTAACCACCACTCATCTAAAACATTACTTTAGTAACCAACTTCAAAAAAAGAAAGAGGTTCTCAAATCGACTGTATTTTTTATGTGTCTTATTCGTCAGAACCTTTTTCTAGGTGAACCGATTTTGATTATTCTTTTTTTTATTTGAAATGGTGCTTCTCATGTCGTCCCATATAAATTTGATCAAGATCTGACCAGTGGTTTTTGAGTTATCCTTATAATGCGTATTTTTTTCACTTAGTATATATATATCTAATATATAAAATTCTCGTGTCACAGTTTTCGTTGCCATACTCCTCCGAAACGGCTTAACCGATTTTGATGAAATTTTTTGTGCTTATCCGGTATCTATGAGAATCGGCCAACATCTATTTTTTTGGTAGGTAGGGTAGGGAGTTAGGGAGGTAGGTAGGTAGGTAGGTAGGGTAGGGAGTTAGGGAGGTAGGTAGGTAGGTAGGTAGGGTAGGTAGGTAGGTAGGGTAGGTAGGTAGGGTAGGTAGGTAGGGTAGGTAGGTAGGGTAGGTAGGGTAGGTAGGTAGGGTAGGTAGGTAGGGTAGGTAGGTAGGGTAGGTAGGTAGGGTAGGTAGGTAGGGTAGGTAGGTAGGGTAGGTAGGTAGGGTAGGTAGGTAGGGTAGGTAGGTAGGGTAGGTAGGTAGGGTAGGTAGGTAGGGTAGGTAGGTAGGGTAGGTAGGTAGGTAGGGTAGGTAGGTAGGGTAGGTAGGTAGGGTAGGTAGGTAGGGTAGGTAGGTAGGGTAGGTAGGTAGGGTAGGTAGGTAGGGTAGGTAGGTAGGTAGGGTAGGTAGGTAGGGTAGGTAGGTAGGGTAGGTAGGTAGGGTAGGTAGGTAGGGTAGGTAGGTAGGGTAGGTAGGTAGGGTAGGTAGGTAGGGTACGCCGTAGATAAGTACCGCAACCCGTGCGAAGCCGGGGCGGGCAGCTAGTATTTTAATATATTTTTATAAAAATATTTAAAATTTTATTTAATAAGTATCAAAATAAATAAACGAAATAATAATTATTTATTGCATCAAAAACAGTCATTAGCAGTCATTAATACAGTCTTCTTGAAAATCCAACAATGTTCTTTACTATCATTAGGGCGATCACTTCATAATCGCTTGAATCATAGCTGTGAGCTCGGAAGCACGGAGGATGGTTACGATATGATATTATTAGCTCATAGGTGCAGTCATAAGCCCTTAGTAGCTTCTAGAGCTCCCGAAGGATGGTCAGAGCTATTGTTAGCAATAGAGACTAAAATATGATCCGATAGAGAGTAGTTAGTAGGTAGGTGCTTGAATATTTTTTTGTTTCTGTTAATATTTGCAAAGGTATAATTTTTTGAATATTTGTATTCCAAACATTACACTATTGTCAAATTTTTCATCTTCACTTTTCGTATTGACACTTTCGTTACAAATATTATTAAGTTTGTGGTTATACCTATCTGCCAAGTTGTTTTGGGACTGCTCAACTTGCGACTTCGCTGCCTGATCAGCAATTTTTTCTTATTATTTTATGGTGTCACGTTGGTTTCATACAAAAAAGTTTCATTTCAGTTCGGATCTAGTCTAATATATAAAATTCTCGTGTCACAGTTTTCGTTGCCATACTCCTCCGAAACGGCTTAACCGATTTTGATGAAATTTTTTGTGCTTATCCGGTATCTATGAGAATCGGCCAACATCTATTTTTTTTTTTTTTTTTTTGGTAGGTAGGGTAGGGAGTTAGGGAGGTAGGTAGGTAGGTAGGGTAGGTAGGTAGGTAGGTAGGTAGGTAGGTAGGGTAGGTAGGTAGGTAGGGTAGGTAGGTAGGTAGAGTAGGTAGGTAGGGTAGGTAGGTAGGTAGGTAGGGTAGGTAGGTAGGGTAGGTAGGTAGGGTAGGTAGGTAGGTAGGGTAGGTAGGTAGGGTAGGTAGGGTAGGTAGGGTAGGTAGGTAGGTAGGGTAGGTAGGTAGGGTAGGTAGGTAGGTAGGTAGGTAGGTAGGTAGGGTAGGTAGGTAGGGTAGGTAGGTAGGGTAGGTAGGTAGGTAGGGTAGGTAGGTAGGGTAGGTAGGGTAGGTAGGTAGGTAGGGTAGGTAGGTAGGGTAGGTAGGTAGGGTAGGTAGGTAGGTAGGGTAGGTAGGTAGGGTAGGTAGGTAGGGTAGGTAGGTAGGGTAGGTAGGTAGGTAGGGTAGGTAGGTAGGGTAGGTAGGTAGGATAGGTAGGGTAGGTAGGTAGGGTACGCCGTAGATAAGTACCGCAACCCTTGCGAAGCCGGGGCGGGTCGCTAGTATATATATATATATTGATGATATTTTAATAACTTCCTGTCACTGTTATTTACATATCAAGAAGTGGTATACGAATTTGTGTGCGGTAGGTACCACAACTAAAAACTAAAAATTAAAAACGTTTTTACAAAAAAAAAACAATCGACTTTCAAAAAAACACTAAAAAGTGAAAATTAAAAACGTTTTTACAAAAAAAAACAATCGACTTCCAAAAAAACACTAAACAGTGAAAAATTACTTTAATTTCGGAAGTCGGTGTCAAAAAACTAAAATACAAAACCAAAGAAACCGACTTCCGAAATTAAAGTAATTTTTCACTATTTAGTATAGTTTTTGGAAGTTGCTTTTTTTTTTTAAAAAAAGCTTTGTTTTATAGCTATGTTGCGGAAATCCACATCTGCCGCATGTCTCATCAGAATTGGGCCAAAGTAGCCTCAGATTGGGTTTCGAACAACAGGAACCGGTGACGCTTTCGAACCAGTAGATGACGTAACGAGTTAAACTCCTACCTAAGGGATTGGGCTCTAATTGCAAAAGAGAGTGAAAAATTTAAAGACGGACGGCTGACCTATACCCTGCAGTGGGACACAACAGGCTTTTAATAATAACATAGTTATGTTCCAAACCTCATATTCGTGACGGTGGCTTGCTTGTAAGGGTGGTCGCTCTCGAGCCACGTGTAGTAGTGTCCCGTGGTTGTGACGCATTCCTCTAAATTCGGAACGAGCAAGTTCATTGCCGCAACGTGCGGGAGCAGTTTGTGAATTATCTCCAGTATTTTGATGACGCTCTGTAAGACCAATCATTAAAATGTGTTACACAAAATACAACATGTTTTAATTTAAATAAATTCTGATATAGTTGTGCACTCCCAACCTTTCTTTATTGTGCACGAGATAATTAACTGTTTTTATATGGGAATTTTATGTAGAAATTCGCTACCTTGTTTTTTTAGTACATAACATATACACAATTTTACAAATGCTTCCCAACAACGCCCGTCTGTAAACGTCATTCTACTGCCAACGATCCCTTTAGCAGTGTATGCGACGCCAACCAACGCTAGATGGGAAGGCGTTCTTACAGCAACAAAGAGTTTATCATTGAGGCAGGAATTAAACGTAACCAAAATCATTCTCACCTTAGAATCATCAACACCATCCAAGTTGGCGAGAGTATACGGGATCAGAATATTGATAGCCGGTGATGTTTGCAAGACACTGGCATTTCTTCTCAAGTCTTCAGCAGTGAGCTCGTTGCGAAGAGTACAGAACAACTCGGCTGCTCGCTCCATGACAATGGAGGCCACGCGAAGAGTGATGGACCGGAGCGAGCAGAGCAAACTGTCGGCCGATTCCGAAGAGTTTGATAGGGTTTTCGATGAGCTGCAGGTGAATTAAAATAAATAACTGTAGTTTAAGGTCTACGGATTCTTTTTCTTCGAATATTTTTCTGGTTCTTATTGACAAAAAGACAATATTTTAGGAATAACATTACTGTATGCTTATTTGAACTTTGATACTGATTCAGTAAACTAAAAACTGGTTATCTAAAATAATATTATATAGAGAAAAGATTTAATTTTTGTATGTATGTTTGTAACGCTTTCTCGCTTAAATAGCTGAACGGATTTGGATGAAGTTTGGCACGTGGGTAGACCATGATCTGGAATAGGACATAAGATACTTTTTATCCCGATATTCTCACGGGATCGAGATTTATGCGGGTGAAACCGCGGGCGGCAGCTAGTTCCTTTATATAAAGCATCGACAATAGAAACGTGCTCTAATAACGGCAAATTTTTGTCTGCTCATTGCACTAAAAAATCTTCTTTATCGACTCAGCATTATTATTGCGTCGTCATTTCAAATTCGAAGAATGAAATTTAATCATCTTCTTTACAGTTCTTTCACAGTTATGTTACCTGTGATATTGCTTTACTGTAAAAACCATAGTGATCTTAATTGTCATTACAATAAGGTTGCTGTTGGGTTGCTACTACTGACTAGTCTGTCTAAATCACAGTGATCTTTATGTTCGTTACAATAAGGTTGCTATTGGGTTACTGCCACTAACAAGTCTGACAAAATCACGTGATCTATATTTTCGTTACAATAAGGTTGCAGTTGGGTTGCTGCTACTGACTGACAAGTCTGTCAAAATCACAGTGATCTATATTTTCGTTACAATAAGGTTGCAGTTGGGTTGCTGCTACTGAGTGACAAGTCTGTCAAAATCACAGTGATCTATATTTTCGTTACAATAAGGTTGCAGTTGGGTTGCTACTACTGACTAGTCTGACAAAATCACAGTGACCTATATTTTCGTTACAATAAGGTTGCAGTTGGGTTGCTACTACTGACTAGTCTGACAAAATCACAGTGATCTATATTTTCGTTACAATAAGGTTGCAGTTGGGTTGCTACTACTGACTAGTCTGACAAAATCACAGTGACCTATATTTTCGTTACAATAAGGTTGCAGTTGGGTTGCTACTACTGACTAGTCTGACAAAATCACAGTGATCTATATTTTCGTTACAATAAGGTTGCAGTTGGGTTGCTACTACTGACTAGTCTGACAAAATCACAGTGACCTATATTTTCGTTACAATAAGGTTGCAGTTGGGTTGCTACTACTGACTAGTCTGACAAAATCACAGTGATCTATATTTTCGTTACAATAAGGTTGCAGTTGGGTTGCTACTACTGACTAGTCTGACAAAATCACAGTGATCTATATTTTCGTTACAATAAGGTTGCTGTGGGGTAGCTGCTATAAGGGTTAAATTAACTGTGAAAGGACTGTAGATGTCAGACTGAATTAAAATATGATACTGACACACTCGGACAACAAAATAAAACTGAACACAACTGGAGAAATGTGGGTGTACTATAGGTACACTTCTGCCCAACCCTTCAGGGAAACAAGGCGTACTGTTATATATTTAAAAAAGAAACATAAAATTGCCAGGCTATTACAAAGGTCAACTTGACATTGGTCAAAGGAGTATGCTATTTTGATTTTTGTTATCTAGTAATTAAATACAGTTTTCTATGCAGCCGTAGCTTCAAAAGTTATTGTATCCTGACTTGATTAAGAAAAGACATGCGCATGAAATTTGGCTGTTAATTCAGCTCCTATTTCAATCATGATTAGTTTTCGACAGCTGGTACATCGGTATGCTGGTATGTCTGCGATAAAACATTATACTTATTATTTTTATTCATATTTCGCTAAATTGGCGTGCTTATGACCACGATCTCGCGTGATGGAAAGCGATGGATGAGGTCTACAATGTAAAGAGCATGCCCAGAAGATGCCTATTCAGTTTGGCTTCGTAGGCTTACGGGTGGAATGGAACATAATTGACTTCAATATTTCAATAACCATACCCATAATAAACAAGGCTGGGTATCTGCCCCCTTGCTAACGTGGTGCCGTTGAAGCTGAGCGAGCAGGAGGCGAACCGGAACGTAGTCCCATCAGGTCCCTTCACTGACGGTAAGCCGCAGTCGCCGTTGGATGTACGCCCTCCGTGGTTGCATAGGCGTATGGCGTAGCGGAGATCCTCCTATATATTAGAAATAACTAATTAATAATACCAGCCTATTATTTTCTTACTGCAGGGTAAAAGCCTCTTCTCATACAGAGAAGGCTCGAGCATTTATCACCACGCATCAGCATTTTTCACTCGCCTACCGAATGATCAAATATTTAACGAAAGTAGCGAATAAACGTTCATTCCTATCTTATGTTGCCGATGTCGTGTGAACGTAGAATGAAAGAAAAATTAACCTTCACTCGAGTGAAGCGTCTGATATCGGCTTTAGCGAAATCTTTTGTTTTCCACGACCTATAGAAGACAAAAAGATAAGTTACCTTCAAAGGAACAGGTCGTTCGAACTTGAGCTGTATCGTGTCGTGTTGCAGGTCTGCTGCAGTAAAGTTTCCGTGCGCGATCTCCACGCTCACCCAGCAGTGCGTCGGGTTGGCTTCGTCGGCTGATGCACGGAGCTGTTTCGAGAAAGTAGACCGTTAAGATACTTAGAGATCTTCCAAAAATACTGTCAACACATATGCGAAATGTAAAATGAAATGTAAACGAAATGCCGTTCAAATATATGCAATGCAACATGAAATGTAACACACATTGTAACGAATTCGCCTAGTGGTTGTGTTATAGCATATGTGTACCAACGGTAAATGTCATCTTCTATTTACCAGGACAGCATCAGAAGAGTACCAACTCAACTAAAAACTTGTATGAAGAACCATGAAAAATTGTGGTGGTTTGTTCTTCTTTCGCGCTACAACGCAGCAACGAATCGTCGAAATTTTTGTAGTTTCTGGTCCGGGTAGTGTCATAGGCTGCTTTTAACCCTGAAAAAAGCCCTATCAAAGCTACAAAGTTATAGTTGTTTTTCTCTCACCCGGACATCTTGCCGAGGTCACCATACACGCTGACAACGACGAGCGTGACTCTGGCGTAGTGTACCATGAACCAGATGGCGTCCTATCTGTCAAAGCTAGAAATTTATTGGTGGATCTCTCACCCGTACGTCATGCAGTAATTCGAGCGAATACTCGTAGCTGCCGAGGCCGCCGTATACGCTGACGCCGACGAGCGTGATACCGGCGCGGTCTACAGTGAAGCAGATGGCGTCTGGACTGCCGTTACCGGTGTTCCAAGCCCGTGACTGATTCACACGCATGAAGCGGGATGGGGTTACTAAGTTATTCACCGTGTTGGAGTCGGTGTCCTCCTGTAATGAGAAACTTAACATTGTTGACGCACTAGCGTATGGCCATGCATGATGGCACATACGCCTGCCATGCATGCGGTTGACGGGAGTTGACAACACTGCAGGGCGCCCTTTTCTTGCCAAAGAGCGAACCATACATTCGACTTTATTCGACAACGAATATAATTATTTAGTCGTGTCAACTATTGTAAAACCGTTATAATACAATTTATCTTTGTTTAAACTAAGTTTCATTGAATCAGTAGATTAAATTCCACCCGCCAACACCTAACCGGACCGGCCGTGGTGTGATTTTCAAGACGGAAGTGTAAAGTACACAAAACGGAGAAATTTCTTATGCATCATCTAAAAACTTATCTGCGCCTGCGCATTCTGTTTTATCTACGCTGAGACTAATACGAAACTTATTGTTCACGGCGCTGACCATTCAACCTTATGAAGTGATCATTAGTAGCACATGTAGGGTAACCATCCGTCCGGACTTGTCCTGACACGTTTTTGGCCTCCCGTCCGGTTTTATCTGCCGCACTTTTCGAATAAAGGGAATATTTACCGAAAATAAAAAGCGTTTAATGATTTATAGAAAATAATAAAAAGTAGAATGTCCGGCTATTTGTGAGGACTTTTCAAATTTTGAAATGGTAACCATAAAACTGAAACTTAAAGCAATTATTTCAACTAAACCATTAACAGGCACTTGAATTGTCAAAGAGTCTGTCACTAAGTCAAAAAGTTGAAGCTAGTTGCCCATTCCAAAACGTAGATCTCTATGGAGAAGAACGGACAAGAAACTCCAAGGACACCCTTTTAAATCAAGATATAACAAAATCCTGGGTACATTATTTTTGTTGATTTTATATTGGAGAACAATGGAAAAATAATTAAGAAACAATCCAAAATATAAGATTTGAAACAAAAATTAATTGTGGTGGCAGTTAAGAGATGACCAGTCTCAACCAACGGCGCCCGTTCACGAACATGACGCGTGGATCAGCACCATTCAGCTCAACCATTTTGTAGCATGCATGCAAGCATGCATTGTGCATAAGCACTTGGGTCAAACGTCGAATAACAAGTCATCCTATAGAAGAGATGTGATAAAACTCACCCGAATGTTTGTGGCACTAGTAGATAGTTCGGCCACGATCCTCGCAGTAAGTTTGCAGCAATACTCAGACAATTTCTCATACTGCTTGATCTCGCCGTGGTCGTGCGGCTGTCCACACTGGCGCGTCATCATCTGCTGCTTGATGGGTATCATCACGATGTCTAACATACGTGGTATCACGTCTAGTAAGTGCCATTCGGTGTGGTTTGGCTTAGTGTCTGCTGGGTCCGGTTGCTGTAAAAATAATTTACCAGAATATTGTAATTTTTCATTGAGTAATAAAACTGAGAAAAGACCGAAATCTTTAACAGGTACTCTGGACTCAACTTTATATTATGACATGGATACTTGTTAACTTTTTATGTTTTAATCTCAAGTTCATAATTTTTCCATTTTCTCTATTATTAGAGAACGTATTTTATTTTTAGTTTTCAATTATTGTAATTGGTATTTAATAAATACTGAAGTTTTCGTCATGATAGTGAGAGCATAGATAATGCTGCCGATTCTCTTGTCACAAATGCCTCTAAACTAGACTAAAAATCACCAAAATTTAGTTTATTCGTGTCAAACGACAATTTCCCATTCTGAAATAGACTAAAGTGACACAACTTAACTAAATTTTAGTTTGACAGCACTAAAATGGCACTGAATTATTAATTTAGTGCAAATGGCAATTTTGCTATTCTGAATTTAACGTGTTTCACCTAAAATTTGATTGTCTAACTAAATCTGACTATTTTTTATCGCGATTAAAAAGGTGCGGAATAAGATTAGTTGTCATGAACTAAAATTCACACCACCACCCCGACTGTAAAAACGACGTGCAAAAACAGTACTGTATCTTTTTCTCTTTTATTTTGCTTATATCTCGAAAATGGTGTTCTCTCGCAAAAATAATGATAAATTTGGACCCCCTTTATAAAGCCCGTAAACGTCTAAAACTCAACATGTAGGTAATAACTTTCCATATTTTCCATAAAAAAGTGAAAAATTCCATATAAAACACGTCGCGGCTGCCCTTCGCGCCACCGGCTCTAAAAAAAAATCACAGGGTAGGGCAAACAACTACAACGTGGAGTCGCGATTGACCAAATTCGATTTTAGTTGTGTAAAAATTATATTAAAATTTAGGGTTTTTTTTTTTGCAGAATTGCTTTAATATTCTCGTAGCTAAAAGTAAGGAATTTTAGTGAGAGTTTAGTTAGTTTAGTTCGGTAAACAAGAGAATAGGCACCACTGTTGTCTCACTCACATATTCACCAGTGTATTTACAAACTTCATAGTGAAAAAGATTATCATTTACAGAAAAAAATAAACTCACCAACATAAGAACATATTTACAGAAACTACTAAATAAAGAACTAGAAACAAATAAACTCACCTTCGGAGTATCTCTATTGTTGGCCCTAGGAGGTATTGGAGGCGGTTTCTGCGCGTGTGACGATCTCGGAACTGTTGCCGATTTGGAAGGAACCTCTTTGAGTACCTATACAGCATAAAACAATACATATTAGTTCGCTAAGGAATTCTTTATTTCAAGATATGTATTCAGTTCAAAATGCGTTCAAAACTTTCTACATAAATTGTCGAAACTGTAAAGATAACGATGAGACTGCACGAATTCTTTGCTTGATGTTCGTTGTATGGCTTCTAAATGGTTCAATCACTTTTATTATCATTCATACCTTGCTGTCCGGTCGTCGGTTTTCGTGTGTGTTGATATAACACTGTGTAACCGGAACCACATATTGTAACACGTCACGCAAACTTCGCGACGCACACATTGCCGCGCAGGTTGACGTCAGTTCACGAATCTGTGATGGCGGCACTACACCTTCCTGTAAAAGCATGGTTTATTAATATTTGTGAGTAAGAATATTAATAACAAATGGATATTCTAGTACCCGAGCGTTAATATGATATAACGAGCTTCAGAAAAGAGACGTCACGCAGAGACGATGCTCTACAAAGACGGACATTTTTTTAATTCTATGATCTATGTTTGTGGACATTTCATTAATCGACGTACCTTGACGTTAAACAACATAGCGCAGAGATGATTCCATTTCAGTGTAGGAGTGGGAAAGAAGGCATGGAAGCAAGCTGTTATCGTATCATGACCTTCTTTCAGGATCGACGTGGTCAGTTCTAAAGCAAATTGTACGTAACAGACTCTGTGAGCTTTGTTTTTTCCTGGTTTTCTCGGCAACATGGAGCACGTTGGTGTCTGGTCCGCCATTATCGCCTGAATCAAATTCCGTACTTCAGCAATAGCTTCGAAGTACGACATGTACTCGTGAGAGTTTCGCTTTCTATTATTTTGGGGGTATATTTCATTGATGTATGATCGCACAAGTCTCAAGCATGCCCTGATAACGTACACCAGTCTCTTCTGATGCTTCATTATAGTCAACTTCTGGTAGTTAATCGGGACCAGTCCATTTGTTTCTAGGATGATTTCTTTAAAGGTATCCCAGCTCCATTGTAGAAGGGTTATGAGCGACTTGAAGCACGGTACCGTCACTTTTCTGGACAAGTTTTTGGTTAGAACTACGACCGGTTCCCCAAATTCGACTATTTTGAGAGGTAACGCGTGGTCTGGACTAACGGTGTTGTAGATAAAAGACGGGATTTGCCCAGCGTTCACATCAGTGCCGTTGTTTGATTTCTTGGAGGTTTTAAAATGAAAACCTATTTCGTCATTGATGACCATTGCCTGGCCAGAGGAGCCACAATCCGAGGATGGCCCACTTATGCACGCCCATGCGACATACCATCGGTTTGCCTGTAAAGAAGAAAATAACTACTGAAATATCTGTCAGAATTTACTTAAAACTATCACACGAGTCAACTATGAAGATGAAGTAAAAAGTATACGCCAAGGCTAGTCACAGCAGCAGTCATAGACCGTGGGAGCGAGATGACAATCATGAGACTCAGCATAGAGATTTAGAAATCCGCACCTCATATTCACTGTCCTACTCGCATGTTTACCGTCACCAAAAAAAAATATATATACTTGCGACAGACGCGACAAAGTGAACAACATCAAAATCTACTTAGTACTCGATACTTGGTATTACTTACAGGTAGCTCCTCGCTCAGTTTAGTTGTCTCGTGTCTTACGCCTCACATGACAAAAAAACAATATTATCGAAGTAAAAATGAATTGCACTTTGTGACAATGCAAACCTCGTACTGATAAAACGAGTGGGCTTAACTACGGTTTATTTTCGTTAGTATTTTATAATTTACCGAGTATTCAGATATAATAAATAATTTTCCTAGATATGTCATACTATCCGACGGTTGGTAATCAAGCTTGGTGTAGGTAACTGTACTACTGTACTGTGTAGGGACTCGGGGACGTCTGTCGCCCCCCATACATCAGGACCCGAGGTGGCGGCGCGTAGTGTTCCACGCGCGCCCCTCTTAGACGTCGCGGGGGGAGTCAAACACCTCACTCCCCCCGCTCGACCGGACGGGGCCCGCAGAGGCGGGCCGGCACCGGCCGGGGGTTGCGGAAGATTTGTACGTTCCCGCGACCCCCGGCGTAGGTGTGAGACGGAACACCGGGGTGGTTTTTAGTCAGTAAGAGTCTGACAGACTCCTCCGCCCCCCCAGGGCGGACGACATCCATGAGGATTTTCAAACCCGGAACAAAAAAAAAAGGTAAAAGTATCTTGTGTAAGACTGAGCTATTATGTAATTTTGATATATTATGCTAGATGGCGTCACTGTGACATGGGATCACAGTTTTTCTATAACATTTCTTCTAATAGCCTCTCTATGGTATCTTAAATCTCTTTGACTGTCACGAATCAAAATTAGCATGGTTTCACTCACCGCCAGCGGTATAGGGTTGTCAAACATGACAGGGAAGCGATCTCTAGGCGGACACTCGTACACGATCTCGTCGCTCTCGGTCAACAGTTCACCGTCGCCCTCTTGATCACCGCCTTCCACTCCAATGTCATACAGCTTCACTTTAGCTGTGTAGTCGCCACGACCACCGTATAGGCCGATACCAGCTGGAAAAAATATTATTTATTCTACAATTGTTTATTAAGGCCCACTTGCATGATTAGTCGGGATAAATGAATCAATATAGAGTTTGTAAACTCGGAGTTAATTAATTCGCATTTTAACTCTTATTTACGCGTTGTGCCACTAGAAAAGTAAAACCGAGTTGGTTAATCTGACATTAGTGTTTTTTGAGTAGGGAAACATTGCCGTTCAATCGACCAAACATAAAATAGAATTGCAATGTCTGTGTCCTGAATTTCACGAGCTACCCTGAAGGTCCCGCCTTAAATAAAATCTTTGATAATTTGCCTCCTTGGTTGCCATGGATCGAAGTAAAAAGTTCGTTCCATTTTTAAATTACACGACAGATATGAGTTTTCATAGTAAAATATTCGGCCGCTAAACACGACGGATATAGATTTTCATATTAACATTGCCGGCCGTTACTCGCATGTATTTGACCAGTACAGCATTTTCAAGTTATTTCGAAGAAGGTTGTCAAAATAGTGCTCGAATTTCCAAGCATGTTTTAGAAAAAATATGTTTTAAGTTTTTTTTATAATTGAGTTCAAGAATATATTGCCAGCTGATATAGTAACGAATTTAAACATACTACAACGTTGGACAATATGAAATACAAAATAAGTTATCGGTGATAACGTCAATTTATTTTGACATTACTAACACTAACCCAGAGTTTAGCGAGTTAACTCTCCCACATCGGTGGGTTAAATATTTAAAACCTTAAACCTAGCTTTACCTCTAACTCTAGGTGGAGCAAGATAAATTATTTGATTAACCCTGAGGTAGCTGTTAACTCCGAGTTATTTAGGATAACCCATGAACGCGCAAGTAGGCCTATGCAGTATATCATTTTTATTCATATAATGAGAATTAAAAGAAGTAATAAATATCAATGTTTAAAAATGACACAAATGTCATAGTATCCAAATCATAATATTTTGTTATTTTTGTCTGTTGTCTTTTATGTTTATTATTCTTTTTTTGTTATTATTAATTCGTATTATTTTGTACCGTTACTATTTTGCACTTCTTTTGTTTTCCTTGGTATAATTTTCGTGTAATGTATTTTTATTTATTTTTATATTTTTATCCGTGTCAAAATTGTACATAGATTATAAGTGAACGATGTAGTCTTCTATAACTGGAAACGCACACTAGTATTTGTTCCAATTCTTGTATACTTGCATGTAATTCGGTAGCCTGTTTCTAATAAATAAATAAAAATGGATTCGCGGTACAATAACCATGAGTCGCGGTATTTAAATCTATATCCAGGGCTTTCTGGGCCTTAAGCTCCGCCACCACCGTGCCTATTGGCTAATATTTTAGTTATTTTTATAACGTTCGTATCGGTACTAGAGAAGAAGCGGAAAATACAGCGTAAACATGATCGTCTAAGAACCTGCGCACGCGCATTCGGATTATACAACCTCCATTGTTAGAACAGATATTTAGGTAAAAACACAAATTGAGCAATAATAATTGCAGAAATGTGTAACTGATACACAAGTTACAGTTACCGGTCCACAATATGACACACAGAGTCTTAAGCAAGTTTGGCTTTAGCGTCACTACATCCACGTAAAATACGCACTTGAAAGTGGAGTTGCGAGTACCAGCCCGTTATACTATACTAATACACCTAGAATACTTCTGTTTCCAACGACTAAAGGTTATTAGCTTAGCTTTAGCTTACCCAGTAAGATATCAGTATCAGACATGAAACGAATGGCTTCAACGGAATGTCCCGAGTAGCCCCAACCGCCGCCGTTACTATCAAACCTGTTCACAGTCTGATAGTCTTCCTTCACCGGAAGTATCGGCGACCCCAAGCTATCTCTTTTGTAATCTGATGAATGCAACCTAAAAATAAAATATAACTATAGTGCTCTGTTTATAGAGTTATAATAACTTAATAAGGTAAACCAAAATTGCATAACAAGACCTGTAGTCATGGTAAACTTTTGTTTACAAACAAAGTTTAATCAACATGTTGCTGAGTTGCTGTCAACATGTTGCTGTCAACATGTTGCTGGCAACACTGCGTGTGCAAAGTTACGGCATGTTACAAGTTGTCGCTCGCAACATCTGTTTATCAACAATTATTGTTGACGTGTGTGGACGTGTTTGCAACCAGTTTATAAACATGGCAGTAGTGTGGAGCAATTATATAATAATGCAGTTAATAGAGCTCTTTCAATCAAAAGCATTATTATAGGATACTTCAAGAAATGAATACTAGGATAAAAAAAATAAAAAACTTATCTCTTTGCCCTTATCCCTTTTTCTTTTTTATTCGAAATTTTATACATTAGATACAGAGAACACAACAACACTACTTCCTCGAGCAACATTTTAACGCAGACTGGCGTGTGAACTAGACATATTGATATAAACTTTGTTTTCAGCAACTTTGTCGTTGCACATCAACAATGTTGATCAACTGTAGCTCAACATAAGTTTACTATAATACAGGGCTTAACATGTCTTCGATATGTTAGTTACAAATTGCTGGCAACATAGCATAATACATGTGTGCAACATGTTTTCGGTAATAAGAAATCATGTTGCTGAAACACGTTCATGTTACGAGTACTTTATGGCGGCTTAACGATATCGATCCACATACCTGATGTCATGAGCGTAAGACAAAGAATCCAAACAGCCCAATAGATGCAACGCAGCATGCATCCTTGTAACAAAGCAGCCAGAAGTCGACGGTATAGCTAACTCCTGGTTCAATACCGACATATTTGACAGACCGACATTATCCGTCGGTCTATCTTCATCTCGGCACGACAGGTCAAAATTCTCTAAGTTCTTGAAATCTTCCAAGCGTTTCATGCTTCCGTAGTTCGGGTACTCAAACTCGCCCTCACCGAAGTAAGATTCAGGGTCGTTGCAACATTTTTGGAGTTTGTGTGAGTCGAAAGCTAAGATGTTGTAGCATTTCATGACCCTCATCTGTGGTTGGTAACACCACAGTACGTCATATAAAGGGTCGAGGCAAGCGAGACTGTTGACAAAGTCCACTTGTTCGGAACCCGTCCATGTGTTGCATGAGCCATCTATTTTATTTATGGTTATGCATTTGAATGTATGTTCTGGCCGATTTGGTAGGATTACTGAAAAAACAAAATGGTTATAGCTATTGCAGTTGTTTTTTGTGCTCCGTACCAAAATTGTAAAAAAGGAACCGTTATGATGCGACTTTATTTGTCTCTATCCGTCACACCATAGTTGCTTCTTTCAAGAACTACTAATGCTAGACAACACCTTAATAGAGAATTTAGTCTCAAACTTACGTTTACTAATGTGATTGTATGACTGGAATAACACAGCCATTCAAAGCAATTGAAGTGAGTCTGACAGTGTGCTAGCAAATTTTTAAGTTTATAAGCCTTTTCAAAACCGGGTGATAACGGTTTTCTAATTAATATTGTCACACTAGACCAAATACTCGTTTTGTTTTTAATTAGTGTATTATTTTTTATTGTAAATATGTCTGTTTCTATTGACTTGAATTTATGTCCTAATGTTGTGCATGTTTGTCCCAATTTTTTGTT
This sequence comes from Dryobotodes eremita, assembly GCA_917490735.1. NCBI lineage: Eukaryota > Metazoa > Arthropoda > Insecta > Lepidoptera > Noctuidae > Dryobotodes > Dryobotodes eremita. The sequence continues at coordinate 28,279,276 of OU823241.1, read as the reverse complement.
TTTTGTTTTACTCATTTCGTTCCCACGAAAAGCAGAGGAAAAAATCTGTTGACACTCTACAGATCCCCGCATGTAGAGGTAAGGCTTGTTAGCGCCTGGGGGCGCCCAATCCCAGACAACAGGCACGCTCGCGACTAGGCTCCCCCCTAGCCATGCAGCTCTCGGCACGGCAACCTTAGCTTGGGTGTGTGTTGTTAGTACCACACAGAGGCAAACAATAGAATGCCCTAGCTGTTCCCTTAGTCGCCTTTTACGAAACCCATGGGATGAAATGGATTGGTTCTATTCTACCTGGAAACCACACGGGGCCCCAAATACCATAATACATAAATAAAATACTTACTGATAGTATTAGTATTAGATGTAATAGTTGAACTGAACAGCGTGTCCGTCTTGATAAGCGCCTGGGACACTTGGACGAAGGTCTGGTCTCCTGAGGCAGACACCCACACTGCCTTGCAAGAGTGGCGCGAGCCCAGGCGGGGAACGCGGCCGGGAGTCGCGTACCAGATAGGGCTGCGTTCTGTTCTTAGGGGCTCCTCCATACGTGGACGACCAAGCGAACCTTTCTGATGTGGAAAGAAGAGTTGGTTAATACGAATGATAATATGGTTTTTACGAATTTTGAACACAAGACGATTGGACACCTAGCGGGATAAATAGGTAGCATCTCTCCCTATAAATGACGTGTTAAAATTACAATGCCGAAGGAACAACTGTGTAGATAAAAATAAAACTCACTTTTTAACCGACTTCAAAAAAAGGAGGAGGTTCTCAATTCAACTGTATTTTTTTTATGTGTGTTACCTCATAACTTTTGTTCTAGATGAACCGATTTTGATAATTCTTTTATTAGAAAGCTGGTGTTTCTCATGTGTTCCAATATAAATTTGATCAAGATCTGACCAGTAGTTTTTGAGTTATCCTTAATAATGCGTATTTTTTCCACTTAGTATATATTGATGATGTTTTAATAATTTCTTGTCACTGTTACATATCAAGTAGTGGTATACGAATTTGTGTGGAATAGGTACCACAGCAAAAAAGTGTTTTTTTTTTTTTTTGTTTTTACAAAATAAAACAACCGACTTCCAAGAAAAACACAAAGAAGTCAAATTAACTTTAATTTCGGAAGTCGGTGGAAAAAAACGAAAACACAAAACCAAAAACACCAACTTCCGAAATTAAAGTTATTATTCACTTTTTAGTAATTTTTTTGGAAGTCGGTAGTTTAAAAAAAAAAATGTTTTTATCACCCCAGCTACAAACTAAATGGATTGGTAATCTGGAAGAAAGAAGGTAGGAAGGAAGGCTGAATGATGAACACACACCTTCTTCCCATGGTGATAGTCAGAAACTACAGATCGCCACCCGCTACGATCCATACATATCCCTTCTTCTTAGGGTACATTCCGAATTACGCCATAATCGCTCACATCGGTCACATCAATAATTTGCGTTCCGATTTAGAAATCACGATTATGACAGCTGAGAGCTGTCAACAATCCGGAACGCTAGTGAACGCGCTCAGTGTTCGCTCAACGTCAACCCCAAACTTTGCACAAGAAATAAAGACCGACTGAATATTTTTTGAAAATGGAAATTCAAAGCATTGGCACAATCTGTTTTGTTGGTTGAGATGTATGAGACTAAAGATGCTACTCAAAACAACTCAACAGCACAATGCACAACAGTAATTTTTGACAGCGCTCACAATGATATTAATTTAAGGCATGGTCAGCGTTATCGCAAGATGGTGCATGCCATGACGTCAGCTATGACGATTCACGGGAATTCGCTATCGCGCTCACGCTAATTCGGAACGGGTGTAAGAAAATCGATTTCAGTGCAATTCGCAAGGTACCCTTAGTTCACGTTCATACACCTGCAGGGCTAACATGACACACACGCGACAATTACTCACTCACTCTCGCGTCCTCTCGTCTCGTCTATTTCTGTCACTTTTCTGGTTTTCTGACAGCGTTGCCACACATAATACTCGACTCGTTCTGTCAAACTTGATATTTTCTCAACAAACCCTAACATGGCACCTAAGTTATCTCGAATTTTGACAATTCAACACGAGATAATCTCAGATTTTTCTCTCATTTAGTCGTCCTCGATTTTGATGACGAGAAGAGTAGTCAAAATTATACTACAATAAAAAAAATCTCCAAAATAACATGGCAGTTTCTCATTATATTTATTTTGGTCATAATTTTATTTTACAAATATTAATAATGAACATACTTTGTTTTATACTACTCCTTTCGACGGCATCAAGAGCAACTGTAGCGGCGGGGAGCACTATTACATAGATGAGCATCACTTTCAGTAATAACCAGTCACTGCCAATTATGGTGATTAACGAAATCTAAGGAGTTACGGCTTTATGGCAATATCAAACCCTTACAACATACTTACTAAAATCGCCAGTTTATTTCCCGGTTTTTATGGTTATTATAGCGAAATCAACTCCAGCTGCATATTTATCTGAACGCCAGTCCTTTTAGTAACTGTGGTGATTAACAAAATTTGCAATAGCATGGGTTTTATCGTGATTGTTACAATATCGACCTTCGCTTTGTCAAATTGTGATAGTCGGTTCATTTGTCATTTGTGGTGATTATCTAGTGAGTATATCATGTGCCACTTATTTTCATTTCCGTCATTTTGTATTTTCATTTCGGCATGCCAAAGCTGCTTGCTGCTTTTAACTTTAATAAAAAAGTCTATTACTCAAACAACTATACATAAATTAAAAGAGGTGGACGTAAGATCAATATAGTACATACTAATTCCATACGCAAAATCGAATGAATGAAACGGTACCTCAAGCCGATGCCGATGATAAAAATGATTTGCTTTTAATAACTTGCCCCATCGGTCTCCCGTGGCGAGACAAAGAAGTGTCAAAATGCCTTAGTCGAGTTTACTCGAGCTTAACGGTCATGTTAGATATTAGAATAACGTCAAAATTGTAGACATTTCGACAAATCGAGGAAAAGAGCGTTCTCGCGCTTGTCATGTTAGCCCTGCTGGTCATACATCCACGCCGGTCGCGAGTACTACGCACCTGACCTCTTGAAGAACATCACCAATGCCAGGACGCCCTAGGACATTAGTGATCTTCACTATATTTCCTAGGGCGTCCTGGCATTTCCACTGACAATGAATGAATGTCAATGATGATTATGACGACTACAAACCTGATAATTGCCGAACGTGTAAAGCTCTCCCTCTTTAGAAAGCACCGCGGTGTGATTGCTGCCGGCGGTGACGCTCATGGCCTTAGGCAAGCGCACGCGCACAATTTTATGATGAACCGATATGTCACCGGCTCCCAGCTGGCCGTACTGATTCGAACCGAAGGTTAGTACTTCACCTAGAAACAAATATTACCATCAGCAAACGAATAATAAGCGAACAGTCTAATAATTCTGTCGTGTCTGAATTCAAATTATTATACACGATAAATCTAATAATTGATGGACATGGTAATTAGCATTCGTTTGTATTCGGGAATGCGATAATTCCCGAGGGACATTAAGAAAATAGTTGTACTGTACATTGCTATAAGAATCCTTTGGCGCGCGAATGACGTTGACTGGGGAGCGCTGTTGGTAAACATTTGTGCAATTGTTGTGTGAAATGTCGCTTGAAATGTATTTAAAAAAGAATATGGCAGGGTTAGTACCAATTTTGTCCACGCGCCAAAATAACCTTGTAGCGCTATATATTCGGCGATGGCTTCGTTAACTTACCATGCTCAGTGAGTAACACAGTGTGGTGCAGGCCGCACGCTATGGCGGAAATGCGGTGCCCACCAGGTATGGCGACACGCGCAGGCGGCAAACAAGACACCTTGATACTGGCATCGCGATCTACTTCGGAGCTGGCTGCCTGGCTTTCGTACACCGAGAAGCGGACGTTTTCTTTATCTAGTAAAAAAGAAAACATCTCTTGTCTGTTAAGAGCCCTCTTACATTTCGGCACTGAGCTAATTTAGGTATTTTTTACGCACCGAGTGCGCGCCGAGACATGTGAGCGATACCATGGTCTAAAAAAACAAGGTCTGGCACTCCGAGAGTGACACAAGCTGACGTCACTATCCAGTTGCCACTTTATTGCAACAAAACAAGAAGTATGGAAACATTTTCCGTCACCATTCTGTTAAAAAATATATATCAAGCATTTAAATTGTCGTTTTGTTTTTCTAATCTAACGAAAAACTTCAATTTAAACTTATACCGACGTAATTGTTAGTTAAAACCTCATGGATATATCGGATTCGCACAGGTAATAAAGGCGGTTGGGGAGTTATTATGACACACTACTGGTAACACAGCAGTGATGACGTAGGCTTGTGTCACCCACGTGACCACTGTGTCTCGGAATGCTATACCTGGCGAAGTATATTATTATACCATGAGCGATACCTTCTTTCACATCTTCTCATTCGCTCGCACCTTGATGTTGCGAGTGTGGCGACTAAACGATCTTGATCCACCGCAGTATAAGATGTCGTATGAACTTTTGATAATATGTGTAATTTTTTAAAATAAAGTTTGTTTTAATATTTTTCATTACTCGATAATGTTAAAGTGTTAATACTCTATAAAATTATTGAAAGGATACCTAAATATTTTAATTATTACACAATAATCTTAAATAGTGGTCTGAAAATCATGTTCCATACTCATTGAAATCGACTACTAATAATATGAACACTACTACACTACTGATAACGTGAAAGTGCATTGGGGAGTTACTTTACGTTGTAAGTAGTCAAAAATTATGCTTCGCGTGATATTTTATAAGAGAACTAGATTCCGCCCGCAAAATCATCCGCGTGTAATTTCTAGTTCCCCCGACCCACCCCGTCGCATCGCGCCACCTACCCGCGCTATCACTTCCTTTTTGGCTTAGCGTTCTTTCTGACTTTTTATCTTTTTGCTCGCCTTCTAAGGGTCATAGCGTGATGTTAAACAGCCTATTACCTTCCTCAAGAATCAGGCTATCAGATCAGATGCAAATTGATATATTTTTTTAATCCGACCGGTAGTTCCAGAGATTACCCCTACATACGAACAAAAAAACAAATTGTACCTATTTATAATATTAGCATATATAATAAAAGCCACTGAAATCGTATTCATTCAGCCCCTTATTTGCGATTACCTTTTGAATTCCTAAACGCTAGGAAATAATTTTGTGCATTACTTTCTTTCGCGGTTTTAAATATAACTCGTGTTTTAAAACTTTGGTTGTTAAACACGTGGTAGAGATAATTTAACTTCTAAATTTTCTGCCAAGTAAACCATTTTACGGACAATCAATCAGCGCTCATTGTTCAAATTGGAATTTATGGCCCCAGGTGTATGACTCAAGCTTAAAACAATATTATTATACCAGCGCATTTACTAAAAATACATTATTAAAAAGTAAAAGATGACCACTTGAACACTTAGGTTTCAGATGTGCTAGAATAGATTTCTTTGAGAAATAAACAATATCTTTGTACCATCTAATTCTAAAGTATTTATCTGTGTATTATCTCTGATGCGTAAAAATAGAGAGTAAGATTGCTACTTGCAATCTGTTTAAATAAATAAAACATACAGATGTAACTCATTATTATTATTTTATTTGGTACAGTGAATAACCTAATTTTTATATTAGAAAAATATTTCCTGCAACGACATTGATCGAGCTTTTCTCGAGTCGATAATTTCAAGCAGTTCATATTTTTCATAAAAAGCCTGCTACGATCAAACACAGCGGTCGTAGTTTACGATGTTCTAACACGAACACGATAGCAGCGTTGATACGGCTAGCGACGCACACAACTATAGTATCGGCACGACACAGAGCGCCAAATCACTGACATGAGTCCGTCTACGAAAAGCGTTCGTGCGATACTGAGCGCTCATCATTTCTTTTTTCTATAAGGTATCTCGCAGGTCACCCTAGGAGGTTGTCGGCTGCTTAACCGGGCTTTCCTTTCGTTGCCTTAATAATTTAAGGCCTCCAGCCAGGATTTAAAAAACATATAAACTAGGCGACTACACGTTAAGGGCACCTCCTGTGGGGTACGGACCTCGGCTGAGGGCGTCGCTGGGGGAGGGTAGCAAGGGACAGGTTGGATCGGAATTATTATTTAGGGACGAATTTAAAGCTACAGGCTCAGCGGCACGGGCTGGCTCGAGCAAGGGTCGGGGCGGCTGAGCGCACATCACCGGCGGCGCGGTGAAATATAATATAGTACTTACTTTTATTTTATTCCAAAAATGAAAAAACAAAATAAAAAAAATTGGTATTATTTAAGAAAATGTTGGAGATTATTTTGGTACAAATACTACGTCAAAATGATGTAGAACTTCGGAGATGAATATTCAGACGTTTTTCCAAACCTTTTCAGTAGAAAATATAATTAGGTAGAGTAATTTTTTCTTTATAGGAAAGGCATATAAGAAAAAGGTATTCTATTATTATAAAAGTATAAGATATTATTTTATGAGAAAAATTGTTTGATACATGATGACATTTTTGTAACACTCCTTTTAATTTGATTATATCGCGAACATTGAGCCTTTAGCAGTACATTACCCCCTCCAATCCATTCGAATTCACCACTGTTGGATCAACACACGAACCAACGAATTTGGAGAGGGCATGCTGTATAAGGCAAGCGAAGAACCGGGATTTGATTGCGTGAATTAGGTGAGGAGTTGAGGACTAGCCCAGTACACTGAACTGATTACTTGATAATTAATCCTATTTCAAACTTGAGTTCAAGCAAACAGCTAGTGCATCTAGTCAACTGACTATTTTTCCTATTTTAAAATTATACAACCTAGCTTACATCTACGAAACATGATAGAATGCTCACCACTCCTGGAGTCTAGTATAGCGAAGACTTCAGCGATGTCATCAAGATCTGTGACAGAAGGCTCGTTTAGAACGACTGCCTGCCTACTTGCCTACTTGAATGGTAACATATATTCTACTGGGCTCACGATTTCGTTTGCATAAAAATACAGCGTGGATTTTTGAGATGTGGCAGCAAGGGCAGCTACCTTAACTGTTGTATGTAGCTACAGGAAAACGGTCTTAGGTGACTTTTCTTTGATGATTTCCCACAACAAAAAAAAAAAAAGGTTACTTTTCTTAACTCTTTGAGAAATGTTGATTAGCATTCACAGATTAAAAAAAGAAATGTAGTCAGCAGAAAAATTGTCAATTTTCACAAAAACTTTTTTTTATGCCAATCGATCATGTCTCATATAAGGATCAAAAACTTCTATCGGACCAACTGAGGATTGAGTATTAGAAAAGTCAGAAATCGCAAAAAGCTTTTCCCATACATTTCGTAGGAAATGAGACTACAACTTACTTTTTATTATGGATAGACTAACCGCTACAATGAAGACTGGCCGAAAATAAACAAAAATAAATTAAACTTCGAATTTCGAACGAATATGTACGCGTCATAATTTAATTTGCGTTGAAAACAGAATCAGGATAGTTTGTTGCCTGGTTACTTATGATTTCCAAAATTCTGTGACAAAAATGACCTCTGAATATGGTCAACAAAACAACAAACCAGCATATGGTCCTATTCCGTGGCCACCTCACATTCCTGATCTCACGCCTCTTGATTTTTTTTATGTGAGGCTATAAAAAAGGTGGTCCAATAGAGATTTTTGATCCTTATATGAGACATGATCGATTGGCATAAAAAAAGCTTTTGTGAAAATTGACCAATTTCCTGCTGACTGTAATTTTTTTTTCAAAATCTGTGAATGCAAATCAAAATTTCTCAAAAGGTTAAGAAATGTCTCCTAAGACCGTTTTCCTGTAGCTAAAACGGTTAAGGTAGCTGCCCTTGCTGCCCCATCTCAAAAATCCACTCAGTATATTATCAATTTCCCATGAGATCAGCTCAATTTTGTTCCACATGAGCAGTTTGATTATGCTCTGTGTACTCACTAATTGTACTGGTAATACCAGTATATTTCGTTACCTGTAAAAACTTATCTATTCTTATCTTAGTCTATATAATTATAGTCTTCTTGAGATTACTCACCGCTTTTTCTGTCCACTCTTGCGGAGGCGCCTCCACAGGCGTTATCAAGATCTGCGAAAATGATGGAACATGCTTTAGTATGACTGCTTATCTAATATGGCCCCTATTTATCGAAGTGTAGCAAGATTCAATTAAAATTGCTGGAGAGTTGTTATGCCACTTTTTCATCCCAGTTTAATCACTAGCAAATGGTGAAAGGTGAACGTTGCGATTGTCTTTTGTAAATTTCGACGTTCAAAAAGTGGTGATTCCATCTCATAATCTGCCTATAATGTTCCCACTGCTGGGACACAGGCCTCCTCTCTTCGAGAGGGAGTGCGCTGTAATCCACCACGCGGGCCCAGTGCGGGTTGGTAGATGTCACATGTCTTCAAACATTTTTGGTTCTAGGACATGCCGGTTTCCACACGATGTTTTCCTTCACCGTTTTGAGAGCAGTGGTAATCAAATTATTTACACAAAGTAAAGCGCCTGTTTGGGTTCGAACCCACGACTTATAACTCGTAAGTCGGGGCCATTACCACTGGGCCACCGCTGCTCTCTCTCTCAATCCCATCTAATTTGAATAAATGATTGCAGAACTTGTTAGGACCTAAATCAAGGAAGCTGAATCTTAAAAACCCATTTTTTTTTCCCAACCTTAACAAGGAGTACCAGCATTATCAGTTTTGCTGGTTGTATATCGAAGATGAACTACCAATACCTCCTAACTACCTTTTCTCGATTTTTAGTTTTTAATGCCAATCGACTTAAAATGCTATTTCGCGTGTACTGGCAAAACTTGCTAACACGATATTTGACTATTTATCCCATTAAACACTAATACATATAACTTCTAAATTATGAGAAGCTAATTTGACTGCGAATACCTCCTATCTTTAAATTGAAATAACTACAATGTTATTGTGTTGAAATTTTCTAAAAATAGATAGAAGATATTGGTAGTTCGTCGTCGATATACGAAACTAGAGATCTACGTGATATAAATAATGATTACCGCTTTTCCTGTCGACTCTAGCCGAGGCTCCGCCACAGGCGTTATCAAGACCTGTGATAGTGACATGAAGATATGTTTAGTACCACAGCTTATTGAGGTTATAAAAGTATTAACTTGTTACCTCTCTGCTATCTTAGAAGAGCATAGAAAACTGCGATCTATCTAGAGATAATCTAAAACCTGACGGTATTGATAATGCAGTCCCTGTCCTTCGCATCATGAAAAGGTCAGCCTAGTTCTGCTTAACAGGTGACTAGAGGCTTAAACTTGTCTTTACTTTTCCTACAAACATACATAAACTCACGCCTTTTTGCCGTGGGGGTAGGGAGGCTCTACAGAACGCCACCTGCTACGATCCTCACATACTCCTTTTGCTTTTGTTTTATCTTTCCTAATGGCAACCTATCCCTTCCTAGATCTATTCGAACTTATGGCTATGTAACAGAGAGATTGCTCACCGCTTATTTGGTCGACTTTAGCAGAGGCTTCTTCGTCGTCGTCAAGATCTGTGATACGACGGAATGACATTTAGGATGTTAGGACGACTGTCTACTCGAAATTATGTTCTTCGATTGCGCCGAAATAATTTTGGTCGAATTTCATTGCGCGAACCGTTGTTGGCAGATTTTTGGCCTGCCTCTGCCGGAATTATTTATTTTCATAATAATAATAATTTATATTATATGATAACCTAACCTAACCCAAACGATTCACCAACAATAAAGGGGATCTGGCGCTCGGCGGCCGCTGCCACGGTACGCTCGCTTAGCTCGCTCGTCTTCGCGCTTTAAATCGTATATTTGCAAGATTTAATTTTGAAATTTTTTCATTTCATTATTTAGTTTTCCATACTATCATAATTCATGGTATTTTATTTTTTACTACGTCTCAAACAATTGAACTTTTTATTATTATTCTAAAATATCCATTCCCATATAGCTTACATGTATCAAAATTCCTTATGTATCATAGTCTTCGCCGTATTCGATGTATTTGTGTGTATTACTTTGTATCGAAGTTAGAAACCGTATCACTAAGCGTGAGCAGTAGCGAGCGATGGCCGCCAAAGTGAAATCATACATGTGTAACTTGGTTAATTTTTTCGTGTAGTTTAGTTTTGCAATTTTTTATTTATTTATTGCCACTATGTTGCGTATGTATTTGTATTCCTACTCTACAGTCCAGTAACCTTAAGTCCTGTTTTCCTGAGTTGAGCTGCACTATTACTGACAAATGCGTGCACTGACTGGACAGGTCCACTCAATCTGTTTGGTTCTTTCCTCAAAAGACCATTTCAGATACCAATCTACGTGGTCTTCACATGATCTGACCAAGATTATGTCTGGACTTTAAAAGAAACTGTGACCTCTGAGTTTGTTGCGGCCTTTCTTCTCAGAGTAGTCAAAATGGAAACGCCGACCTTATCTAGTTTAAAAAATATGATTGATGTGAAAAGTGTTTGTACAAACCTACTTACAGAAATAAAATCATTTATCATTTACATAATAAATACAATTTACCACACGGAATTATAAAATGATTAAACGTAATGACATTTATTTCAGTAAGTATATATTTTATGAGACTGATCCCTGAGAAGTAATGCCGACACAAACTCAGAGGCCATGGTCTCCTACAGCTTAAGAAAATGTTAGCAAATATAAAACGGCCAACCATTTCAGCGAAATGAAAATCGGCCAAAAGTCATTCGATATTCGACAGAAAACCATTAAAAATACATGTTTTAAAATAAACATTTAAAATGGTAAACCCTCCATATTAGTAACCCCAAGATACAGACTTGCCTAGTTTGGGGCTAACGTTAAACTCTTGTAATATTTATGGCAATAAAGTTTTTAATTTATATTTTATTACAATGTATACTCACCATTCCTAGAGTCGGGCCTGGCCGATGCCTCGCCATCATCATCAAGGTCTGTGACAGTTACATTGGAGGGTCGCTCCGGACGACTTGCCACGACAAACGCGTCCGCGCATCGGCGGCAAACACCGCACACGGCGCAACCGCTGTCGCCTTCGCCACAGCCGCATTTTCTGTTGTTGAGGGAAATATCGTCGTTGTAAATAAAAGAGAGAAATCGTGTTGAGATCTAATGTAAAGCTGTTACAACAATGGAAGAACTTACCGATTTTGTATTACCATGATTACAAAATTATATAATAACAACTTTATACATACATATAAACTCATGCTTTCTTCCCATGGTAGAAACTACAGAACGCCACCTGCTACGATCCTTACATACTCTTTTTGCCTCGTTTACGTTCATACGTCTGGTCATACACGCACGCCGGTTGCAAATACTACGCACTTGACCTTTCTGAAGAACATCACCAATAAGGTCACTATATGTCTTCCTAGGACGTCCCCTCCCGGCGTTTCCACTCACATCTGCCTCCTTTGGTAAAACTATTCAAACAATTTAAATGACGAATGACGATCTGCGACCGGAGTATGAGCCCGACAGAGAGAAAGCTTCATACAAACGCGCAATGAAAGGTGCACTTATACAAAGCGCGGCAGTACGAAACTTAGAAACTTTGCCTCTCTGCGACGCGCTGTTCGTAATTATTCTGAAACACGAAAATTACCGAAGCGCATACTTCTGGTTTACCTGTATATTATTATATCTCTCTATGGCTATGACTTCCGCACTGTTGCGTATGGTATAATGCTTTCAACACGATGTCCCGGCACCATATTCGAAATTCAAAATTCGGTATCAGAAACGGAACAATAAGAGTTTCTGACGAGTATGTGTGCTTGGCCAGTTCTCGTTTGATTAGAGACAAACTATTATTTCTTACGAAAACTTGCACCCTAATTGCGTAACACACTTTCAATTACAATCCGAAAGATTTAGAAGGAAATTGCTGTAAATGTGCTATTATATGCTAATAACGCTAGAGTGTTTTCTTATGCCCACGATACTGCTGTAGTCTTTTCTGGGAATTCTTGGTACGATGTTGCCAGAAGTGCTGAAGCTGGTATGACCCAAATAGCTGAATGGCTCAAAAATAACCTGCTGACACATTACACAGCTAAAACGAATTACATATGTTTCAGTATATCACACAGAACAAATACAGATTTTAACCTATAAGTACATACGTGCGATGATGCAAATAACTGTCAATGTCCAATACTGGTCAAAGTGTCACAAACTAAATGATTATTGTTGACCAGAGACTATATTGGTACCCCCACTTTGAACAGGTCACTAACATAATCAAAAAACTGAGCTGGATATTCAAAACAATGGGTATATTGTACCAAAAAAGTACACACCAGCACAGATACCCTGAATAACCTACTCAACGAAATATACATAGCGTTAGTACAGTCCGTCTTAGTGTACAGTCACGAGCATAAATATGTATACATTTGGCTAAATTAAAAAAAGATATTCTCCTTACTTTTTGAATGAAATTTTATGTTATTACAAACATAGTATTTTCGAACCCATAGGTTTCTGTAATATGTTGTATTTCAACGTTGAATTCGTTATTTCACGAAGAAATCGGTATTGAAACTTGCCAAGTGTTGACATATTAGTGCTGGTGACTGTACTGCATCCCCATTTAGGGGATGTGGCTAAGACTAAATTTATAGACCTTGAGCGGGGACAACGGGCTCTAATAAAACTAATCTAATTCAACTAGATATTCCTACACAAAGTCTTTACAGATTTAGCGATTTACTCTCGGTGCGTAAACTATATATAATTAAAATTGTTCTAAAGAAACACAAAACTCTTCCTTTTGACCCCAGCCTAACCTTTAAAAGAGGAAAAGATAGAATAGCGGAAGTTCCTCAAGCTTAAACCAAATTCGCCCGTATACAAGACAAAAAACGCTCAGCTCAGCTATACAATAGACTTAACAAAGAGATTTACGTATATGTATAACAAGAAACAAAATGAATGTTTTTTTTTTTTTAATTGGGTAAAACCACTTATTACTAAAATATAACTCTACACCTTAATGCCTGTACCTGCTTTATCTGCTTAAAAGGAGGCTCCAATCACTAGTTGATAAGGTTTACTTGTTCAAATTATAAACCATTTTTTATTTTCATTTTCATTTCATACGTTTGAAAACTTCGTCTCAACCACGTAAATAACACAATGAATATTGTTGAACTATCGAAATCAAAGGCAGTGCCAAATTTTTTTTTCATTCTTCAATTAATTAGGGACTTTTATGACGGCAATGTGTATGCCAGTCCCATCATACCCTAAATATACACACTGCTTCAGATTACATTTGGGCCATGAACCTAAACAAGCTCTTCGCATCATCACCATTTGGTTGAGACAAAATTTTATGAAATATGCCCACATCAAGGTGGTTCAACCTCAAGACCCCAAACAGATAATCTAACACAATCCACAAATAAGTGATGTAAGTCTTCCACAACTCCACACTCCAAACAATTAGGCGAGTTAGTTTTTTTCATCATCATCATTGTAAAGACTAGTTAACATGCGTCCATCGTCTCCTAAAATAGAAATAAATACGTACTCTCCAGGCACTCTATTGGGCAGGTGCGAGCAGTGGCACGCACTAGAGAAGCCCGTACAGTCGCGGCACACGACACACACGCGACAGTAATCTGTCGTCCACGTATGTGACGAAGTGCACAGTCGGGAGTCTTCCTTGCTTTCGCTGCGCCGACGTGGTGGGTATACCTCTGAAAAACAATAAAAATACAAGGTGTTACAAGACCCCATATACCTGTCAACTACGCATTCTATATGGTTCAGTACAAAAAAATTATCACAATAATTGGAGGAACAAGTGACTCTCGGGTTCAATAAGCGTCTTTTCACACCCGTTATGATTAATTAGATAACACCAACGAAATTTTTAGCATTCAACAGCTCATTCGAGCCATTTATGGTTGGAGTAATGAAACATCCTTTCCAAGTGCACTTGTACTGTACAACTGCACTTAGAAAGGATTTTTCGCACAGTCAAAATATGTTTCGTCACCATAAAGGCTATTTTTGTCTGCTCATTGCACGATAGAATCTACATAACCGCCTCTGCATTTAAAATTGCGTTGTAATGTCAATAACGCAGTCTACTGACTTGATACAGGAAATAATTTGAAAATTTACGAATATTTAAAGACTTGACTGTACAACTTCTAGAGAACAACCTTCCAATAATCTTGTTCCTATTTTCAGCTGTTTGGGCTGGTGTGTCGTCAGTAAGTTGGTGTTTTATCAGTCTTGGACCTTAGTAAGTAGATATTCCAGGTCTCTAACAATAATACAATTAAACAATACTGTCCGTTTCGACGATTTCGTAAATTATAATAAGTCCATCTTTTTTATTGGAACGGCACTTCCACCTTGACCCCAAACTGACCAAAATAAAACAATAACTTACTCTCTTTGGTGTATCCAAATTCGCGTCCACACTGGCCTTTGTTGTTGATTCCAAACGTGAAGACTTGTCCAAAGTTTGTCAAAACAACCGCATGAGCTTTGCCGAGAGCGACCTGGGGAAATGACCATTGGTATTATTAATTTTAATACATTTTCGACTATCAGATTAACTGATCGAGCCAAACCCGCAGCAGCGGGTCAGGTAAATTTAAAATAAAACAAAAAAACCACAGACTGTCACGAAATTAATGGGATTTTTAACTTTCCATGGTCCGATTATCTCCTTTTCAAAGAAAGGCCTCTCGAAAATCGCGATGTTCGTGATTTTCGACGGAGAAGCAACGATTTTCGATCGAATTAAACTTACTTGCACAACCCTCTCGTGCCGCAAGCCTAGTACTTGTCCAGCCGAGTCACAGTGCTGCGTGTCTTTGCCAAACATCAGCAAATGTCCCTGCCTCGTCACTAAGGCAGATGAACCGTAGTTGCATGCGGCATACACAACAAAGTGGCCTTCCGCCTGGAAAATAACGTTAAATTAGTTTGTCATACAGGAATCCTCATTATAGTTGCACAAGGATCTTTTGGCGCGTGGCCAAAATCGGAACTAACGCTGCCATCTTGTTTTTTTTTAATACAATTTCACAATTAATGTTTACCAACAACGCCCTCCTGTTCAAGCGCCAAAATATCCTTATGTCACTGTATTCACAAGCTGACTTGACTCACTGCCGGACATACTTAAGTATCGTAGCTTGAGGACGCTGTACTTGCACTTTTTATATTATTGGGTAGTAAATAAGCAACCAAACGCTTGATTATCACGGACGTCAATGGACGTTTGCAATACAAGAAGCATCGAAAGTCCAGAAGCCCGCACACAGCAGTACTACTACTATTTAATCAACATAACAAAGCACCACGCCTGTATTCCCCGAATGGTTAGGCAGAGGTGTACCAGTGTAGTAGACCCATATTTCGCCAGTTATGTTTAAGTCACATGTAATAAGGGACGAGCCCATTGCCAACAACCAGGCACAAATCCAGGCTCCGGGCTGCAACTGTAAAATTCTAGATGGATAAAGCCTTTGCCAGACCCACGAATCAAACCCACTATACCACTATTTGATCGTTTGGTGTTAGTACTATAAGTACTTCCCCGGACGAGCTTCTTTAGAAAGCGTTCTCCTGCTAAAAAACTATTGACTAGTCCCTTACCTTGAATATCTTCTTAGGGCGAGTGGGTTTGGGTTGGCGCCGATGTTTCATGGCGTCGCCGTCCTCGCCTCGGCGTGCGATGCCCGTGAACAACGCCGAGCCATTGTCCAGCACCAGGATTGCGTGGACACCTTCGTGACCTACTGCCGCCTATGACACGAATAAAACTCTTAGAAACATCTTCGAATGAAGGATTGTGTGAAGGAGGGAATTAATCATAATGAGACCCCAAGAAACATGGACAAGAGCAGGCAGAAGAAGAGTAAGGAAAAACTCAAATTAGCCGGCAGACATTACCATCCAACTCACAACTAAAGATTATTTGCAAGTTGAGTGTAGATGTGTAATGAGCGCTTTGAGTTCCTCCTTAATAAATCAAAATCAAAAGTCATTTATTCAAATTAGGCTGAGAATCAGCACTTTTCGAACGTCACAATTACATAAGACAGTCCCCCAAAAACGCCCGCCCTTCACCACTTCCTAGTGCTTTAGCTGTGGAGAAGAAGTGGTGCAACAAACTCCCCAGAAGCACAGCTGTCGGTTCAGTTAGAAAAAAAAAAAAATTGATTCTATACAATAGTGGGTATGCAAAGTAATAATATTACGAGACACAGAACATTAAATTGTTTGCCCTATGTCAGCTAGCCACGCGAATATCAACAAATACAATGAGAGCTATACTCAAGGCAAAAATCCGATAGGACCGATGCCTGCCGGGGTCGCTGATTGTTCGAAACAGTTACCGTGGCCCTGGCGCACAGGCAACTGAAGGAACACGGGTGGGTTTTAGTCAGTAAGAGTCTGACACGCCCTTCCGCTCCGCCCAGAGCGGGAGAGGTCATTTGATGATTACCCACAAAAAAAAAAAAAGAAAATAAACTTAATAAATACATTTGACTTCTTCAGAGAGCGTCGGCAGGCCAACCAGTTGAGCCTTTGAGCCTTGAGCTCACGAATCTCATTAAGGATGGTCACGGACCCCGCCCCTGTCTATATTACATTATAATATATATGCTTCTATGATGCTTTTATATTGCATCATAGCAGCATGTCCTTAGCCTGCTGCTAAATGATACTTCATGCTGAATTGATTGATATTGATAGAATTGGTTGCAGCAATCTTATGACAATCAGTGTGCAATCTGACAAATACAATATAATTACTAATATCGAGGCTTGCTTTTTTCTAATCCACTTCTTTGTTCAACTATCGAGTAGATAGTAAGTGGACTCCCTTTTTCGCACATTGTCTCTCATTCGGACCGCTGCGTTGTAATCGTATCGTATTTAGGAAGCGAAACCGGGCGTATCATACGCCTTTAATCTGTAGCTATAGCGCGAGTTCGGAGCGTTTCATTTCCATACATACTTCAGTTTTATTCTATCATATTCTAAAAACTATGCTGTAATCTTACCTGTATAACTTTGCACCTCTTGACGTTGGGTGCTTCATTCCGGGAGAATATAGTCTCCTTCATCAGGGTCCATCGACCGGTTTGAGGCGCAGCTGCCTTGTAGCCAAGACTAGTGCCTTTACCAGTGTAGTACACCTGAAATTAGGTTAAGCATATATGCGGAAATGAGGTTTCTCCTACTGTGAAGCAAACATTCGAGAATTTTTAAGTGATTTTTAATGTTAGTTTTAGAGAAAATTGACAGCAATCTCCATTAGTTATGCAGCCGCGTTGTACAGACATTTAAATAAGTTCATTCTGAATGTAGAGAATTTAACACACTTGTAAAGTTGGCAAGCAGCGCCACTAAGAAACGAAATTAAATGAAACTTATTTCTGTAAGTAGATCTTTTAAAAAGTCAACGCAAAAATAAAGTAACTCGGTCATGTTACTTGCGACTCGTACGACTACACACCTTTCCGGAAGCAGTGGTCAGAAGCGCAAAATCTTGTCCTCCACATATGCTCATGAGGGGATCTTCATCACAATCATCAAGCTGCATCGCTATTGGTGCGTCTAACTCCACCGTTCGCCGTGACAATCCATCTTCAAACGGACTCCGGCCGAGAACCAATGTCCTGCGCCTGAGTAGATGCACGTTTATCTCTTTCAGTGACGTCAGCGTGGTGGTAGCCGCGCCTTCATTCTGTTCCGGCTGTGCGTCAGCGTCATACATTCGGATTGTAAGGTTGTCCTGTCACAAATAACGATGATGATGCAAAAACACAGCAAAGCATAATTCGAACAATATTTACAATGCTGGAAAACAGTCCTACTTTCTGTAATACAGAGTGAGCCGCACCTAATCCATCACGCGGACTCAGCAATAGATTAGATTTCTGAAGACGTTACCTATTGAATTGAATCTATTTTTAATTCTCATGTCAAATGATTTTGTTGTTTAGGTCAACCAATCACAGTAGTTACTGTACGATCTGACAGCATTTGAGAATTTGTTTTTCTTAATCAACAATTCGGAACTAACTCTTACATATAGTTACGCGGCAGCTGGTGAAGAAAAGTAGTGCCCACTAACTTTAACTCATTGTAAAAATAAAAAATAAATTCCACTTACAAAATTAGTTAATAATATCAGTCCTAGTTGTGTTCCGTCCGTAAAAACAGCTGACTTGGGTTCAACCGGGGCCGGCTGGCCGGGTTCCAGTCGTATCATGTTCCTCACTTCCAAAGTCTCTCTATCTATTTCATAAACTTCAGTCTTTTTCCTGCCTATCCTTAGATATAATTTATTCTGAAACATGACAAAGATATTACATTCATTATGTTTCTAAACTAAAATGAATAAAAATCAAAATACTATTTCAAACTGACTAGTTATAACTCACCTTACAATAACCTAGCCAGCCATGCCGATCGCTAGCAAAAAAGTCTGGCTTGTGCAAATAAACATGCTGCCTTATAGAGCTACCGTACCCCGATCCAATCTTCAGCAGGCCTTTGGACGTAAATACGTATAGGAAGCAGCCGTCGGAAACTAAGGAGCGTACCACAAGCTCTCCCGAGATCAGTTGCGCGGGCAGATCAACGGGGAAGCTATTGACCAGACACTGGTGGGGGACGCCATAGTTCAACCAGAGGTTGCGGGACGGAGAACCGAGTATCACCGATTGGACGCTCCGCTGGAGAGTGATCAGGTTTGATGGTATCTGTAAATAATAGTTTTATATTTGTAATTATTGCGTTGTAGGAGCTGTCAACTGCGTCTATGGTAACAATTTGTCATTGACAGCGTCTTTATGTCGTAGATGTAGGGGTCAGCGCAGAGAGCGCTAACTACTCGAGCAAAATCCGCCGCGGAAATGCGGATGTTCGAAGACCTGTACGCGCGCGCTTGAGCAGTCTCGCGGTTGCTCGCGTGCTCTATCAACACCGGAATAATAACATACAGAACACTCAATTATGAACAATTTGAAAACCCTCCTTAGAAGCTTTGTCTATGTGGGGTATTTACTCATGTGCTGGGGTGGCGATTGTTCGCCAGTATCGACGCAACTGCCGCACGGAATTATATTTCTCACGCAATTTTCAACTCCATTTCAGTCGCATTTAAGTTCAATATCAATTAATCAATGAAATAACTCAAACATCTTGTTCCTCTATCTGCACTGACTGTCCTCGTAGTGCTAGTTTTACGTCTATCGTGCTGTTGACCGTCACGGAAACAAATAAGAATGTCTCCGTAGTAAAGTCAAATCATTCATTTCAAAAAGGCTCATAAAAGGCACTTTTGAACGTCAAAATTAACTAGAAAATAGAATAAAAAGTAAAATAACACATTAGTTTCTTTCATCCGTTAGTTCTACCTACACACCTGTAAGTCTTGGTCGGAGAGTGCAGATGAGGACATAGTCAGAGATGCCACAGCATTCAGGATGAGTTCAGCTTCTCCTCGGGCAACTGAGAGGGCTATGAGGCAGGAGCTACTGAGAGCAGTCAAATTGCTCGGTCGCTCCATCGAACCACCCGCTCCGCTGCCACTGGCGACCTCCACAAGCATGGTATGGAGGTTTATTATTATCTAAAAATGTAACAATTCTTTAGAAACTTTGACGTAATTGCAGAACATACTGTATCATCTTCGAACATCGAATATATTTTTAATTTTTTCGGTACCTTCCAGTATATGTATGGTATCTACATCACCATGTACGAACTACGCATCATACTGACGTCACGCAAAATTCTGCATCGCACAAGAGAAGTTTACCACGCAACCAGCATAATCATACAGGTTGGATTTTTGAGACTGGGCAGTAAGGGTAGGTACCTTAACAAATAAAACCTACCAAAACAAATGAAACCTACCAACACAAATGTACCTTAACCGTTAGAGAGTTGAAATCTCATTTTCAACGAAATTGATGGGAAAAGTATTTTGCGATTTCTGACAATTCTAGTACTCAAACCTCAGTTGGTCCAATAAAGTTTTTTGATCCATATAAGAATCAGCAGACTTAGCACGAGCATCGTTTTGTCGACGGAAGAGGAGACAAAAATGACGTTACATGTACAGTACGACGGCAGCAAAGTAGAAAGAGGCACTGTATTTTTTACGAAATTCACTAGTTTATTCACGTTTTTCTTTTATTTTGCTTATATCTCGAATGGTGTGTCCGATCGCAAAAATAATAAACATTTCGAACCCCTTTATAAAATCCTTAAACTCATTAAAACCAAGTCCACATGCAGGTAATAATTTTTCACATTTCCTTACAAAAAGTGAAAAATTCCATTTTTCCATTCCATTTTTATATTTTGTGGCCGTCGAGTAAAAAGTTTTCTACTGTCTTTAGCATGGCGATTACAAAATGAAATTGTCTTCACTACCTTAGACAACTGTCAGTTGTCAGCGTAATTTTGACAGTTTGGGATAGAAAAGTTTCTTCTGAAATAGTCTACATAAAAAATGACCTAGACAACGATCGGTAGAAACGAAAGACAAAATGACAGATTGTAGAAGGATTTCTACGGTGCGATGTCTAAAAAGGAGAAACGAAATATCACTTTATATAGAAATAGCTATGTCAATTCTTCATAGAAATAGAATGCGTCATGCTAAGCCTGCAACATCGATTGGTATCAAAAAAAGTTTTTGTTAAAATTGACAATTTTCGTACGTTTTTTTCAAAATCTGGAAATGGTGATCTAAATTTCTCAAAAAGTTAAGGACAGTCTCCTTAGACCGATTTCCTGTAGCTGCAACGGCTAAGGGTGGATTTTAGAGACGGGGCAGTGAGGGTATGTACCTCACTGCCCGTCTCAAAAATCCACCCCGTATACAACGTCCCGACATAGACCATCGGGCAGTAGCCCACTAGAAAACACCCGTCTAATCTGGATGAGTGAACTTTATACCCCGTTCCTCATACCTCTACATATACAGGGTGGAAAAAATCAATGGGCCCTGAAGGGAAACTACTTTAAATCCTTAAGATAGATTATTTTACTTAAAGGAAACAATCCTTTATTTTTTTAAATAAACAAAACTGTATTCACAGATTTCTCGACAAGCTTACCTAAACGGGGAACCGAACCAGCTAAAAATTAAAAAAATAATCACTCGCTATTTTATTCTACTAATCGATAGGATTATTGTTCAGGATAAAATTTCTCTAATAAATATTTGGTCTTAGAAATAAAAAAAACATGAAATATGACATACATTTTATTTTATGATTAATTCTAATACGAAGGACACGTAAACATGAACGAAAATTATTACCTAGCATGACATAGTTACTTGAACTATTTAAAATTACAATTTGATGCACTTTAATAATTTTACTGATAAGTTGTTCGAAATTAAACCCCTCGTTACGGATACACAAATTTAGTCTTTTTTGAAATTCACTTCGTGTATGCTTCCAACAACATTTTCTACCTCAACCCTTAGCTCTTCTACAGTCTCATAGGACTTTTTGTAAATAACATTTTTTACATGGCCCCATAAAAAATAGTCCAGACGAGTGTAAGACCTAATGTTTCTTGGAATTATTTTATCTTTAACATTGACTGTATCGACTAGTGAAATAAAATAGCGAGTGTTAATTTTTAAAATTTTTAGTTGGTTTGATTCCCGGTTTATGTAAGCTTGTCGAGAAATCTGTGAATGCAGTTTTGTTTCTTTTTAAAAATAAAGAAATGTTTCCTTTAAGTAAAATAATCTATCTTAAGGATTTAAAGTAGTTTCCCTTCAGGGCCCATTGATTTTTTCCAACCTGTATATATAAGGTCTATCTATTCATACACGAAATCTCTTAAGGGGTAATTGTATTCATCATTACAAACAACTTTTACTATGGGACCAAACCTAAAATCTCAAAAAAAAAAATCAGCTGCTCCCTACATTTATGTTCGCAGAACTCGTCAAAATGTATGGAACAGCAGACTTTTGTTTTGCGACTTCACGTTTTGTCCTACAGTAATAGTTGTTCATAATAATGAGTACAATGACCCCTTCAGATATTTCGTGTATGTATAGATACACCTTATATATGTATACTTACATCAGTAGGTTCTTGCGCCAGTTCTTCGGGCGCATGTCCCTGCAGTACGTCCAGTAAAGCAGCGAGAGCAACTTCACAGAATTGTGTATTTGTGGACCGCGCTTGCGATATCAGGGAGAAGACGGATTTAAGACCTATTCCTGTAATCTGTGAACAGATGAAAAAATATAATATTGGCAATCAGAATCATGTATTTACAATTCTTAAATATCCATTCTTAGTGTAGCGACACCTACGGCGGCGGCTGTAGTACACTTCGGCGTAGGTATTCGGATAGACAAAAGCGGCATATTCATTGGAAATTGTGTTGCGGGAAACAAATGTTGCTGGAAATATTGAAAGAGGCAGCGGTGCTAGCGACATACGAGTATAATTATTTTTCTCAACATTGTTTCCAATGAATACGGGGAATTACTTTTATGAACGGTCTCCCAGATATTCTTACCTTTGGTAGTTTGCTCACTGGTAGTTGTGACGAGTCCTCGCCGTCGCTGTCATCAGACAAGTCGGTGCTTCCATGGAGGTGCCGCCAGCGCGCGAGTATAGACTTCCGAACGCTGGCGTACACCGCAAATTGTGATGGGTTGGCCAAGAGTGCAGGAGCATAGCAAACCGCTAGTGCGTTTGGCGATTTAAGTCGCCGGAGTTTTTCTTTCTTACCGATCCGCTTATGGGATCGTCTTTCTTTTCTAAAATTGACAATAATTATTTTAGAAAAAAAATAACAATTACACCTTTGATGTTTTTATTGGAAGTACCTACCAAAACATAAATAAAATGAGATACTTAACAAAAAGATACTGCCACTAGTCTAGTGGCCCAACACGACTCCAAACGTGTGTGACTGCTGATAGTTACAGAGGTTCTGTCTGGATTTGTGCCTGATTTATGTCAGTATAGTCTTTTTAGCTATTTCATTTACTATACACCACTGCCTATCCTTTCGGAGAATACAGGTTTTATCTACATCTCACTAAAACTTTTGTGACGTTAAACATCGAGGATATGTGTGTTCTTGAATAGGAACCTAGTTACTGCACAGTGTACACACTTCACAATAACGCAGGCGTACAGAGTTACCTATCTATCTACCATACCATCTAACTTAACCTTTTAGTACATGGAATTTCATGTAAGTGAACGCAGCTATTCTCAGAATATCGCTTCACAGAATTTTCATTTCATTCCCTTTTCTACAAACATCGTTGCAACACGTAAATCGGTTTGAATTTACTTCGGTTCAATAACGTTTCAACGAACTTACGTTACAAGAGCTACCAAATGCGCAATTTACTGTTCACGAATAACCTTCCATGGCAGAGATGTATGGAAGAACTTAGGACCTAGGCATCTTGGAACCCATGGTATAATAATATACTTCGCCAGGTATAGCATTCCGAGACACAGTGGTCACGTGGGTGACACAAGCCTACGTCATCACCGCTATGTTACCAGTAGTGTGTCATAATAACTCCCTAACCGCCTTTATTACCTGTGCGAATCCGATAAATCAATGAGGTTTTAACTAACAATTACGTCGGTATAAGTTTAAATTGAATTGTTTCGTTTGATTAGAAAAACAAATTCTCAATTTAAATGCTTGATATATATTTTTTAACAGAATGGTGACTGAAAATGTTTCCATACTTCTTGTTATGTTGCAATAAAGTGGCAACTGGATAGTGACGTAAGCTTGTGTCACTCTCAAAGTGCCAGACCTTGCTTTTTTAGACCATGTTGGAACCCTGTCAGCTCCGCGCGCACTTCGAGCCGGTTATAACTTGTACGCTTATATTAACTTTAATTACTTACTGTATAAGCACTTATTTTTCCATTACCACGTAAGTTTAAACCGTACCTTAGACAACGTTTTACGACCAGCTTAGATCTACTCTCAGACCACTACCAACTGCTGCTGTTGCTACCGGTCACGAAAATATACGGTATTTGGACGAGTCGATTATTATTTAGTTAAAATAAATAAATAGTGTTATGGAAGTCAAAAATCAATTAATTGTGTTGCACAAAATTACGAATTAAACCTTTTAATTAAATAAATAAAAGCCAGATACGAGGTGCATTCAATAAGTACCTAGCCTCATCGCCAGAGGGCGCTGTAGTTTCAAAAGAGTTTTACCACAGTGTAGCACATTCTTTTTTAATTCTTTTTTCAAATTTTCATTCCAATCCCTTCATTTGTTTTAATTTGACAACTTATGGAAGCGAACGTGTCGATCGGTTTTACAAAAATGGAAAAAGAGCAATATCGTTCGGTGATTCGATTCCTATTTTTGGAAGGGAAAACGCGCATCGAAATCAAAGAGCGCTTGGATGCTGTGTACGGTGACTCTTCTCCATCGATGGCCACCGTCAAGAATTGGTTCAACGAGTTTGCACGTGGCCGTACGTCGGTTTTTGATGAACCACGTCCAGGTGCACCGAAAACAGCTGCTACGGAGGAAAACATTAAAAAAATCCATGATCTCGTATTGGCAGATCGCCGATTGAAGGTTCGGGAGCTAGCTGAGACTGTAGGCATTTCAGAAGGAACAGTGCATCATATTCTTCACGAGGAACTCGGCATGAGAAAGCTGTCGGCGCGATGGGTGCCGCGTTTACTCACACCAGAAAACAAGCGCAACCGTGAGACCACATCGGAGACGTGTTTGGCGCTGTTTAAGATGAATCCAGCGGAGTTTTTGCGTCGTTTTGTGACCGTCGATGAAACCTGGATCCACTGGTACACACCAGAGACCAAGGAGCAATCAAAACAATGGATCCAGACCGGGGAACGTGCTCCAAAGAAGGCGAAAACTGTAAAATCGGCCGGAAAAGTTATGGCCACCGTTTTCTGGGATTCACAAGGTGTGATCTACATCGATTACCTCGAGAAGGGTAAAACAATTACAGGGCTTTACTATGCCGATTTATTAGGCCGATTCGACGCCGAATTAAAGAAAAAACGACCCCATCTGGCGAAGAAAAAAGTGCTGTTTCACCACGACAACGCACCGGTTCACACGTCTGCCGTTGCCATGGCCAAATTGGTCGAATTACGCTACGAATTGCTGCCCCATCCACCGTATTCTCCAGATTTGGCCCCTTGTGACTTCTTTCTGTTTCCTAATCTGAAAAAATCACTCGCCGGGAATAGATATGGATCGAATGAGGAGGTCATCGCCGCCACGGAGGCCTATTTTGCAGAGTTTGACAAAAACTATTTTTCGGACGGGTTAAAAAAGTTGGAGCATCGCTGGGCTAAGTGTATCGAACTAAAAGGAGACTATGTTGAAAAATAAATTGCCACTTTTCCAAAATTTTCGTTTACTTTTTGTAGGCTAAGTATTTATTGAATGACCCTCGTAATTTATCTAGGGCTGGACTGTAAATAAATCAACTTTCAACAAACAAGGTTACTGAATTTCAGTAAACCATATAAAATAATTGACTTTATTACAATCCCTGGACTATAATTAAATCAACTTTCAACAAACAAGGTTACTGAATTTCAGTAAACCGTATAAAATAATTGACTTTATTACAATCCAGTCCATCCTGTCCTGTTGTTGGTTTTTATGCTTGCAGAATAAAATAGGGGTAGAGATTTTTTACATTTTTAACTTTTATAACAAGTTGCCAAAGTCACACTTTACAAAACTTAGCTATGGAAAGTTCAAAACCCACATCAAACGTATCCTTATAAAAAATGGATATTATAAGAATAAAGACTATGTTGAAGACAAGGAAGTTTAACAATAATTACTTCTGCACATGTGGCTTCCCTGGTATTTCATTAACGGCACTACTATGTAAGGGTCTATTAATTGCTCCCAAATTACGAAATTTATTTGAAAAAAATAATAAAAAAATTACTTTCTTCTTTGACATAATCTTCACATTATTTGACATTATATACCTCTAATTCTTATTTCAACTCTTTACTTATGGCTTTTGTAAACAGGATTTTAATTCAAATTTGTTACAGTTGTAATAGCAATCATGTCATTTGGTTTAAATAGGCTTTTATTTTTATATAGATTCTTCTATATTTTGTGAATCTGAGAATGTTGTAGGCCTAAGTTGTAGACTGTAGATTAGTAGACCCTTTTATATAATAGGTCTTTACCTATGAAATTGCCGTTTTGTATGAAAAAATTTAAACGAATTTTTTTCATGAATTTTTTATTTGTATTAATCGAAGTAATCACCCATGCAATCAATGCATCTTTGCCATCGCAGTGGCAGTTTATTGATGCCCTTCTTAAAGAAATCAGCTGGACGGGAGGCAACAAATTCTTCAAAGGCATTTTGTACTGCCTCTCGGGTATTAAATTTTTTTCCCGCCAAGAAGTTATCCAAATTCTGGAAAAAGTAGTAGTCTGTAGGCGCAAGGTCTGGTGAGTAGGGCGGATGACGGAGAGCTTCCAACCCCAGTTCTTGCAACTTGGAGACCGTCTGCTGTGCAGTATGAGGTCGCGCGTTGTCGTGCAGGAGCAGCGGAGACGAGCGATTGACCAATGCTGGTTGGAGATGCGCCAGCTTCTCCATCATTGTGTTCAGTTCTTCACAGTACACATCTGCAGTAATGCTCACCCCGTTTGGTAAGAAGCTGTGATGAATCACACCGGCGCTAGACCACCAAACAGTGACCATCACTTTTCTAGGGGTAAGTTTTCGTTTAGGGCATTGTTTAGGTGCTGAACCAGGATCCAACCAACTTGCTGAGCGCTTACGGTTATCAAACAGAATCCATTTTTCATCGCAGGTAACAATGCGGTTCAAAATTCCTTCATTTGTGTGTCTGTTGAGCAGTGCAAGGCACGTCTCGACGCGTACTTCGCGCTGGCGATCATTGAGTTCGTGGGGCACCCATTTGTCAAGCTTTTTTACCTTGCCAATTTGACGCAAATGGACCAATATTGTTTTGACGCTAACGTCGAAAGCTGCTGCTAATTCAGCCGTAGATTGTGTATCATCAGCTTCCACAATCGCCTTTAATTCGTCATTGTCGACCAAAGTCTTCGGACGACCGCGAGGTTCATTTTTCAGGTCGAAATTTCCAGAACGGAAGCGAGCAAACCAATAACAGGTGGTGCGTTGGTTTGTAGAGTTAGCTCCGTAAACGTCGTTGATGTTGCGTGCCGCTTGTGCCGCGTTGCTGCCACGACGGTACTCATATTCCATAATTACTCGAATTTTTAACGTATCCATGATGACGAAAAAGATTGAAATGCGATGAAAATGTAACACTAATCAATAAAGAAATGACTACTTTTAGAAAAAAAAATCCATGTTTTTAAAATAAAATTAATTTGAAATTAGAATTCATAGCCAAACAAAAATTATTTTGATTTGAAATGGCCAGTACTGCAGAACGGCAATTTCATAGGTAAAGACCTAATATTTTTTTTAAATATTTTTTTGAGTGCCTGTTACTTGTTGACAGGCCTAGACTGTCCTCTCATACCTATCAACACTGTAATTTGAAACATTGTAAAATCCCCTTATTTTTAAAAGAGTAACCGTGGAGTTTCTTGCCGGCTCTTCTCCTTAGGAAACAACCAACTGGAACCGTGCACCTAGCTTCTGACGTTTCATAAGTGCCCATGTTGGTTTATGTGAAATAAAATATTTTGATTTTGATTTTGATTGTAATGTCTATAATGTAGACAAAACAGGAGTTATGTTTGCTAAAAACTTCTTGCCCAGTCTTCTCCATACGAAACTACCTTGTTGATTGCCTTTAACATAGAATGCTCAAACAACCAAACCCTGCAGAGTGTATCAGTGTAATGTTATTATATTAATTTATAAGTCACATTATATCAACTTTGTAGTCGACCTTGTAAATTGCTTTACCACTTTTGACAACAATTCCCAGTAGGTAAATGGAAACTTCACTAACTACACTGGGCAAATTGCAAATTGTATGCAACAGTTTGCATACAGCCTACCAAACAACATCAACAAATTATTATGCATTTATTTAGGTATAATTGATAATCAATATTAAGAATCTCAACCATAACCAAATCAATTAGAGTGGCTTCTCAACTATGTTGGGGTTGGCTTCCAACCTAACTGGATGCAGCTGAATACCAGTTTTTAACGTGGAGTAATAATGTTGACAAAATGTACAGAGGCACAACAGATACTTTAATGTCTCAATTCCCCAAAGGAGTAGCCAGAAGTGTGAGATGGATGATTACTTTTGACTCCAGAGCCCCCACTAACACCAACATAAATGTTAACTTTTGTAATTC
Source organism: Dryobotodes eremita (assembly GCA_917490735.1). Classification (NCBI taxonomy): domain Eukaryota; kingdom Metazoa; phylum Arthropoda; class Insecta; order Lepidoptera; family Noctuidae; genus Dryobotodes; species Dryobotodes eremita. The sequence continues at coordinate 28,250,810 of OU823241.1, read as the reverse complement.
ATTGAATTCCACTTTGAGAAGAATGTAGTTGTTGGAGTGGGTACACTTGTGTTCAGTGTCTTTTTCTCATTTCTGTGTCAATTGACTATGATATTTACTCTTGACAACAACTGACTCTTATTGTCGCTGCTACCTATTACTAATTAATGACTATTTGTCCAATCTCCAGCCATTATTGCTTTTTTGATGTCCACAGTACACTTATGCCGTCTGAACATTGAACAATAATTTGGCTATCACAAATATGCAAACAACAAATGTATCTATCAACATATGGCTGGCCTGGAACTAAAGTGGTCTATGTAATATTTTTGGCTAAATCCATCTATGAACATTTTTGTTTTTTCTTTTTTTTAATAATAATATTTATTACTTTTATGTTCAAAAATGCTCCTAGATGGATTTAGCCAAAAATGTTACATGGACCACTTTAGTTCCAGGCTAGCCATATGTCGCTTTTGCTGTGACATTATACCTATGTTTAGTGAGATTCTCGAGAATACAAAATAAAATATACTTACTTGGTGCCACTCCAACATAGTGCTCGAAAATACTTCTTGTAGTTCTCAGGTTCCATACATCTTAACTCCGGCACTTGCATCCTTAGAGCCATGGTGGTTATATTATCTTTTTACTTCTGCAATATTATGATTGTGCATCACGTTGAAATCAATAGCTTGATTAAGCAATATTTATTTTTATTTCGCACAGAACAGTCGCATTACAACTTAATTGTTTTAATTTGCTGAGCAATAAATAAACATTTGTTAAGCCAGCTTCGAATTTGGTAGGAGATTTTACAGCGGCCAGGTTCAATAATTAATTTTGACATCCATGTTCTTAATTTTTTCAATAAGCCGAAATAGCTTTGGAATTAATAAATATAAAAATTGATAAATCACATAAAATTACACATTAACAGCACAGGACCATCTGAGGACAAATCCCTATATATTCTTTTTTTCTTTTCATAAGTGTGATATCAAATTGTTTTATAGCACGTTTGATTCACAGTTTATTTTTACAAGTAATTTTTAATTATGTTGATATGGTCATGGATAATGAATAATCTAGAACAGGAGCAAGCAATATTTTTGTTTCTTCACTCAAATTCGCAAAAGCTATCCAATCTATAACTAAACGCAATATTTTGGGCAGAATTTAATGTAACAAATACACCTTTTTCGCAATTAGATTTTCACTGTACATTGCAGTATATTATTGATCTATATAAAGTTTCTATGTAATGCAACTGTATTTATTTATTTATTTTTGAGTTAGTAACATTTGTAATAATATACCTGACGCACTAGTAACCGCATTCTGTTTGTTTTATACATATTCCAATATTTTTATTATTTGAAATCGTCCAGAATTGTACGTTCAAACGAATTCAAACGAAGTTTGCAGTAATGTCAAAAAATCAATAAACACTCGGAGCCAGTGAAGTGAGTATTGAATCGGTATTTTGGCAATAACCGGAATTAGTAAGGATGGACCAAACAGAAATGAATACCCATGTTCGATTCAGTTACATACATTATAGTGAGTAGAGTCTCTAATTACGTATCTTGTTGTAAATATTCGATCATTATTCTATAATTATTCGATTTTAGACTAAGGACGGCAAATCTTGGGTCACAATGTTTACCATCTCTAACACAATATTAGTTTTCGTTTCAACCAGGGTTGCCACATTTTGCTCAACCAAATCTGTATGAAAATATGCAAAGAGACTCCAATGATTCATTGATTAACGGAACATTCCAATGCAAACGTCATTTTTAAAAGAAGACCTACAATTTTTCCGTGTCTCGTATTCGTTTTGTACTTGCACCTATTTTCCTATACCTACCTAGACTTATTATGAACACGGGTAATCCTACAGTGCAGTGCAGTCGTAAGCAGTTTCTGATTACGATGCCCTTTTGTGAGTGACTGTACTACATAAGGGGGAAGTGCCAGGTTGCCCGCGAATTTCAAATTTTCTTATGTTTTTTGCAATTTGCAGATCAGTGTCAGGTTGTATGTTGAACAAAATATGATTCAGACTGTAACAAGTATGTATTTACTTACAGAATTATAATCAATACAACCCTTTAAGGTGATATAATCCTACTGATTGATATTTTATCAAATTGACATTCAATAGGATCATATGAAATTATGATTTCTGTGACCCAAATACGGACATATAACGTAAATATGGGAATTTTGAATATGGGGTCACTATTGGGAGGCAAATAAGAAAATTAAAAAGGTTTTGCAAACTGTACCGTGTGACCGTATGTACCGTACCTTTCAAATGAAAGGGCTTACTGTGGGGGTCCCAATTATTTGCATAATTTTAAAATAAAAAGTTTTAAAGTTGCCTAAGAAAATATATAAAAATTTACCATTCAAAGTACTAAGCCTAAATCTTGAAAAACGTTCTATACTTATGGATTACAGAAAAACCTTTAAGAAGTCTATTGTCTTAAAATAACATGGTAAATCTCTTAATATTGTGCGACCAAGCTTACATTTGCAGTTGGAATGTATGGGAGAACATGTTTTTCAACTATAATAAGTAAGTTTGTTATTGGGATAAATTCATCTCAATTACGGAACCCTTCATTGTGCGTGGTCCGACTCGCACTTCACCGATTTTTTGTTATGTGTGCTACCTATTTATTGATTCGTTGCTAGCTTCATTTATTTCAAAATTCCAACCAATAAAACTTTACATTCTATTGACAAAAAAAACAAAAGTAGATAAACGCTAATACAAATCCAAACAAATAATTTATGGTATTAGCTTTGTCATCTACTTGTAATAATTAAGCAATTCACGGTAATTCATTTTCTTCAGTTACAACTTCGCCGCCTTAATACATAAAAAAACACTTACTTTTTAGTTCGATTTTTGTTTATTAAAGTAAAGAAAAAAGGGAGTTGGACAGTTAAGTTACAGTGTCTCAAACTGTCCCTATAACATTGCCTAAAATTTACGGAAGCCATTATGGTCCGCCTTGATTTTCTTTTTATAGCAGATTAATTATCTCGCCACATTTTTCACATTCAAAACAGTTTATGATACCCCAACACAGCGGATCCCGTTCTAGAATTCCCATCTTCGTATTGTACTGAAACTAAAGGTCAAAACTTCACTCAAAGAACGTCATCCGGTAATGTAAATCAAACACAAATAAAATAGCAAATAGTACAAAAACAAAGAATTTAAAAATATGAATAAATGTTATGCAGTCCAATCCCCACAATAAAACGAGAGATTGTTGTTTTTTTTTAAGTTATTGCTTAGCTTTTATCGCGGGCTTTGAGCGCGGCGACCGAATCAAGTAATTCCGTAACGAAAATAAAACCTAACACCCCCCCACTCCGCCTACCATGTAGCTCGGCCGAGCGTTCGCTTAACGTGTATGTATATGGTACGACTGTACGAAGCTCGCACGGATCGAGACGAGATGCTCCGAAATCGGACGAATACGTAAGCAGCTGTTTGTGAAATGTATATAGGTGTATAGGTATCTATCATATCTTTATAATGCCACACACACCGCATAAAAATAAAATAAAAATATTTTAAACGATATTAACTTCTCATTTATTCAATAAAAGAAAAAAATTGTTTTCTTATCGGTCACCACGCTCAAAAAGTGTAACTTGAATTAATATCAAAGAAAAAAAAATACTGCATAAATAAAAAATAATTAATTAATTATAATTGCATAAGTTGATAAAAAATGCTATGCAATACAATAGCTTTACCGCGGCAGTCCCCGAGTGCCACACGTGTTTTTTTTTCATATCTGTTACCGTCGCACTGTTACATTGATTTAGAATGAAATAAAATGTATATTTTGGAAGCATTGTGTAGTGTAACTATGAATGATAAACTGAGGAATAAAGTGGTATGGCAACGTTGCGGCTTAAAAGAAGATGTAGTGACTAAATTTGAAAAGAGTATGCTTATAATAGACATTCAAGGTTACATTAATTCCCATACAGCTGAATCTTGGTTTGAATGTTTATATCATCAATATAAATTAAAGGCTTGTGTTTAAACGCCTATCAGAAAAGTACTTATTTTACTACCAAATAAATCAAAATACTCACCAAATTGTGTCCACTAATGGATAAATGATATGTTTCATAAAGTATTGTAGAAATTAACTTATTTTCCTTTTTTTTTATAAGGTGTAGTCGACGGAGCCCCGCTTGGCGGGGCTCCTACTTCTGGGTGGTTTAAAAAAAATAAACACAAAGGGGATGGCGGGGTCTTTATTCGCTCGCTCATTAGACCCCGCAATACCCTTCGAAACTAATCGACTCGGGGTGCCACAAGTCCCGAGCTCACTTCACTCGCTCTTGTATCCTAAGTTCTAAAAGGATCCCATCGACACAATTTTTACGACAAACGGCTGGTTGGAGACAAAAATACCTAGACGCTTTTAGCCTTAGGTAAAAGATAGAATCGAGAAACTATCGATTTACGAAAAACAGTTTTATTTGTTTAAAAATTTATCTATTTTCCTCAGTAAGAAAAAAATAATATTCGAAGAGTTATTTCTTGGAATTCTCAGAAGTTAAATGTTCTATAGACAAGGTTAACCCGATACTACAACAAAATTGCAAAATTTCCGAAATATGAAAAATCTTCGCTCTATAGAGCCCCTAAGGCGTCACCCGTCTTTTTTATTACATATTTGATGTTCATCAGCTACGAACCTAACCTAGAAGTGTACCCTTCAAACTGAACCCGAATCATTTGATCGTAATTTAAACTTGGGGATACCTTAGCAGCATGAAACTGGTGGTACCAAGATATATCTTTCACCTCTCGGAAGTTAGTTAGCACGAATCCTCGGGTTTTTGGAAGCTGTAATAAAACTGCGCATCTAAGTCACTCTTTCCCACACACAGTTATTTAATTAAGTATATAATTTAGAAAAGAATGATTAACAGTGTTATTGCAACTGATTACAACACAACCCACCATTTTTCTATCAAGTGTCAGATGATGTGCAAAGTTATAAATGTAAACAAGTTTTGAATTTGAATGTTATTTGATTAGGGAACAGAAAAAACAGTTTTTGACATTTTCTGTGAATGAAGTGGTACTGACGTCTTTTGCCACGGGTGTCGCTAGTGGCTACTAGCGACACCCGTGGCAAAAGACGTCAGTTTTCTTCCCCATTGGAGTATCGAATCGATTCCATTCTGATTTGAAACTTAATTGAATGACACAATAAACGGTGTACAATTTTAATAAGATTATGAGATTATATGATTTCAGACTTATTTTATTCGATAGTATTAGAATCGAGATATCTTTTAGTACAAATCCGTTACTTTTCATCGGTTTTTTGAAGTTTGAACAGCCCTGGCGCGCCATTGTGATTTGTGGTGGTTGGTGTTCTGTTCCTCGGTTTGTCAGTTTCGTACAGCTTGTGTGTTTTTAATAAGATTAGGGACAGTAATGAATATATTTTTTACGAATGTTATACTACAAAAAACAAAAGTGACAATAATGCGTGCCGAACCTTTTATACCTGACTAACGAGCAGCTTTGAGTCACCACGGTTAGTTCAGATATATGGCTGAGGTTATTTGTTGTGACATAGCTAGCTATATAATATCTGCAACAATTTGTCATCAGCGTTTAATAAAATTATCGTTAAGATGTTACGAGACATACAGTAATACAGAATTTATTTACAATCGAAACTATTGAGCACAGTTCATTGAAAGTTTGAGCATGTTCTTTTATAATTTTACACAATACAAGCACCGCGACCCTTGGCGTTGGACGTAAGCTTTACAAAGAACTTAAGTTTTTTTGTCTGTGTGTCTTTAGTCACTTGTGTTCCTACAATCTGAGGTAAAGTTTATTAATCAGTAATAGGTTTTAGGACAGTGTAATTCACAAATTAATTCCTAAGTTCTATAAGTTTTCTACCTATCATAGAACTTGTGTCCAAGTATAAAAGAACCTCAAAGTAATATGATACATCTTGTCATCAATTACTAGCTGGCAGAAACATTGCTAGTAAACATAGTTTACATTTTGATTACAAAATTAATTTTAATAGATGCTGTGTTCACTTTATTTATTCTGCTATACTGTTTTATTTAAACATAAGTTCAATTTTTATTTATTTTTATTAAGTAGCATGCCAGTAGTTTGGTACTGTTCTATTTGGTGATCAAACAAGATCATATTTACATAATATATACACTAACAGACTTAAAATAATAAAAATAATATATGTACAGGACATGTACATAAAATAATAATAATAATATATGTACAGTACATGTATATAAAAAAGGAGAGTAAAGACTCATAAGGTAGGTATCAAAAAATTTGGTGATTGATATTTTGAACTTATTTCAGGGTGTTCAAACAATTTGAAATGTCCAGAATTTGATAGTGATAGACTGAGTTAATTAACCAATTTGAATGAACTAACAATTACATATCATCTGGTTTATAATACTATGTCTTTGTAATGTAATAATATCATTTACAGGCTCTGCAACATCAGTTTTCTTTTAATTACTAACTAACAAATGTTTGAAGTTTTGTTAAACTGTAGTTCACAATTTTAAATATATCATACACTTTTTATTTACTGCTTATATTTATGTTGTTTTAATTTATTATTTCCAGAATTTCTGAACAATTAATTCTAAAAAGCTACAGAAAAGTAAATAACTGGCATCATTGTGTAATTGTTTCTCTGATTTACATAAATAATTCCAAAATAAAAATAAATTGTGGTCAGTTGATTAGATTGCCTCAGCTTAATATTATTATTTCAAGAAACAAGGACATTGATAGATTAGCTATAAATATTTAAAAGTGCAAGCATGCTGATAATAACTGAACCCAAATGTCATTTATTGGAGCATTTTCCTTACATCTGTTGTTGTACAAATATATTGAATATTCCCCAAGGCAATATTGTCTAGCAGTGGAAGTAACCAATTATTTTGTTACACTTATCACAAAGTATGGCCGTGAGTCATTGTAGGTCAACTATTTAAATTTACTAATTAATTTGATAAGCATGTTGGGTAATCAAGCCAATTAGACTTTTACAAACATTAGTTTTTAGGAATCCATACCTCCTTCCTAATAACTAAGGCTAATAGAATGGATGTGCATCCTTTATTACGTTATTTTATTTATATCATAACATGAAGTTGCTTTCTGTTCATTAATACAACACTGGCCTGTGTTCAGTAGAATATGTGCTGTATATAGTAGTAATAAAACCTTAAAATAATCTTTAATGTAACCCATCAAGTGAGTGTAGAAATCATTATATTTAGAATTTTTTCATGATATATTCCTTCAGGAATGTGAAAACATTATGAAAAAATTGAAGGCCCCAGCCATTTCAAGTAAACAATTTATCAGAAATGGTTTTGCCAAAATATGCAGAAAATAAATCTGAATAAAGTGCAGTGAGTTGTAAGTAATGCAATAGGTAACAAGCAGTTATTATTTGTATTCTTTGCATGTGCGATGGCAGTCAATCATAACTTGCTAATGTGTTTTGTTTGAGAATAACAAACATTGTAGCATTGACTCCTTCCAAGTAAGCATTGAGTTTCTTGTGCTCTTGAGCTAATCCATTGGTGTGTAAGTATGTAATTTAATGTTTACAACATAAATTATCAAAACTGACAACGGTGTGAGTGTTGATTTCTGGTGTTTTTTTTTTGTGTTCTTAAAATGAACCGTATTTGTTGTTTAAAATATCTAAATATGTATTGCATTTTTTTTTCATAGTTTGTTATTCTTAATATCTACTTACTTACTTCTCATTAGTTTTGATAGTTGGTACTGCTAACATAATTTAACTCAAGCCAGCATCTGGCTGCCTCAGCAAAAGAGCTCTAATTTTGGGCAAAAAGTGATATAAATTTCGTATTTGTCATAGTCTTAAGATAATTTAATACTAATAAAATATACACAAAACTGGTCTGAAATAAACATTATTTTTTAATTACACAGGCATCTTCAGGGTGGTCACTGAGAAGGGGCAGCGATGGAGGCTGGGGCGCGCGCCCTGGACGTGCTCCCGCTACTCCAGGAGCGTGTAGCGGCCCTGACCGGAGGCCGCGACCGCCGTGGGGGGCCCATTATATGGTTCCCGGCGAATTCCAGGCGAGACCGGGTCGCGCCAGATGACTATAGGCGTTTGCTGCACTACTTGATCAGTATTCCTAGGTAAATATTACATTGTTATTAGCCGCACAGAGAGACTTGTCCTACGCCACGACAAGATGGTTAATGTCGGCTCTTTAAAACGCTCACTCCTGCTTAAATATACGCAGTTTCCACTGACGCTAGATGCCACTTTCATTGTAATAGGACACTCGAGTCTTAGCCTTTGTCCTAACCAAACGCGACTATCGCGTGAATACACAATTACGCGATCGTTTACCTGAATAATGACGTACATATACGCGACTTGAAAGACCGTGTGAGCATGTCACGTATGTATGAACGAGAGCGACGATTGCGTACTCGCGCGACTGTCGCTTTCGTTTAGGATGCTCCCTTATAGACGTTCTGTTGTCACCTTTTGTGTAAGTGGTTTTACTTTATCCACGTATAAAGTCAGGAATGGCCTGAATAAGCTTAAAGATATCTGTAATAAAAACGGACTGTTACAAAAATTGGGGCACGATTCTGCCTATTCTGATGTAGGTCAATAGAGCAGACAGTGTCAAGCAGCTAGATCTCATGAATTCTATTTTTGTTGGGAGTTCAGAGGGTAACATGGTACCGAAATAGGAGCTATTGATTTGTTACACAAGGGAATCTCGACACTGCTGCAAGTATCAATCCAGAGTGTTTCATAGTAGAAGGCGAATAATGGGTAATTTCATTTATTAACATGAAGCTTGAACAATAGGGCTTAAGGCTCAACATACTAGTCTACTTCAAAGAAACTGTACAGTTGGTAGCTTTCCTGTGGTTAGTAAATATTCCATTCAGCTTAATTTGTTTTCATGAGTACATACTGTTATTGCTCAATTATCGTACTCCACTTACACTGAAAATATGATAGGTATCATCAATATTTCTAAAGGTGACTGCTATATTTGGAATATAATATATTAGTCGAAATCCACATAAATTATAGCTATTCGCCGAAAATTACGCGATTGATATGAACTAGTCTTTGAGTATCTTCTTTTATTATTGTATAATGTAAATTGTAACATCTTTTGTACTTGGTTTTAGTGATTCGGTGAAATCACATGGATTCACAATATTGATTGATATGAGAGGTTCAGCATGGGCAGCAATAAAACCTATCCTAAAAGTTCTGCAAGAACACTTCCCTTCATCCGTCCACCAGGCGCTGGTAGTTAAACCCGACAATTTTTGGCAAAAGCAACGCACAACAATAGGAGCACATAAGTACAAGTTTGAGGTAAGTCTAATCAAGCAATATAAATTTAAAAAAAAAACTTGTTTTATATAAATACAAAAATAATTAATTGTTATTTGATAATACGAATTCTCTTTCAGACAACAATGATTAGCTTAGAAGCACTGCCTAAAGTGATAGATATTTCGCAACTTACACCTGATTTAGAAGGTACACTGCAATATGATCACGCGCAATGGATAGACCTTAGATTGGTAAGCATATTCATACATTATTCGGAAGTCTAAATTGTAGAATTACAGGAATTCGTTGTTGAAGATTGTGAGTAATACTATCGTATCCCATATTGCCCACACCTTTCGGTATGCGCCATACGTGCGCTGACGCACACTCGCACACCAATGACGTCATAATCATCGCGTTGGTGAAACTGTTTTGGAGTGCGCGTATAAATATATACACAAAATTATAACTATGTTTCCTCGAGTTACGAGGCGCACAACCTGGAAAAATAAGTAGCACTTAAAACAGTACCTACTTCTCTGCATACCAACGTTTAGCGGAGCTGTAAAACGAATGCGCTAACTGTTGTAATGATAGAAACAGTCAACATGTTTCGTAGAAAATTATAAAGCAATGTAGTCGGCGATTTGGTGAAATGTTTTTTGCTATCCATTCCACTCGCCACCACTCCTCGTAACTTTGTAAGCGGGACGTAAATAATGCGGTGTCTGAATATTGTTAGTTGGATACCCTTATTCAAAGAGTGAAGAAGTCATACCTAAATGAATCTCACGTTTTTGTCGGTCCTTTATTAAGTACATAAGTATTTTTATTTATTGTGAATACATTTTACACGGGGTGTTGTTTGTAGGCTTTGGAGGAGCTAATGTGGCAAGCTGGTGAGCTACTAGACAGACTAGATGACCTACAAGAAGATGTCGCTAGGGCAGACTTCGCCGATGACGTCACGGGCGCCAGAAGAGCGATCGACGCACACGCAGACATCAGCAAACGGCTCTCTAAGGTCCCCGTCGATGAACTGGAGGGGCAAGGTACTTGAATATTCTAATTTAATCATAATGATGCAGAAACACGAAATTGCACTATGTTGGCTCTAAAATTTACAAGAGCTGTAATAATAATTGTCAATTTCGCAACGATTACCTGTTCACTTTTCAGCTTCAGTCGTAATACCAAAGGGGTAATTAAACTCGGTAATCAAATAGTTAGAAGTGTTAAATGCGTTTATAATCATCGATCGCATAATTACGTATCCATATACGTTTAAAGTATGCACATAATAAACAATAAAGTGCATTAGAAAACGTTAAATTGCGGAATTGCTTGTCTGTTTATTTTTGATTCATATAACGTATCACGGTTGAGCGGCGGGCTGGCAGGCAAGGCAGGTGGTCAAGTTGTTGTATAACCTCAGGTTTCAGCACGGTGTGTCTGCGCACGCACACGCTGTAGTGGAACACTGAGGGGTGTCGTGTTATAAACATTAGTGTTAGTGATGTGCTTCGATTGTTTCTGGTGCTCTGAACAGCCTGGTACGGTAGCGTTATAATAAGTATATGTATTCTAAAGTTGCACTCCTTTATGTCATGGTGTGCTTATTGGTTGGATTATTGCTTGGATAAGATTAGCCAAGGGGGTAGAGATCACTCTCATGGCCTCCTTCGTCATTCGGACTACTAAAATTCCGCTAAAGAAATACCATTTTCATCAGCAGTATACATAATGCATAAGAATTAAGAACCATTTAAATTAATAGATAATAACTGTTAAGATGATCCGTTGCTTAATTTTTTGTCTTGAAACATAGTTATAACAATAAACCATACTCATTTACATGTCTAATGACTTATAATGAGTTTCGTCTATTTCATATTTTGTCCGATTACAGAAAGTTGAATTTACATAAGACAATGTTGTTTAATGCATTATTGTTGTTTAATGCACTTTGATGCTGGTTGACGTCATCACGTCAACGCCGGCTATTGCTGAAAACCAGCGCTGGGGCTCTGACACAGGGTCGTTGAATTATGCTGAGCGATTGCCGTTTTGCGTGAATGTGACGCATATTTTCCCCCAACTCTTTCTTTTTTGTGTTTGTATGTTTTTTCTTTGCGTCATGTTTACCGCAAATAAACGTATTTTCTTTCTTTCACTTAAAATCGTATTTATTATGTCGTTCTTAGATAGAAATGTTCTGTCGTACTGATGAAAGGTGATAAGTTAGTGAAACAATACACAATCTGCAACTTTCAATCGTTTGTGATTGCCGCCTCGAACTCGTAGTGGTTTATAAAATCTGCCATAATGAGTTTCTGCTTGATTTGCGACTGCATTGGCCGACTTAATATAATAGAGTAACAGACAAAAATATTTACTTTGGACCACAATGTAATACAGTGTTATCGACAGCATTCTCTTGTGTTTATGTTGCCCACTAGTTAAGTTCGCCAAGGAACAGGTGGCCAGGGTAAAATAGTTAAAATAGTAATATTTTGCTGGAAGCTAACAGATTTACCCTCGACGCTTGATCAAGCCTTGAAGATACTGCCAGATCAAGCCAATTGGTAAAATTACTTTCTACTATCCTGTTAACATTGTAATGTTGAGACTGGAATTGAAAACCTACTGATCAAATTGTTCTTCTGTTTGATTATGACTGTCCTATCTTGAAGCAGAGTTGGTAGTGAAACAGTTTTGACGGATACATCTAATTGCTATCTACCTTAACATTGAAACACGTATGATTTCTTCAGGCGAACGTGTCCTACAACGTTTAGAAGCAGCGGAAGCCGTCTGTTCCGAGGCTAGCGGCAGCGGAGGCGAGGCCGCTTTCCACTGCGGCTCATCGGGCGCCGTGCGCGCGCAGCTGTCCGCCGTGCGGTCTGCACACGCGCATGCGCACAAACTCTGGCAACACAAGAAGATGCAGCTCGATCAGTGCTTCCAGCTGAGGCTGTTTGAACAGGACTGCGAAAAGGTTGGTAACTAGTCGATTTCCATCAGGTGACATCGAAGAACAGACTAACAAAAAACACCTTTTGTTTGACTAGATTCTAACATCATCATAATTGGCAGCATTTTTCCACCCAATGCATAGGTCTGCTCCCTTTTGTGCCATGATTCCGTGGTCCACCATTGAATAAATGTCGCAAGAGTGATACGCAAACAAATGTGCTTTTGGAAACTATGCCTAACTATACTCAACTATGCCTTACTACGGCAGTATTTGTCATGTATAAAAACAATGTTATGTTTAGGTTATAACAATATACTTAACTATATGTAAACTAATGTCTATTCTACACTGGCGTGCAATAAAATCGATCCACCCGTGCTCTTCGATACAATATAATTCAAAAAGGTTTACTAACAATAACCTAATATATTGTATACTAAACCTTCATGAAAGTATGGAGATTACGTTAGTTAAAGAATTATCAAAACTGATTTATAAGTTCATGAAAAAATCACGAACTTCGACGAAAATCAGGATTCGAATAAAGACCTCCTTTTTTTGAAGTCCGTTAACAATTCAAGTTACATTTTCATTAAACGAAAAGAAATAAACAAAATTGTTCTTTTGTCAATTTCATTAGCAAAAAGAAGTTACGCACTTTATCCGAGCAAAAGTGAATGATGAGGACATCTGAAGAATTGAGTCGATCTTGTCAAGAATATTGCTTTTATTCAAATATAGTGTATATGCAAATAGACTGTACCTTACCTACCTTCACACAATATAAATTATATTCACTAAGATTTATCGAAATTGTCTCTCAAATTGAAATCACGGGGTGGGCCGAGTTTTTTGCACGCCAGTGTATATTTGTGCTGTCCTTTAAAGTAACAGTATTTTGCTCAGCTAATATGATACATACAATGATTTACATTCCCTGTTCAAATTGGAAATAATCAGTTAGATCTTACCTTCAAAACCAATTAGAGATATCTTACGCATCACAGTGTCACAAATCTATACTTATATTATAAAAAGGTAAAATTTGTTTGTTTGTAAGTTTGCATGTAGGCGGTAAACTACTGGTCGGATTAGATAAATTCTTTTTGCATTTGATAGCCCAATTCATGAAGAAGGCTTTATGCTATTTAACATCACGCTATGACCCTTACGAGCCGAGCAAAAATAATAATAGTCATAAAGAACGCTAAGCAAAAACGAAGTGATAGCGCGTGCAGGTGATGTGACGCGACATGGTAGGTCGGGGGAACAAGAAAAGTCACGCGGACGAAGTCGCGTGCAAAAGCTAGTCACTCATAAAAATACTCGTACCTTCCTCAGATGTTGGAGTGGATCGTGAATCACCGCACCGCATTCCTGGCCACGTACGTGGAAATAGGCCGCTCGTGCGCCGCCGCTAAGCGGCTGCAGGAAGAACACGCCAGGTAACTACACTGCAAGGCCGTTAAGGCGAAAGCGCCGGAAAACCCACAGTATTAAAATTTTCTTGTGTTTTTTTCCAACATGCAGGTCAGTATGTGGTTGAACGTTGATCACAATATGATTCACGCCCATAAAAAAAAAATATTTATAGAACTTCACTGACGAGTAATATAAAAAAGTCACTTTCAAAATGCAAAGAAGTCTTAATATCTCCTAAACCACACAAGTTAGTTTCAAGAAAAACAAAAATGTAATCAGATATTGCATATTAAAACCTTTTACTGGCCTTTTCGATTAATGGATAGAAAAAAGTAAAAAAAAAAAATTGCCTGTTTCATAATTTTGGATTACATTTGAATACTTTTATTTTCACGTTTATTTAATTATTGTTATTACCTTTGCGTATCGATTTTTTAACTAAAATTCCTTACGGCAGACGTTGACTTGTAAATAAAGGTATCATTATGCCTCTCACACCTGAGGAATGTACCATCACTCAACGGCCTTCATTCCGCAAGCGATTGACACTATTGACAACTCACTCCACGCTCACTTCGCCAAAGTTATCACGGTGAGATTTTTACAGAATACCTAGATCTGCTGTCATTCCGCCTGATGCAAGGGATTGACACTATTGACAACTCACTTCACGCTCACTTCGCCAAAGTTATCACGGTGAGATTTTTACAGAATACCTAGATCTGCTGTCATTCCGCCTGATGCAAGGGATTGACACTATTGACAACTCACTTCACGCTCACTTCGCCAAAGTTATCACGGTGAGATTTTTACAGAATACCTAGATCTGCTGTCATTCCGCCTGATGCAAGGGATTGACACTATTGACAACTCACTTCACGCTCACTTCGCCAAAGTTATCACGGTGAGATTTTTACAGAATAGATCTGCTGTCATTCCGCCTGATGCAAGGGATTGACACTATTGACAGCTCACTTCACCTAAGTTATCACGGTGAGATTTTTACAGAATAGATCAGCTGAACAGTGGGTGTGAGACATTCTACTGTCCAAGAAGTGCTTCGGAGGTTTAGGGAGACTGGACTTAACCTGAAAAGACCAAGCAATGGCAAGCCAAGCTGCACAATAGCCCCAGGATTCATTGTGTCAACGATGTTAAGAAATCGACATCAGACGGGAGTTGCGATCCAGCAACAACTTTTGCAGACTCGAAGGGATCCAATCAGTGAGTGGGCGGTCAGGAGACGTCTTGCAGAAGCCAATTTAAAGTCTTACCGGCCGGCAAATGGCCCAAACCTCGAACGGCATCATAAAGTTGCAAGATTAAGATATGCCCGTGATCACATTAAATGGGGTGAGGGCGAATGGGGGAGAGTAATGTTTTCTGATGAATCGAGATTCGTGTTGTATAATCCTAGCGGGAGACGTCGAGTGTACAGACGGCCCGAAGAACGTTGTACACATCTATGTTTCGCAGAAAAATCCCCTCCGGGGGAGTTTCTGTACACGTGTGGGCCGATATTAATTCATCAGATGGTCGCACGGCGCTAGTGTCGATAGAACATGGCACTCTAACCGCTGTAAGATACGTAAAATACATTCTCAATGAATATGTCCGTATTTGGTCAATATTGGCGACGATGGATTGTTTATGCATGATAATGCCCGGCCCCACACAGCTCATGTGGTAAACGAGCACTTTCAAGACGTGGGAATCCATCAAATGGAGTGGCCAGCGAGAAGCCCTGACGTAAACTCTATCGAACATGCTTGGGACGAGCTTTGTAGACGTGTTAGAAGCCGAAATCCACCTTCAGTTACACGTTATGCCCTGAAAAATCCACTTATTGAAGAATGGGAGAATATTGCTCAGCATATGCTCAGGAATCTGATACTCAGCATTCCAAATCGTGTAGAAGCCGTATTGAGAGCACGCGGAGTCAGTTTCAATTTCATAAACCCGCTTAACAGTATTTTTTGGCAAAATGGCCGTATTTAGTTTTTTCGTTCTTTAACAGATTAAACTTAAAAAAATATATTTCAATTTGAGGTTTTTTTAATTGCGTTATTAAAGACATTTGAATGTTGTGTTTGGGAAATATTTCATGATAAGTTAGTGGCTTTTTTATATTGCTCAGCAGTGTTTAATAATTAAAATCATTAATCAATACAACTCTCTAATTTAGAATTGACCTCCAATGGCATGATTTTATGAAATAGTCATTCAATAGGGTAGGGTAATATGGATTGAAAAAAAACGTAAAATTTTTTGAATTTCGCTGGGTATTTTGGTTTTCGCTGGATTACGCACATTGAGTTTTAGAAAAGGATCGGCTTAGTACACGCAGACATACCTATGTAACGGTCTCTTTTAAAACTAGGTGTGTCTATGCTACCGTTCTACTACAGGATATTATGTTAGTATCAACACGTAGGGTAGACAAAACATACTGATTTAGACTCCATTAGAAATGCAGAAAATAATCGTCATTTTTCTAAAAGTATAATAAAATCATGTTCCTGCTCTTACTTGTTTATAAACGCACATAATCTATTGGTTTGTACGACAAGATATTATAAATATTGAATAAGGAAAAAGAGTATGTAACGATCTCAAGCACGTGACGTTCGGTAGATTCTACCTTTTTCTATGAAAAATTAATGAGCTTGAATCAACATGAAAACCCCTTACCTAGTTAATACAAACATAAAAATCATTCATTAATTTACATTAATTACATTCGACTTTTTGTCGATGGGAAATCCCATCGAGCGCACGGCTTGTCTTTAAAATAAACTTAAACTGTGTGTTTGTTCAGGTTCGCAGCTGCCTGTACGGGCGGTGGCCGGCCGAGCGTGGCCCGAGTCACCACGGCTGCTCGTCGCCTCGCCGACAAGCGACACTACGCCGAGTCCGAGATCTCGTCGCTTGCGCACCGCCTCGAACGGGCCTACAAACAACTGTCCGCTGGTTAGTGTTTACTTAGTCGTGATGTGTCGTGACTCTCCGAGGGTAACCCAGGTGTCTCGCATATCAAGTTTCGCAATAACTCAAGAAGCCGCGGGTTTTGAACCTGGTTGATGTATTTTACAATTTCATAATAATTTACTTTCTAAGTTACTCTTGAATATCACTTAAGGCGGCCGTCGTGAACTTATGGTCTGAAAGTCTGATGATGCCCACAAAAAATTGAGCAAGTCTTGGTTATAAGTGCTCGTTTTTCCTGCGTATGCGAAAATATATTATCAATAATCGTTATTACTTCCATATGTCGTCTTTTTTTTAAATAGTACCGTTTTAATGAAATTGATCGTAACTTGAAATTACAGTACCTAATTAATATAATTACTGGTAATTTTATTTTGACTGTCAGCTCTAACTTTCTTAGGATTTTACTAGTTTCCAGCAAACTGTTTATGTTTTGATATCCGTAACTTCACACTTGTTATATTTGCTGATATATCTCTCTCACATGATGCAGATTATATAGCGATATTATACAAAAAAAAAAAAAAACAAGACTCCACAAAGATTACTAATAAGAACAGGACCAGCACCATAATTGTGTAACACACTATTAATCACGATCCGAATCATTTTGAAGGATTTTGCTAATCCATTGCTTCATATGTTCGAAAAATTTGTTTGCTCAACAACGTCAATAACGCAATGAATGTTGTTGAACTGTCAAAATGAAAGCCATTCCTACTGTTGGTGTGTTACGCAATTACCCCGCTGGTTTTCTTTCTAAAAGCCGGATGAGTATTGACGTTCGTTTAAATCGTCAGTCAATCATCCTTGTATTTTGAGGCAGAGTGGTAGCAAGCGCTACTGTTGAGTGTGAGGCCCTGGGGTTCGTTTTCCATGTTGGGCAGTGTTATTGGGATTTTTCCATCTGCAATGTCTTAGAAGAGTAAGCAGCCTGGAGTCTGGATTTGTGCCTGGTTAATGGCAATAGGCTTGCCGTTTATTATGTGGGACTTAAACATAACTGGCGAAATGTAGGTGTACTATAGGTACAACTATGCCTAATTCTACGGGGATTATAGTTGTGATGTTATTTGAAATGTAATGTATTTATATACATGTATTTTGGCAGGTCTGGAGGAACGGTCAGCCGTCCTATCTCTCTCCGTTGTGTTCCACCACAAAGCGGAGGCCTACGTATCAGCGGTCGGTGGCTGGGGCGCCCAATGCGCAGTGGCTTTGCAACTGGCGACTGGGCAGGGCGGAGCACCGTGCAACGATCCGAGGGCGCTCGAACAACATGCGCAGAGGCATCGGCAGCTGTATGAGCACATGTGCCAAGCTTATACTGAGGTAAGTTCATATAATAGCCCAGTTCCGAATAAACTAAACATAAACTATTGCTATCGTTAATTACGTTATAAGAAACTAGCGAACCGCACCTGCTTCGCATTGTTTTTACGACTTGACAAAACATCGTGGTTTCTTTATTATATATGAGGTTAATATGAATGTAATAAACACACAAACATATAAACCTTTCAAAATAAATTCTTTAAATGATGGTGAAAACCGCATAAAAGCGTAGTTCAGAAGAACAACGTGTCACACACGAAAGTCCCGAAAAGCGACTTGAATGTATAGAAGAGGCAGACATAAGAAAATATGGATTTACTGATTGAAATTTAAAAAATTGAATTGATAGGAAGAATGTCAGCTCTATCTAAGATATCGGATTTTCTTCTGCGTCTAGTAGACATGTATGAAATAAAAGCCGTGCTGGGCCGACCCTAAATGAATGGGGGCTATCGTTTTTGTGCTCACCAGTTGGCGCCACTGTCGAGTAAGGTCCTGTTGCAGTACTTTTACTTGATGTTTTGGATATGTTTAAGTACCCTTATATTCATATTCTGATTCATAACTTCAAATGAATATTTAGATTATAATATTCCTAAAATTGGCAAGCATGAAGCAGAAAAATCTTATTCTTCCTTCAAGTGCTACCAAATTAGATCCTAAATTTTACTTAAAGTCTTTAGCCATAATTAATCAAGAATGGCACAACCATTGCAGCTATTATGAATCATTCGATAAAATTCGTGATAAAAAATCCCGCAAATAGTGAATGTGCAGTACATATTTTGACATCTAGAGACCTTACTCTACACTAGCGCCTCTAGCGGCGAACTCAAGCGCGGTAGCCCTCATTGCATATGAGCAGAAGGATCATAAATGAAATAAGGAAGTAGCCATTAAGCTGTAACTCTTCTCTATCTAATGAATCGCGTTAGTTGAGCAGTAAAAATTTACTTGTTTCTATTGTTTTAGGTCCATTCTACAAGTAAAAAGCTATTGTACCAGCTGGATCATCTTGTTCAAGTGTGCCATCAAACTGATCCTGCTGATATGGTAAGAATATTTTTATGTGAACTGCTGTTCCACATTCCTCATTTGTAAAATGATTATTGGGACAGCGTGACCATTTAGGAACTAAACCGATGGCCTTAGTGATGTTCATGATGATGTTTTTCGTTCTGAATGGTTTGGCAAATTAAACTGAGCGGTACGAGGTTGCCAAATGCGCATATCCGCAATAATCCCAATTCTTAATGAATCTTCCTCATGTATCTGGTTTCTAGATTTGGGCTCTGGTTCTGGTTTCTAGAACTGAGGGCCTAGACAAATGGCATTCGCTTCAGAGCGATTCTATTTCTACAATCGCTATCGCTAATTTTTCCATCATACGAATCGAAAACTAGCGATCACGCTTGTCAAAAAGTGCCACTTGGCTACGCATCTCTATGGAAGTCATCGTTCTCACGCTGTCGATTCGTTTCATAAAATCGAATGTCGTTATCATTGTCTAGCTAATTTCTATTCGTTGACCTATGATCACGTGGCATTTCGATAGCTTATGTCAACCCCATACATATTTCTGGCTTTTCTACTAGCGTCATCGCTAATCGAATGTTACTTTGTCGAAGCCCTCCTCATATTCCACGTTCAAGATATTTCGATCATTAATAACCTTCATCCTTACAGAATGACGGCACGGTAAGCAGCGCGGGCAGTAGCGGCGGCGACCCAGCTGCTGACTATAGTTCCGGCGCGAACCATGTACTGGCTGTCATCCACCAGATACTAGGACACCATCGAGCATTGGAGGCGAGGTATCACCAGGCCAGGCTCAAGCTGCATCAGAGGCTCGCCTTGCTGCTGTATAAAGAAGATTGTAGGCAGGTGAGTGGTGTAACAACATTAATTTTCACTGCAAGAAGCAGACACATAAAGCTTTTCAAAGAAAAGTATTCGTTCGAGAATCATCGTCAGTCTTCAGAAATATGAACGCGCAATGTTTAGATCTTATATACTTAGGGCTTGTTGTTTGATAAGTAGTCAAACATACTAATAGTTAGAACAAAATCAATTTCGAAAGGACACACTCTTATTTTGTTTTAAAGGCGTGCGTGCCATTAAAACATGTAAATCTAACAAAAATTTGAAGGCAACTGATTTTCTATTGAAGTCCGTGGCGGTGAAAAGGTTAAAATGCATTAGTTAACAAAAAAATTTGTTAAAAATTACATAAGTATGTTATTTGACTAATGGTTAAGCATCTATAGCTAAAAAATTGTCAATTTGCTATAAAAGTTAACCATGCATAGACAGAGTAATTAAACTTTAACTATTGTCAAGTGACTAATTGTTAAATTGACTAATGGTCATTTTTAACTATGTATCAAACAACGGACCCGTAGAGCTGTTACAACTATGGAAGTACTTGCCTATTTTGTTTTAATTACCTACTGTATTTACAAAATTATAGATTAACAACTCTATGCAATTCCAAAAATATTTTAAAATTTGAGTGACTAATGACGATCTTAGACCGGAGTCGGTAACCCGACGGAGAGAAAACTTCATAGCAACGCACAATGATAGGTGCGCTACTACAAAGCGCTGTATTACGAAACTTCGAAGCATTGTCTCCGTGGGGGGGTTAATCTGTGGCGCTAATTGGAAAACCCGATGTTTCCCGAAGTGCATACTTTTCTTTGGAAAGCTGTATGAATATTCGGCGTGACCCATATCTTGGTGATTGCACTAGAAGAGAAGAAAGACCGATGGGAGGATTCACCAGCAAAGTTGCTCAAAGAATTAGCAAGTTGTAATGGCAGCGGTTGTGGCCGACGAACCCTCCACGGTTACGGGCGCCATTAGATTCGGGCGGCGCAGACCAAAAGTAACATTTGTAAAAACCTTTGTAGTCCCTGTGTTAGTGGACGTCATTTCGCTGATATGATGGACATGGAACTTGCAGCATCCACGACCGCATCATCAGTCGAGACAGTAGTCAAGCGAACCCTATGAATTTGACGTCTTATTGCAATTCAAACGCTTACGAAATACTTGCGTTTCTCCGGGCTTCACAGTGTTGTATTGCTGATATGTTAAAAATACACATAGAAGTAAATACCCTATTAAGCTTTTTTGGTATTTAATACATGATGGATTGGAATATCTAGATTACTGAATGTGGTATTGTATAAAGAGAGATAAGAAAACGTTATTAAAAAAAAACAATATTTATGATATGATTATAAGAAATGCCTTTGTTACAGGTCCTCGATTGGTTGGCAAATCATGGCGAAGTATTTTTACAGAAGAATACTGGAATAGGAAGGAATCTCCATAAAGCTAGAGTTTATCAGAAATCTCATGAACATTTTGAAAATGTTGCACAAGTAAGTATGAATGAATGAATGTAATATGTATGTGAAACTCCTTTGCAAGCCAAGCCTGTTACTGAAAACAAATGGCATGCATTGGATCTTCAGGTATGGTTACAATTTACCAGGCAAAAAATTGCTTCGTTTAGTGCATAGGTTCTCAAAGTGGCGATAATGGCCCCTCGTGGCCGTTTGAGACTCAGGGGGGGCAGTAGAAGACCCAAAAAAATTAGGGGGCGGTGAGATGGGGTCTTACGACTGTATAATATTACACGTTTAAATATAATCGTGGTAATAGCTGTTTCAGATTCGCGACAGATGGTAAGTAACAAAAACTGGGGGTATAGACAAAAAATCTCGAAGTGGGCGGTAGGCAAAATAAGGTTGAGAACCTATGGTTTAGTGTGTACTGGGTAACTCACTTATCTCCTGTTTAAGGTCTTTTACCGAAGACGAACCGTTTTTCATTACGGTACAACTGTGCCCAAATATTGTAATCCTATGTTCCATCGTTATCATCTCCCTTGCCTTTTCCCAACTATGTTTGGTTCAGCTTCCAGTCTAACCGGATGCAGCTGAATACCAGTATTTTGCATAGAGCAACTGCCTATCTGACCTCCTCAACCCAGTTACTGGGTAACACAATACCTCTTGGTAACACTGGTTGTCAGACTTTCGGGTTTCTGACTACCCATAACCACTGTCAAAGAACAACGGCGTAACGTGGTTTCCGAGGCACTTAGGGGTCTCGATATGTAATGGATGGTAGCCCATCCACGGAACGACCTCGGGAAGCCTTTTTTTTTTTTTTTTTTTTTTTTTTTTGTCGCTGAGAAATGCTTTATGCACTTCCGCTCGTCGGGGGACGAGACGGGGTATGTGGGACTCCTGTCCGAATGACAGTATACCCACTAAAACTCAGCGGTGTTCCCACATCGCCGTGGTGGGAGGGCCATGGGAAACCGGCTCAGCCTTTACATCCACAACCCTCCCGGCGCCTCGGGAAGCCTACCTTAACCTTGAAGATCGACCTGTGCGGCGATTATAACTTAGCTCTTCCGTTATTTTCCAATAGAACACATACACGAACGCAGAAAAGCTTCTCGCTGGCGCTGAGGAACTGGCCCGGTCTGGCGAGTGCGACCCTGAAGAGGTGCTGGGTGTGGCACGAGAGTTGGAAGCTCACGTCGCGGCGTTCGCGGCTCGCGTTGACAGGAGAAGGCGGCGACTCGACCTCGCTGTGCTATTGTATACGCATGAAAAAGAGGTTTGTTTTATATCATACATAGATCCCTGCTACGGTTCTTACATATTCCTTTTGATTTGTTTACGTTCATACATGTAGTCTTACATGTACACGGATTACGAGTACTACGCATCTGATGCGTTTCCAGTCACATCTGCATTGTAAATACCTTTTGTTAGCCGCCTCTCAACATGACCAAACGATCTAAGCATGCTCTTTTTTCTAACATGTATGACATAGTCAGCGTATGCCCATAAAGCTGTAGGCTAAGATCGGTAGTACCGAACCTAATTCAAGCCTCGAGCATTACTTAAAACTAGTTTTATAGCTCGTTGGTCTAGTGGTCGCAAGAGCTACCGCTGATCATGAAGTCTTGGGTTCGATTTCCAAGTCGAGCAAGGTGTTATTGTGTTTTTGCAGCAATAATTTCTTAATAGCAATCCGGAGTCTGGATTTGTGCCTGGTTGATGACAATAAGCGCGCCCCCTGTTACATGGGACTTAAACATAACTGGCGAAATGTGCCTCTGCCTGAACCTTTGGGGATTACAGGCGTAATGTTATGTTATGATTGGTCGAAACTAGTTTTCAGTAATTATTGAGTCTTGAGTTCTCCTTACTACTACTCCGTGACACTACGAGATGGCGTCGTGGTAGGTCGCGTAGAAGATCGCGAGACGAGTGCGACAAAACGAATAGAACATGCTGGTCCGAAGGCAGGACTGGCAATAGCTCATTGCAATGCATACAAGTCGTGTTTGTCTTGAACGGCGAACGCTGTTTGATATTTTCATATTATCTCATCGCCTTGCACAACACTCTCCTAGGTCGACAGGTATGCGTACAAACGTGCCCGGTTTACCTGGATGAACGCCAGGGTCTAGCCGCGAAGCAAGCCTTGACAGTTCGGCCCTAGCTTAGACTTTCACTAACATCTGTATGCTAACAATTGCCAAGAATCTCTATTTTATTTAAAACTGGGTTTCGCTTTTCATTATTGGCACGGAAAACAAAAAAAATGCTTTATTACGTGCACGCAGATGCGCAAATTCACCATGTACAGTCAGGGTAATTAATTGTTTAGCAAATTGTTACGCTACGTCAATTTGCCGTGCTATTGCCATTTCATACAACGCTCAAAAAATTACAGTTATGATTTGAATATACGGACAGTTTAAGTTGGATGGTAATCAAATTGCTTAACAATTGATTTTCTTGACTAACTATAAAAAACAAAATCTTTTCAATACACCATAATATATTTTACCCCGAAATGGTAATTAAAGAACCTTTATGTTAGCTGCTGCAATGGCTCGAAACATTGCGGAGTGGCGGCGGCGTCTGCGCATCGGACGACACGCCTGAAGCTGCGAGACGAGCACTCGACCAATGCGCGCAACATCGAGCCGCCAGCCTCGACGCCTGCGCAGCCACCATCGCGCAGGGGGAAGCACTGTTGCAAGACCTCCGGTAAGTCATACTAATAAGTAATAAAATCCTCCCGACCGAATTTCGGTCACGGCGGCCGGTCTCAATAGACCCTAGCCAAATAGGCTGGAGATATTATAGTGCACAAGTGTGTGTATACACAGGTGCACTCCCTCTTCCCACACTATCCTAGAACGACGAGACGAGAATCGATGAAGAGATCGGGCGCAGGACCAACGGCTTTACGTGGTGTCACACCAGCAACTTCCAAACTCCGACCTGCAACTGAGAATGAATTGAATATTCTAATGGAAAACCTAATAACACTAAGCCCGACCTAGGCTCTTACAAAAACCAACAGAACTGACACAATTCACGCCAACATGTACCAAAACACTCCTTTTTGCCTATTTTTAACCGACTTCAAAAAAGGAGGAGGTTCTCAATTCGACTGTCTGTTTTTTTTTTTTTTTGATAGCTCAGAACTTTTTCTGGGTGAACCGATTTGGATTATTCTTAATTTTTTTTTGATATCTGGTGCTTCACATGTGGTCCCATTTAAATTTGATCAAGTTCTGACCGCTACTTTTTGAGTTATCCTTAATACTGCGTATTTTTTCCACTTCGTTTGTATTGATGATGTTTTAATAATTTCCTGTCACGGTTATTTACATATCAAGTAGTGGTATACGAATGTGTGTGGGGTAGGTACTACAACAAAAAAGTGAAAAATAAAAACTATTTTACAAAAAAAACAACCGACTTCCAACTGGGTTGTTTTATTGTAAAAAAGCTTTTTAAGTTTTAAAAATGTACCCTAAATTGTATAAAACTGTTAACGGAACGAAGGAGCCTGGATCTCACAACACAGGGAATCCTAGTGTGAGGTTTAGGAATTCAATCCACTTGAATGTAAGCTTAATAAATAAATTTATTCTTATTCTTATTTTTGCACACGGATTCGTGGGATTGGTTTTTATTCCGGAACAATACACCGTTTCTGTGGGACAGACAAAGATGCGAAGCCCTGAAAACTTCTACGTTTATCAAATCCCGAACGCACATTATTGCTTTACAGTAACACTCATTACGCTCGCTCCAAGTGGACTGACATTCGACATCATTTCGTTCGCGATTCCATCTCCACTAACTAATCCAGTCGAATTCACCAAACGGCAGATATTCTCACAAAACCGTCGCCTAAGTTGGAACACTAGATAGTGATGTCCCAACGTCGGCAACGATTTTTTGAGAGTACCTGGATTGTGAGAAATTAGGCACTTGTAGTGTCACACTAGTGCCTAACTTTTTTAGGGTTAGACGCTTAGGCTCACTTGCGCCGCAAATCACTTAATACATTTAGCACTACACATATTCACTAAATCATTTTATCATCCCTGTCAACTTAAAACAACTGACAGAAATAGAACAATGTTTTAAATTCGTTTATTTGACATTACGGTGTCAAAGAACGCTCTGTATTTGGACTGTCGTTACTGTGTGGCCGTTCACCGGTTTCTTAGAAAACCAAAGCTTCAGTATCACTTAAGTTTTTCAGATTTTCTTGTAGTTTCATTTGGATATTCGTATAAGATGTTCATGTTTAGGTTCTTTGATACATTTGGTTTTAAATACAGTCTGTAAATACTATGAGGGATACGGGGTGTTTTGATTACGGGGAGGTGTTAAAACCTTTTTTTGACTAATCAAACTACTGGATTTTTTTTATATTTTAAACTTAGTTTATAAAATTCTCTAGAAAAAACATCGCGAACAATTTTTTGAAGCATAACAAACGTTGCCGATTTGTTTCGTTTCACTCCGACCATCAAAATTGTTACTGTGACATTGATCTATCAAAGCATGTAAAAAGTCAAACAAAAGATTATTGTGTAAAAGATATGGTGTGAAAATAATCCTACAGCGACAGTAGGTATCTGGGTTGAGACGTTTGTGGAATAACTTTTCACAAGAAAGTAACGAATTTTAATATTAATAAAACAAACTCTCGGCACTTGTGTGCGTAAAGGAAATACGCCTATGTTACATGTTAATAAATTATAAATGATTAAAAAAATCGTGTAAAAAAAAAGAAAGATTAAGATGAAACTATTGTAATTTTTTTTATTCTGCTTTTAGATTTCCGTAAGACTTAGAACAGAAGAAATGAATTATAATGTTTTAGAAATATCGTTTTCCTTGCTCGGCTTATTTCTCTTTATGCCTGCGTGTGGATCGCCAAAACGAATAAAGGAGATTAAAAGGAAGGTTTTCCTGGAGATTACTAATAAAAAGAGATACTATAAAGGTTCCTTTTTTTCAGTTTCGGAACCTTAAAAAACAACTAAACCCTCGTCGGTTTAGTTGTTTTTGCAGGCGGAGTTTATAAAAGCCGTAGTATTTATCTGTAGAAGACGAGAGCAGAAATACAAAGTTAGTAGGTGTTGCCTATGTATTCGGTATGTATGGCCGGCGGCTACACTGGTCCAACTTGAGTTGCTCTTGACAGTGTAGACTGGACGAGTCGGACCACAGAGTTAGACATGCCGCCGTCAACACTTTCCATAATAAAAACCAAGTGTGTCAATGGGCATAACCGTTTTACTTACTTACTTGTGATATGATACGCCAGAAGTTTTGTTACACGAAATCACAACACAATCCTGCTTTTTAGGGTTCCGTAGTCAACAAGGAACCCTTATAGTTTCGCCATCTCCGTCTGTCCGTCCGCAGCTTAGCTCAGAGACTCTTAGTACTACTACTAGCTTTAATTTGGCATGGATAAACATATTAATCACGCTGACAAAGTGGTAATTCTTTTTGGGTACCTCCTGTCCACGTAAATATGGGATGTTTACTTTTTTTTCTCGTATAATCTTTCAAATTTTTTTTAGAGTCAAATGTCCCCCCCTGCCAGCTAAACGGTTGCTTTTGGATATGTGAAAAAATTCACGGCAGTAGTATATAACGAAATTAAAAGGAAAACTATCACAGCTAAGTAGGCTTTACAAGTTCAGGAGTAATAGTCGACGAACTTACATTTGCAGTTGGAACGTATGGGAGAACATGTTTTTCAACTACAATGTCAAGTTTGTTCTTGGGATAAATTCATCCCAATGCGCGTGGTCTGACACGCACTTGGCCGGTTTTTTTTTTAAATATATTTACTCCACAACGTAAACGTGCAAATCTGTGCGAATAGAAACTGTCGGCCTGTGACAACAATGTTCGAGCTCAACGCAAATTGCGTTATACGAATATTATTACTATTAGTAAGTACTGCCGTCTCTGTCCAGTCGCTACAGTCGTGGAGGTTCCGTGCTCTGTGGGTCGGACCGTGCTATTTTCCACAGCGAACTTGTATTCACTATTCTGTGCAAAGTTACGTGTGTCTCGAAGCCGACTATCTGCTGAAGAGATAATAGTTTCTTTGTGACGTGTGCCCTATTCAGACACAGTACTGTGGCGGCCTCATTGGAATCAGGCATAGTCAGGAGCACCGATCTTATTGTTGACCAGACTAATATTGCACTTCTTACAAAATGGTATATAGAACCCTTAATTTTCACTACTTCAAGATACTCACTATAAAAATACTTGAGTATTATTCCTGTGACATCGTGGCTGTTAACGTACCTACTAACGATCGTGAGCATACAAATTGTTGCAATTGCACGACCTGGAAGCGGCAGTCTCGAATAATAAAATGCGTGGTACGCCTCGCGTTGCTGAAGTTACAGTCATACGCCAAAGAGGCGCCGGCGTCGGTGTCGGCTTGTATGCCTGGTGAGCTCTTCCTGGGATGATGATACATCTTGTAACGGGTGACCTTTCTGCAGTTGTTAGATTGGAAGATCGTTTGGAAACGCATGCGGGCGCCCTCAAATTACGTTCAATTATACAGGGTTATTGGTAAAACACCAGCAACCTCTTAAGGGGTCAATGTATTCATCATTATAAACAACTTTTACTACGGATCAAACCAGAAATCGCGAAAAAAATATCAGCTGTTCCTTACGTTTTGACGTGTTATGCTAATACAAATGTAGGGAAAATCTGTTTTTTTTTTCGCGATTTCTGGTTTGGTCCATAGTAAAAGTTGTTTATAATGATGAGAACAATGACCCCTTAAGAGGTTGCTGGTGTTTTACCAATAACCCTGTATACTGCACAAACTAAGATTTACTAAAACAGACTTTGAGGCACGAGAAAAAAACGCAAAGTAAAATTGCTCCGTAAAACTTAATTTGAAGATGATCGCGTTAAATTGATTCGTAATGCATTACTTAATAACAACAGCCGCACGGGTCGATTGAAGGTTAAGTTACCCTTGCCGCGGTCGGTTCCTCGATGGTGACAGTCGTTACGGTTAGTCAGAAGCCCAAAAGTTTGACAACCAGTCTTAACAAGGGGTATCGTATTACCCAGTAACTGGGTTGTGGAGGTCAGATAGGCAGTCGCTCCATGTAAAATACTTGTATTCAGCTGCATCCGGTTAGACTGGAAGCCGACCCCTACATAGTTGGGAAAAGACTAGACAGATTGATTTCTGAGTTTCAATTAACAATTAATACTCTTCACATGTTTTTAAGTTTATGGCCAGGATTCCATGTTGGTTTTCATTTGTGAATGTATCGTGTTGTTGTATGTTTGTAATGTGGCGTGATTTGTATGAAAATCCTGGTTTTTTCGATATTAAAAATGTGTACACAATAGCCGTCGTGGTCGCATCGTTCTCGGGACGTTACACAACGGTATGCGACCCAATTTCTAAGACGAACGCGCATTGCCGGAGCGTTACTCTGTTTTCAGTGAAAATTCAAGTGTGGACGGACACGCGATGCAGATATGTGGCTCGAACAATGTATAATTTATCAAAACGTCTTGCCGGATGAGATTGACGGCTGTCTGTGCGTATTAATTATTGTCTTGTTTCGTTCCGAGACTATCGTTTACGTAAACAGTATATCATTGAGGTACGAGAAAAATGTGACGTTAATGGATAATTTATTTTTGTATGGCTCTCGTCTTACATCGAATAGCTAATGTGATATTTTGCTTGCGTGTTATTGTAGTAAGCCTTCAGAAATTGATACTTTGTGGGATGTCCTTGTTGAGGCTCTGGAACAGAAGCTGTGCATAAAAGCGGGCTGCGCTTTGTGTGCTTGTCACACAGGCGTCAACTACCTACGTGTTGGAAAATATGACGTGATATGATTAGCTAGACGTGTTACCTATGTATAGCAGTGTTGTGAAGTTCATAATGAAGTGATTGTTCCATAGAAATTATTTGAGAACAATTCCTCCAGTACATTCGTTTTCTTTAAATAATTTCTATTGAACTTTAGGGGAGTCCGATATAATTATAATGATTGTACGTCTGAACTTCGAAGTTTAATACATCGATGTATTTAATTGAGAACTTCGAAGTTTGAATAGACCTTCTTTCGAAGTTCCGTACATCGCGATTATGAACATTCTCAATTAAATACATCGATATTTTAAACTTCGAAGTTCAGACCTACAGTCAATTATAATAAGTTCTATTTCATCTTATTTATTGAAATTTGGGAATTGCATGCACCTGAGGATAGGTATTCGTGCCAGAAGTGGTTGCTCAAATACCATTTAATTACTTAATTGTTTTTCAAACTTTCCAATCAAAGTTGTGAAGCTGTATGTCAGCCACAAAGAGGGGAATAAACAACGTGGTTTGAAAAAGAAAACCCTGCTGCGTAGGTAGTACCTCTATACGCATGTAAATCCCAGAAGGTTTATCCGAGACGAGTCGAAATCTACTTTTTGTTTGTACACAAAATTGTGTTTCCGCTGACCAAAAAACCATCGACTATGAAAAGTATTCCGTAATAATAATATATTAGCACGTCATACATTTTGAGGGGTCTGGCGTTGTATGCCGAGATACAGGACTCGTCCTAGTTTGGAAACAGATGCTCCTATGTTATTTACTCCCAAGTACTAGCCTGTAAGTATGTGTAACCCGTTGTATGACTTTTGGTGAAAATTAAAAAAATAAAACACGTGTGGCACTCGGGGACTGCCGCGGTAAAGCTATTGCATAGCATTTTTTATCAACTTATGCAATTATAATTATTTATTGATTTTTTATTTATGCAGTATTTTTTTTCTTTGATATTAATTCAAGTACAGTCGTACCATATACATACACGTTAAGCGAACGCTCGGCCGAGCTGCATGGCAGGCGGAGTGGGGGGTGTTAGGTTTTATTTTCGTTACGGAATTTCTTGATTCGGTCGCCGCGCTCAAAGCCCGCGATAAAAGCTATGCAATAGCTTAATAAAAACTGATTCGGCACGGCTCACTAACGGATATCATTACCTCAGGGAACCCTCATTAGCATGGCTCTAGGCGGCCTTTCATTTCCTTCAGAGGTTCTGCAACAACGATGTATTGTGACATATTTTCCTTTCCGCAGCACAAATGTACTAGAACACCTCAATGAACCAAAACATCGTCATTTTCTTGAAGCAAAGCAAGCGAGGATCATTTTATACCAGCACTTTGCCAGCGACTTTTTAAACCCTGAAACCCGTAGGATTTTCAAAAAATCTGGCCATATTCCTTGTCTACATCATAATACGTGCAAAATTTAGGCTTTTTAGGTCCAAGGGTTTAGGCCGGGCGTTGATAAATCAGTCAGTGTATGAGACACGACTTTTCTTTTTATTAATTATGTGTCTCGATCTTAGATATTTTTAGTGTCGGAGAAAATAAAGCTAAAAACACATTACCCTCCTGTGCATCGCGCAGTCGGGTAAAGATAGCTCTTAATGACATTCACTAAAAAAAAACGTTTAGATTTTCTTTTCAGTTTGATCAGATTAATCATGGTTTTTCTTTTGATTTTAATTTTCTTTCCCTTTGGAACTCTCTTTTTTATACTTTTTCTTCTATTTATTAGTAAGTCGCATATTCCACATTTTCACAAAAACAACAAAAAAACGTAAAACCTTGTGGTGCATGGTAAATACATTGCGCCCGTAGTTAAAAAAAAAAAAGTCTGCGGTCGGGGGACCCCCGTGAGGAACGAGGTTCCTTACGCGATTTTCGCACGCACACATACTCGTATACAGAAAGTGTGAATTTAATTACGCGTTTTTAAAACAGTCCTCTAGTCTATATTTTTAGAAGCTCTCATAAAGTTATCGCCATCGCCACCATCTTAGATTTTCATTTTCGCCTCACTATCGGCTTTAGCACCCTCGAAAACCGTATCTCTGTTCATGTTTGTCTGTCTGTCTGTGAGAGAGAGAAACTGTCATGGAGGGCGCATAAAATTATTTCGTTACGTAGCGATTTCTACCAGTTTACTCTTACAACAAGCTGCGCTAAAGAACTTCGTTCCAAAAACTGATATTAAAAGCTACCTGTAATCTCAATGTTCATTGGTATGGAATTGAGCGGCTCAATCCTCATCTCAACGACCTCTAATTTATTTTGCAGTGCGGAGCCTACCGCAATTCTAGTAAACTTTAATGAACTTGTAAAACAGTCGCTAATGAACTGGAAGAGACGCTATTGAAAACTTTAAGCAAACAACAAGAGCAATAATATAAAACTTTGTTAAGTTTATAAAGCAACTCTTATAAAAACATGGGCCAGGTGTAGTTAATTAAGTAAATCTCAATAGGCAAACTAAATTGTAAATCGATCACATACATAAACGATTGCTATCTATTTCGTTATATCTTCCGTGGACCTACCGAGACATATGCTCTAACTAAAAGGTCGAAGAACTGGGCTTCCGTCGCACGCCCGCCTCTTACTCAACGCGTGAAAAACTTGCTGTTTCGTTGAGCCAGTTTGCGATACGAAATTGCTCTTATGACTAAGTTGCTAGTCCTTAAGTTCAATATTCCTGATAACCACACAAGCTTCCAGTTTTAATGGGGATACAAAAAGTTATAAAACTTCATGACTGTGGGACAAAATGATAAACGACGAACTAGGAGTAGTATTCTAAATCGACGAAACATAATCTTGTACTGAATTATCTAAATTAGGACGCAACAACTTTTTAATCTAAAGTATGTGAAGCTAATAGTAATGCATCTAGTAAGGTACCTAGTCCTTTTATAGCGATACTCGTTTGTAAGGATTATAAATAATTGGTTCGCGATACAAAATGAATCAGCCCCTGTCTAACTTGTTTACCGTAACAGGAAAATGGACGCGGCGACGAGTCGGCGGCGTGTTCCTATAGGATGACGGGGACCCTTTAAACAATGGCGAATGAGGCTGAAGCGCCACCGAACCTATTGAAACCACCTGTATACATAGACAACTAGCACAGTTATTATCAGTTTTTGTTGCACTTATCAAGCGCCACACAACGCAACCTTCGATATAGGACTGTGAACTGTCATTTGCTTTAAGGCGCCCGCAGAAAGGCGCGATGCGACGACGGTGCGACGCGATTCTGGTAGAACAATTTCTATGAAGTTTTCATATAAATTGTTCTACTGGAGTCGCGTCGTGCTGTCGCGTCTCACCTGTCAATGGGAGCCTTTATTTTATGTAGTAGATATTAAATTATTGGTAACTGCTGCTTGTGTTACTGTGCCTATTCAAGTATGTCTATTATTGATGCGCTAGCTTTTATTAGGCTCGTGTGAAGCTGCCGTGACGTATCTTACGGTCGTAAATAAAGATAACGTAATGCCCAATTACTATATAATTACATACAACTATTACACAGCAACACTCAACGCACGGTTGTTTAAGCTGTTAGTCTTGTTAAGTAAACAATTGTACCGTAACACATCATTGGTATGTGAAAATACAAACAAAGCTTTAAGGATCCATTTTGCGACTCAGACAAAACGAATTCGCGTTTAACAATCTAATTATAGAGTGATACACGTGTAAAAAGAGGCTTTATTCAGACTGTAGAAAAAACAGCTTTATATTGCTCCGCCTCGGATAGATTAGGTTTTCTTTTGTCCATTTATATGAGATTCTTTTTCGACTTATGCAGAAAAGCGGGAATGCAGGGTGCAAAATTGAGCGAAATGAGCTCGAAAGTTTTAGCCCTCCACGGATAGGTTACGTTCTCTTCTGACGATTCATTCAGAAATCGGAGTAACCTACTTTGTCGACTTTGCAGAAAAGTTTGAGAATTAAGATGATGTAGGCTGCAAGAGCGAGCGAAGTTCAATTATTATTAAACTTTCGTTAGAGAGTAGGTAGTATATTCTTTGTTATTAACTGTTTGGCTGCCGGCCGATCGACAGCCCCGCCGAAGTGTTGCGCTTGCGAGTCTATGGACTTTGACCTTATAAAACTGTTAGGTTAGGGGCTGATTTTCTAAAAACAGTAGGTTATTCTTTTAGGTATAATTTGTCAAAAGTATTAGTACCGAAATGTCAAGATGGCCCAGTGGTTATATAACGCCTCGCTTCTCATTCACGAGGTTGTGTCCCTAGAATCGTACTAGAACCCAGGGGTACTCGAGTATCCTTAATAAGAGTATAAAATAAAACCTCATTACAGTAAATTTATTAAAATCAACTTATATACTAACATCAGTCTTACTTATAAGTAACGAATCTTAAAAAAATAAGTTTTGATAACAGCTTTGGGTTTTTTTTTGGGCTCTAAACATAATAAAAGTACATTTACAGTAATATACATTAGTATCAATCACATTTAGTCCGTGATTTACGTTCTTTTGAACATCATCTCCCAGATTAGAAATCGGAAGGGGTTGAAATATCTGATGACCGCTTTTACCCAAATCTATTCCTAATACTCATTTGGAGATACGTCGGCAATCAGGTGTACCCAGGGGGACTGGAGTACCCCAAGCGCAGCGTACCACGACCACACGCTCACAGGAGTTGCAGTCTTGCACCCTACTAACGATTCGACGCTACGCCCCGCCCGCCGCGAGCAACGACGCGGTAGCCCGAAAAATCGGTTGCGTATTAAAAAAGTAATCATTTCTTTTTTCATTCGTCTCCCGTTCTAGGGTTAAAAACCCAAACAAGTACCAATCTGACTTTTTTAATTCGTAAGTATGTACTTTCTGAGTATATCTTGGAAATGACAGGCATCGGTAAAAGAAAACATCGTGAGGAAACCTGGACTTATTAAATATAAGTCTAAATTAAAGCAGTCTGAGCAAGCGTGGTTATCAATGCCTTCTCTATGAGAAGAGGCCTTTGCCCTGCGGTGGGACAGTATTAAAGCTCCTTCAAACAGGCGCGAAACGCGACGCGAATCGCACGCGACATAAAGGCACCGCTCGTCGTGTGACAGGCGGTGACTTTGTGTCGCGTCGCGTGTCGCGCCTGTTTGTAGGAGCCTTTAGGCTGGTACTGTTATTAGTACCTAGTTAGTCGAATCACGCATTAAGTTTTTTCCCAACAAACTTTAACCCCAAACTTCTTTTTCCACATTTGAGGGGTAGTTTTGAAAAACCTATGATGACCTCCTATACTTTATTAATTATGATGACCTACTTTATTATTTATTTTCGTGGCAAATTTCAACTTAATCGGATCGTGCATTAAGATTTTTCATACAAACTTTGGCTCCCTACAGATACGATCTCCGTTGTAACCAAGATAGGATTATTGCTTTCCTTTAATACCTTATAAGGTATTCCCAGTTTAGGACAAATCTCAAATCAAAATTAGCACTGCTTATCACTAGACACAAAACACCTTCTCATCCCGTGACCCTGTCACAGCCTCTCTGTGACAGGGTCAGAGGATGAGAGGGTCCAACCCTAAGAATATTCAGTTTTCTAAATTTTCTTACACTCAAATTTTGAAAAATAGGAATACTAATGTAATCAATACCATGTTGAACCCTGTTCTATAGCTGTATTTTATTTTTTTAAAGCTATTCCCAAAAATTATTTTGTGACTCTCTCTCAAATGCTAGCAACGGTATCGAGGCCGGGGTATAGTTCGTTTTTTAACTCGGACCCGGGGGGATGTGAAATACAAAAAAGCATTTGCCTCCCGCTTTATTTGTTATGTACTCTATCCAATACACTTAGTTTATGCTGGTATGCGATCCTTTAAACACGTTTATTGAAAGGATGAAGAATTGTGGACTGTTTAAGTTAAACTAACGTTTTTAGGGTTCCGTGCGTCCGAAGGAAAGGACGGAACCCTTATAAGATCACTCGTGTGTCTGACTGTCTGTCTGTCCGTTTTCATAGCCAATTTGTTCCGAATCTAATGGATCGATTGAATTGAAATTTGGTACACATATGAATTTATATGATACACGGACGTGTAACGTAAATAAATGAATTTTGAATACGAGGTCACTTTTGGGAGGCAAATAAGAAAATTAATAAAAAATAATTGCAAACTGTACCGTGGGTCGCAATTTTTTAATAAATAGTTTTGAAATAAATAGTTATTTAAGAAAATTTACTTAAATTTACCGCCCCGTCCCTAATCTCCGAAATAAACGACGCCAAAATTTTTGAAAAAAATACAGAAAATTTTTCTATACATTACAGGAAAACCTGTAAATGATAATGATACATGATTTTATTTCTGTAAGTAGGTTTGTATAAACACTTTTACACGTCAATCTGTGTCACGGTGTTTCTTATCTGACTACTCTTAAGAAGAGAGGGCGGAACAAATTCAGAGGTCACAGTCTCTTTTGAAGTCCAGACATAATCTTGGTCAGATCACGTGAACACCATGTAGATTTGTGTCTGAAATGGTCTTTTGAGGAAAAACCACACAGAATGAGTGGACCTGTCCAGTCAGTGCACGCATTTGTCAGGAATAGTGCAGCTCAACTCGGAACTTAAGAAGCTTAACTAGTCTAAGAAGTATGTCTTAAATAACTTGGTAAATCTCAATATTGTGCGTACAAACTTACATTTGCAGTTAGAATGTATGGGAGAACATGTTTTGCAACTACTGTTAAGTTTGTTCTTGGGATAAATTCATATTCTAACTACGGAACCTTTCATTGTGCGTGGTCCTACACGCACTTGGCCGGTTTCTTTAATTATGTTATATTTTATATTTTTATTGATATGTTGTATTTTTCTT
The DNA here is from genome assembly GCA_917490735.1 of Dryobotodes eremita. Classification (NCBI taxonomy): domain Eukaryota; kingdom Metazoa; phylum Arthropoda; class Insecta; order Lepidoptera; family Noctuidae; genus Dryobotodes; species Dryobotodes eremita. The sequence continues at coordinate 28,214,548 of OU823241.1, read as the reverse complement.
TGTAATATGGGTTAAGAATACCTGAAATAAATATTTTATTATATTTATTAACCCCAGTGAAGCTTTCCAAATTGTACAGAACATAAATGTAGGTATTAATAAAAGCAAAATGTGTCGGGGTCTATTTGTGCAGCCTGTCGGAGCACACAAACTACAAATTGCTATTAATTAAGGTGGGTTACCTACCCTACTTTTTTAATAAGGTATAACACAACCTAATAATAACACATTGTTAAGGTAAAAACTGAACTGTAGGTTCAGTCAGCATTAAAATAAAGTACTTATTTGGAAATTCAAAATAAAACATTAAATAAAATAAAAATAAACTCTGACTGACTCATAACATTTTCTTTTTTTAGTAGAACCTTGCCATTCTTTGAAAGTCGGTATGTATTTTCTATAACATGGCAAATTGACGAAGTATGTCGATCTGCTCAAACATTAAGTTACTGTTACTGACTACAATTTATTATTCCAATCTTTTGCATCAGTTTAAAATTCTTTCTTACCATAGACTCAAAATGTTTTATTGAATAATAAAGTACCTCAATGGATCCTACAGAATGGGCTTACTAATTTATACAAGCACCATTGCGTTCTTTTAAAACAATGCGGTTATTGTGAACTGATTTTAGTGTACGGCGAGACACCGCTATTAACAGCCACCGCCAAATCATTGAGGCGTCCATCGCGATGAAAACACAATGTAAATTATTTTTTTCAAACATTAAACATTATGAAAATAAAAATATAAATTCAAGTGCTAAGTTCATTGTGAATGTAAGTAACTTATATGTAAAGTTTTAATTCAGTTCAGTTGCGTTTTGATATCATTGTTAAGTATAAATGATTGATTGTATACTACTTGAATACTGTGCGAATAACGATGTGTGTATAAATAAGAATTCAGAATCTCAAAAATCTCAAATTATCAAGTTTTCGGAAACAAACTCAATGTTATACAGGACAAAACTCAAAATTCATTGCAGCCGGAATTTATTTAGGACCTTTTCATTATAAACGGTCAATTCAAAAATCATCTACATAACGCTACAATAGAAAGTAAATTAATTGACAATACATGACTTGTAATGTATCAAGGAGCTGTAAAGTGATCGTATGAAGGAAATATTTTCACAGGTAAAATTATTTAATGAATGTTGCAGAATATTTTAAGCATACATTTTCTGACAAAATCTTGTCGGAAAATTGTAGCGGCCTCAGTAATAATTCAAATATTTAAAAAAATCTTTTGCACTTGCAGCTATTGAGAATGTTACCGTGCCGCATAAGTATAGCGACAGTGGAAAGGTAAAATGGCTAAAGCGCCATTTGGTAGATTTTGAGTTTATATCACTGAACTGGTTTTATTTTCTGTGTTGATTAGTCTACGTTTCGCGTCGATTTGAGCACATTTTTGGCGCTTCAGCATCACAAATTTTCTTGCTTTTTCATTTAATTATGGTTTAAAGCGACGTTATTTTGATGTTTCTGAAGTTGATGTCGCTTAAATGATGAATGCTCACTGTACATTCATGTTAGACAATGCTTTAGCATTTTTGCATTTCTCTATTTGATGTATAAAGACCTTATTAGTAGTTTTACCTGAACTACATTACTAATTGTGTGCCGGTTTAGCAAAAATCTTATTTAGCTCTTTGACGTTTTGGCAAAAGTGCAGGTGCTTTTAGGATTAAGTCACCACTGGGTAAATGCGTATCCGAGCCTGATGTTGTTGACCATAGTGACCTTGGAACCAGATTCACAGCCAAGGGCATTAAACGTGTTATCAACAGTATGTCAAGAGGTAAGTCTCCAGGGCACGATGGTCTGAGCATTGAGCACCTCAAGCTCGCAGGCCCTCATTTACCAAGAGTGTTCGCAATGTTTTGACAACTTTTTATGTAAGTCATGCGTATTTACCTTGTCATATAACTAAAACAATTGTAGAGCCCTTTATTAAAAATAAAACTGGTGATATCGCAGGTTTAAACAACAACAGGCCCATTTCTCTGGCTACTGTGATCGCAAAAGTGCTTGACAGTCTGCTTAACGCTCAACTTAATACCTTTGTTCAGCGGCACGACAATCAGTTCGGATTTCGACCCGGACTATCTACTGAGAGTGCCATCTTGTGTCTAAAGTGGACTGTGAAGTACTATTCAGATAGGAAACACCTACGTATGCTTGCTTCCTAGACCTCTTCATAGCTTTTGATCTGGTCGCTTACAGTATCCTCTAGAGGAAGTTAGAGGAAGCTGGTGTTCCTCCAGAGTTAATAAACACTTAAATGATGGCATGGAGGCCAGATCCATCAGGTACGCTGCGCCGTATAGGTTGGAGTGCGGGGTGAAGCAGGGGGTTGACTTCACCCACTCTCTTCAATCTGTATGTCAATGAGCTGATCGTGACGCTCAGCAAAGAGTGTGCCGGCTGTTAAATTGACGGATTATGTGCTAACAACATTAGCTACGCCGATGATATGCCGCTGCTGAGCGCCTCGGTTTGTGGCCTTAGTAGGTTGGTGACCATCTATGAAGAGTATGCGTTAGTTCATGGATTGGTCTACAGCGTTACTAAAAGTGAACTCATGGTCTTTGGTGTCAGCGGTCGATGTTCTGATACTATGCCTCCGGTCAAGTTGAACGGAATATCGCTTGTAAGGGAATATAAGGTGAAATACTTAGGACATCTTTTGACCGCTGACCTCAAAGATGATGAGGATATTGAAAGAGAAAGAAGATCGCTGTCGGTGAGAGGTAATATGATCACTCGCTGGTATGCACGTTGTTCTAAAGTAGTGAAAAATACCTTATTTCGTGTATATTTCACCTCATTTTACACGTGCAGCCTGTGGGTACATTACACTCAAAAATCGTACAGCGCCCTTCGAATTCGATATAATAATGCGTTTCTGGTGTTGATGGGGCTGTTCCGCTTCCGCTTGCATCAGGGATGTTTGCTGAAGCGCGTGTCGATTTCTACGCTACGATGCGAAAAAGATTCGCCTCTCTGGTGCACCGGGTGCGGGTCAGGCCCAAGATTACACAGCGGTGCGTCGCGAGCAGACTGGACTGCTTGTGTGTGAATCACTGCTGCAAGCTTTCTACTTCGGTGTTTAGCTTGTAGCAGGGGTTCTCATTGACATGTATGGCAGTGTTAGGTTAAGTGTGTGGGTTAAGTTTACTAACATAGTTTTTAAGAAATATTGTTACTCACATATTTGAGTCCATTGGCACTTGTTGATTAAATATAAATAAAATATACACGAGTATATTAGCACTAAGACTATAAAGCAATTAAAATGCTGTGATTTCAATTTAAATGTGTGCCTAAAATATTTTTGTAAGGACTATTTTGTTAAATTGTAGCACGATGTTGTTGTGTGTTGTTGACAACATAGTTGATAACAAGTTGCCTAATAAAAACAATTTTCCTTTATTATTAATTAATTAGCCTTCCCTCTAATATTCAGGACCTAATCGTATATTGATGCTAACGCATCATAAACTAAATAATTTATTGACAAAAACTGTACGTTAGCCCTAATCAATATTTTAAATGTACTTACACTTTTTAGGAGTTATGCCGCTTTCTTATGATACATCCATGAATTTATTCGCTCTTCAGCTAGTCTTTCTTGAGCTTATCTTCAAATGAACAGCTCGTTAGATTTTAATTTGACTCTATGGTTATTATTAAGTGCATTAGCAAACCTCAGATTTGTATTAAAAACACAGACATTAAGCGTATAATTTTATGTAATACGCGAGTTTTCTGGACATAAGCAATTTTTGCTTACTGTACCTTTTTAATTTCGTTTTATTTTGCTAAAGCGACACTTTTCTCGTAAAATAAAGGTTGTATAGAAATCATTTATAATTCATATCATAGGAAAAAAAATACGATTTATGAGAATATAAGTTACACAGAAAAGTTTTCATTAGTAAAATCTAGATGATATTTATTTGTAAAAAAAATTACTTTATAATTTTATTCCTGAGATTTCAGGGTTTGGCTCTTTAGCCATTTTACCTTTCCACTGTCGATAGCTAATTGTTATAGTGCTGTGAAGTGATCATGCATGAAGGAAATATTTTCACAGGTAAAATTATTTAATGAATGTTGCACAATATTTTAAGCATACATTTCCAGACAAAAACTTGGGAAAATGATGGCCTAATAATTCAAATATTTGAAATTTTCTTTTGCACTTGCTGCTGCTATTGAGAATTTTCACCGTGCCGCATTTTCTATAGTAAATTTTTGTCGAGCACTGCCGCGTGCATCGGTTACAGGCTCGACGGCTAGCGGAGTAGCGACTGCATCTCGCAGTCCTCACTCGGGAAAGAGCGCGGTGTGACGTACACTTGCGCTCTAAACGCTACGGCTACGCGTTTTCGCGCCAGTCATTTTTATTTCAATGTATTACCTTTTTTATTTCTTTAATTATTTCATTTTGCTTAATATTAATTGTCAGCATTTTTAGAATCAGTAAAGCGTGCTTGTTCTGTGTATCATTTATTTTTGTGACTAGTGCAAATATTAATTCTGCATTTTAATTTGTTTGTTTTGGACGCTAACCGAAGAAGCTTTGCGATAAACCCATGACTGACGGTTATTATTTTATTACGACGTAACAGAAACTTATCGCCTTGCGAATTATCTTCGATGTTATAATTATAGGATCTACATGACATTGTACGTTACGGCAAATCTTTTTAAATTATTCATCGACCTTGAATTTGCAGGAAAGATTGTTTACACTATAACACAATGTTTTGATGTGTAATAATTTTATCGGTGCGGCTACCCGGCTTCCTATCGATGGTCAGTGCTAACGGTCCCCTTTTAATTATATCGATAACACAGGCAGCTATGATTGAATTTCCGCAGAGGGGATTTAGTTAGTCTAGCGGTCGACGGGCTGGGTACCTACTCACGCAATACCTAACAGTTATTTGCAACTCTACTTCTCTCTGTACCTAAAAATTGAATTCTAGATACGTAAAAGTTTTTTTATAAAGGACTACTCACCGCGAGCATTCGCTTCGAGAATTTGTTTTGCAAATATTGGTTTTACGAACGTGTCTTAAACATTTATTCACGAAACAAACAGTTTGGTCAATTGTCGAGTAATTAATAAATTACTAGAGACAAACGAATCAAATGAGTGACTGAACATCATTTTGCAAGTTGCAAGACTTAATTAATAAAAGATTTTTTTTTTAAGTTAGGGTAGCCTGGCCTAGGATTTATTTATTTATTAGTAAACCTAGGCACGACTTATCAGTTCATGCATGATCTTTTATAAAATCATCCCTCATTCGACAAAAACAGATACGAGTTGATTTTAAACTGTTAAGGCTAGATCGGATCTGAAAAACAGCGGCAGTCAGGTTTCGTGGTTTTGGTAGAGGTCGACTCTGCCTGTTTGGTTGAAGTTTACAATTGCATGCCTCAACAAACGCGGTGTTCCCCCTTTGCTTTGTAAAGAATGAATCAAAAATATTTTCATCAATGTCAGTACATTTCGAAGGGAAATCAAAAGAGTTTAGAGCTATTTTTCTTTTGTGTTTGGCATGTATTGTTTAGAACAAATGTTGTTATTGCTGTTATCAAGTAGGCACTTCATTTATTTATTTTATTTTTAAGTTTAAAGTACTTTAAAGCTAATATGAAAATATGGCGGTTGTAACGATCCCGGCTCGGCGTAAAATAATTAAGGTAATCTGTTCAATTAATTAATTGGAAGTTTTAATTATGTCAAATATTAGGATTTACCATTTCGTTCGACATTTAAATGTTACAGCTTTGAGGATGTTTCATAAACCAATATGTGTTCAATTACTAATTTAGCATGAAACTGCAGATTTGAAGCTTGAATTTTACATCAAAGCCTTCCTCTTCATCGGTTACCATACCCGCGCGAAAACGTGCTAAAAAACCAGAATATCAGTTTATATTGTGGCCATTTGTAGCCCGTCCGCAATTTCAAACGATTTCGCAATAGGTACCTTCATTTTCATTACAGCTCTCTCTTCAGAGCCCGTTGTTTCACGAATGAAACTAAATAACAAACGCCATAATTATACTTTCCCGATATTAGAGTGCAGGGACATTTTATGAACGTGATGGGAGGACTGAATTGTTGCATGGTTGCATGGCAACAAAACTCCAATACCATTTTTTTTTATCAAACTTTTCATTTAGAGTGTTCCTATACTTTTAATGGTCCAGAGGCTTGTAAAGCAAAAGGTCACGGGTTCGAAACCGACAATCTACCTATTTATATTAAAGAAAGAAAGAAAAAAAGCGTTTATTGGCATTACAGCAAAAAATAAAAACCTTAAACTATACAAAATAAAACAATGCTGATGCTTATTACGATTCATTGAAGTCATACAAGACTTCGTAAAGGTTTAGTTTGGATGAAGCATTAGGATAACTTGAAGTCATTGAAGAGATTGACTTCTCTATCTCATTAAACACCTGCCCTTTCTGTTTTAGATACTTATCTGCTATCCTTTTGGCGCGAACATTCCGTATGATGCCCTTGGGTTTAATTTTCTTTATAACGTACTCCCGGCCATTAACATTATAATTTTCAAATGTAACAAGTGCTTGCTGAGCCGCATCTTGCAAGTCTTGTAACAGTAGCGAACATTTAGTTTCTTGCGTCCCTTCATACATACATAGCCTATATAGATCAGAATCACACATGCTAAGGGTCGCCTAGTCCTCGCAAACCAACATGTCTAATTGTCGAGTCGAACTAACGGTATACCTCAATCTTGTCTTCATGCAGGCCTCCTTACGCCAATGGGACCGTCACAGGTTCTCGTATTTGACGCAGGTAGATCTTAGACACCAAACTTGACTTAGGTGCTAAAAGGGATACACGCTATAGTTAATTAGTCCTCAATAGTTAACTGGATAACTTTACTTACCTTTAACCCACACCCAATGAAATCTGATCTCCCACGACTGTAGTGACGTCAATTTGGTTTATATTTATACCAGTTGACAGTCAAGGCGGTAAACTTCAGAGTAACGAGCAGGTCGCAGTTTTGCTCTTTGGTTTTAGGTAATTGGAACCGGTATGGTCGGCAACAAAATAGTTTAAACTCTATCTAAAGTTTCACCAGAGATGAATGACAACTTGCTCATTATTACTTGTTTTTACTTAAGAAATGATTGAGAACTTGTCAATAATTAACATTAAATTAGGTTCTTTATTCATTTAATACTTATATAAAATAAACAAAATTCCGAAATGATCAGTACTGTTGATGCTGACTGTACATAACTGCGTGGTCATACTTGTAGTTCACCATAAACGGCTGTGGAATTTCAGAAATCTGAATTCTTAGCTTAGTTTCCGTGCCAACTGCCATTCAATCTTGATCCAAACGACTGCAAGTAAGTACAAACGATATGCCACAGACCCCCAGTTGACACCCACAGTTGACCTATTAACTTCTTTCTATTATGGCAGCACAAGTTATGACGCTGGCATGACGATCTGCCAGATCGACTTGTTCTTGCCAGATTGATCGGAGAAAATAATGCATAAAGAGAACTTGAAAAATTATGGGGATACCAGGCCAATTTTTTTTTTTTTTGGTTTGGAAATCTTCAAATGACCTCTCCTGCTCTGGGCGGAGCGGAAGGGCGTGTCAGACTCTTACTGACTAAAACCCACCCGTGTTCCTTCAGTTATTATGAAAGTTTTGGGGAGATACCTTTGCCCAGCAGTGGGATGAGGCAGGCTTACAGTAACAGTAACAAGTTCGCAAGCGAAAATCATCAAAAATAATAATAAAAATTTGATTGGGCTCTGTACACAAATAAACCTAACTTCCGTTGGGCAAAAGTAGCTTCGAATACATTTTTTCACTCGACACCTATTTACATAATTTTACCTGCATAAAAAGTTGAATGCACAACTTAAATGACACTTGAAGCCACAATTAGATTTACCAGAAAAATAAAATATGCGTACAGTACAATGCACATCTACCCTTTCAAACATAATAAAACGTATATGTACATAATACTTATATTCATAAAAGTCCTTGTGAGCTTTCGAATGAACGGTGTACATACAAGCACTGTTTCTATAACAAGAGTAAGCAAGTATTTAAGTTTCTATAAGTATGAATTTTTGTCCAAAGAGGTCAAAGGTAATGCCCCTAGTTCTGATAGGTCCAGAACAAAGGCTAATTGGTAGTAATGCTAGAAGCCAGCTGTTATAAAAAAACTGCTCGAAAGCACTTTAGTGAATGGCACCCCATTACATTGAGTGAGTACCGTATGGTACCATTGTGGGATTTTAATAGAGCTAGCATTTAGTAGTGAGCTTATCTGTAAAAGGTTAAAAAATTTAATAACAAAATAGCTATTAGAATTTATCCTACACAAGTACTGACACAGAATAGTACTACTAAACTTAAAAGCTTACAGCAATAACTCGGATATCTTAGGGCTTATACACACGAGGTTTTTTGGACGCTCGTTCCATATAATGCAGGCGCGTTCACACTATCGCGAATTGTTTCGGAGCGCTCTTGCCGGTGTCTTCTCAGAGACTTTTGAATTCATACTTTATGCGTAAGAATATGTACGTTATAACAAGAGACAAAAAGGTGTCACCGCGCGATGAATTTCGTTTCGACACGAACCCGCCAAGAGCGCGGAAGGCAAGATTTCTGCCTTCAAAAGATTTGCACTATTTGCGTTTGCGACGCGTTTACGCACAAAATAAACGCCGTGTGCACAGGCCCTTAGTTCACCTGAAGACATTTTTATTACGGCTAAGATCTCAGCGATTTTCTAGGCACACTTGAAGCTCGGTGGAAGAAATTCCTATATCCAGAGTTCAATGACGTGAATATGTAACTGAACACGTCGTTGCCATCAGATATATCTTATTAACATTTCTTTTCTCTGTGAAGTGCGAAGTATTGAAATATCTTAGAACACACTGCACATGTAATAATGTATTGACTGGTCCGGATATCCGTACACTGATTGCTGAGAATAATGAAGATTGCCAGCCTAGCAACAGAGATAGCGCCGCGGGTCGGTTGTAAGGCTAGCTTCCCATCAGCTGTCAGCAAGAACTGATACCATCTTGAACTAATCAATAGTTTCCTTTACTCACATAACTTATATTAAACTAATTTCCTGTATCAATATTTCTTAGACATGGACGATAATTTAATATCTATTGAAACAAAATATGCTCTTGAATCTCTTTGTGCGAAATCAAGAGTCTAAAAGATTATAGAGTACCGTAAATTCCCGAACCAAAGTATAAGTACTTAATTACGCTCGCAAATTATTAAAATATGCACCTGATCACGAAATACGTGTCTTCAGGCGCAACTTGCTAAACGTTTCAAAAGGTTTTCAACCTATGCCGCTCTGCTTTTGAGATAAAACTTGTTAAAGAAGATACCTATGTAGGATATTTTTTCAACAATGTTCTTTAAGTTTAACTAAATGTTTGACTTTTATGATCAAGAGGGTAGAATTAATACACAACCGGGACACCTGAATCGAACCACCCTGCATATTTTTGTTTAAAGGTCTGTATCTTTTAAGATAATGGCAGTAAAAAGAAAAGAAAAAAATGTTGTTTTGAAGCCAGTCACTCATCATTTCCTTTTGTCATTGTTCCAAATTTGAAATCGGAATACCAAAACAAACAGTTCAATTACAATAATTCTTCTTTTCTCATTTCTTAGGGGCAAAATTTGCGTGGAATTTTTTAAGAAAACAATGGATTACGTAGAGAAAATGTTTATTTACTAACACGTGTTATCTCCGCCGTCATGCGGTTCGGTATGGAATGAATTAATGCCACTATGACGTGCTGTGGAATGTTGTCCCATGCTTCCAAGATGGCAGTTTTCAGCTCCTGCTAAATTTATAGAGCTGGATGGTAGTTCGAAACACGCCTCTTCTTCAGCTCATCCCATAAGTGCTCTTTTAGATTCATATCAGGGATTCTTGCGGGTCTTTCCGGGATTCCATTACTGCGATACTAACGTCATGCAGATATTCTCGAACAATTCTTGCGGTATGCGCCCTTGCACTAACATACATAAAAATGAAATCAGGGCCCACAAACTCAGCATATGGAATCAGATGGGCCTCTAGGCATTGATGAAAGTATGAGTCGCTATTTAGTGATGGCAATCGTGATCCCGTCACAGCCTCAAAGCTCGTTTTTCTTTTGGTGTAAATTCCGCCCCAGACTGTCCATGACCTACCGTCATAACTCTCCTTCTCTTCAATGCACCAATGCTGAAAACGTTATCCCTGTCTTCGGTAGACTTTCCTACGTCCTTCATTGCCATACAGCATAATCTTGGTTTCATCTGTAAAAGCAACCTGATGCCATTGACGTTGAGTCCAAAGCGAATGTCCGCGTGCAAACTGTAGGCGCTCCATTCTGTGAGCTCCTGACAGTTTGGAACCATTGGCTGGCTTATGAGGTTTCAGGCCACGTTCTGCGAGTCTCCTAATAATCCGAGCGCAAACCGTCAGTCCATGAAAGTCTCGAAGCTGTTTTTGGACCTGTACTGAGGTTAGGTGACGATTACGCAAGCTGGTGGTAAAGATAAAACGATCTTGTCGTGCTGTAGTGACCTGGTTCCGTGATCATCCTGGACGGCGCACGAAGCTGCCAGTCTTCAGGTATCGACGGTAAATTGTTTGAACGGCAGATCGACTTACATGAAGTTGTTCACTTACGTTTTGCTGACTAAGGCCATACTGAAGAAGTGCCACGGTTTGCGCGACTACTTCAGGTGCAGTATCCATAATAAGACCGTCAGAATGGATGAAAAAATGAGGACAAACAATTTCGATACTCTTATATGCAAAACAAAACAACGAAATAACTATTGACTTATTAGATGCTCTAATCAAAGCTTGTTGCTTCTTTAAGAGCGACCAAACTCAGGATATTCTTCTCTTTTTGAAATTCGTGAATTCAAATTTGGAACAACTATGATACCAAAATGATGGCCAGTATGTGAGCTTCAAAACTGCATACAAACTTCTGACTTATCATAATTTTGATGTTTTAGGCCTGTAAACATAAAAATGCAGGGTGGCTCGATTTAAGAGTCCGGGAGTGTATTGTTTTCGTCAATCCAATGTTTTGCTGTTTGGGCAAGAAAACGATGCACTAAGGGAGCGTTCTTTTTAATACGTTTCATCGCGTCGTTTTGCAATGCTCTTATCACAAAGACCTCAGGCTATGAGAGCATAGCCTGCGGAATATTGAACAGATGTGGATCTGTTTGCACTTGTCTCCAAAGTCTACGTTGTCCCCTTTATTAGACTGCACTGACCAGCTTCGGTCAACATTAGCACGAGAAAGCTCCATACTTGTTACTTTCTTCCCTCTTATTGCATTGTTTTAAAAGGAAATCTAGATTCTATTATACATTGTTGCCAACAGTTTCCCCTCGCTAGCAGGCATAACCTTTCTCTTAGATGTAATTGATTAATGCCGCCTGACGAAAGTAACGAGAACCGAATTTTATGCTTTGTTATGCAATCGTTAAAATCATTGTTGAGTAACAAGTAAATCATTTGTTTTGTAATCGTAATAACACGGGTTAAAATATGCCGGAGACACAATTAACATTAACTTAACTTTTATGAAAAGTATTAATTATCCGTAAATACGTACGTATGTGTATGTAAACTCGACACCGCAACGTTACGTGATGCAGAGTGTATACGGTGACGCAGGAAAGACTAGCTACTTGAAGCGAATTCCTTCAGGAAGCTAGTCTTTGAGGAGGAGAGGTCTTCGCCAAGCATTGAGATATACACACCAATAAGAAGAATCTTACAAAATTTAAGGTTGTTAGTATGACCGATTGATGTACTTGCAAGGCTAGCTTTTGCTTGTGCAATAACAAAAACTGTCCATCAAAAAAGGGAAAAAAGCCCAGTTAATTAAAGACTAGACTAGTTACAATTGCCCAATCCCGCGTCCTGGACATGACACAATCAGGATTTTCCAAAGTCAGTCCACTAATACGATAAACGGTGTATCCAGTCATTCATATTTTTGCTCCGTAATAGACGGTGTAGTGATTGTGGTCGGGAAGTCGGCAACAATGGGCGACGGGTCGCGGAGAGTGATTTAAATTGTCTCACAATCGCCTCTTCCGGTCGCTGCTACAGCTAAGGACGGGTAGACCCCCGCCGGCACAGGGGCGGCGCGCGACCAGACCCCACCTACGTGCACTACGATTGTACTGATACAAATACCCTCTCGACAAATAGTCTCGATTGTTCCCAACTCGACACTGCCACCCGGCTGCTGTTATTAAATTACGTTATGGAAAATCATTGTATTATCCGCCGATATGGGAAAAATTCTTTTACTAATACAATTCGAAAGTACAGATAAATAACTATCTTTGTTTATAACCGATTGCGTCGTTGTCTTACTGTCTGATTTGTTTTATTATTATGAAGTCAGAGCTCCTTCTCACGGTTTTGTTTTATTGCGTTTGTAATGGTACCTATACATATATGAAGCCATGTTTTCCTGCCTATGAAAGACTCCTAATTACTTAGGTTTTATTTAAATCGTCATAAACTTTCCTCACAACTTCTGTATTACGTACTCTGAGCATCTAAATGATGGTATTACTCGTGCAATTAATCGTTTTATCAAGAAATTGTTTTATTCTCCGAAGTTGAACCATCAGATATGTTGATAGGTACATGGATGAGTAGTTTTTTAGTTCTTTTGAGATCGCAAAGAGGTTTGTGCGGGAGTTAATCATTATGCACTGGATTGTTTCTGGCTTCGTGGCACTAAGAGCAGTGCCGTCACTCCCGCCCTCGTTCAACCGTATGCATTTCACTTTCCATCTGTTCGCATGCATTTTATAAGGAAATCTACGTGCATGTTGAAGCAGCGTGCCATAGCGTCGATATCTATGTCTTATTTATTACTAACTCTACTTTGATTTTGATAATTAGTGTCGTCGCGGTTATGTGTTTGTGTTGGCTAGAGCTGTCAAATGATTATTGAGACATGCATCCCCAAAACGTTGTCCAGTAGTCAAAAAGTTTTTTATACTGTCTTCATATAAAATCCCTTGTCTTAGCTTGTTTAGGGTTTCTTAAGAACAGTCGGAAAGGAAAAGCTGTCGTTATAAGACACTTAATCCGACTAATAAAAGTGATTGACCAATCCAATACATAATTACTTTTTGTAAGGGATTCCACACATCAAAATCAAAATACCCAGAATGCGATAGAATCCCTGCTTACTGGCTACAAAGTGGCGCGGACCTTATCAAATTAAATTATACCACGTGTACTACATGGTATACTTAGACGGTATACAAAATTTGTTGTTCCTTACGTTTTGTTTCACGTAGCTCGACAATATGTATGGAACAGCAGTTTTTTTTGGGGGATGGATTTCATTCAAAATTTGTATTAACTATACCATGTAGTATACGTGGTATAATTTAATGTGATAAGGTCCGCGCCATTTTGTATATCTACCTGACTGTCCATTGTTACTGTTAATTAACTCTCCCCCCCCTTGTCAAGCTGAAAATTATTTTGGTTTGTTTGGATTCTCATGTTTCTACTTGTAATAGGCCTACCTTATAATAATTTAATAATCAATGCGGAACCATTGTGTCACACATAGTAATTATCGTATTACGGGAACGGGATTCATATGGAGAGAATGTTCATGTTGCTAACTCGTGTTGCGGTCGGGAAATATGTGAGTCGAATTGTTTTTTTAGGGTTCCGTACCTCAAAAGGAAAATGGAACCCTTATAGGATCACTTAGTTATCCGACTGTCTTTCTGTCAAGACCCTTTTTCTCAAGAACGCGTAGAGGTATCAAGTTGGAATTAATATCAAATACGGTTTACGGTCCCTTGGTGCTCTAAAAATAACAAATTTCTAAGTCAACGCAATAAAAATGCGGCCATTTATGCGACATATTTTGATACTCTCAAATAAATCAAAACCTATATGGTACTTCTCGTTGAACTGGAATCAGGAAATTTGGCAAGAAGCAAGGTCTCACGGCACAAGTAAAGGAAAAATTCCGAAAATTATTATGTTCTAGTTTTATCACAAAAAGAATGTGATTACAAACTTACATTTACAGTTAGAGAATTGATCGTGACGTAAATCGATGTATGGGAGAACATGTTTTTCAATAACAATGTTGAAAAACATGTAGTAAGCACGTTCTTGGGATAAATTCATCCCAACTACGGAATCCTTTATTGTGCGTGGTCCCACACGCATTTTGCCGGTTTTTTATAGAACATAGCAGTCGGAATGACAACATATTGTTTGCCTCTGCTATTGTTGTATGTTTCGTATTGATTTTTCATACCAGGAAACTAGTTGATGCGCTTATTGAATCATGCTTTTCATTCCCCGAAACGTAAAATTGGCAAAATTCTGAAGACTGTGTAATAAAAAATTACACAGTAATCTGAATATCTAAAAAAAATCGCCTTAATTGTACTATGCATGATAATTTTCTTTTCCCGATTACGTACTGAATTATGAATGACACTGAACTGTTATTATGAATGAAAGTAACAGTTCGGTGTAACTATTATTTTTAAAACAAATTATAAATAATAATTTCCTACAGTTCCCGTTTGACAAGTTAAACTGTGTACCTGCGGCTTTTGTACCGACACCACATCTTGGTGCTTCACTTTAGTGCGGAGAAAATTATTCCCTGAAGTTGTACATCACTTTAATAATATATTATTGCCCCTTTAACATTAGAAAATAGCACTTAAAAGTAGGTATATCCTGTCAGTGTCTTTTCCATATGAAATCCTGACTTCATCAACGTTGATTTGAGATTTAATCAACTAGATAGAACCAGAAAAAAGTTTTTTTGGTATTGCTCCAGTCATATATAATAGAGTACCTAATATTATAAAAAATATGACAACATTAAAATTTAAAAAACGCTAAACGAATTTTTAATTATGAAAACTTATGATGATTCACTAACTGATTGACATAATTATTGTGATCCTGGTTCCATTAATTACTTTTTGTTTCCGTTTGACATTATATAGTCTTATTTTATTTTATATTTTTTTAATGCCGTGACCACACTGACATCTTTTTGGTTTTGTTTTTAATTTTAATAAAAAAAAATTGTCATTACAATTATCTGCCACATATTTTAGATTTTTTTATGTTGAATTGTAAACCTTTGCATGCTACGTGAAGGTAAAATATGGAAAACTTTATTATAAAAACACCTATGTACTTACTATACCCATGTTTGCAAAGAAATAAATGATTGTAGATTTTGGCCTATCCGTCGATTCGCTATTAAATAATCTTTTTCAAGTGTATATACGAATTAAATCATCGTGTAGAGTGTCTGCTTTGCATGAACGTTTAAATCTATGTAAAAATTTATATATTGTGACGCTCTGCCAGGAGCTAGCTCATGCAATTTGCGTAGTTGTTATAGAAAGTAGCTGATTCACCAATGTGTTGTTTATATCAAGTGTAATGCGTTTTCCTCATTTTCTTTTTGTTACCTGGCGCTGGTAAAAAGTGAGTTTCGCTGCTGAATCATCCGGTTACATTCGAAGAAATCTCGATTACAAACTATTTTTAACCGACTTTTGTAATTGTATTGAATGGCAATCTTATAATAATAACAGGTTAGTTTATACACGTTCAATGGTCACTTGGACTATAGGCTTCATTTGTAGTTTGCTAAAGATGATATTTGCATGTAACAAGGAAGGGAGTGTAACATAAAAAACAAAAATACTATGAGCCTTATCCCCTAGCTATTTCGTGAGTCGCGGCGCATGCGTAAGGTAGCCCGTCTCGCGAACTGAGAGCGCTACACCGCGAATAGAATCAGCTGCCATCACTCGGTGGCCCGGAGCGGACGCCGCCAAGTGTTGACAGTTATCTAAGAGCAATATATATGAAAGTCTTCTTTCATTCTCTAATTCTAATAAAAATAATAATAATTCTATTCTATTCTTAGTCTAATTTTATTTAAACTAAGCACCGTTTTTACAAGATGGCTGTTTAAAATTCAGCAGTGTATCTGTCATTTGTAGTCCGGGTTTTAAAAATTAATGTATATAATTATTATTGAGTTAAAAGAGTTACCTCAAAATTTGTAAGACTGAATACTAAAATGGTCTCAGTTCTTTTTAAGATTTTTGTTTAAAAATTTAATTGATTTTTGTTAGGTTTAATATTTTAATAAGGTTTTGTTTTCATAACAGAGTATATTAATAATTTTTGTTTTATTCTAAGAATAAAAAAAATATAATTGATTATTAAAACAATTTGTAACAAACTGTAATAAGATTCTGTTTTGTTAGGTACATTTAAAATGATGATAAAAGATGACAAAATGTAATTTTAAGGTCTAAAAATAAATAAAAAGGTGATTTATGACATTTTCAACTGTTTTTTACCGACTTCAAAAAAGGAGGAGGTTCCCAATTCGACAGTATTTAAAAAAATGTATTTTAGTTCAGAACTTTTTTCTGGGTGAACCGATTTGGATGATTCTTTTTATTTGAAAGCTGGTGCTTCACATGTGGTCCCATTTAAATTTGATCAAGTTCTGATCAGTAGTTTTTGAGTTATCCTTAATACTGCGTATTTTTTCCACTTAGTTTATATTGATGATTTTTAATAATTTCCTGTCACTGTAATTTACGTATCAAGTAGTGGTATACGAATTTGTGTGGGGTAGGTACCTACCACAACTTAAAAGTGAAAAATAAAAACTTTTTACAAAAAAACAACCGACTTCCAAAAAAAAAAGTCATAAATAACTTTAATTTCGGAAGTCTGTGGCTAAAAACGAAAATACAAAACCAAAGACACCGACTTCCGAAATTGAAGTTACTTTTCACTTTTTTTACTGTTTGTTTGGCAGTCGGTTTTTTTTTTGTAAAAATGGTTTTTCCGTACGCAAAATACGCGCTTTGACGTGGAGTTGCGGACATCAGCCCGTATCCGTACCTACCAATTACCTACGGATTATTTGTTTGCGTAGTCGAGAATTTCAGTCCCGTCAATAGAACTAGAAAATTGAGCGGATAAAATGTGATTTGATTTGGTTGGCTTGTAAGATTTTTTTATAGAACTATTTTAATGTAATTTACAAGTTGTCATGGGCCTCTACCAACTGGTCTACAAGAGCTGCCTTCTCGAATTCGTCAGTCTACCTCGCTCTGTTTACTGATTCGTAGTCCCTGGTATCATTTCGCTGTGACTTGTATGTACAATTCGTGCGTGACTCCGGCTCTTTTCTGGATAATCACGATCGAGACTACATTTTAAAAACAAACAAGTTTTTTGCATCATATCTTATATCATAATGTTACGACTAACTCTTACATGCGACTAGCATAGCTAGCACCCACCAGAGGACGTGCATCATCAGCATCAGTCATCCGTAGCCATAGATCTCGCAGCCCACGTCCAGCTATGGGACGGTGGAGATCGAATATTATGGCGATAATGATGATTACAATACCTATACTATTACTCTCTATTTTGTGAAATCACTTTGAAAGTTAAGTGAAACTATTTATAGCAAGATGAGTTCTTGACATAAACGAGAAAATAATTATAGAACATCCTTAAACTCGTTCCGCCAGGACACGCTGTAGGCAGCTGAGTCGTCTATAAAAAGCAACTGGATCTGTTCCATAGTTGAGTAGCGTCCGATTGTTATTAATTTGGTCTGTTGCTTTGTTACAATTGATATCTGATGCCCTTGGGTCGTTGACGTAACCGCTACTGCAAGAATGCAAGTGCGGAATGTGTTTATCAAAAAAGTCTCCACGTACGGGAGTGCGCCGGCGGCGGCCGTAGCTACGTCAACACAATGGTCGCTACTGACCACCAAACAATTCGTTATGATAATATTTTAAAATCCGCGTACCAATCTGTAACATCTTGTTTCTTAACATAAGTGGTCTTAGACTCGTCTTAACTACATAATATATCAGGTACCTCTATTTGATCTTGCATGAAAGGTTTGAGAGTCCACCGCATCATCCCACTTTCTTTCTACTGACCCGTATAAATTAAAGCGTCTCCTACTTAGACCGTTTCGATATTGCAGTTCTATGCACAAATGGGTGTCACATTTCCATGTTCATTGTTGCTATTCCCCGTTGTATTTTATTACTGTTTTATACTTGACCGGTATTGTGAATTACACCAATGAGGTCCACAAAATAAACAATTCCCTATAGCGAAAGACTATAGATATATCATAGAGAATACAAATTACAACGGTACGACGCACACTGGATCGAAAATTGCGTCTAGAAGACTTCAGAGATTCGAAGTTTTTAAGTGTGGTTTTTTGGGCTAGAAATGGTTTCTATTTAGTATTACTATGGTCAAATATATCACACAAAAGTAATTTTGCTAGAAAACTGAGGACATTTTTTTTTTTACGAAAATGGTATATGTAGCAGGTATGAAAAATCAGGATATCTCTGGAACTGAATTTTTATTATTCTATCCTTACAGAGGGTTATAGTACTAATTATTTATGATTTTTGGACATAGGTACTTCATATAACTGAAGATACGGCACTTTTTATTTTTATCGTCTATATTCTTTTTTTCTTATCTTTAACAATAGTTTTAATATGAAAGACAACAGAAATACATTTTTTATGAATAAATGGTTAGTGTACATGGTTTTTTACCTTCGAAAATTAGTAAAAATGTGACTAGAAAAATTATTATAGCTGATTTAGGTATTTATCTTGAAAAAAAAAAAAAATTTATAATATTAATTCTGTAAAATTAAATTAAATATCATTTAAGTATGCTTAATAATAAAAAATAATTTTATACAGCGATATTATGAATATTATTCGGTAAAATAAAGTACAAAAAGTTACTAAAATTAGTATTTTATAAAGAATAAATTGCAATTAGTTCAACGAAAACTTACTCTAGCCTAATTTTCTTTGTCGCTTTCATCGGAATCCAATTCCGAATCTGGCTCAATATTCGATTTGGTTTCCTGAAACTTAATTAATTATAAAGTTTCAGTGAAGATGGACTTCTTTTTTGTGGCATCTATATGAGGTGTTTGTGCGCTAATAAGGGAATCGGAAGATAGGAAAAGCATATTGAGGATATCTTTGTTAGCAGCTTCTCTACTCTTTTTCTGAGAATGATGTTCCCGAAACCTACGAAATACTTTGTTGCTGGTTTCTTAAGCTTCTTGTGATAATCTCCCAATTGGTACAATTTCATTGCGTTCGATGATAAATGCTCCATGGATCAGCAACTTATGAACGGTCGATGACATGTAGAACCAACCATATAAATCCACGTACCTTTGAGCTGTCTTATGACATCAATTACCTCTCCAGATGTTATGGCTTGCAAAATCACAGCAAATCTGCGGACAAACTCTTTGTCCAACCCAGTGATGACCGCAGTTTTATCGGGAAACTCAAAAAATTGTTTTTCCGTATTCCTATCGTTTTGTAATTCCCGATTCCTGTTTAAATATATCGACTAAAATATTAAAATCATCTTTAAATCTTTCGTTCATAAAAAAATTGAATTTAACATTTCATTGCGTTCATCTCATCTTGCAGCCTACTTTTTAAAATCGAGGCTGTAAAAAATATTTAACTGGACTAGGTTTAAGGCTTGAAGTGCTGCTGAAGAGAGGTGGAAGAAAGCGAAATAGTGACACATTTAGAAAAGTATACGAACATTGGCTAGAGGATAATATGGATTGGCGAAGCTGCGTGCAAATTATCCTTCAAGGCCAAGAAGAATCATCCAGTGAAGATGTTATAACTGCAAATCCTTCAACCTCATCCGCAGTTGCAACGATTACATTAAGATCTCGAAAACCTTTCAAAGATCTAGAAGAAACAAAAAAAGAGAAGATCTAGCGAATATAAAAGCGCAGACCCAACTGAATTAAAAACTTATGGAAGAAGATGATCGTCACGATTTCGCTTTCGCTATTAAACTTATGCTCAAAAATCCTGAAGCAGCTGCAAAATTCAACGAAATGTTTTAAAAACCCGTTTCGTCGGTTAAATTTACGTCAGAAAAAGCACTGGGGCTGTTGCTTTCTTTAAACTTAAGTAAGTGGCAAAATAAAAGGATCTCATTACGATATATTAGTATTTGCTTATAAGTAGTATGCGCAAACACTAATGATTTTATTCTTGGTTTTTGTTTAGTTCCTAGAAAACCTCAGTGGACTCCTTTGTTTTTTTTTTAAATAAATGGTTATTAGAAATTATCCCACGGGAATTTACAACCGGCATAAAAAGTATCCTATGCCTTTATCCAGGTCATGGACTACCCGTATGCCTTTCATCCAATTACGTTCAGCCGTTGTGGCATGAAAAGGTAACAGACTGACTACATTTCCAATCTCTTAAATTGCTTAAAAAGAGCTACACAAAAATTTCAATACCACATGTCAATTTTAAAATCAACCCCCCTTGGGGGATGATTTTACAAAAACGCTAAGACACGTAATTCTTTATTTCTTACTAAAAGCATTAATTAGAATTTTGTATCCCTCTGGATTTCCCATACAAATTTTCATCCCCTATATGAGTCCCTTTAGGATTATGTATGAGACAAAAAGCAGCCTATGTCCTTCCTCAGGATGCCATCTGTCTCCTTGCCAAATTAATTATAATTGCTAATGCAGGGTTTAGATTCGTTTCCGAATGGCTACAATCAATTTTTTTTACCCTAAACACACTTAAAACGAAATATCGACACTTGCAAGGAATAACATTGTATCTAATATTTAGTAACTTTACAGGAGAGCGAGTCAAAGATTTAAAAAAATCTTCCAGATTTACAACAACCTTGAAAATATGAGTCCAGCTATTCCCTCCTGGACTCATATTTTCAAGGATGGTTGGCATTAAGACTTAACCGAAATCTGCGAGAATTTTTTAAATCTTTGACGCGCTCTCCTGTAAAGTTACTAAATATTAGATACAATGTTATTCCTTGCAGGTATCGATATATACCTTTTAGCATAAGAAAGAGCAGTCAACCACCTCCTGACATTATTCACATACATGCTCACACATGTAATATGCCGGGGAAATGTTCTTTTCATGAGCTTTCCTCGTTAAGATACCTTTAATTGATCATTAATCAAGATTTAAACTGGCAAGAACTTGTCTCTCTCGAGTCAGAAAACATATTTATATATTTAAGAATATACGTTGCTTTTGTCCGCCAAATCTATTATCGTTAGTGTCTTTCGTTGTGCCAGTCTATCACAACTTACTCTATTGTCACATAACTGCATACAAATGGATCTATTGTGAGATAAATTATTGGCTGGATAGTAGTTAGTTATAATACACATACCTATTTTTATTTATTGCAAACATATTTCAGTCCAGTCAAATTTATTATTTATTCACATTAATATTGTCATATTTTCAATATTCATTTACGTATACATTATACTTTTATATATTTAAACAATCAAGTAATCGTATAAAGAATCATCATCTTACAAAAACGCTTCCAAATGCTAAACTTTACTGTAGAATACTTTGTATGAACATTGCGGGTGCTTACATAATATCACTCTGCACATTCCGCTTTTCAAAACTCCAATAGTAATTATTCGCGTATCGATCTCATCTGCTCGACGTCCGTAGGTCACTACAGGGATCTCAAAAAAAAAACTCAAAACTCAAAGCATTTATTTCAATTAAACCCTTTACAGGCACTTTTGAATTGTCAAAGAGTCTGTCAGTTAGTCAGAAAGTTGAAGCTAGTTGTCCATTCGAAAACGTAGATCCAGCAGAATACCAGCGTCAGGTACCTATATTTGTCTGACACATGCTGAGCTGGACTCCCATTTGGTGCCACTTTGAGACGCACACCGCACTTTTGTATTCCACCGCACGTTATTTTCATTTATATTTTAATTTGTGACACAAAGTGTCATCGTCACTATTTTATGTCTTCCTTTCTTTTTAGAGTTCCGTACCCAAAGTGTAAAAACCGGACACTATTACTAAGACTTGGCTGTCTGTCCGTCCGCCCGTATGTCTGTCACCAGGCTGTATCTCAAGAACCGCGATAGCTAGACAGTTGAAATTTCCACAGATTATGTATTTCTGTTGCCGCTATAACAACAAATACCAAAAAAAAATAAAAAAATAAGCGGGGCTCCCATACAACAAACACTTACGCAAACGTTTATTTGGTCACCAAATAAACGATTTATCTATTTTATCTATCTATCTATCTATCTATCTATCTATCTATTATTGCATGGGTCCAAGACTGTTATTATTGGTTTAGAACGAGCACAACGTGCTGTTCTTGAAGTGATGAGTTATAGGAGATTTGGATACCCCACTTATTTGTTATACTCGGAATTATTAGTTGTTACAGTAAGGCAATTATTCATTAAAGACATAATATTAACTCATCACAAAAATACACCAGACTATACGACAAGATGACGGTAAGATATTGTTTACTCTATGCCGTACTGAAAAACTTCATTTGAAAATAGATATTTCAATTTCCTAGGACCATTCATGTTTAATAAAATTCCAAAGCAAATCCAAATTCGTAATTTTATTTGTCATGCTTGTAAGTCTCAAATTTTTAAGTTTCTTAACTCACTGAATTATGATGTTACTGAAAAAAATACTTAAAATTACTAGTTAATAAAATAAATCACCAACATACATAACACATTACAAATCTCACGTCACTTCGAACAACGTACACTTACTACAGATAAAAAGAAAAGATAAACGGTATAATTACGACCTACTTTTAATTTAACTTTAAATTTACAACTGGTTTTAATAATAAACATACATATAATGCAAAGTACAACCAAATACTTTATAAACAAACTCAGGATCAACATTATTTGCATACACTATGTCAACTTTAACATCTACCTACAAGTTTTTTACAAAAATCAAGTTCACTATCTATGTTGTTTTTTATGTTTACCTACCTTAATTTAATTTCTGCTGTACTTGGCTTTGTTGCCTTCTTATTAATAGCAATTTTTTTTTACTGGGAAAATCATTATTTTGTCACAAGTCTGCTACTATAAGTTCATTTCCAGAGAGCGAGGGAAACTGATCCACCATAGTACAGTTTATAATATTACGGGGAACAGAGTTAAGGCTCGTACACACTGGCGCGACGCGACGCCCGACACAAAGGCACCGCGTGTCGCGCGACGAGTGGCGCCTTTGTGTAGCGCTGTCGCGTCGCGCTTGTCTGTGGGAGCCTTTAATCAGTTCCGTGCTAACAACCATAAGAAGTACCGATACATACCAAACAAAAAAAATTACCTACCTTTTCTGCTTATTTGTTACTAAGTTGGATTGTGCAAGGTTGTTATATTGATTTGGCAAAAAAAGAAGTTTTTTCTTTTAATTTTGTCTAAATCTATTCAGTGGTATACGTGGGAAAAGGTAACATACAGACGAGAGTTACTTTCGAATTTATAATATTAGTATATACATCTTAAAAGCTAAGCTTTGAAATCAATCGGAAAAAATTGCATAAGGATCTAGAACCATGATTGTCATCGAAACTGTTACCAAGCGGTACTATGTTTACTTGTTACTGCATTTATTATTTGTTTTCGAGGATACTAAAACCATTTACAGTAACCATTTATTTGTAAAAAAAAATGATTTCTATTGGCTTTCATATTAAAACTATTCTTAAAGAAAAGAAAAAATCGACGATAAAAATAAAATGTGCCGTATTTTCATGGATATGAAGTACCTATGTCCAAAAATCATAAATATATATAGTAGGTACTATAACCCTCTGTAAAGATAGAACGGGAAATTTTTCAGTTCCAGAGATATCTTGATTTTTCTTACTTACCTCAGTTTTTAAGCCAAATTACTTCATGTGACATATTTGACCGTAGTAATACTGAATAGAAATCATTTCAAGCCCAAAAAACGACACTTAAAACTTCGAAGCTCTAAGTATTCTAGAAGTGATTTTCGATCTAATGTGCGGCGTCACAATCAGTATGTAGTCGAGTAAATAGTTACCGAGGCGGGTCGTGCGGCGTGCGTGGTCCGCGTCAGGGCAGGAAGGCGCCCGATGCTTACTTTTTAATCCCGATACGCCGTTGGTTTACGCCATTAAAACCGGATATAAAATGTCCGTCGATGGATGCGTTTTAACTGCCCATAAAACTACCACTGAGGCCTAATTGTCGGGTAGCTAGGAGTCCCTTCTCGAGCGCTTCTGTTCGCGTCATGAGCAGAATTTTTACGAGGTTCAATGGTCATTAAATTAAACACAACACAATCAAACCACATCTTATCAGTTTCTAACTATATATATTTAACAGTCACCAACCACCCTTTGATTCTCACTCCATTAAACGAGCGTTTTGTGGATGTCTGCCTTTATCGTTATATGATTGTTTTTTTATAATAGTAAGTTACTTTCTAATGTTATCTGGGCACTGCACTACGATGCATATATTAACATCTAACGTCAAAGAGCACCAAATATGTCACCTAGAAAGTAGATGCACAAAGGGATTTCATCAAAAGGGTTAGATATGTAAATGTTCTCACTGTTGCCTTTATCACTTTCATTCCAGGAACTACTATCATAGAAATAAAACAGTAATTTCATTTGCATTAAAAATACTATTATTAAAGCTAGTAGGTATATTATCCAGTCCGAGTTAGATTCAATTAATTTTCAAAGGAAGAGCTCGGCTTCATTTTGTCGTAAAATAATATTACTTGTAGCCATTTCAGCAAGGGAATTGCAATACATAACAATTAAAATTGTGGCGAGTTGCAAGGATAGGAAAGCTCAATAGATGTGACGGTTTTATAAGTTAGTAGTTAGCCCACGTTCGCACGGACGTAAAAAATCGCGGCGGAGTAAAAACGCGTGTACGCGTGTGAACAGATAGATGTAAGCACGACCACATATCAAGCTATACATTTCCAGTTTTAGCTGACCTCGCATTGTATAGACTTCGTACAATGAGAAGTCTGTATAGACATACACGAAATGTATAGCTTGATATGTCGTCGTGGTTACATCTGTTCACACGGCCGCGATTTTTCCCCGCCGCGATTTTAAGGGCGGTCGCATACGTACGGTTTGGTGGTTAGGTTTCCTGATTAGGAATTCAGATACGGAGATCTGAATGCGCGCTTTTCATACAAAATTGTCTATATGGCGCAGGCGTTCTTATATTTTCCGAACGGAAATAATTCCTAACGTTCGTTTCGGAATGACGACGGAGCGTTCTGAATGAAAAACGAAAAAAAGAACCGAATGACGTCATTCCGAACCCAGCGCATACATTTTTTGCTACCCGCCGCATACGAACGAAAATTTTCATTCAAAACCGCGCCATCGATGTGCCGATTGGACGTCTAGGTATTTTTTTTTTGTTTAGTCTTTTAATTTTCTCTCGTAATCCATTACAAAGCTCGTCAAAGGATTTTATTGACATCCTGTAAAAGGGGAGGCGTTTCATTTTTGTATAGGACTCCGGCCATAGCATGTACGTTTTAGAAAACCTGGGTAATGAATCCCTGTATACAATAAATGTTTTTTTTCGTAATAACTATTTTTTTTAGGCACTAAATAAAATCTGGAAATGTTTGACGTTTGTCATCAAAACCACCATCGACAGCCAGCCATGACAAGTTGCAGAAATGACGGATGACGTTTAACCTAGAATATGTAAAAAAAAACTGTGGTGTGACTTTTGTTTTCGTTAAATGTATAATTAAGTTACGGCACTTTATAATGATTTAATTAGGACATTAGACAACAGTGGGCCCACCAGATCAAATATTTTGAAACATTTCTGGATTTTAGCTCACCTTGATAATGGTTATAAAAGTGTTATCAATAACAATACAAACAGCGCTTGAATTTTTCGCCCAGAAATACCGACAAATCCACAATCCACAAAAGTAGAATATATTTTTTTTAACGATGAAATGAATTGTCACGCTTTCTTATTATTAGACAAAATAGTTGTCTAAGATAGCTATCTTATTATCTTATGTTAATAGCATAAAATATATGGCTTTTATATTTATATAAATAACGTCTACGTGATATTATTATGTTTTAATGTAACATAATTTCTGGACGAAAGCAGTATGCAAGTAAGACGACGCCATGTTAAATAAAACATGGCAATAATTTGAAAAAACTATTATTTTTTGCGCCGACGTAATCAGGGGAATATTCAGAAAAGAATATTTTACCCCAATTCGTGGCATTTTTCCTCTTTTTTCACTACCGTACACTTTATGGCCCAAAATGAAACATGACCTTTGAAGAGTTCTTCTGTAATGGTAAATATAAATCTACCATTAAAGGATAATTTATCGCATAGGCGATAAGTGCGCCTATCCTTCCTTAATCGATTGCCTAACTGATGAGTAATTGCTTTCAAGAAGCCTGAGTTTTTAAGTTAATTTATACATACCTACCTCTTTTATGCCCAGGGATTCGAATACGAAACAAGATAATAAAATATAAGTTATACCACACTTTTATTTAGTTTTTCTCAAACATGCTTTGAAATTCGATCATTATTTTGACAACCTTCTTCGACAACAATCGAAATTGCTGTACTGGTCAAATACATGCGAGCAGCGGCGGCAATGTTCTCGTGTTTAGAGGCCAAATAAATAATTACTATGAAAACTCATATCTGTCGTATAATTTGAAAATGGAACGTACTTTTTACTTCAACCCATGGCAACCAAGGTGGTAACTTATCAAAGATTTTATGTAAAAAAAAAACAATAAACATGCTATTTAATTGATAATTATTATAATTTTTCAGGATATCTCCTTAACTCATTGCACGGCGGCAAAAATTTGCCTTTTAAATATAGTTCATTCTTCAAAAGATTCGACCGGTTTTGTATTGTTTTTTTTTGGTGGTCTCCTAGCCTCACAAATGGCTACGGCTAATAATTTTGCGGAACACATCGTACGTCCGCACTCCACGAAGAATCAGATTAAAGTGATTTTTTAACGCCCGTTTATACACGTTCGCGCGTGTTTTAAAAAATTGCGCTAGGCGTTTTTATTCCGCCGGGATTTTATTACGTCCGTGGGAACGTGGACTTAGTGTTCGTCTGTCTAGAAAAGTTTCATAAATGCCCCTTTTAAAAGCTTAGCCTGTACGGACTAACCTTTCTGCTTTCTTCAGTTTTATATCAAAGCTGCCGCATTCCACGTAAGTTTTGGATAAGAACGAATATTTTAATTAGGAAATACTGAAGTACTCTACAAGTAGGGTTATATGACGACAAAAACAAGATTGAACAGTGGTTTTGTAAAATGACTCTTAAGACGAAAGTGGTTAACTCCAGGGAAACGTCCCTAATAGTTTGCCGACGGGGCTTTACCATTGTCGGTACTAGAACCGTAAAACAATTAAAAGAATCAGAATCATGAAAACACGATTAACATGCTGCAGTACCTATGTGAATGAGCTCGACTAGTCAGTAGTCCGCGCGGGCGGTTAGACAGGATCAGAAACCGCGCAATTCTGAATTCTCCAAGTCGGGGTATTGCTTATGCATCATCCTGACTTATAATATAGATACCTTTTCTCCCCAAACACTGGCAATGTTGTGACACAACTAGTTTATCATATGAATAGTGCATAAGAACGAGGCTGGCACGAATGTGGTGGAAATCTCTCGGTTCCGATTGGCCGCCGACGCGTGCGGAATGCGCCTCGCTCCGGCGACACTAGAAACCGTCTTGTGCGCCGGAATGTTCGCATCTCCTTGTCTATACATGATTAATAGTTCCATAATTAAGACAGTTTCCTTCATCAGGTAATTAACTTGGAAATGACACCCAAGGAGTTGTGGTTGCGACTGTTGCGAGCTTTTGCAGTTCCGCGATAGGTTATTCTTTCGTGTTTGTCGAAACTGTCGCTTTATAAGCTTTTTTAACTAAGCTTGTTTTCCATATAAACATTAATTAATAGAAACTAAAGGTGATCCCAAGTTTTAAATGCCACTTTAAGTAGGTATACAAAACCAAGCATCACAAAACTTCATAATAACAACAAACTTCTGTTGTGTTAACTAATGAAGTAATGAATAACAATGAAAAACGGCTTTTACTAGGGTTGTGCAGTCACATTGGCATATTATAATTATTGTAAATACAATGCTTTCATTGCGTCCGTGCGGCATATTATAGACTTAGCTCACATTTTTATAACATGTCGTGATCATTGCCAGAGATGGTAGCACGATTGTACCGAGTCAACTGGTTTTGTGTGACAAGTAGGTAGTGTTATGTTGGCAAAATATAGGAATTGCGGGAACTTTCTTCGAATTAGGCACGCAGCTCGCGTCTTGCTGGTGCCTAACGTTATCAACATTTACAATCGGCGTGCGCGCACATAATATCGTTGTTGTTAGTCGGTTACTCGTGTCAGAGTAATAAGTGTTCCTTACGCGTACATCAACACTAGCTTGGCTCTATTGTTTATTTTCAACGGAACCCCCTTTAAACTTATGTCTATCCGGATGCTGCTAAATAATTTGCTGTTATAACATTTTATGGATGAGCGATACTTTAGTTTAAACGTAGTGTAAGAATCACAGTGCTCCATTATGTCAAATAGTATTAAATTTTAAATTTTTAACTAAAAAATACAACCAAAACAGAATATGGAGCTTAGTATAAATTCGTACCTACGTAAAGGTACCCAAAGCGCAACCACTGACGTAGCTCAATAGGCCGCCAATTTTAAAAGGGACCACATATACCTTTTCAACCGCATGCCGAACAAACTTTGGGCTAGATAGTACAGGATTGGATTGGAATCTGGGGATAGTTAGCCAGGGTCCCGGTGGATAAAAGAATTTCTGTACGACTAAAATGCTTTGTTGAAATTGAAACAAAAAATCCAATTGGACCTAAAAAGTTCCAAACAAGATCACTTTTCAAGCAATCTACCGCAGTGGGTAGCATTAAATCTGAGATTGGTCTGAAATAACTACCACCAACTGCATCAGACTAGACTGCTTGAAAAGAATAAACGTAGTTGTAATGTTACTACTTCTATTTTTCTGCTTAAAACTACAAAGCGTAATATGAACTCCACTAATGAAGAAAAGTTTGTAAAAACAGCCAGTGTTCTATTCCTTGTATTGTTTGAAACACTACGTACTTTAAAAACTGACGGCTGTTTCCAGCATAAAGATACAATATTCTGTACAGGGAATTAAGCTCTATGCTTCGATTCTGGCGAAACCATTCTTCAGAACCGAAGCGGAGAGCTTAAAGTTAAGGTTGAAGTAGGACAACATATTCCGCGAAACAAGTATTACCTGAAAATTTAATAATATAAATGATGTATACACCTAGCCCATAATAATTATGCATGTATAACAGGCAAAAAAACACCAGTTAATTGAAGAACGCTTTTCACGTATAATAGGATAGAGAACTACGCGAGATAAAAACTCAAGTTAAGCTAAGTTGACAACACCTGTTGAGTTTGTAGTGGCAAATGACAGCTTCTAAGATAGTATTAAAACTGGTACCGTTACAGCGTTAACTTGATTGCGAAGTCTGTCACGCAGCCTTGCAAATACGCTAATCATTAAAATTAAGGTAATTTGTCGTAGCCTAGTTGGACGGCCCTCGAATACAATGACGGGATGTTGCCCGCGCGCCTTGCGTAACTCGACGTCCCTGTGGGTACCTACTGCGAATAAAACGATAATTAGAAATTAAATACTTAGGTATGTCCAGTCGGGGAAATAAGCTGTTTGCCAGATTGAGTCACTACGTTAATCGCAGTAGTGAAGATGTATGTCTAACTGGGACGAATCATCCAGCTCGGTAGACACAAGTTCGAGAAAGAAGCCGTCAGAAGGGTACAGTTGGGTTGCTGCAGTATTTAGGAAATTTCGTCAAGTCTTTTTGTTACCTATACCTACCACAGTATTGGCGGACTAAGGTCTTCAACTAGTGCGTCCTGGTCCTGCCCATTATGACATATGGTGCCTAAACGAACTGTCAGTGACCACATTGACAGTCGGGTTCATCCCCAAATCCAAGGTCGCTAGTGGAGTCGGCTATGCTCGGGGTTTCTTTGAAAGATTAGATCGGAAATTAGATTATCCGGAAAATTACTGGAGTCATTGGCCTACATAGTAGGGTTAGCAAGCTGCCTGGCAGTGGGCTGGCCATATTTGTTGAAAGACCGATAGTCGGTGGAGCAGACGAGTCCTAGAGCGGAGACCGAATATCGGTAAGCGTAGAGTGGGACGCCTCCCCAGCTAGATGGAACACTTTAAAACGGTGGCTTGGAAGAGGCCTAGGTCCAGCAATGGACTGCTATAGGCTGAGCTGATTTATTGATTGATTCCAATATTCTTCAGCTAGTTTAGAAATAAAGTGCTTAACGCGTTAAATGCTTTAAAGGCGTTGAACAGTGAACTAGTTTCCTAAACTGACTGCTCAACGCACTTCACTCGTTTAAGACTCTTATAGCGAGTTTTCTTCAGCGGAAACATCGTAATTCGTATGAAAGCTTGAAAATTCACTTCATGGGAATTCTTTATGGTTTCAAGTTTTTGTTTTTTTTTTCTGTTTCTTTACTCCAGTAACAAACATGTTTTAGATTGTCGGTGAGAAGTTTATACTATTACTAGCTGAACCTCGCGGTTTCACCCGCATAAGTCTCGATTTTTTAGGAATATCGGGATAAAAAGTATCCTATGTCCTAATCCAGGTCATGGTCTACCCATGTGCCAAATTTCATCCAAATCCGTTCAGCCGTTTTAGCGGGAAAGAGTAACAAACAAACATACAAAAAATCGAATCTTTTCTTTTTATACTATTAGTTTAGATTGCCAATACGATGATTAAATTTCAGTACTTAATAGGTATTCCTAAAAACTTATGTTTTTGAAACTCCTCTAGTGTGAGTAGAACTTTTTTTAGTCTCATTCTCTGAAATGACTAAAAATAAACACAAAAGCCCGAGATTTAAATGACCGAGTTTTAGTCATGTTGGAGGGTTAGGGATTCAATGATGGAATGATAGCTATGTTTCATCATTTAGAAACAATAGTTTACTATTTAATAATTTTTTAAAGTACAGTAGATCGCACGTCTGTGGCAACACTTTTACATTGAGCTGGCCCAGCGTAGTACCTACAGAGTTTCAATAAAATACGAGGCCAGCATAGACTGGTTTTTATCACTGAAGTGCGGCCTGCTGTATCTACATACACTAAGCAAGGGTGTAGGTAAACATTTTGGACTTAAACTATTCGTACTTTTTGTTCTTTGTGGTTTAAAGAGTAATTTATGCTTGCGAATGTTACCGTCCCGCTTTATATGTTTTTTTATCCGTAACTGACAGTCAAGTGAACTTGTAATCAACTTAGCGCATAGGCGTTACTCTCACATTCCGTGCGTGTTTATGTTTACACATGCTTAGAATGATTGTAACATCTTTTTGTCTAATTTTCATAATGCGACTATTATTATTGAGTCAGAATTTCAAATCCTATTATTACGTCATGTATTTATAAACAAATTTGTAGAGTGCACGGGATTGAATCGCACCTATTGAATGAATTGTGAGATAACATCCAAGAGAAGCAGATCGTTGTAAGAAATTCACTATCCAACCGTAACATAACAGTAGGCGCACACGCATTGTGGGTCACCGTCTGGTTTTAATAACTATGCTCAAGTAATTGCTACAACCTTATTACGTGCTTAAAATATAACTGTTGATTTAAATGCTGGCAATTAGTATTCGCAGTGCAGTGATTTCTACGACGATAAGCGACGGTTAGTGTTAACGTATCTGATAGCGCCGGTGAAATGAACATTTTTGTGCAAAATGCTCAAATATCATCGGCGCTCTCACAGGCATAAATCGCCGGTACAGTGTTTACGATGGAGGTATGGTTTTTTTATTGTTTTTCTCAATCTACCTATTGACATTTTCCAATTTCCATAATAATATGAAGCCGCGCATGCTATGTCTAGCACTTACTATACGTCGCAAGGCACCAGGCACACGTTGGGGTTGGTAAATTGTTATCGCTACCAACCTGCGTGTTTCCCTTGGCGGAAGAAGCAGAATCCCAAGATGAGGTTTTCCTATCAATATCTCCTTACTTTTTCTATTGACTTTAATGAGTTGCGCTGATATCACGGAGTGCTTTCTTACCTCTGCCACTAAATTGTCATTACATAACTGCATAAGCTTACCCTACTACAGATTCTTCTCAAAAGCTTGGCATGACTTTATGGCAGCCATGCAAGATCAGAGCGTCCTGTTATGCTACTTACTAGAGGGAAAAGAGCGGTGACTTGTCAGTTCATCTTTGTTGGGATAGCGACATGACCTCATTCACTCATTTGACGCCGTCGGATCACTGCTGTTTTGGCAAGGTGAAAAGGTCGAGGTTAGGTATCCTTGCGAAGTTTTCTCTAAACAAACTGCTTCGCATATTCTGGAAGAGCCACAATATCGAGCGCTGTTGCTTCACTTTTTGAGGTGATATTAATGGCCGCTGGGAGAGGAAATTAATGCCACTATCACCATTGGAAATCCCCCCTGGAAGGAGTCCACTAGCCTACAATGGGTTAGCACCTATCGGGGCCAGGGCATAGAGTTAAAGAAAGAGCCTTGGTCAAGACAGAAGGTATCCACAGCTCAAGGTAAAATTCTTCAGTCACCACTCCATTTAAACGCATAGGTAGGAAAATGGTAAATTCGGACATTAATGCAAATGTACAACAGTTCAGGTTTTAATTAATGAAAACGTGAAGCATTCCTAATGAGATCATGAAATTCAGCGGAAAGCGAGATAGAATTGAGCATGCAACATCATTAGTATTACCAAAATCGTTTAACATTTACATGTTTGTGCGAATTTAACATGATGCTTATTCCGTCTAGCAATTATTGTTGTCTATATCGTGAAGGAGCTCTTTCATGATATAGACAACAAATTGCAACTTTGTTTTGCACGATACGGAAATGATATTTCATCAAACGTCTCATAAATATACTTCTTCATATCTAAATTTCCACTACAGAGTAACATACATCGACTTTTTGTAAAATTCGCTTTAATTGGTTAATTAATGCAAGTTTTATTGTTGCAATATTATAGCTGTAATTAAGATTTTTACACGGACCACTTACTGATTAAAAGAAAGTTGATTTATTTGAGACACTAATTATTTGTAACTCACTTATAGATATGACTTGTAGAGTAACTTATGTAGACTGAACGAAAGTGACAGTGCGTGTTGTAGACTTGCTTCTTGTTTTTTCTATACATCTTCTTACTTATAGGTCGGTATTTCTGAACGACATGACTATTGGCCAAGTATTCCGTAACCAGAATTAAATAAATAATTAACATAAAAATCAGTTTATAACGTTTGCCAGCAGGTGACCCTAAAAAAAAAGGAAAATGAAACGACTCAGTTTTATAATTAAAATATCTAATAATAATAATTGTTTCGCGCTACGTGTATAATTTTTCTTGTAAATGGCCTTTGTTTTCGTGTTATTGACGGATACAATACTGAGCAGATTTTTCCGAACATAATATCCGCATGCAGTTCGGTCGAGAAATAACAGAAACAAGTCATTGTCAGGGCAAGTCGGCCATTAAAATAAGCTGTTATCCGTATTACGAGCATATTCTCATATCAACAATCGAGATTTTCAATTGCAGTAAGCAATGAGCTTGTAATAACTTTGCCGGTAATTGTGTAATTACTCTTGTTATGTGACAGTTCGTTAAACCTGGAAAGTGACTTAAGGCTTCATCATTTCGCAGACACATTATAACATACTTTTACGTGTCAATGTTTTATGACGTGACACATGGCGTTTTGTTAATTGGTTAATGATACCGAAAAGTGTTTCAGTAAAATTACACTGCTAATGCTGAGTAATGTTTATCAACTTGCAATGACTATTTATTATGTTACTTTTGGCGAAGCCTGTTGTGTTTAATTTCATATTTTATATTTATCCCAGGAAGTGGTTTATCCAAACCTCTATCAAAAATTAAATAACCCAAATAAAAAATTAAGCATGTAGTTCAAACTACTAAACTAGGTACGACGTACGTTTCAAATATATCGATCACAGACCCTAACTAATGAAAGGCGTCGAATGATAAAAAGGTACCTGCTTATTACGCATGTTGAGTATTGTTTTATCGTCTGCAGATCATCGGGAGATTCAGATGCGGCGAGTACTGCCGCCGTAGAAACGACCTTGGAACGACTTAGAGGCACTCGGGGCGCCCTCGAAGAGCTGTGGTCCGATCGGGAAAGAAGACTCGAACTCACTCTGCAGCTCAGGCATTTTGAAAGAGACGCTTTAGAGGTAAGCAACTACACTCGCGGACAAAGAAGACGGGTTAGTACGAAAAACTAAAATTACTCTTAAAATAATAGAGATAGCGGCATGAATGAAACTGTAAGTTGTAGATAACCAGTTAATAAAACAACACCAAATGTTGGAAACATTATTAGTTTAATTGTCAAAATTACATTAAAAAATAAACAAAATATCAATAATTTTTACGTTGAAATAATAATAGTTGTTACCTCAAATACTACCCAATAACGAACTTTAAAACAAAATTAATACTTTGTATTGCCTCCACGGGCTCTTTTCACAGATGTCAGGCGATTGGGCATGCTGTTTATTAAGTTTCTTATGCTATGTTGCGGGATATTGGTCCATTCTTCCACTAACGCATGTTTCAGGCTGGAAGAGTAGCTTTCTTTTTTTTTGGTTGGGTAGTCATCAAATGACCTCTTTCGCTCTGGGCAGAGCGGAAGGGCGTGTCAGACTCTTACTGACTAAAACCCACCCGTGTTCCTTCAGTTGCCTGTGCGCCAGGGCCACGGTAACTCTATCGAACAATCCGCGACCCCGGCAGGAGGCTGGAAGTGTAGCTGGGGCTGGGTTTCGATTTCTTACACACCTCCCAAGCTCGTCCCAAGCGTGTTCAATCGGATTCGGGTCCGGGGCCGGGTCCTAAAAAATACTCATTTACAATTTGAGCTGTATGTGGCCTTTTTTTCTGGGGGGGGAAATCATATCATATAACTTCTCCCGTTCTGGGCAGAGCAGGACGGCGTGTCAGACTTTTACTGACTAAAACCCGTGTTCCTTCAGTTGCCTGTGTGCCAGGGCCACGGTAACCCTTTCGGGCAAACCCGTAACCCCGGCAGGCATCGGCCGCCTTACAGTCCGCTCGCTTACGTCGTCTCTACGGGTCTGCCGAAGTTGATTTGTTACTACTATTGCCGTGAGGTGCTGATTACGGATCATGGTCGTAACAATAAATTGATCCCCTCGAGCCGTAGTACATCTTGGTCGGCTGGTTTCTGGTCTTCTTACTTTCTGCCCAATTTCTCGGAATCGTTGGACGACTCGCTGCACTGTAGAAAGTGACCCTACACCTGGCCTATTGTTCTTGCTGTACTTTGCTGAATTCTGCCTTCTTCTAACATAGTAACGATACGTGTACATTCTTCTGGTGTTAGCGACATGATAGTAATTCAATAATGATTGTGATAGACGACAATGAACCCCTTTTAGCATTTTGATTTGACAGATTGAAAACAAGCAAAAGTAAATCAACCGCGAATTCATTTTGCTAACCGTGTATTGAATTAATAAAATTCCAAACTCGAGGTTTTTAAAAAAAATACCTTTGTAAATTACAGATTATTTTAGGTTTTATTTCATACGATATTCAAATTCTCAGTAATATAAAGTTAGTCATTATTAATTTGCAAGTTTCTGGGATTTTCGTAATCAATCCGTATTATTTGACCGCGAGTGTACTTTTATAATTTGCGTAATATAATATTTAAGTAATTAACATAAAAATACGCGTTCAGACGACAAGTTGCTGTCATCAGCCTGATGTAGTACAATAGTACAAAACAAGTAATTAACATAGTGAAAAACGAAGTTCATAAAAATCCGCCTTCTATGAGGTAAGTAATGTAGAAAAAAAAACTATGACGAAACTTCCCGACATTTACTTTGATAAAAACTTGTTAAAACTTGCTGACCACACTGCTGGAATTCGTACTTATAGCATTAGAAATATACTTCTTAGCCTACCAGGGTAATATGAAACTGCCTTTATGATTATGAAAATCTGAGTGAGATGAAGTTCAATTCAGAACTTTTACAATATAGCCGATGAGTTGGACGGCCTTAAAAGTACGCATGATATTGATTGGTCCTGTTTTATTTGATACGTTGTTAAATAAATGCAGTGGGTTTTGACGGATTATGAGGGTGGATCTGTATAGGTAGGGTGGTTACAGGACCGCCCGGGGCGATGGTTAGGGGTTGGTCGTAGCGCAGTAACAACCATAATATGATTCAAAATGTATTTAATTGATTACCCTGGACTGACCTTGAATGAGTCCGCACTCATTTATATTAGAGAAAAATATTTGTTATAATTTTGAGTTAGTCTCAATATTAGGAGGGGTTTTCCGCAAGTGACAATTCACCTATTCACTTTGATTTAAAAAAGTTACTAATCACTTCTGACGTCTTCTGTCTATTGCTAAAAAGCACAAAATAACAACAAATAACCAGAAACTTCCAGAAATAACCAGAAATTTTCGATGATTCGAATCATGTCAAACTTTCGTTCAAATTGTTTGAGACTTATAAAAATACGTACTGTGGCCACTGTTTAATTTAAAGCAATTTGTTGGCAACGATCCAATGACATCGGTTCAGGCCACTGCACACCACGCTACGCGAGGCGCTGCACAATCGAAACACTGATTGCCATCAGCTTTTCATACACCCGTGAAGGCATATGATAAGAACCTGAGCATAGTCCGTCATAACAATGCCTCAACAATAAAATACACCGCAATGCATTCAGTTTCCCGTATTATTAGTGCTTATTATTCCACAACCAATCAAGCCATAAAACAATGGGCTCGTAAATGAACTATTTATGGAAACAAATAACGCTGTTCCACCGTTATAAGTCACTTTTATAACTTGTGTTTAGTTTAAGTACTTTTTTTTTTTAGATTGATGGAGTCCAGTATCTGTATATTAAACACTGCTAACCATAAACAATGGAAGTACTATTGCTTACATCATACATACATATATGCGAAAACAATGAACACGCGTATATAACAAGCAAAAACGTAATGAAAAGGTTATAAACCTTTCAAACTCGCTCCTTAGTTGTAACATGTCCGTGACCTTATATTAAAGGAATCGTTACTCGTTGTACCCTCACTCCGTACGAGTATAAAATGTTTTAAATTATCATAAGTACCATTATAGCCCATTTTGTGATGCTTACGATTACACAAGCTGATTTGATAGACTGTGGTAGATGTCTGATGTTGACGTATCCTTCACAATATTTCCTCTTAATTTTTTTTTCAAAGGTTTAACAACGGTTTTTTTATTTACATTTTATTGGAAATGTTTTTTTTATGGCAACATTATTGAAATAAATACCAAACGCCCGTCGTTTTACTTCTTTCGTATTGTTTTGGTTATGTTAACAGCTTACAATATAAAATCCACGTAAGCAAAAATAACTATTTCCAATACTTGATTTAGAAATTTTCTTTTGTGTGTGAATGACACAGTTTCAATGCTTTAATCAATTTCTTTTCGCGGAACAGCAGTTTCGCACCTATTGAGTCTGCCGATGTGCCGACTGCTGGGACAGGTTTACTAAAACTATTTCTGGTACTTTCCTCAAAAAGCCATCCCGGATACCAACCTGCATTTTGTTCCACGTTGTTTTTGATATTTTTTTAAACTTTTCGCACTCAAAAAAGTTAGTTACAAAGGCGGTATATTTAATGTCTGGAGTTTAAAAGAGACTGACCCCTGAGTTTGTTTCGCCAATTCTCTTTAGGGGTAATGCGATAGGAAATGTCGACTTCATCTAGCTTACTTTTTTTTTGTATTGAAGTGTAATTAATACTGATTCCCATATCCTATTTACAGAATAAACGATTTTATTTAATCTATTTCCAGGTGTCGTCTCGACTCGAACTGTGGGGCGACGAGCTCCAGCGCACCGAACCTCCTCGAGACCCTCAACAAGCTGAACAGGCGCTAGCTGCCCACAACGAAAGTGTGGCTAGAATGCAACATGCCACCTTCCAGGTCAGTCATCATCATCATTGTCCTGCCCTTATGCCAATTTATTTTGGGACGGCGCAGCATGTCCGTTTGAGCAGTGGTGGCCGTATGTTTGAACCCAAACAGGCACTTTAATTTGTGTAAATTATTTCATCACAACGCTGAAGAAAAACATCGTGACGAAACCGGCTTGTCTTAGAAAAAAAAAAAAAAACTATAACTTGCTACATCCATCAACCCGCACTGGGATCGCGAGGTGGATTACGGCCCTCTCCCTCTTACAGAGAGGAAGCCTGTGTCCTAGCAGTGGGAACATTGTAGCCTGATTAAGCAGCATGGCTTTTTCTTCGATATGTCTCTATTGGCCGTCATTTCTGAAGTCACCCCATTCTAGCCATTTCATGTTTCACACAATCTATCCATAGTTTCTTCGGCCTTTCCTACACATAAAGCCATCTACATTTATTGCTTTCAGGTCAGTATGCCCTATCAATCATTGATCAATCATGTATAGTCGCTTATAAAAACCATGACCATTCTTAGAACCTTGGCACATTGTGACGCAAATGAAGACGTCAAAGATGACGCTTTAGCAACGCAATACACAAGTGATAAAGATAGTTACATCAATTAACAAGTAACTAGTTTAATGTGGCAAAGCCTAAAAGTAATGAAACTTTTCATCAATACTTCGAGGCAGATTGCTTCGAACGATTTCCAGGTCGCGTTCTAACTTTTTTAAAGCTCGCCATCCTTTTCGTTTAGCGGTTTATATCTCAGAATCATGATGATATACAACAATACTTTAGTTATTAAGTAAAGCGTTAAGAATTGTCTGACGAACGTACAGACAACTCAAGAGAGCTATATATCAAGACGTGTCGAAACAGCATCTTAATAGATTGAATTGAAAGATTCATTCGAGTGTCTTACTTAACTGTCAACTGTCCCCCTTGCGTTGATATGCAATGCATGATATTGTAATGTTAGGCCAAGCCGCTTTAATTTGACATGTGTTTTGAGTAAGGACCGACCGAAGGTTCGGTTTCGGTTTCGGTTTCGGCTAGTTTCGGCCAAAAAATCTAGTTTCGGCCACAGTTTCGGTTTCGGCCAATAATTGGCCGAACCTTCGGCCCCGCCGAAACTAGGTGTTCGTGAATTGTCGCGCATCATTCGGCTAACTTCGAGTGAGTGAACGTGATTGCCAGTTGAGTGCGCTAGCCGGCGCGATCGTGATCGTAAAAGTACTTGATTGTCGTACAAAATATACTCATCTTTATTGAGACTGATAAATATTAATTATCACTGATAATTAATTATAATTGTAAGATAATTCTTTAAATACTAAGTTAGATACTAGTTCTCATTCGAAAATAACAACACAAGTTATCTAATCATTAAGACTATTGTAAACATAAGTCATTAATGTTGATTTTTGAAACAGTTTGACAAATATGTTAATTGTGTTTTTTTTATTTAAATTGTTAATTTTACAAATAAAGAACTATTTTTGTTACATACTTTAATTGTTGCATTTTTTTTTTTACACATGTTAACTGTCTATATATGCGTAAAAATACAATAGATTTAACATGCTATAAAAATTCAAATAAGTTTCGGTTTCGGTTTCGGCCGAAACTGAG
Source organism: Dryobotodes eremita (assembly GCA_917490735.1). Taxonomy (NCBI): domain Eukaryota; kingdom Metazoa; phylum Arthropoda; class Insecta; order Lepidoptera; family Noctuidae; genus Dryobotodes; species Dryobotodes eremita. The sequence continues at coordinate 28,174,600 of OU823241.1, read as the reverse complement.
ACCAAGACCGAAGGTTCGGTTTCGGTTTCGGCTGAAAATCCTGTTTCGGTCGGACACTAGTTTTGAGCGACTTACTCGTAGTTGATCAAATATATTGTATGTATTACATAAACATCAATTTACGATGGCAAGTTAAAGAATTGCCACTTCAATATTTCGATTAATCGTTGAGATAATACACGATCGATCCAGCTACGACACTACTAGGCTTTGCTAACGGTAACATACCTACAATATACGCAAATTTTATTAATGATATGAATTGCTCTTAAATTCATGACTGGCGATCAAACGTCCGATCAAACTTCAAAACAAGATTAAACAGGGTTCGTACCCTTAATTATTTGCAAGGCAAATCAAGGTAACAGTTACCGAATTGCATTGCATTGCAAATGGATCAAAATCGCTTACCACTTTGCATGGCACTTCAGTTTTGTTTTTTTCCCAAAGACATCTTCTGAATATGTTCGTTGTATCTTAGACGTCATCCTATGCTTCCCGACAAACTGAATCGAGGTCAAGAGCAGAATAAAGTGTCAATGTCATTACTGTTCCGTTGCGAAAGAGGGATGTTGGTATTCGTCCTGTTTAGTGTGTAGCTCTATCTCTTTCTGACACAAAATTATTTTTAAAATACTATCTATTGCCCGCGGTTTCGCCCGCGTGGAGTTCGGATATCCCACGGGAACGTACGATCTGGATAAAAAGTATCCTATGTCCTAACCCAAGTCATCTTTTATACGTGTGTCAAATTTAATCTAAATCCATTAGCCGTTAAAACGTGAAAAGGTTACAAACAGAGACAGGTACTTTCGCATTTTTGATATAAATTAGTACGGAAGTATGAATTATATAAGTTGTTGCAGTTAAGTTGTTTTTTATTAGTTTGATTATGTATCTCTTTTTTGTTTTTTATTCGATTTACGTACATAAATGCATAAACTCAAGCCGTCTTCCCATGGGTTGGGCAGAAAGTACAGAGCGCCACCTGCTGCGATCCTCACATACTGCTTCGGTTACGTTCGTTTATCTAGTCATACACGCACGCCTGTTGCGAGTACCACGACCCGACCTTTCCGAATACCATCATCAATAAGGTCTCTATATGTTCTAGGGCGTTCCTTCCCTTTTGTTGGTCGCCTTACATTCATCCTCTCAACATAAGTGAACCATCTAAGTGTACCTACTCTTTATAATTTTTGTCATTACATCTTTTAAACTGCAACTTTTTGCCATATCACATCATTCCTCTGCCTATCATTCATGTTTCTATGTTATATGAGTTGGCGGGAGGTCCCGAACCATTAATATGAATTAAAGCAGGTTTTACCCACTTTTTATCTTTATCCAGGTGGTCCAGCAAGGTCAGGAGCTTGCGGCGGCTATCGCGGAGGCGTCCGATGTAATGGCGTCGAGTGGCTCCGACGGCTCCGAAGCGGCGCCTCTTGACGCGCAAGCGCGCGTGCAGCTGCTACTGGAGTTCTTGCACGACAGACAGCTCGACCTGGAGGAACTGGCTGAAGAGAGGCGCGCGCGGTTCGAGCAGTGCGTGCAGTTAGGTGAGGATCTCTGGACTTACCATACTTGGCATAGATTGTTGTCGTTGTAACCAGGAGAAGGAGAGGTCGGCAACGTAAAATGCGACAGCCTAATCTCTGTTCCAAAACTATCTGGTGAAAGTGTAAACAAACTTTGTTTACAACAAGCTTTGTTTAGGTTACATTGTTACGGAATCACTCACTACAGAAAATTTGTGATTTGTCACATTCATCTCGTATTTACATGGTTTCATCTTTATCTCACCGCTCTTTCGATAAGTTATTGTTTGAATAACATTATTACAATTTAATCGAAAAATAATCGATGAAAATTAAGGTTTTAAAATGACCCTCAATTGTCAAATGAAAATCATCGTTAAGGTGTTTTCATATTAGAATTTCTGGTGTAAGTATTCAGATAATCAAATCAAAGCACTCAATTTGTAAATGGCATCACAAACACAAACAAATTGGCATTAGAAGGTACGATTTCTGATCCATTTTTTTTTAAATATTTTCTTAATGGACGACAGCACCTAATCAACCATTTATTAATACTAATAATATAGTAAAGCTGAAGAGTTTGTGTGTTTAAATGCGCTACTCCCTGGAACTACCAGTGCGTTTTTTTATTTTTTTTATTTGTCGCCCTATTCTTCAGGAAGGTTATAGGCTATTTAACATCAAACTACGACCTAGAATCCGAGCGAGGCGGGAGAGACCGCGGAGCACAGCTAGTTGAGCATATTGAGTTTAAGAAAAAGTTCGTGTCGTCTCGGGCACTCGCACCTGCCTGACAGTCTCTTTCTATAGCTCGGGTGCCCTATAAACGCCCGAGTATTGAAAGCTATTCTATTTTAATATGACTAGTTCTGGCTCGTGAAGCTGACGTTCTTATCTGTCCCTATGTCATACTTTAAGCAGGTGCTTAAAGTATGAACCTCACAAGTTAATGAGGCAGTGTTTTATTTATCAGAGCCTGACAGTCATATCAAAAATGATTAAAGATTACTATTAATCACTTTATTAGGATAGATCAGTATAAACCACGACTTTATTTTGCTCCAGGAAGCTGGTGCATTTAGATTCAATAAACGAGCAAACCAATGCCCGCGGTAACTAGGTAAAATCGAATATAATGTTTAACAAGGTATCTATTAATACCTACTATTTTATAATGCTGGGCAATTAATAATAACAAGGAAATAATTATTATTGTATACATAATCATAGGTTTAGTTTCAGTTTGACAGTATTGTGAGTATGTGTAATTTTTTGAACTATGGATCACTTTTTTTGGATTTTACGCCACAGTGGCATACACATTTTGTATACGCCTCTGGGAGACGAAGGTAAACTATATTACAAATCATTTGGTTCATAAATATGCTAGTTACGATGTCTCAGCTTATTCCATTTTATACATTTTATAGTTTTTTTTAATCATAATCTGCCTATAAAATTTCTACTGCTGGGACACAGGCTTCTCTGTGGAGTGTGCCGTTATCCACCAATTATAGTTTTTTTGCTAAACAATGTGGTTGTTGAGTTATAAACGCTTGTAATATGAAAGGACTAGCTGTGTCCTCGGCATCTCTCGCATGAGCTAACTTGCATACTAAAACCGTCATAGAAAATTTCTATGAATTTAGACAACACGTAAATCGGATAAGTGGTTTTCGTGTATTAGTTCTCTAATCGTCGAGGAGACAGAGAGATGTTTCATTTGATGATGTGTAAAGATGTTGCATTAAGACCAAAGAAATGAATGGATGCATTGTGTAATGCATGCAGATGGTATGGGTAGAAAGTCGTGACTACCGAGATGACGAATAGGTATGGAAGATGAAAGCATGCTCTACCGACCCCAAATAAATTGGCATACAGGCAGTAGGACGATAAAAAATAAATGTTATTTCAATGGGGGCTATCGTTTTTGTGCTCACCAGTTGGCGCCACTGTTGAGTAAGGTCCTGTTGCAGTACTTTTATTTGATGTTTTGGGTATGTTTAAGAACCCTTATATTTATATTATGTTTATTTTATTACATTTTAAAACTTCAAATAAATATTTAGATTATAATGTTCCTAAAATTGGCAAGCATAAAGCAGATATATCTTATTCTTCCTTCAAGTGCTACCAAATTAGATCCTAACATTTTCTTAAAATCTTAAGCCATAACTAGTCAAGAATGGCACAACCATTACAGCTATTATAAATCATTTTATAAAATCCGTGATAAAAAATCCCGCAAACAGTGAACGTTCAGTATATATTCTGACATCTAGAGACATCATTCTACACTAGCGCCTCTAGCGGAAAACTCAAGCGCGATAGCCCTCATTAACAAAAATGCGTTTCTTTACAACGATTGCAGTCACATTTTAAGCAAAGAATTGCTTGTAGTAGGAGACTCCGCAACTTCCACGTGGCATTGTCCAATAATATACAATCGGTGTAGACACGAAACATTCTAGTTGTGTCCGTGGAAAAGGAAGGAATGCTAATGATGGAAATGTACTATATTATGTACAATTTGTTACAGGTCAATTCCAAAAGGACGCTGCTCAAGTCGTCAGTTGGATTCGTAACGGCGAAGCGATGTTGGCTGCTTCGTTCTCGATTCCCGGGACACTGTCAGAAGCTGAGCAGTTGAAACGAGAACACGACCAGTTCCAAGTGGCGGTGGAGAAGACCCACGCAAGCGCTGTGCAAGTCAAGTATAGGGCTGATGCGCTGAGGGCAGCCAATCATTATGACCCTCATACGATTCGGTGAGTACAGTACTATAGATGTCATGATCATCTTCCTCGGGTTACTCGGCGACGACGCAACACGTTCTCTTCTTCCATTTTCCACTTTCAACCTTTTATTATTCACTCCCTTTTCTTTCATATCATAAAAAACATAAACTCATGCTTCTTCCCATTGGGGTAGGCAGAAACTACTTAACGCCACCTGCTACGATCCTTACATACTCCTTTTGCCTCGTTTACGTTCATACATCTGGTCATACACGCACGCCGGTTGCGAGTACTACGCACCTGACCTTTCTGAAGAACATCACCAATAAAGTCACTATATGTCTTCCTAGGGCGTCCCCTCCTAAATACCTTTTGTTAGTCGCCCTTCATTCATCCTCTCAACACGACCAAACATACATTTATTTCATGTCATTCCTCACACAAGACAACCATCTTTTATTTGGCCTTCCCCTCCCTGTCCAACCATCAACATTTATATGCATCACTCTTACATACTATACTATAGAAGTATTACCGAAACGCTGGATATGAACAGCGGACAAAATGCTGTTTGTTACCTTACAGTTCTTTGGCGATTCCTAAAATGATTTGATTACAATGTATGACATTAAAATGGTTCTTGCAACTGAATCGTGACCAGTGATAGACAGACGTTCATCAACATTGAATATTTTATTTCATATGCATTAAAATGATTATATACAATATGTAACACAACTAGCTATTAATAAATAATAATAATAATAAATATTATTTCAAAAATAAAAATTGATAAATTACAGTTACAGTATAAATCTTAGAAATATTATAGGTATTACAAAGTATGATGTCTGTACTAGGATAAACCTGTATCATAGGCGGCGTGAGTTCTTACTATTACTATTAGGACAACTGATTTCTTAACAATATTTTACATGAGTTTTAAGAATAGTGACATAGTTAGTTAATTTAATATGTATTAACACTAGGTAGTAAATTCAATGACTGAAGTTTATTAAATCCACTTGAAGATTTCGCGAACGTCAATCCTTTGTTACAAGAATTTTTGTAGATACTTTTGGCTTTAAACGCAATGTTGTCAATAAAAAAATGGTATCGGGCCCGAACTGTTTCAAAATTGTTCAAGATGTGATAAAATATTAAGCAGTCGGCAAGATGGTAGGGTGGCTACCTGCCGACAGTGCGACAGACGAACGATTAAGTATCACCCCCTCGTGGGGCTTTTTTTAATGCAAATCTATATCTCTACTAATATTAAAGCTAAAGAGTTTGTTTTTTGAACGCGCTAATCTCTGGAACGACTAGTCGGATTTGAAAAGTAATTTTTGCATTTGATAGCCCAATTATTGAGGAAGGCTATAGGCTGTTTAACATCACGCTAAGACCCTTAGCAGCCGTGCTGAAATAAAAAAAGAAAGAGCGCGGAAAGAAAACCAATTAATAGCGCGGGCAGACGATACGATGCGACGGGTTTCACGCGGACGAAGTCGCGGGCATAAGCTACTGCATAATAAAACCTAGCTGTCAGCTCATCAGGTTGCGTATTTTAATCTAAAGTTTCGATTCTATTTGCCTATTTCTGGATTATCGATGTATCATCATGGCCGACAAATCCAGTGAAGTAATTGCATAATACTTTGTACTTCGTTTTCCTTATGAACAACAAACATAATTGTTAATTATAATGCTAGGGCATGTACTTACGTTTGCCTTATGGGAGTTTTAGCAGCTGCAGATCGAGGCAATTATCTTCAAGGTTGATTTCGCTGGTGTAAATGAAAGTGAACAGGCGGCCCACCGATGTTTGTTAAAATACTTCATTGCAACACGACCGTCTATTTACACATTCATCCCTCATGGTGATTCATGATTATTAGGGTTCCGTACCCAAAGGGTAAAACGGGGCCCTATTACTAAGACTCCGCTGTCCGTCTGTCTGTCACCAGGCTGTATCTGTTGAACCGTGATATATTAGACAGTTAAAATTTTCAAAGATGATGTATATTTACATATTCATCCCTCATAGCGATTCATGATTATTAGGGTTCCGTACCCAAAGGGTAAAACGGGGCCCTATTACTAAGACTCCGCTGTCCGTCTGTCACCAGGCTGTATCTCTTAAACCGTGATAGATTAGACAGTTAAAATTTTCACAGATGATGTATTTCTGTTGCCGCTATAACAACAAATACTAAAAAACAGAATAAAATAAATATTTAAGGGGGCTCCCATACAACAGACATGATTTTTTGCAGTTTTTATGGATATTGGTACGGAGCCCTACGTGCGCGAGTCCGACTCGAACTTGACCGGTTTTTTTTTACGGACCTTTGCAAGCTTGATTCTTTTTTTAAAGTCGACATTATTATCATGTGATTTTCACATTTTTTGGGAGTGCTGCTGCTGAAAAAGTCAAAATTAAAGTCTACAAGGGTGTTATAAAGCCTTCAAAGAATCTTATCGACTAACTTTCAACTGACAATAATTACCTACTATTCGTTAAAGTTCGTCAAATTATCTCTAGATAAAATTATAAATCTTTACAAGCATGCTAACATTTTATGTCAATGGCATATTAAAACAAAAAAAACCGGCCCAGTGCGAATCGAACCCGCACACGAAGGGTTCCGTACCACCTTACAATATTTAAAAATACATTTCTTTTTTAAACACATTTCTTGTATCCCCATTTAATTTTTAACTTATTTTATTTTTATTATTTGTTGATAAGGCAATAGAAATTCACACTCAGTAAAATTTTAAACTGTCTACCTATTACGGTTCATGCGATACAGCCCGCTGACAGACCGATGGACAGACGGACGGACAGCGGAGGTTTAGTAATAGGGTCCCTATGGCACACTTTGGGTACGGAACACTAAAAATAAATGTCGATGATAAAAGAACCATGATTGTACCGCCGCCGCTGAGATTGGACGGATGCGTATTCGTGAGCGCGAGAATACTGTGGATTATGAACCACCAAGAAAATAAAAACGTATCGTGATAAATCACCTATAAAACAAAAAAAGTACTTTTTACTAAAAATAAACCAACTTCCAAAAAAAAGCAATAACAAAGTGAAAAATTGCTTTAATTTTGGAAGTCTGTGGCAAAAAACGAAAATACAAAACCAAAGGCACCAAATAATATTTTTTTGTAAAAAAGTTTGTTGTTGTGGTACCTACCCCATAAAAATTTGTATAAGTACCACTACTTGCTATGTAAACAAAAGTGGCAGAAACTTATAATAACATCCTCAACATACGCTAGGTGGGTTAAATAGGTACGTATTATTGAAGCTAACTCGAAAACTACCCAAGCAAATGGCGAGCTTCCTCCATCGAATGAAGCGAGGGAGAGAATCACGTAAATTTGCCCAGACATCGGTGTACACACATGAAAAAGAAACCGCCAAATGGAAAACCACTTCGTTTTTTTCAAGTCGGTTCAAAATACGATTCGTCCATGTGGGAATGCGCTGTAAGTTATTTGTGCGAACCTAATGCTCGCGTCAGCGTACAGTGTGAGTGGTTAACTAAAGACTAGTGATACTACAATGTTTTCTCACTAAACATTTTTGTTACAGAGAAATCTCAGAAGAAGTAACAGAACGGTGGCAGCGGCTAGTGACATGCGCCGAAGAGCGTCACAAGTTAGTGACGGCATCGCTGAACTTCTACAAGACTGCTGAGCAAGTGTGCTCGGTGTTAGACTCGCTGGAGCGCGAGTACCGGCGCGACGAGGACTGGTGCGGCTCCGCAGCCGCGCCGCCCGCTGACGAACAGACCCTTCAGCTCAACATTGACAAAGCCGCGCAGGTAACACTACCACAACTATTATTATTATTTTGAGGATTTTCGCATATCTCGGGACCATGTTGTCCTGGACCTTTGGATGGCGTACGAAGGGTCGAAATCAACTCGTAGTAGACCGTTAGGCGCCTTTAATGAAATGTGGCACCAACCGACGATTATCCTTGTACGCAGTATACATGTGCACCCCAAGAAACCCCCGGTTTTTGTAGGACTATTGCAGGATATGGAAAAAAAGGTATTGGAATATGTGTTTGGATGGCTAAAGTGGACTGTTTACCTAGAACTAAGAGGACTATGGCCTCTGCCTGATCAATGTTTTATTGTACACGGAATAAATGGCAGGGGTGACTTGCAAACTCAATAATGGGCCCCTGGAAACTGTCGCTAGCATTTAATGACGTAGCAACAAGGGGGCAACATATCCTGAGATGCTTGAGGAGTGGAGACGCATTCCACGGCTATCAGAACAATCCCAGAGCCCAGAAGATGGTCAAGATCCCTACCAGCACTTACTGGAACACTTCCTTCCTCCGACCATGTTTGTACGCATCTCCTCTCAAGCCGCCCAATAAAGGCAAGAAAGAGGTGGGAGCTCTGTTCCTCTTCGGTGTTCTCTCCAGCCGGCCAATAGGCAAGTCAGAGATGAGGAACAAGCCTGCTCCCGGGAGATAGGCTCCGTGGGCCCGGTACTGCCCAACATCACGCCACATGCTGCTCTGCGGTTTTCTGTATCTCTCTCGCTCTGGGTCCTCACCCTAGACCTGTTCCAGCAAAGTAAACTCTATCGGCACAGAGCTAGAGTTCAGAGCGCGCAAGCCCCACCAGGACTCCAACGGAGAGATACGGCGGTGGGGCTATTATTATTATTATTAAGAGCCGGTTTTGTCACACAGCAAGGCAAAGGCCTCTCTATCTTTTCACTTTTCTCGATGTAAGGCAGCTTAGAACCTGTCTTTGTTGAAGGAATCTAGCTCATCCTGCCATCTCCGTCTGGGCCCGCTGCGATGTCGCTTGCAATTAAGAAGGACTCGTTGGGTCGTGAGTTTAGCCCATTGTTCGTCTGACAGATGTGGCAGGCAGAGACAGATGTCTTCTTAGTAGTCCGTTCGCATGTTTAATACTTATCCTAGTTACACAGGGAAACCTATTATAAGCCATACAATACTGTAATACACATACTCTGTAACATACTATATGTATCGCTGTTGGTTGCCTAAACAAAGAAAATAAAAATAAAATTAACAATTTGCAGATAAGATTACTAAAACTACTAGTAGATAAAGAAAAAAACTAAGAAAAGTTAAATAAAAATTATGAAGAACAAAATTTGTAAAGTACTCCTGGCCCATGTTAAAAGTTAAATATCTTGACTGAACAATTTAATAATCTATACAACAAAGTGGAACATCAGCATATGTATGTAGCCAACTCGAAAAGAAGGCATTTGCTGTTTCAAAAGTTATAAATACTTTGGTAAGCACACAAGAAGATACCAACGTTAGTGAATGAGCTACCCCCAAAATTAATATCGCATGTCAAATCTAAGGACCAGCTTAAAAGAGTTCTACAAAAACATTTATCTCTCATTGTGTCCATAGATATGTTTGACAACAGTCACGTTTGCGCAAATACCTTTTTGCATAATGTGAGATTGTTGATCTCGACTGTAGGTATATTTATTATAGTTTACTTCGCATAATTAAGTTATGCTAGCACATCTATTATGCCAAATTTCAAAATTATAATCCGTTGTTAAATATCAACAACGGCCGTCAAACTTTTCTGTTGTTTAGCAGACTTTATGTATGATAATTTTAATAAAGATTCTGAAGAAAAAAAAAGAAAGTATTTTCGGAATTTATTATTTATAATCATTAAAATCATCAATACTTATTAAAGAATTGACCTCAAATGTCGTGATTGCACAAATTAGTCAGTCAATAGAAATGTAATGATTATAATTCTGTAAATACATATTTGTTACGGCAGCGAATCATATTTTGGTCAACATACAACCTAATAGCCTGATACTGACCCGTAAATTGCAAAAAACCTAAGAAACGTGTCCTGGCGCTTTCACCTTAAATACTACGAAAACTGTCTCAGGTCCAGTAGCGATTTTCAGGACAGCTTAGCCTGGGACAAGACTACTCTTTAATTGATTACCTTCTGTAATAAAATATGCATCTTCACCTTCAAATTATTTCCCCACTTCCAAGGCAATTTGCATAGGTGGTGAATAGTTAACTATTTCTATCTATTGATTACCTTATAAGTGCTACCTTTCCGGTAAGGTGCACTCGTGTCGCGAGCCCTATGATTAAAATATTTTCATATTTTCGGGTTTTTGTCCTTGGAATATTTATTTAAAGAAGTTTTCAGTGAATTTGATCAAGATAAATTACTCTGTTTAATTATTACCGAATTTTAAATCAACAAAAATATTTCAAGATGTTGCTACACATCCTCTTATATGTTCTTAATGTGTATCGGCTCGCTACTGTAACTAACATATATTTAAATATGGGGTGCTTACCTCACGCCCCACGCCGTCGAGACACAAATTGAGGTTGAGATGCTGTATTTTACTTTTACTTTTATAGTTATTGTCAGTACAATATCTTTGTTTTAATTATTTTTGCTCTCAAACCTACTAATTAACAAACATTGTAATCATAGAAAATAGTAGAAAATTACTAATTGTGACAAGAACTACCGTGGAGTTTCATGGAGTATAAATTCTGTAATTTCTTAACGGCTTGTTAGAAACTAAAACCTTTCGAACTTAGTTAAAATTATGCCTAATTTTTGCTTAAAAATATCTTATCCGTTTCCTTCCAGGTGGCTGCTTTGATAGTAAAGCATGGTGAGCAGAAGGAGGCTTTCCTAAAAGCTTGCACATTGGCGCGACGTACTGCCGAGACTTTCCTCAAGTATGCGGCGCGGTCGGCGCAAGTTCACGGTCAGACCGCGGCGGCCAGCAAGGCTCATCATGAACAGACCAGGGCTATACTTGATACACTGCTGGCGCAAGAGAACAAGGTGAGAAACTAATCGTGTAGTAGAGATAATGTAGCCCTCGGTTTGCGTAAGAAAATCAATCAACCAAAATGAGATTCTTAGGGGACTCTTCAAAGAAACTCCAAATATACTGATACTTAGTCAAACTTGTATTGCTTCGATGACGAACAAAGATGAAAAAATGACAAACAAGTACAAATAACTCTTACATCTAATTACGATTAATTAGTACGCAACGTTGATTTGCTCATTCATAACTATCAGGCGTTGGGATCGAACAAATATATTAATCTCTCTATAATCTGATGTCTAATAATTGAAGTTTGAACTCGAATTTCACCAAAAATCTGTTGAATGAGGATTATCGCCGTATTTTCAAGTTCAATTATTATGCTACACACGAGATGCAGTTCACCTCTGTTCTGTTTTCCGCGGAGTAGGATATAATTAAACAGCTTCTGAAGGAAACGTAGTATTACAGGTTCGATTTTCCGGCCGCGTCCAGAATTTCAACCCCATCAGTGATTTCGTCATCATACGTGGTGACTTGCTCATCCCCGTCGCAAAATTATAATCCAACTCTTGCCGGGTATCTTTTTATGCTTTTAAACATGATAAATACCGAGGGACATACAAAGACACAGAGATAAGGTCTGCCTAAACTACTATGTTAATAACCAATCTTTCATTTACATAAAGATAAATCTCCAGACATCATGGTTCATCTTAGTTCTCCAGACATCGTGGTTCATCTTAGTGCATAACCTCCCATGCTCGTGACGTACCATTTTGAGATGATTTTACCCATTAAAAGAATCGAAACTTTTCATCAATCGTATTGCTGAAAAGGTTCGATTTTTCACAACTATCGCCAAGGAAATAAAACTCAACTTCATTAAATATTTATTGGTTACGACGATAGGGGTACAACTGATCGAATACCCGATTTGATAGGTTAAGTATAGGTAGGCTTTTCAATTTACATCGTATCGTGGAACATTTTTACTAAATTTAGCTGCACTGCAAGTCGTTTTTTGAATAAGTTAAAAGGTACACAATGTATCGTGCTATGGTGAAAATCAATGCCTGAGTACTTTGTTTGATGTCGGTTCCGGTAATAGGTGTCGGTAGTTTCGTAGGACGAAAATGCGCATGCCTTGTTGGTCGCTTTTCGCGATATGCACGATTGCGAATAATCGAAGTAGTAATCGTAATACGCGCTCAGAGATGATGAGTATTTTCAACAAAGTTAATGTTATGAAGTAGCAATCAATTTCAAAGGCATTCGTGCTAGATAAAAATAAAACATTTACGGTACTTTAGCTTAGCAAGGTCGATAGAACTGGTTTATAGAATTACATTGTTCGCAGGAAATGTAAAAATAATCATGAATGGAAACCCTTCAGAGATATCAATCGGATGTTTTCATAGCAAAGCAATTTTTGCGCGTCGCTGTTATTAAACAAATATACACTTTGGTCGCTACGATCTCAAATTGTTTGTTTGTTTACCTAAGAATTGACCATTCCAATTATGTCACATGAAAACATTTATGAAAAACGCCGGATTTATTGGAGGGTTATTATTAGTTATGTTGTGTGTGGCATTGGGAGTGTCAGTGTCGCTGCGTTAGAATGGAGTCGGAAACAATAAGGTTTTGTTGAATAGCGCGCGATGCTATCTCGATGGCAGACTACCATGAGCCTCGGGCGTCAACTCTCTCATATACCATGTGTCTAGTTCAAGCGCGCGCTGTGTGAACATGATAAAGAGTTTTGTTATGGTGATATTACAACCGGTATATGTTAATGTCATCAAAAAGTTTCTTGCAAAGTGTATAGGGCCAGGAAATGTGTGCAAATAAATGCGTAATATCACGCATTTGATTTCCATCAAGAATATGATTTATGAAAGTGCTACTTAATTCAAGTCTTGGGTCCAACATTTTTTGAGTGTTGAAAGCACACACAAGAAATTAGTAAGTCAGCAATTAACATTTGAGATTACAAGCCTTTTTTTTTTCAATAGGTTCTAGAACACTGGACAGTCCGTAAGAAGCGTTTAGAGCAGTGCCAACAGTTCGCTTTGTTTGAGCGTTCGGCGCGCGCTGCTGTTGAATGGATCAAAGAGACGCAGGAGCGTTGCGGCGCAGCGGCAGCGGCGGCTGCTGGCGGAGTGGCGAGAGAGTCGCGCGAGCGAGTGCGCCTGCTCGCACAACTAGCCGATGGTCTTGTCGAGAAAGGACACCCACATGCCGTTCAGATCAAGGAGTGGGTCGCCGCTGTTGATGCCAGGTAATTACTAGCCAAACTATTCCATTCATTGCCATTCTTTAATACGTATTTTTTGGCCAAGTGTCAATTAATACACAAGTCTACTTTCATTACTTTTATTGCGCGATAGAGCGATGGTTGATAAACCTTGCCAAATGAGTAAATTAAATCATTTAATTAAGTGTAATAATTTATACTTGGTGTGTATTGTGCCCAGATATGCGGAGTTTAGCGGATCAATGGAAGGCGGTGAGAGCGAGCCTGAGAGCGACTCGGGCGTGGCGCCTTCGCTAGCGTCGTCGCAGTCGGCCGAGAATGACTCGCGCGCAGAACCGCAGCCCACCGCCGTCGGTGACGACAAACGACGCAGCGCCAGGCGCAAAGAGTACGCAATATATTATTTATAATAATAAGTAACGATAAAAGAAAATGTAGTGACAAAAAATTAAAAAAGAATGCATAGATGGTCATGTTGAGAGGATGAGATGTGAGTGAAAAGTAAATGAAGCAAAAGGAGTACGTAACAATCGTAGCAGTTGGCGTTCTGTAGTTTCTGCCTACCTCCCCAATAGAAGAAAGCGTGAATTTATGCATGCATGTATGTACGTATATGAGTGAAAACCCCGGAAGGGGACGCACTAGAAGGATATACACTGACCTTATTGGTGATGTTCTTCAGAAAGGTCAGGTGCGTAGTAGTCGCGACCGGCGTGCGTGTATGACCAGATGTATGAACGTTAACGAAACAGGAGATTGTAGCAGGTGGCGGTCTGTAAATTGGCCTCAGTTAATGTAGATATGTAAATTAAGTATTTCAAGGGACTGATAACCATAAAACATTGTATTTAATCTAGCATTTGAACTGACAGTTGTTGCTTTTTCACTAAGGTTCATAATGGCGGAGCTGCTGCAGACGGAGCGAGCGTACGTAAAAGATTTAGAGACGTGCATCACGTGCTACCTACGGGAGATGCGCACCGACCCCGGCGCGGTACCACAGGCGCTGCAGGGGAAGGTATGTCAACTTAACTATTTTTTAAGAGGGAAATAAAGGAAAAGACAAACAGGTTTCACGTACAGTACGGATGCCATGCATTAAGACCTCTGGACTCTTGATTTCGTTACATAAAAACTATGCATTAGAATCAGACTTGTCGTATGCAACGCAATACAGGGTCAAATAAAATTAGCTAGCGAAACTACGCAGGCGTGATGGGTATCGATATCTAAATATGATAAAACAAAAAAGATAATACTTTGATGATTTTTTCGTGGGGTCATTGACCGCAGTTCATATTCACTTGAAATATTAAAAAAACTGTTATTTTTTATGTAAACTTCACAGGCGTGATTGATATCGATATCTAAATACGATAAAACATATTTTTCAACTCATACTTCATGTAACAACACTACCATATTATATTTTCGACAACAGGTTTTTATTTGTTTTTTTTAAATTTAATTATTAATATTTTGCCATTATAAATTCATAAACTTAATACTTTCATAACTTTATATAATATTCTTATAATGCACCTAGTTCTGATTTGCGTGTACCTAGCTTATTATTTAATATTTCTTCACCAGCAATGGTAGTATGTGTGAAACAATGTTTAATGTAAGATCTCAGTGCACCATATACTGAGAAATAAATAAATACATAAATACCAGCGGTCGCAGACCCATAAAAAAAAAAAACTTTGCTTTTTGTGTTTAGATATCGATACCCATCACGTCTGCAGTTTCGCTAGCTAATTTAATTTGGCCTTGTATACAATAAATGTGTTTCTAATGCATAATATTTTTTTTTGTGTTAAATCAAGAGTTTAGATGTTTGTTTTTTTTTTCCTATTCTATAATTATTGCATAGTATGTCTCGAAAAATCTATGAAAAACTACGAAAAATATCAAAAGCTATTGACTTGACTAACAACGTCACTAAGAAACATCAAAAATATTATTAATGGCTTCAAAAAAAGGAGGAGGTTTTTTTCTTTTGTATTTATGTACGTCCATTTCTCCGTGATTACTGAACTGATTTCCGTGATTCTTTTGCATTTGGTAGAGGAAGCTTGCGATGTGGTCCAATATAAATTGTATTAAACTTGGGGTGCTTGGATAGTTTTTCAGTTAGCTACAATAAAACGTATTTTTTCCACTTTGTGTATGTTGATAATGTTATAATAGCTTACTGTTGCTGTTATTTACATAGCAAGTAGTGGTATACGAGTTTGTGTGGGGTAGGTACCACAGCTAAAAACAGAAAAATAAAAAAGGGTCTTACAAAAAAAAAAACTCTGCTAAGTTAAAAATAACTTTAATTTCGGAAGTCGTTGTCTTTGGTTTTGTATTTTTTTTTGTCATAGACTTCTGAAATATTAATATAGGATCCAACACTACCTCATACTGAGAAAGGAACGAATATGTCTTTCTTTTGTAGGGTTCCATTTTAACATAACATACTGCCTGTATTCCCGAAGGATTAGGCAGAGGTATCGATAGTACACCCACATTTCACCACTTATGTTTTTAGTCCCATATAATAGGAGCGAATCCTATTGCCACCACCCGGGCACAAATCCAGACACAGGCGTCCTCTCCGTGAGACGGAGTTGGCCGCAATCCACCACGCGGGCCCAGTGTGGGTTGGCGGATGTCACATGTCTTCGAATTTTTGGTTCTGCCGGTTTCCTTACGATGTTTTCCTTCACCGTTTTGTGATGAAATTAAATACACAAAGTAAAGCGCCTGTCTCGGTTCGAACTGACGACCTACAACTCGTTAGTCGGAGCCGTTACTACTGGGCCACCACTGCTCTCCAACTACTGAGAAACGCCGCCTGCTACTGAAAAATTGCAGGTGGAAAAAACAATAACAGTCACATCCATCCAGTCAGCAGTCTCCATTTTACCCGGAGAATATATTTTCTCTATGTGGATGGTAATTGTAAATATGGTATATTCTGTGCACGACTCTGTTTCTGTGTACAATCAAAATGTGAAAATAGAAAAAAAAAACTGGCTTGCCTCTCCCCATACTGTAAGTAACCGAGGAATGAAAAAAAATGCGCCTAAGCGTGTAAGGTTTTGTTGAATCATATGATTAAAAGCTTTATGATGTTTCGAACTGGCTTTCGTTATTTTAGTGAATAGTTTTGAGATATTTTCGGTTAAACCGCTGAAATAACTAATATTGGTTTGCTTTTTTTTTTTCTGTATAGGAGGAAATAATATTCGGCAACATCGAAGAGATCCACCGCTTTCACGAGCGCGTGTTCCTGCGCGAGCTGGACAAGTACGAGACCATGCCGGAGGACGTTGGCCATTGCTTCGTGACGTGGGCGCGAGAGTTCGACATGTACGTGTCCTACTGCCGCAACAAGCCCGACAGCAACGCCGCGGTCGTGCAGCACGCCGGGGACTACTTTGAGAGGTAATAATCATCATCATTCCAGCCGAAAGACGTCCACTGCTGGACATAGACCTCTCCTAAATTGCGCCACAACACCCTATCCTCCGTCTTCCGCATCCAGTCTGTCCCAGCCACCTTTTCAAGGTCATCGGTCATTCCATGGGTGAAGTCTCATACTACGCGGTCTCCACTCCAAAACTCGTCTGCTTCACCGGCCAACGGTCCTTCGACCAACATGGCCAGTCCACTGCCACTTCAGCTTGCTTACTCTATAAGCTATGTCGGTGTCGAAGGTAATAATACCAGACTATTACTGTCCCACAGCAGGGCAAAGGCCTCTTCTCATATAGGAAGGCACGAGCATTGATCAACACGCTTGCTCAAGACGGGTTGGCGATTTCAGACTAACATTAACTATAAATGATAAATGATTTTATTTCTGTAAGTAGGTTTGTACAAACATTTTTACACGTCAATCATATTTTAAAACTAGATGAGGTCGGCATTTCCTATCTGACTACTCTGAGAAGAAAGGCCGAAACAAACTCTGAGGTCACAGTCTCTTTTAAAGTCCAGACGTAATCTTGGTCAGATCATGTGAAGACCATGTAGATTTGTGTCTGTAATGGTCTTTTGAGAAAAACCACACTAAGCTCAACTCAAAACTTAAGGAGCTCATCGATTCGACGAACAATACCAAAGAAAAGACATTTGAGTAGTCCACATAAATTATTGAAACTGCCACACCATGATTAAAACTAATTAAGAAAGAAAAAAAAAACAATGATCTACATAGTCTATATTCACAATAATTAAAATAATATACTATTTTACAAAGTAAATATTCATGTCAATGTATTTATAAAAAATCATCAATTTCAATAGTTATATAAAAATCCTGAAATATTTTTGGTCAGATCATTTGAGGACCATGTTAGATTGGTGTCTGAAATGGTCTTTTGAGGAGAGAAACACAGATTTGAGTGGACCTGTCCAGTCAGTGCACGCATTTGTCAGTAATCGTGTAGCTCGTAATCGTATAAGTCCAACTTCCCTCACAATATGTTTGAATATAAACTTTAGAAAGTACATATGAATTGAAAAAGTCACATTGGTACTAGCCCGCATTTGAACCCACAACCTCGTGCATAAGAGGCGAGGCCTTAACCACTAGGCCATCATGACAAACCCTACCCACAAATTTTTCTATACTTACTTAAAAAGTGTTACTACAGTTAAATATTGCCAGGACAAAGCTACTGATACCACAAGATTTGTTAGTGGGAGTCATATGATAAAAATAGCCTAAAATAATGCATAGGATATAAAACCTGCTTACTTTTAAATAAGTACAACATTTTATCGGCTTTAAGCAATCAATCTGACACATTTTCCCAATAATTTACGTATTCAATATTTTTTAGATATATATATATATAAGTAAGGGCTTCTTGTTCGGGTCGGCACATTAAATTCGGCAGTACACGAAGTTTCACAGATTCGGCTTCCAATGGGCTCGTGCCGATCAGCGAATTTCGTTCGGCATCTAACATCGCTCAATCAAGTTCGGATCGACTCGGTACTATTCTATTTTGCCGCCCAAATATGCCGAATCGTGCCTCCCAAACAAGTGCGTAGCACGCCTCAGTTTTGCGTAGTATTATTAGACTGACAGTTTTTAAAGACTGACAGTTATATAGTTTTATGTAGTTATACAAAACGAGGCTAACTCGCATATAATTATTTTCGAAGACACAGTTGTCTGATAGAGGAGAGGGGGGTCGTGTTAAGCAACTAAATTTTCGCCATAATGTGATTCTAAATGTTGCCCTACGTTGTTAAAATCGCTCTTAATTCTGCGTCACTATGTCTGAACTTTGAAACAGACCTTGAAATGTAATGTTTCACCGTGTCTTCTCAGAAATAAACGCATGTATTATTTATCTTATTTACGAGTATGGCCGATGTTCATAAGGTGTAATTGAAAGCTTTTATTAAGTTTTGAATGTACTGATTTATTCAGCCAGGATTATTTTCGCAAGAACTCAACGGGTTTTGGTATCGTCATGTTTAGTATACACGTTAGTATTGTTGTTTTAAGTCCGCGTCTGCAAAAACTGTCCTAAAAGAAAAGAATTGCACGAAACCTCAATATGACATAGCATTTTTATAAAAGTTAGTTCATAAAACGGTTACAACAACTTAAATAATATTACATAATCATGTCTTACATGAAAATAACTTGGCTTGACTTAAAATATTTTTTAAATCTGTTTATTTTAAAAGTGTGGTGGTTATGTTATATGAATTACCTAATACTTAAGGTTCGGGTTTTACTAAGTAGGTACGCATTACCACTGGCCATTGGGTTTTAAGACTTGTCGTTTAACTTTGTGTTTTATAATCAGTCACGCACAGACTTTTTTTTCCATATCCGTATTCCATATAAATATCAAATCTAGAGCGAAAAGCTTTAAAAAAGTAATAAAATAGTTTTAACGAATTGTTTGCACAAAAGTTGTGCAAACAATTCGTTAAAAGTATTTTTTTATTTTATTTTACGCTGCCCAAATCTCTCATACTAGAGTACGACGGGAACGTGGTGCTAGGTTTCAAATAGTCCCGTTTTATTTATTAATTGAGAATAGTAAATATCGTATAAGATTAATCTTGACTATTGTGCAAAAACAGCATGTGCTGCAAACCCTGGGAAACAGCGGTAACTGAACCCTTCAAAAAAATAGCCATCGCTTCGACGGGCCTCCTAGAAAAATAGAGGCCGGCTGCAATATAAACTTTTACTTGTCTTTTAGCTTTTTGTTGCAAACGCAAATGATTTTTCCCTCCCTTATATGGTCTGTGGTCTAAGTTATATTAGTGTGCATTGAGTATTAGATATGAATACTGCAGTTACTCATGGTTACGTTTATTTGTGGCCACCGATAAACTAGTTCACATTTAGCTCCCTTATCGAATCAAGTGAGTCTTGTTATTTTGTGTTGTATACGTATCATTTGGATATATGTTAGACACGATAAATCTAATTTCCGCAAAATAGCTGCAAAGTTGAAACATTCGAACTGAGAAACTCATTAACTCCTAATTGGTACGGTCCATTGATTTGAAGACTGGACGATTAAACGGTTTGTTATCATCTTGTCATCCTTTTAAAGGATAGCTCTATAGAAACCGTCTCACGTCCCAAACAATAGACACTTATCGTTTTAACAGGCGTCATCACCATTCGTTATTTAAACTGACAAATGTTAGTTTTCGTTGTGCATTTTAGTTCTGGACGTACAGATGCAAGGATATCGCATTGTGTATACAACAACAATAGTTATTCCATTAAAAGATTCTCTTATCAAAATCATTAACTAAGCAGTATAGATAATGGTCGTCATTTCGTTCGGACTGTGGACTGTGCTTTATTTTGTACATCATTGTCTTTTGTGACGCAGGGTGCAACGTAAGAAGAAGTTGGAGCACCCGCTCGCTGCTTATTTGATCAAGCCGGTACAGCGTATCACCAAGTATCAGCTGCTGCTCAAAGACCTACAGGCGTGCTGCGCCGAGGGACAAGGCGAAATCAAGGTCAGTATTCAATATTCCTGTAACCAGACATTATACAAAGTTTATGAAAAGTAGGTATGTTTTCAAGGTTACGTGTATGTCTCATATTATTCAATGTTTACAGTGCTTTTAGAATGGTAAAATGGTTCATCGAATTTATGTTCAGTTGTACAATTTACTCTAGCAAATTGATCACTCATAAAGATGTCAAATATTGACGTAAATCCGTTTATCTTCATTGTTAGAATAAAACTATAAAATAAATTTAACAAACACGGCACTCGGTCAGTTCAACTGTGATTTCTGATTCATACTTGTACAGTTTTAGAACAAATATTTGACGCACTCGAAACATTTTATTTTTAGTAATTTTTGTACGAAATGTTGTATCAAGAAATATTTATAACACTGCATGCTTTCTTTTGTCTGTGCGGATTACGACTATATTCAAAACTTAAGACTGATGCCAAATTCTATTAAGTAATTTAAATAATAAACTCTTATAAAATAAAATTGCGGTGACGATGTAGTGCGCGTGCTAGACTTAGCGATATAGATTTTGACGGCAGTCTTGGTCAGCGGGGTATTTGGATAACACACAGTAACAGTTACAATGGCTTACATTTGACAGTTTAACAACATTCATTGCGTTAAATACGTTGTTGAGCAGAGAAATTTTGCGGACGTTTCGAGCAGTGGATTAGCAATATCCTTCAAAATGATTCATATTGTGATTGAAAGTGTGTTACGCAAGTAGGGTGCAGTTTACAAACATTAGTCAATAACTTAACGTGTTGTCGTGTAGAACTTCCTTATTTTTAAGAATGGTAATCAGTACTGGGAAACTACGACGACAGCGTTTTATACCGATGAAACAAAATTATCCTGTTTGTCAATTAGATGGAATGTTCAACTAAATTGCACATTCAGTTGAACATGCCATCTATTTTTTATTTAATAAGTTAGTGTTAAAAACTTATGTTAACATTGACCCTCGCTGCCGGGCGCAGCCCGTTGTGTTTGATCAGTAATCAAACATACTAATAGTTAAAATGCGGCAGTTAAACTAACAATTTATTTAAAAAAAACCGGCTATGTGCGAGTCGGACTCGCACACTAAGGGTTCCGTACCATTATCTATAAAAACGGCAAAAAAATCATCTCTGTTGTATGGGAGCCCCCTTAAATATTTATTTTGTTCTGTTTTTTAGCATTTGTTGTTATAGCGGCAACAGAAATACACCATCTGTGATAATTTCAACTGTCTAACTATCACGGTTCATGAGATACAGCCTGGTGACAGACGGACAGACAGGCGGACGGTCAGCGGAGTCTTAGTAATAGGGTCCCGTTTTACCCTTTGGGAACGAAACCCTAAAAATGACAGAAGTATGTTGTTTGACAAATGGTTAAGTGACTACAGTTAAACAAAATTACAATTTGCTATAAAAGTTAACAATGCGCAGACAGAGTAGTTAAACTTTGACAGCTATTGCAAGCAAGTGACTAATTGTTAAATTTACTATTGGTCATGTTTAACAATGTATCAAACAAGTGGCCCTTAGACAGCAAAGTTATCCGGTCTTCATGTTCTTTCTTTTCTTGTGCCAGTTAACCTTATTTAACCTTTTATGTCAACTAGTCCCGTAATGTTCCCCTAACATAAATTTAGATAACGTATTACGCCCTTTTTCACTCAATTTCGGTGATAAAGTGCGCGCAAGATAAGTCTGCGCGCGTGTTTGACCTTCGAGATTAAATCTCTGCTAGCTCTTATAATCACTTTCGGCATAATGATGGCGATTATTTACTTTGGAAAATACGGAACACAGCACACTCTCTTGGCACCTGATATGAACGTCGTGATGGCGGCAAAAGATTATTTCCGATTTCTGCCGCGCGCAGACTTGTGTGCTCACTCAAGTGGATTTTTGGGCCCCTAATACAAGGCTAATTGATGTTCCACATAAATACACATTATTCGTAGGAAACAGCGTCGTTAATCTCATTGATGCGTAAAGTGCTTCAAAATAACCCACAATATCTTTTATTCAGGGTCAACTGCACTCATCATTTGTTTAATACGCGAATGCCAATAGAAACGAACACCCATTTCTACGTTTTGGTCACGTAATATGTTTAACGTACGTAACAATTTGTCGGAAAACGTACGCTTTAAGATTATGGATAGTGATAAGATAAAGACGACAGGAAAACTGAAGTTTGACGCTAGACGTTACCGCGACAATATATTACAAACAATTTTCGTGAAAAAATATAATAAAAACCGAGGTAAACGCGACCGCGAAGAATTTTATCTGTTCTAACGATCGTGATTAGTGTTAACTTATAACTGGCAGATAACGTCTTTCAATTGTTGTGTTTACGCATCAAAATATCTTAGACAGGTAAGAAACAATCGACTAGTAATTAGAATACACTAGCTTCTGCTTCCGAATTCGTCCGCGTGAAATTTCGGCCCCCACGCACCGCGTCGCATCCCGCTGCCCGCTTGCGTTACTACATCGTTTTCGCTGACCATTATTTCTGACTTTTTTAGTGTTCGGTACCCAAAGGGTGCCAACGGAACCCTATTACTAAGCCTCCGCTGTTCGTCCGTCCTTCTGTTTGTCTGCGGGCTGTGTCTCATGATCCGTAATAGGTTGATCGTTGAAATTTTCGCAAGCAGGCCTACTAGATCTAAGTGGTCACCCTTCATCTGCAATGCCAGAGGCATCCCAGAGACGCAGCTGAAAAGTCTCTTGTGCCTATAATTTTACTGGGGCAACAATACGGGAACGGTACCGGAGAGTGTGTATTTCTATTGCCGCTATAACAACAAATAAAAAATGGTGCGACTCCGACTCGCACTGAGCCGCTTTTTTGCTTCCTGCTCGGCTCTCGGCACTGGTAGTTCCAGAGATTAGCGCGTTCAAACAAACAAAGTCTTCAGCTTTATTTTATAAGTATAGAAAATAAGGTGTGTTTAGCCAGCATTTATGTTTAAGTTTGAATTTACTAATTGGGCATCCTTTACACTAGCCGTCATTTTCGTAGACAAGTTGCTTCAGTATCACGTAACTAATTGCCAAATAAGATATCTCATTATACGGAAGGCGTACTTTGAGTCATGTAACCATTACCAGGCTAGATTATATCGGAACAAATAATTAGTCATGTTCTGATTAGAGTTGTGACGTGTTCCAGAGTCATGCTATGTGTATTTATAGTCTATTTGCGTTGCATTCAGGGTTTTTATGCATGAATAAATGTGTGGGATTACGCAGTTCGCTGCATATTGCGTCCGCATCGTTTGTGCTCAATGTCTTCGTTCAGTAAAAGGGGCTTTTCTACTAATAGCCGTAACGCCTGTAATGCAGTTATGTTTACTCGACCGTATCGGAACAATAAACAATACTGTTACTTACGGATTGGAGCACCTTGAGTCAAGGACCTTGACTGCTCCAAACATGTAATAAAGTGCTGCATATGGCAGACATTTAGACAATTTCGAATGATCTTTTTCAGCACTAGGTCTGAAATAGCAAGGTTGCCTAAGCTAGTCATTCAATTACCTGCGGGCGGAAAATGGCCTGAAGTTACTATTGAAATAAGAGGCTCAAGCGGAAGGAGCTTGAGTGAATGCCCCGTACAGTTAGTCCATTAGTACAAAAGAAACAGGGCATACTCTCCCCAAGTGTCGATTATTTCGAAAGTTCTGTTAAATATGCACCAATTTCCATTCTAAATCATTTAAGTTAATATTATTAATTGCAAAAAAAAAACTAACTCGAGCTGATGCGGACGTGAGTTTTTAGTGAAAACTGAGTGATCACACGAACTTACCTGTAAGTTATGTTCGATCATCAATATATGAAGACTATGTCCTTCGATGATCAGGGGCCCACCCAGAACCCATTCAAAAGCATCCTTTCTGAACTACCCAGAGAGATTCTGTACCAATCCTGGGCAGTAGCACACCACCGTGAATGACCACACAGTGACAACCCTTGGCGTGTTAATGTCATCGAACAACCCCTCTCTGCTGATCCTAGACATAGTTATGACCATTATACGGCACCACAGTGTCGATCTTAGGTTTAATAATTATTCTTGTTTGTGAACAATGGCGCTGATGTCGCTAGTACGAGACGGCTGCTTAGACTTCCTTGTTGGTCATATTGGAGTTCTCTTATAATCTCTTCTCGAACACCTAGTGTAGGTGATCTAATTACATTCACTGTAGTATGTGATTCTTCCGGTGATGGCGACGATGACGGTGACGATCTTTCTCTGCGCCTTCGTATTTTCTTCTCGAGCTTTTTGATTTTCTTTAAAATTTACTCGTCACTATCACCGTCTTTACGGTACTCGCGTTTTGGCATGTGTAATTTCAACTATGCAAGCTACTAGGCAAGCTTTGAATAATCGTGCGTCGGTTCCACGGAATTCGAGGAAACTACATAGTGATCATCGAAGGACGTCTGAAGTATAATGTATCGCTGGTTACACTTTTTGTCTTTCTAGATTAGATTTCCTTCACTAAATTCTGTTTGTTTTTCCACTTTTTCAATTGATTGAGGAATATTCCCCTGAAACGTTTGTTTAGTTATAAATCTGGCGCACATTATCCTTGAGGATTCAGGACAATGCACATTAAATATTTCCGACCAGTATGCCGGTTTGGCAGACTGTATTATCACTCGTCAACGAGGTAATGGTAATAGCGTAAACCCATTACGTTTTACCGGACATTTTTAGTATTTTTTAAAGTCAGTGGACGTTGGATTTGTTTGAGATTAAACAACTAGTTCACTTAGTGGTAATTAACAATAGATTTAGTTCAATATTTTCCTCGTGACTCATCCACCTTACGCCCAAGTGGCACAGTTGGTTCCCTTCGGACGAATTCGCACGACGCGTTAATGTTTTGTGATTATTCATTTAAAAATCAGTAAAATGTAATGGTTCTCTTCGGAGTGGAAGTGCTAATATCGATCATGTTGAAGTATTTATCTAATTCGAGAGCAAACAGGATCGGACCTCTCGCTCTTAAAAATGTACGTATATTTTTGTTTGATGTCACAAATGTGCTATGTTGTGTTGATATTCATGGGTAGGTACTGTTGGCAATGCTCACCTTGTGTTTCTAGCTTTGTACTTTTATGTATATTAGTAGGTACATGTACATTTAGGTATTTTATTTAATTAAATAGGAACAACAAACAGCTACATTATGCAATATAACAAACAGAAAAACACAAGTAACTTATGTAATATTGTAGCCCTCAGCGCTGTTCACAGATAACCATGAATAAATCAAACTTTAAATTCAATAGGAGGTGAACTGGTTTATGCATGACAGTTACACTATTACAAAAAAAATAAAAGAAAAAATTAAGTTGTATAAAAACAACTGCACGCACCTATCGTCTATAAACAGTTCTGGGGACTGTATAGCACAAAAGATTATACAAATCAATACCCACACTCAAAATTGTCATTAACAATGTTAAAAAAATTCATTGCTTCTAATTGTTTACGTCTAGAGCTGAGCGTCAAATTGTATTTACTGAGCAACCGGTTATACTGTAGATAAGTTTTGTGACACCTGTAGTGCATTGCACGAACAATGATATCCGGTATATTTCTTTCATCGCTTCATTAATTTCACTATAATGATAAATGATAAATGATTTTATTTCTGTAAGTAGGTTTGTACAAACACTTTTACACGTCAATCATATTTTTTAAACTAGATGAGGTCGGCATTTCCTATCTGACTACTCTGAGAAAAAAGGCCGAAACAAACTCCGAGGTCAGTCTCTTTTAAAGTCCAGACATCTTGGTCAAATCATGTGAAGACCATGTAGATTGGTATCTGAAATGGTCTTTTGAGTAAAGAACCACACAGATTGAGTGGACCTGTCCAGTCAATGACAAACCTTTGCATCAAGTTGGAAGAATTATTTCAGTGACTTCAACAATACGTCACCAATCAAACTAGACAAAATGGCGGCAATGCGCGAATGCAAACAATTTATGACTCGCTTTGTAATATTCCACATTATTGCCTGTCCGGCTGTCCCATACCTACATCTAAGTACCAATTTCCCTAATATTGTTTCTATTTATTTAGAAACCCCGATAAACCGTTGAATCATGTGGCTCGTATTATTATAATAATAAGTGTGATGTGCTCTTTAACATAAGTACAGAAAACTTATTTTATTAAAGTTATCTTCCACGGCAAATAAATCGTCGCTTTGCCTATATACCTAGGTATTTATAAGCGTTATGCGTATAATGTAGAATGATTGATTGATGCATCATATTTATAGTGGCGTAGATACTAAACATATTTACAATCCTATGGTTTATTATTGCTTGTAGAATTTTGATCGGCAGTTCGGCTACCTTTTTCTGTTACAAAGATACGGGCCCATGACGGACAGACTAACTGCGTAGGGTTAGTAATAGGGCCCGTTTATATATTTAAGTTACGGAACCCTCAAACGTTGTCAATGGCCTCTTTGCTGTGATCGCGACTTCACCATTTTGGAAAAGTAATTGGTATGTTTATTTACCATCTTAGACCTTATTGCGAATGGTGTGAGAAGCATAGCAATTTGATAAACATTTTATTCCGCGATCGTTCCTACGCTGCAAAAAACTTATGCTATATTATTTTTGTGACTAAAATCTGTTAAACGTACTTGTACGGCTGTAATAATTTAAATCATCATGTAATAATGGCAAATAATGACATTGGCATAAAATAAAACAGTATTATTTTGAGATCAAAGACTCTGCGAAAAAAATAGGTACCTACTCATAAATACTCAAGTTGATTACTAATACACACATGCTATTTAATACTACTATAAAAGACACGTATGTATTTGCCAATACTATTGCCATGTATCTGACACTATTTGTAAAGTAAAAGAAAATTTCGCAAGGCTTGTGCCTGACCAGCTGCTTGCCATTCAGAATCTCAAGATTATAATACTCATTTGAAGTTCGATTAGCTAAGTCCTATTTATTGATTGGTCATTATTGATAAGACAATGTTGATGACAAATTTGTTTTGTTTATCCTGGATTTATTGTAATTTTTTTTTTGGTCTAATTTTATTTTATTTTAATCTTGATTTTAATATTAATATTGTTTTAATTTTTTTATCTAATTTTGTTTTTTGATTTAATGAAATTATTTAACTTGCTTTAATTCTAATTTTATTTTCTAATTCTATTTTTAGTGCTTAAATTAAATGTTTACTATTAAACTTAATTTTAAGTCCTATAATTTTATCACCTTTTGCTGCATAAAACTTGTAAAATTGTAACCTAAATGGAAGAAGTCACTGGCCCCTGAAATACAGGTACTCTACCTAGCTCTGGAGCCAGGGTCTCACATTTTTCTATAACCTGTTTTTATGGCAATAAATAAATTTATTATTATTTATTTATTTATACTTACTAAAATTATCATCATAATATGTCATCGCCATGGTGAAATATGTATTATCAGTAATATTCGCGGATTGTTCGAAAGAGTTACCGTGGCCCTGGCGCACAGGCAACTCAAGGAACACGGGTGGGTTTTAGTCAGTAAGAGTCTGACACGCCCTTCCGCTCCGCCCAGAGCGGGAGAGGTCATTTGATGATTTCCCACACAAAAAAAAAAAACATAATCTAAGACAGTAATTGGTAATAAATTCGGAAATCGAACAGTTCTGAATCAGGGTGCTGGAAGTCTACTGTGGAAACTCATGCTCAGTGGCTGCAGTTGCGAATGTTATGGATCATCGTAAGATCTCAAATATAAAACTTACGTATTCTAATTAGATACAGCGTGTACCAGAAAGGTGTGGGACAGTTGATGATTTTTTCGCGATTATTACGATGTTGGTCTGTACTATACCCTTAAATTTTACCACAGCTTCCTGATACATGCTGTATATGTGGCTAAGCAAAAACACCCACACGGGTTGATCGATCCGGTTAGGTCATGCTACGTTTGATGAGGCCGGTTCGTCGATGGATGACCATCTTTACGTACCAATACCCTTCCGTGACTCGAAGAGCACGTTAAGCCGATGGTCTCGGCTGTCGTTCGTGGTTCTTTGGCAGTCGTTACGGCTCGTTAGAAGCCCCACAGTTTGTTAACCAGTTTTACCAACGGGTATCGTGTTACCCAGTGATTTGGTTGTGGAGGTCGTACAGACAGTCACTCATATAAAATACTGGTATTTAGCTGCGTTCGGTTAGACTGGAATCCGACTCCAACATAGTTGGGTAAGGGCTATATAATCTAATCATGATACGTTATATTCATATAATATATTATTTATTGTTCACCAGGACGGTCTGGAGGTTATGTTATCAGTGCCGAAGAAGGCCAACGACGCCATGCACCTGTCCCTCCTCGAAGGTTGCGACGTGCCCACCGACAGTCTCGGCGAGGTGGTCTTGCAGGATTCGTTCCACGTGTGGGACCTCCGCCAAATCATCAAGAAGGGGAGGGAGAGGCGCGTCTTTCTCTTTGACCTGCATCTCTTACTCGCTAAGGAAGTCAAGGACTCGCACGGGAAAGCGAAATACATTTACAAGACCAAGTTTATGGTGAGTTTGTTATCGGTTATACTAGCTTTAAGCCTCTTCTCCTTCTTTTCTTATCGCTGCTATGTCTTGTCATATTACTTTGGCCCATTGGTAATATTTATTGTAAACAAAAGCTGAACAATTTTTTACAGCAATGTCACTATGAAATGTTTTGTTGGCAAAATGTTTTCTGCGCAATCTGTATGAAATATTGCCAGCAACAAGCAACATGTTTTCCGTAACTCAAAAACTCGTTGCTTGCAATATTGTGCAACTTTAGACATATTACTAGATTATATTTGTTTTTTTTTTCTGTGCAGACCTCCGAGCTCGGTGTGACGGAACACATCGAAGGCGACGAGTGCAAGTTCTCAGTGTGGACCGGCCGCGAGCCCTTGGTGAGTGACTGCCGCATCGTACTCAAAGCTGCGTCGCTCGAAGTCAAGCAGACCTGGGTGCGACGACTCAGAGAAGTTATACAGGTAAGTAACAACTACTCAATAACGAACTTCACAAACTATTACCGTTCCAGGTTTGAATAATTTAGTATTCAAGATGTATTGATTGATAGACTATGCACAAAGCTTTAATCGGGTTACACTCTAAGAGTTTTCATGATACTGCATTTGAAAATCAGTATGAAAACTTACCGGTTCAATATTTAAGTCTAGTTTTAGGTAATCATGAAGTCACCAATGTATTAGTAAATGGGTCATTGCTTTAAATAGCCTAATATTTATTTGTCATTCAATAGGAAACGTACTTTAGTGGAGCTTTGCAGCAGCCACCGAGAAGTCCTGCCCGCGTTCGGCCAACTAGCTCTCAGCGATCTAGCAGGTAAGTCACAACTTTTCAAATATCCTACCTATATTTTTTGCAAATAATCTTAAATGTAAGCGCTTTGCAAACAGCGATTTTGACTGCCGTCTGATCTCTAAAATAAAAAAGTAAATACTGCAGGACACCAATATCATAGGGTGATTGTTCATATGTAAGCCTCTGGTTGAGAGACTAAACGCAGAAGTGATGTGGAAAATCTATAAACTGGTAATACTAATGGGTTCTCTAAAAAGGGAGCAGTGCTATCGGCCCCGACTTACGAGTTGTAGGTCGTGGGTTCGAACCTACGCAGGCACTTTACTTTGTGTAAATAATTTCATCAAAACTGCTCTCAGAAAGGTGCAGGAAAACATCGTGAGGCAATCGGCATGTCCTAGAACCAAAAATTCGAAGACGTGTGACGTCCACCAACCCGCACTGGGCCCGCGTGGTAGTTTACGGCCCACTCCCTCTCACAGAAAGGAGGCCTGTGTCCCAGCTGTGGGAACATTATAGGCTGATTATGATGATAACTCCAAAAAGGGCTCTCAAAATCAGTTTCCTAAGCTATCATTTTTGCCTTCTTATTTACAAGACTTCAAAAAAATCGACGCCACCTGCGTTCGCCCTGTGTTAAATCATCGCTAATCGCTAACCTGATTTATTTTTTAAAATACTTAACACTGAGTTTGTTTACAGAGATCTGGACGACACAATACTAGACGAAACGACGGAGAACGACCGAAACTCGTTAGCTTCTTTCGGCAGTGGAAACACCACCGATTCCGATAAGGTAAGTGCAGTGTTATCTAATAAATGAGATTTATTGGCAGCTTAGTTTTTCTTAAGATTGTCTTCGTGATCTGCTCCATGGGACCAAGTTAGTAATTCAATCTACACTGTTTTTTTTTCGGACTTCGAAACGTTTGTAACAACGGGTTTCAGCGTGGACCTTTGAGAAGAACTGAATTATGCTTGAAAAACTGTCAATTATCGGTAAAAACAAATCCGTCAAAAAAATATAAAATAAACCTACTGTGATCGGCAGTTGAGGTAAAATCAATCTTATTCTCTTTTTCAGCTGAAAAATAAAACCATTCTAAATACCTACCCAGACTCGAATCGATATGTAAGAGACACGTTAATTTAGAAGCGATTCCGGTAAGGCCGATCAACCCCGGCCGCCGCTAAACTTAGTAAACTAGTTCTAATCAAAAATGAATCCTCGCAAACAACCTAGTCGAACACAATGATCGAAGCTTCTTCACTTAGTCTTGTTGACCGTCTTCTGCCATAGTAACATGCTTTTTTCCAAAAGCACGTACATAAAAGCTTTGCATAAAGTTAATCCAATTGGAATAAACACTGCAG
Source organism: Dryobotodes eremita (assembly GCA_917490735.1). Lineage (NCBI taxonomy): Eukaryota > Metazoa > Arthropoda > Insecta > Lepidoptera > Noctuidae > Dryobotodes > Dryobotodes eremita. Next base: position 28,143,402 of record OU823241.1, on the reverse strand, counting down.
GATTATTTTTCGATGTTGCCACGGTTCATATCCAACATAGTTCGGAGTACCGTATCCATATTAAGTATCGACCCAACTTTAACAAAACAAAAACAACTAGTAAAGTACTCGAACAAAATCCTATCCTACTAATATTAGGTCTTTACCTATGAAATTGCCGTTCTGCAGTACTGGCCATTTCAAATCAAAATAATTTTTGTTTGGCTATGAATTCTAATTTCAAATTAATTTTATTTTAAAAACATGGATTTTTTTTTCTAAAAGTAGTCATTTCTTTATTGATTAGTGTTACATTTTCATCGCATTTCAATCTTTTTCGTCATCATGGATACGTTAAAAATTCGAGTAATTATGGAATATGAGTACCGTCGTGGCAGCAACGCGGCACAAGCGGCACGCAACATCAACGACGTTTACGGAGCTAACTCTACAAACCAACGCACCACCTGTTATTGGTTTGCTCGCTTCCGTTCTGGAAATTTCGACCTGAAAAATGAACCTCGCGGTCGTCCGAAGACTTTGGTCGACAATGACGAATTAAAGGCGATTGTGGAAGCTGATGATACACAATCTACGGCTGAATTAGCAGCAGCTTTCGACGTTAGCGTCAAAACAATATTGGTCCATTTGCGTCAAATTGGCAAGGTAAAAAAGCTTGACAAATGGGTGCCCCACGAACTCAATGATCGCCAGCGCGAAGTACGCGTCGAGACGTGCCTTGCACTGCTCAACAGACACACAAATGAAGGAATTTTGAACCGCATTGTTACCTGCGATGAAAAATGGATTCTGTTTGATAACCGTAAGCGCTCAGCAAGTTGGTTGGATCCTGGTTCAGCACCTAAACAATGCCCTAAACGAAAACTTACCCCTAGAAAAGTGATGGTCACTGTTTGGTGGTCTAGCGCCGGTGTGATTCATCACAGCTTCTTACCAAACGGGGTGAGCATTACTGCAGATGTGTACTGTGAAGAACTGAACACAATGATGGAGAAGCTGGCGCATCTCCAACCAGCATTGGTCAATCGCTCGTCTCCGCTGCTCCTGCACGACAACGCGCGACCTCATACTGCACAGCAGACGGTCTCCAAGTTGCAAGAACTGGGGTTGGAAGCTCTCCGTCATCCGCCCTACTCACCAGACCTTGCGCCTACAGACTACTACTTTTTCCAGAATTTGGATAACTTCTTGGCGGGAAAAAAATTTAATACCCGAGAGGCAGTACAAAATGCCTTTGAAGAATTTGTTGCCTCCCGTCCAGCTGATTTCTTTAAGAAGGGCATCAATAAACTGCCACTGCGATGGCAAAGATGCATTGATTGCATGGGTGATTACTTCGATTAATACAAATAAAAAATTCATGAAAAAAATTCGTTTAAATTTTTTCATACAAAACGGCAATTTCATAGGTAAAGACCTATTATTATAGATGTTTAAAGTTTGTGAGGATGGATGCTTGTTACTCTTTCACGCAAAAACTACTAAACGGATTGGGATGGAATTTAGAACACAGTTTATAACCTGGATTAAAAACCACCATCATAGGATACTTTTTATTCCGGTATTACGTTCCCGTGGGATAAATTCGGAACTCCACGCGGGCGATGCCGCTGGCAAAAGCTAGTACTTTATAACATTCAATATTTGCTTTTCCATGCTCGTGAGCGTTCGTCCAAAACTAGCCCCTTTCATTTACAATATTGCAATATTACATTCGGAGCTTTGCATAGCCTAAAGGCTTCTACAAACAGGCGCGACACGCGACGCGAATCGTACGTGACACAAAGGCACCGCCTGTCGCGCGACGAGCGGTGCCTTTGAGTCTGTGTAATTCGCGCCTGTTTTAATGCGTGTTATACACTCGTTCGGTCAACATTAATCGGCATAGCCGGGCGGCAAATATAACATCAAATCACGCCTGTAATAACCCAAGGGTTAGGCAGAGGTGTACCTATAGTACACCCAGATTCGCCAGTTATGTTTAAGTCCCATGCAATAGGGGGCGAGCCTGTTGCCATCAACCGGCACAAATCCAGACTACAAGCTGCTACTGAGACATCGAATATAAGTTATGGCTTCGGGTCGGCTTTATCGTTTTAAGCAGGTTCCGGTTAAGCAGCCGACAACCTCCTAGGTTGACTTGCGAGAAGACAATCACAAAAAAAAAAAATCGGCTTTATCGTACAACAAATACTGCCGAATTGAATGTGCCGACCCGAACAAGTGTGTACCACGCCTAACGTCACAGGTATTCTCAATTATTTCCGAATATTTCATTCCAAGCGCTGTGCGCTAAACTCTAACGTCACCCTCCCGGTTAACTGTCCCAATTAACAATTGATGTTTTTCCAGGGCAACAGTTTTTCGTTTGGGCGCTACAATCATATTACTGAAGTTGTGTTAGTTGTGGTTTTATTAATGAATAAATACTTTTTATATTGCTCTTGGCTTACTCTTTAAGTTAGTAGTTGTCCTAAAGCCCTAAGGTATCTATCCCAACAATCCTGTGATTTTTGTCTGCAAGTACAAAATAACAATAATTACATATGTCTAATTAAATACCTGTGTATATGCGGTTGTTTGAGCTTAGTTCACACCGACCTCCGTACTAGTGAAAACTGTATTACGGCAGGTATCATTTTATTTATTTATTATTTATTTATTTAAACTTCTCGCACACGATAACATACAAAGGCGGACTTAATGCCTTAGGCATTCTCTACCAGTCAACCAAGGGTGGTGGTCAACCATTTTCAATCAAGCATTAGAACTACGGCCTCGTCGTCTTTCTTTTTCGTCCGTACGGTCTGTAACTTTTTCAAGTGATGTTCTAACTCTAATTCCCAATGTCTTTAAGAAAAACTATTAGCAAAATTGGAGAGACTAATTCTGAAGAGGAAAAAAATATTGAAGAATGGCTTGCCTTCTAGTTTCCGGTCCAGCCGTTCGACGTTTAACAGGTTCTTTTTTCACATGCCTCACAATAAACTCACGCTTATTGCCATAGCATTAAGTCACACTGCAGTATAATCATGCTTTTAATTTACGTAAATGAAAAAAAGCATGTAAACATTATAGACGAAAATTACAGCTAACTGCCCTATGTACAGTCAGCAAACGAGATTAGTATCCAGGGTCGCCGGACATAGTAGAAGTTTAGTAAGAAACCGATGAATGTTTTCGAATAAAATTAATAGGAAATAAACTGGTAATTTATGAAATTAAATTTCGTTCGAAAATATTCATCGGTTTCTTACTAAACTTCAACTATGTGCGGCGACCCTGGATACTTATCTCCTTTGCTGACGGTACATACTTCAGTCATATTGAATCGTTACTAAAAAAAAAAAATGTCACTTACTGTAGTATGTTCGTACGACGGGTAGTGAATTTTTAATCCCTCCTTTTGCACATACACATAACAAAATACGTGATTATATTCTAAACGGTAAACGACATAGATACGACGATTAGAGAGAACTTTTTCGTAACAAAGGCATGAGCACGCAGGTAATGTCAGTGCAGATACGACCGTTAGCGGGGAGGGTGATGATAATTTGAATCAAATAGTATTTGCGAAAATAGTTTGAACTTTGCATCCTCTCGAATACAGATTTTGTTAATAATTCAGTTTTTAATACCTGCTTGCAATTGAAACACGGTTCACTGCGCACACACTAATTGATAAATAAACCTAATTAAGTATTGAGTGAGTTAATTAGGTACCTACTGAATATTGAAACATGAAGAAATATTCGTAAAGTAGAGATGCATGGCGATTTGCTTCAAAAATAAAATATCAAAAGAAAGTTCGTGAGTAGTAAATAATACTTGATGACAATCATCAGTAGAGAGAGACATCTGTTAACTGCCACGGCTTATTTTTATTATTAATCTTATATTTTGAATTGTTTCTTTATTTTATTTTTTTCATTGTTCTCGCATATAGAAGCAACAAGAATTATGTACCCAGGATTTTGTAATATCTTTATTGAAAAAGAGTGTCCTTGGAGTTTCTTGCCCGTTCTTCTCCATAGAGATCTACGTTTTGGAATGGGCAACTAGCTAATTAGCTTCAACTTTCTGACTAACTGACCGACTCTTTGACAATTCAAAAGTGCCTGAAAATGGCTTAATTGAAATAAATGCTTCGAGTTGAGTTGAGTTGACAGAGGCTAAGTTTTTACTGTTTGTAAAAAAGGGCATTACCTACGCGGTGAGCGAGCAGCACGTTTGCACAATTGTATCGAGTAGCTAACAAAACGATGCATGCAAATTAAACGGGGTGTTAGAATCTTAACTCGGAGGGTACTATAATGATATGAAAGGGGCAAGTTTAGTTATTGTTCTGGTCGTTACTTAACAGTTCGTTGACGTAAGATTAAAAAAATCGCTGAATTGATGTGCCCTTTGTACTTTACTTCTAAATTCATACTTTTTGTGTTGTTCTATGTGCGTAGGTACAGAAATATCAAAAAAAAAAAAAACTAGCTTGCGAGATTCGAACTTAATATACTGACAAGTGAAGCTAAATTCATAATATGGCTAGCCTGAAACTACAGTGGTCCATGTAAAATTTTTGGCTAAATCCATCTATGATCATTTTTTAACATAAAAATAATAAAAAATATTGTTTAAATAAAAATAAAACTTTTGTTCAAAAATGCTCATAGATGGATTTAGCCAAAAATATTACATAGACCACTTTAGTTCCAGGCCAGCCATATGTTCTTGTAGAATTTGTACATCATAAATAAGCAAGCAGTTGGCTTAAACCTATTTACAAACTGTGCAACAGAATGAAGCTTGCTCGAAAAAAAGAAAACCGGCAGCGCGAGTTACACTCGCGCCTAGGGGTTCAGTATCCTGCATACTATTTCCATTTTCAAAGTGAAATTTTCATTGTTTGGGACCGTATAACTAAGACTTTATATTGTATTCTAGCTCGAGACATGATTTAATTTTTCTCGTAATATTTAGACAAACATCGATCAAGAATAAGGGGGGGCGTGGTAGAGGGGTAATGGTATTTTACGGATAATTTTCAAAATAAATAAAAAACTATGCTTCGTAACTGAAGGTATAAACATATCTAGAAATCCAATACCTTATTTCGGCTCCTGTTGCAATGAAGTTACCAATATTTTTTCAGTTTTTTGGCTTGTAATATATGTACGAGCCCCGATGCAAAATAGTTCGTCTAGTATGGAAAGTAGTGCAAAGCGTAAAATATAGAAAGTAAATATTGGTAAAACAATTAGGAACGTTTAATAAAAAGTAAACCACAATTTGAGGAACATTTTAAAGTTTATTTTAACATAACTGAAATTCTTTCATGATTTTACATAACATAAAAAATTTAAAAATATATTCAAAAAAACATAACGCAAAAGTATTCGTCTACCCTTGTCACTCACGCAAAATAGTTCGTCTACCACTTAGTTGTGTCGCCTTTGCTCTCAATGACAGCTTTAATGCGAAGAGGCATGGTTGCAACCAATGCTGCACACTCCTCAGTCGTAATTGACTCCCAGACAGCCAAGAGTTCAGCCTTTAAGTCGCTCTTCGATCTCGATGGATTTTTACGGAGAACTTTTTCATTTTCCACTATAGGATTTCGATCGGCGATAAGTCCGGGCTGTTAGATGGCCATTCGATTGTAGGGATGCTTTTCGCCAGTAGCCACGTCTTTGTTGTCCTTGCAGTATGGCAGGAAGCACCATCCTGTTGAAAAATGAAGGAATCTTGATGCTTAAGTGACGGAATAGAGGGCAGTAAATTATCTTCCAAAAGGTTTTGATACCTTGCAGCATTGATAGAACCATCCATAAACTGCATACCACCAACGCCTTGTGCAGACATGCAGCCCCATATCATAAGAGACGCCGGAAACTTCACTTTTCGTTTGAGACAATCAGTATGAAATGCCTCATTTTTGTTCCGAATCACTTTTTTCCTTTCATCGCCGACTGTCACTTCAAATTTGGACTCGTCACTCCAAATGATACTACGCCACTGATCAGAAGTCCAATTTAAATGATCACGAGCAAACTTCAACCTCTTTTTATTTTGTACAGCAGTCAACAGTGGTTTCTCCTTAGTGGTGTAAAATCCGTAACCCATTATTTTTAGGACTCTTTTGCAAGTATCAACTGAGACGTCTTTGTGAATCATGTCCTTCCATTGCACCGTAAGTTCTCCAGCTCGAGCACGACGATTATTTTTGATAATTTTCTTCAGGATTCTGTTTTCTACTGCACTTGTGATGCGTGGTCGACCAGGTTTCTTCAAACAAGAAGTCGTTCTATTCTTTTTATAGTGCCGAATGATAGATTGGACTGTAGACCTGGGAAGTATCAAGTCTTTAGATATTTGGTAACTTGATTTGCCAGCATCGACCCCACTAACTATTCGCTTTCGAAGCTCTTCACACACGGGTTTGCCACGACCCATTGTTATTTGAAAACTAATGAAAAAAACTGAAATTTTCAGAATTTATACTGTCTCACTTGACAAATGACACAGAATTACTTTTACAAATTTAAATTATGCAACATAATTGTACAAAGAAGGAATAATCTTATTTAACTCACCGATAGACGAAGTCTTTTGCATCGATTAACAATTAGACGAACTATTTTGCTTACAACTTCTTCGAATTTAAAACAGGATATATATAAATTTAAAAAGCTAAAATAGTTTACTGGTTCATAATTAAAAAATGGCATAAGTAACGCGACATGTGATAGTAAAACAGCTTAATATTTTACATAGATATACAAAAATAATGAAGTTAGAAAAAATCTCACAGAGAAAATTTCACACTAGACGAACTATTTTGCATCGGGGCTCGTAGATGGCATTATTAATTACTATTCAAAATGTCGGCATTATTAATTACTATTCCGCATGTCAAATCGATAGCATTAGTAGTTCTTGAAATAAGCAGCTGTGACAGACAGACAGACAAGTCGCATTATAAAGTTCAGTTTTTACCATTTTGGTGCGGAACTCTAATAATGGGGTCGCACGTACCACTATTATAGCATGTTCGACGCAACTGTAGCTTTTAATTTTGAAAAGGATGGGGTTAGTTTAATCAACCCTTTTTTTGTATGTCCAACCGCAGCGAGACGTATTACAAGTGTCCTAGTTTCACTAAAATAACGCAAGTTAAAAAACCGACATTTAAACGGCTATGTGAATGTCTGTGTCTACTTCGTCACGTTGTAAAAAAAGGTGTAGTCAGCTTTATGTCCGTCACTTATTATTAGTAAATAATGAGAATTAAAAAGAAAAACATTCTATGATAAAAGAAATAATTCTGAGTCGAAATATGTAAAAAAGTTAATTTAGGAAAAAGTACAGTTGACCCTTTGTACTTTGCTGCGGTTGATAATTTACCAACAGCTACGGAGAAATGAGAAAACACCACAGTAATAAAGATTTATATAACAGTAGGTATGATTGTAAGCAAAATCTCGGTTTGTATGTAATAAAATATTCAACGAATAGGTACACCGACTACGGTGAGTACTGGCAATAATAGATACACCGACTACGGCGAGAACTCGCAATAATAGATACACCGACTACGGCGAGTACTCGCAATAATAGATACACCGACTACGGCGAGAACTCGCAATAATAGATACACCGACTACGGCGAGTACTCGCAATAATAGATACACCGATTACGGCGAGTATTCGCAATAATAGATACATCGACTACGGCAAGTACTCGTAATACGTGCTAAGACCGAAAACGCCAAATCGACGCCACAAATTCATTTGTTTACTATCTAGTTACAATACCAATCCATTATATCCGCTGTTTATTGTTAGTATTAGAGTAGTTGAAGACTATAATAACATTTGAATTATTGTCAAAACAAGGTCAGCTAGGTAAGGTAACTAGCTTTCGCGAATGAACGTTCGTTGTCGTTGCATAACGAAAGTTCATGCAGCGAATGTTTGCAATACAGATTCGCGAAGCTATCGCTCGCAATGAGTACCGTCCTTAACTAGTAACTTTTTAGAAATTAGCAAAAAACCTTTATATACAAACCTGGATATGTTTAAAGGTTCCTGCAGGCAGGCGCGACGCGACAGCGTGACGCGACTCTTCTTAGAACAATTTCCATGAAATTTTCATAGATATTGTTCTACTAGAGTCGCGTCGCGCCTGTCGCACCGAGCCTTAACTTTGTTATTTAACTTTAATATTTTTTACCAAGGTAGGTACAGAACTATGTACGTGCGCGAGTTTGACTCGCTCTTTGCCGATTTTTTGTATTAACAACTTTATGTTCGTCGAAATAAAGTTAAAATACTATAACTAGCTCGAGGGTTTTTGGCCGGACTAAAGTTAGAACTCGTTTTGTAATTATACGGACTGTGTTTTGGCACTTAAGAGTTTTCCAATTTGAAGGAATTCATTAGGAATCATTAATATAGCAGCGCTCGCGTTAGCCGCTATAAGAACAACCTTGAGAGCTCGTTTGATTAAACAAACAAAACAGAATAAGTGTAGGCATTATCTAAAGTGTTTCCATTACTTTAAAAAAAATGTAATTTTGTCTTTCGTATCGTATCACACTATCAGCTCGTAATTATTTGAATTCCTTGCACCTATACAGTTGATTGTTGCTAGCCTAAAGGCAGACAAAATAAAATAAACTAAACGTAACCATGTCATTGAAAAAATATATAAAAAGATACATCGGTCCCGAATTTAAAGACACCAATTATTTATTTATGATAATAATAAAAGTACTTACCTCATGCACTTGCATAGTGCGAACAGGGATAATCGTCGGTTGGTGCCTTATTCAATTAAAAATCTCTCACGGGTCTCTACGAGTTGGCTTCGGCACCACGTACGCCTCCAAAGGTCTGGGATCCCAGGGTCCCGTGAAATGTCAAAAGACGTAAAACAATAACTACGTTCCTAAAAATATTTAAAGAAATCTAGTCCGTGAGTTGCGCCGCAAGCGTGTGCGTCAGAATGGACGGGGGTGAAGCGAGCGAGCTACCCTGAAATCGGGAAAACACACAAAAGGCGTCTCTTAGGCAAAATACAAGTGCAAATAGAATAAGACGCTGGAGACTATTGCCGGCCATCTTATATGCAAAATAATTTACATAGCCATGCATTTATAAAACCATATTCGTAAGCCACCAATTTCATCCAGCCGCTTGCCCCAAGCGACGAAGCGTAAAGCTTACGGCTTTATATTTTTAAATAAACTGAAGTCAACTTGTAGAAAGGCTATGTATACTTACTTACGGTTAATATTCAAGCTCGATTTAGTAACTACCTATTGTTTTTAGGGAGTTGTTATGCTTGTTTGATTCTACATTATTGTTCAAACATTTTTATTTATCGGTTCTACTCCACCCAATATCAAAATAAAGACGTAAAATCGTCAAGGTAAAATTACGTCAAGGTTTTTGAAAAACGTAGTAAACATGTTTTTACCGTTAACATTATTGGCATTGATGTTTGCTTGTTGACCTCTTTATTGCATAGAAATAGGATGAATGCGAAGCGAATTAACGATAAGCGTTCATGATTGCACTCTGCCAATGCTTATTGCAGATTTAATCCAACCAATGAAAATCATATTGAAAACTTCTTGAAGTCATACCTACTGTGCCATGAGATGGAATAGGAAATAATTTTCATTTTATCATGTAATTCACTACTATGCATTTATGAAAATACTCGTAACTGTGTTGCTTTGTTATGTGTTGTCTATACTATGCTTCAGTTTAGCTTCACACTGATAAATAAATAATGTTGTTACCTTCGAAACTCTTTGGAACTGTCGTTTCGTATTTATACTTTACTACCTTTTGCTCGCGGCTTCGGCTGCGTGGAGGTCGGAAGTTATCACACGGAAACTTACTACTATGTTTAATAGGTATTTTTAATAGGAATAATTCCGTAATACATTGTTTTCATATAGTTCTATTGGCTTACGCGGCGCACTCCAGTAAAGCTCCCCCAGACAGCATGACTTTTTCCGACATCTTCAACAATCTTCGTCATATTTCAGCAATTCACACAAAACCGTAAAGAATAACCTAAAAATTCCTCAAGAATCACTTCGTCCATTGGTGAAAACCGTATGAAAATCCGTTCGGTAGTTTTTGAGTTTATCGCGTTCAGACGTTTAACAGACGCGGCGTATATGCAGTGATCCGTCGTATCGGCTTCCGGGTGAAAAGTTAATAGTTTTCTAGGATGGCAACTTGGTAAAACTTCACGTAACGACCGCCACTGATCTGGGTCACATACCATCCACTCCGCATTAAATTACAATTAAAACTGCTTAGACTTAAGCTGCAATCGCCTTCAATGATCTGATCAATGATCAACCGTACGTTTAAATCTAAATTATCGCGTTTTATCTTCGGTGTAAGAAATCAAGCGTGTGTTATGTTATGAGTTTATGACACCACAGAAAATATTCTTTGTTTACTAGTCTTTGGTAGACAATTAAAAAACTGATAGCTGTTAACCCTTCGAGCAAATGGAAAGTAAGTACCTATCTATCTATATCTTATATATAAAAATCAATTGTGCGTTCGTTAGTCTTGCTAAAACTCAAAAACGGCTTAACCGATTTGATTTTCTTTTTTACTTTGTTCTCTTTTAAACAGGGATTATTAAAAAAAAGGCATTGCAACGCATTAGCTACTTTTAGATATTATTCCATTATTTTTATTAGGATCTATTAAAGCCTTGAAAATGTTTTAACATCCCGCGATTGATATGCACATAAATACGAATATTTTGTTAGATAACGCATAAAAGCACTTTCCTTCGCTACTTAAATTCCAATGAAAAAACCACGCCCTAGGGAAATAACGTTAACAAGGAGTAGAACGGGCAATTGGCTAGTTCTAAATAAATCAAATATGGTTTTACCCCATTACTACTCTACTAATTTTCAAACCATGTGAAAGGGTTGCCCAACGTTAACCTTTTTGTTTTAGGTAAAGGCAAAGTCAACTATAATTGAAGACGGGTTAAAAGTACCTTTTTGAATTATGACCTCAAGGTGTGATAGCCTTTCCAGGTACGACTGCAAAATTCCAAATTTCTTGGATGGCAGAGATTTGCTTGAAATGATACACTGAGAGGCAATTCTATAGAAATCACAACGATATTCCACCAATTTTGAAGTGTTATAGTTATGAAATGTAATCTCAAGCATAGCCGGTTGGCTATGATGAATGTTGAAGTGTTATGTTTGAAAGAAAAGAAAAGAAAATAATAAAAATACATTTATTTAGCACAGACTACTAGAACACAACATACAAGTAATAAATGTTACCCATTGAAGTGTGCATCGGTACCGGTATCAAAGTTCATTCGTGTCGAAAATCTGAAACAACAGCTGTTATTGATTCTAAAGTAAAATTCTAGAATTGAGTGGAAACAATATCTTTGATTTGTATGTGTCCTCCTCTTTGTTAGCCTCCTGCGATGTATGCTAAATTCGATTGCCTTTAAGTCATCATCATCTGCCTAGCATTTTACCAACTATGTTGGGGTCAGCTTCCAGTCTCACCGCATGCAGCTGAATAATGTATGATAATGTAATGTATTGAGTGAAGTAACAATGTAATCAGTTTCAGTCAAGCTGAAATATATTTATACTGACTTTAAACCAACGAAGAGCTTAAAAGTTTTAGAGTACGTAAATTTCTTCAGGACTATCTTTTAATTTAATGGATACCTACCCTAAAAATTAAGTTTACATCTAGGTGTAGATATTATCGATATTCCGGACGGGAATAAATATTCCCGTCCGCAGACCGCTCCGTCGGGAATCGGGAATCGGGATAGTATCTGTCGCTTTACTTGTATGCACAATGTTAATACTTTATTGAAGTCAAATTGTATCTAGTGTACTGGTGACTTCCAGTTGGTCATATATTATGTTAACCCGGCAAGATCTAAGATGAAAGTCTTCACAATTTCTTTTTACACGCCGTGGCACTTATAATATCTATCACCTGACGCTTTGACAGGAATATTGGTGCCCTCTCCACTACTAGATTCCTAGAATCTTTCAGCCATCATCATGAGCCATTTGCTATATTAATACACATACATAAAATAAACTTACGCCTTCTTCCCATGGGGGTAGGCAGAATCTACAGAACGCCACCTGTAACGGTCCTTACATACATACTCTTTTTGCTTCGTTTACGTGCATACATCTGGTCATACATGCACGCCGCGCGCCGGTTACAAGTACTAGGTAACTGACCTTTCTGAAGAACATCACCAATAAGGTCACAATATGTCCTTCTAGGGCGTCCCATTCTGGCGTCTCCACTCACATCTGCTTTGTAAATATATTTTGTTAGTCACCTTTCACTCATCCTCTCAACATGACCAAACCATCTAAGTACACACTGTTCAATTATTATCATTACATCTTTTTTTCAATCGCATTGTTGTTTTATCACACCATCATCATTCCTCAGCCTATCATTCATAGTTAAACCATACATTCTTCGCTAGGAACGCATTTCCACATCATTTATTCTACTTTCATGCCACTTTTGCCACACCCAACATTCACTTCCTTGTGAACAGCCAGTCGAGCCTTTTTGGGCATCGACTGATAACATGATATTAATGATAACTTGTAATTGCCCTACTGCTGACAAAGGTTTCTTCTCACAATAAAGACACACTGTCCTGTTGAGGCTGGTTCAAAACAATCTAAGCTACCCACCCTTACCAGCTCCCTAATTACGTAACACACTATCAATCACAATCTGAATTATTTTGAAGGATATTGCTAATCCATTACTTCATATGTTGGAAAAAATTGTCTGCTCAACAACGTAAATAACGCAATGAATGTTGTTGAACTGTCAAAATCAAAGGCATTCCTACTGACATACCCCGCAGGTGCGGCTTAAAAAGTTCTTCAGAAGGGAGGACTTACCTTTGCAAACCAATTACTGAGAGTATCGAAATTTATAATAAGGTCGAATACGCTTTTTTGGCTTCTGGGCTAATGCCGAAACATGCAAGTAAGAATTATGTATCGTATGACACGCGCCCGGGCGGCTTCTTACCATACTAAATTGCCAAACAGCAAACCGCAAAGCGCTTAACAGTTTCTTCGATGTACAACGACCGGTCATGGTCATTTTTGACCTGACCGTGAAAAGCCCAGCTATAACTTTGTATATAAACGCTTCAATGCTAGCATCTTAGCATAAAAAGCCTGGAATTTTGCCAGTCTTAAGTTCTTTTTGACTCTATGTATAAAATACGTGATACTTACCATTTGTTATTTATGAATACTTTCGGTCACAAAAATTGCTGACAGATAAGAGATATGATTTTAGTCACGTAGCCGTTTCCCAAATGCTGATATTGAACTTTAAGGGTCTAGTTAATTTTATATTTGTATCATATTGAAAGTTAAAAGTGCTGACTCGTATGTTTTCTTGTGGTCTGTGATATTTGATCACACCTGACGAAATGTCCTTCTCTTTGTATTGCTTAAAATGTCTTTGATTGAAGTCGGGGTCGTAATTTGCGCCGTGTACCCAATACTTTGCGGTGACAAGTGGTGGCGACTCCGCTTTGAAGGATTTGCTCGCGTGAGGGGACTTAAGTACTGAGGCAGTCGATCTTGTCGTAACGGTGACAATAATGATAACACCGCTCTCGGATAGCTCCGCTGCAAACAGTTTGAACTTCTATCATTCGTAAGATTTTTGGTATTTCCACAATTTCGGATTGTTAATCAAAATTCAGACTCATGTCGTACGTCACCCTAACCATATGGGGAAACGCGTAGAAGTTTAAATTTGTTTCCCGCAAATGAAATGTTTGATGGTACATTTCATTTGCGGAAAACAAATTCGGCATCGACACTCAAAAGTTGTGTCTGATCGGTTTCGCTGGCCACTAGTCGCATGAGGGGAGCGGCACCGCCGTCGCTTACGGCGTCAACCGCTTCTCCATCCGCTACGAACGGATTAGGTTCGCCCTTCGCACGACGCTGCGGCGTGTGCCTTTGTGGAATAAATTCGGGAAATGTAGCTCGATACGGAGGCTGCGTAGTGAGTGGACGAGGCAGGCGAGAAGAAGCGGGCGGCGCGGGTGAGACGCGCGGTGTCGGCAGTGGCGACAGCGCCGCGCGCCGTGACGGACGGAGGCGTCGCGACCGCACACGCGCGCCGGCACGTGTCGGCCGGCGCGATGGGGACCACCCCGCCGCCAGCCGCCGCCAAACAACATAAGAGCAGGCGGAAGATCTCCCTGCCATGGTTCCGCCAGAGCTCGGTGAGCGCGCCCCATGCGATGCTCTCTCGTCAGCACACCATCGACACGCCGAGCTCGTTCCACGCGCGCCTGCTGAAGGGCAACCGGCAACGCCAGGTGATACAGCCTCCCAGCCGCCGAATGCAGACAAAGTGATGCATCCGCCCCCGCCCCCGCCCCCGCCGCCTCCCGCCGCACTTTGCTGCCCCACTGCACGTCCGACGCACCGCAGGCCACTCCCGCGCTTGCATTCACGTGCACGCATCCTAGATCATAACATCAGTCATCACTAACCGACATCCACTACGTCGCTTTTGCGTTCCGAGTTGGGACTGCTTGCTGAATTGACAGCGTTTCGGTTACAAAATAACAAACAAACCGCTGAAAACAATAAGCAAAGCACATTTTCACTAAACTAACAACATTAAGTGCTGGTATGTGAATCCATGTTGTAACGTAAACACTATTTGTTAATCAAATTGAGTTAAAATCGAATAATATTGTTTGCAACATTTTCATGTATCACTTCATCATAAAAATGTATGTACAGTAATCAAAATTTCAATGAACTAAATTCAAAGAGAATAACGAAGAATTGTGTCTGTTCCCTTTTAATATTTTCAAATATATAAAACAAATTATTGATGGCGATAGGCTCGCCGTCCTATTTATTACACGGGACTTAAACGTAACTGGCGAAATGTGGGTGTACTATAGGTACACCTCTGCCTAACCCTTCTGGGAATACAGGCGTGATGTTGTGTTATTATATTTAAAAAAAAATATATTTAAAAAATTCATGAAAATAATGTTATACTTGGAAATGAATGTTAATGTACATACATAGTGTATATTCGTTTATTCATTTTATGTATTATACTTATTTTTGAAGAATTTTATAAAAGAAAAAGAAAACAATAAAAATAATTGTCTAGTGTACATTTATTGTTAATTTTTTTCGTTATCAAAATTACATCCTTTACTTTACCAATTGGCACAATTATTCGTATTTCAGTTATTATGTTCCATTCGCATGCTACCCCATATTGAAAGCATTCACAAAAAACCTGAAACTGGCTCATTGCACCATTAATTTATATTGACAATTAAAAGCAGATGGGAAAGGAAAACGTTGATAAGTGGTGTGACATAGTGGCAATCTTGGCCAATTGACCGAGATAACGAATCGGTTATCTGTCACTCGAGCTAATGGATTCTACGCCAGCCGATAAAGTGATAAACAATCTCACAGCCCTGCCTCAAATGGTATTACTTTGTAACTGCTTTGGCAATGGACAATCACTATAATATGTGTTCCAATAAGGATGCATAATGACCTTCACCGCTTTCAAGACAACAAGGAAAACGGAAAAATCTAAATATATACATGTAACTACTTGTGCTGGGTGGAAGCGCTAACTAGCTGCAAATGAACAAGTGATAATTTATCGATGCAAACATTTATGTTTTATGACTCAGCCATCATGTGGTTGTTTTACCACTCTGCTTCAACAGGTTTGTGTTTAAAGAATGGATGCACGACTCTGGAATTAAATATACATTACCTATGCAATGCTTTCGTGGGGTCTTTAAAGTTAGACTCTACGGATCAGTGATGGATACAGTTGTTTATGACAAAATTTCTACTTTTAATTGAAAGATTTCAATTGTAGAAATAGTTCCAACACTCCATAGGAGCACTAGCTATCTGTTAGATTATATTAGTTTACTAGCGCTTAACCGCGGCTTCGCCCGCGTGATTGTCGGTAATTGTCCCACGGGAATTAACTACCGGGATAAAAAATTATTCTATTTCCTAGCCCAGGTCATGGCCTATTCGTATGCCTTTCATCCAATTCCGTTCAGCCGTTAAGGCATGAAAAGGTAACAGGCGGACTTTATTTCCAATCCCTTAAATCGCTTAAAAAGAGGTACATATAAATGTCAATATTAAATACATGTGGGTTTTAAAATCATGCCCTATTTTACCCGCTTGGGGAATGAATGATTTTACAAAAAACGCTGAAACACGTAATTTTTTATTTCTTACCGAAAGCTTTGCTTTTATTTTTGCATTTCTTAAGTTAGCTTAAGAAATGCTGAGTTTCCCACACAAAATTTCTTCCCCTATATCAACCCCTTTAGGGTTATGTTTGAGCCAAAAAGTAGCCTATGTCCTACCTCAGAATGCCATATGTCTCCTTGCCAAACTATAGAAATCCGTTCAGTGGTTTAGGCGTGGAAAAGTAACATACAGGCAGGTAGACAGAGTAATTTACTTTCGAATTTATGATAGTAGTATGGATTGATTTCTGGGTGAGGTGTCGGGCGAAAACGTTGACTCTATGTGCAACATATCTCAAGAACATCAGGAAAAAGTCCGGAGATATCGGAGCGTAAAAATAATGTAAACGAATAGATCGGAATGTAACCGAAGAAATGTGCGGAAATTATGATGCACACATGTCGTCTGATTTTTTTTCAGAATTATAATAACAACTAATAGAAATACAACGTAATGCAACAGTAGTTATTATACAAGGGACGCTACACACCTTTTTCTTTTAAACACAGTTACGACTGTATTCAAATAATGCGAACAAAGGCGATAACATCAAAAGATTTGTTAAACCACCAAATGTATTCCGCTGAGCACCTTTTTTAAATAATGCTGAATGAAGCTCTTAAACCTCGTAATGAGGTTTCGGGTACTGAGGACAAAAAGAGCTGAGCTTGCTTCATAATGACCATTTGCAAGAATACTTCAGTTCATTATAATTATTTGCTCCAATTTATGAAGTACCTCACCTCCACATACGTGACCGTTTGACCTTTCAACGACACGGGATCATGAAAGACGTCTTCTTCAAACGAATTTTAAGTTTGATTATTGTCACTGGTATGTTATAATTGCTGTTGCCTGAAGGCCCTCAGCAATTGAAACCTCCAGTTCAAATGCTAATAAAAGACATGAACGTAAGTGCCATTCTGAAGTTTAGGACAACATTAATTGCTTCATTTCGTTATTCGTACAGACACAGGTCATGGTCTCGGTATGATTGCCTTTACTCAAAACGGAAATGAGGCTGATAATTTCAAATTAGAAGATTATGTGGGTACGTCATAAAACGGAAATATGCAGAAAATGTAAGAAAATTAAGCGGCACAGTATTATTAAATGTTAGTATCAATTTAGGGATTATGCACGATGCGTGTTTGAACCAAACCATGCTAGGGTGGGTGTCAATTTAGGGGATATGCACGATGCGTGTTTGAACCAAACCATGCTAGGGTTGTTATCAAACACCCATGTGTTCTATAACAACCGTAGCATGGTCGTGCAGAATACACCTTTTCTAAGGTTGGAAGCAATGCCAGCATCGCTGCCAACCTTAGAGCAGGTGTATTCCGTTATGAAAAGACATACAACGTTGGGTGATACGCGATAAATGAAAGTAGTTATCTAAGGATCAATGGAATGGTTTGATTTTTGATGATAGTCTTCGTGAAAGCGTCAAAGAAAAAACGTGCTGCGTCTAACTCAAATGAATTGGGATAAATAAATGACGAGATCGCCGTAGTGTCGGTGAACGGACAAATTAGTCACCTACATATGAAATAGTTTGTTTGTCAGCTAAACGACGATAGTAAAGTTAATTCTACTTGTGGCATCAACACTTGTCTTAATTTAGCTGTTGGGAAATAAAATATCTATAGGTACTTTTGCATTACTGTTCTAGTTTTTCTAGATAAGCAAATGACTGGGAATGTTACATTAGGTAAGTTATATTCGAGCAAAATCTCTCTGACGTAAACAACGTCTACATTATGATATTAAATCGCAATTCTCGTATTCAACCCAAGTTCTTAAGTAATTCCTCCACATGCTTGCCTCGAATTGCCAAAATACAATTCAAATTAGTATCGATTTCGATTAAGTCGCGTCAGTATGTCGGTCCGAAAGTGTGCGTCTTTTACGAGCTGACACCGATCTGTGATTACTTGCGAGTACGCCGGGGTTGTAAAACAGGGACAGTGGACCCCTAGAGAGAGAGCACTATAGACTCAAGATTATCCCAAGAGGTTCATGCTGATCGCAACTATCTAACTTATGATCAATTCTTCGTTTTTTATCTTTGTTCCGTATTTTTTAGCAGAAATGCTTCCAAT
Source organism: Dryobotodes eremita (assembly GCA_917490735.1). Taxonomy (NCBI): domain Eukaryota; kingdom Metazoa; phylum Arthropoda; class Insecta; order Lepidoptera; family Noctuidae; genus Dryobotodes; species Dryobotodes eremita. Next base: position 28,124,921 of record OU823241.1, on the reverse strand, counting down.
AGAATTAGAAATCTAAGTTTTGAAAGATAATAAAAATAAATTAGTTTTGTTAAGAACTTCGTCCGAGTTAAGTTATGGCTATATGCTGTTGATATATGGTTCATTGATGTGAGTATCCTACCGACCCGTAGTGGCGCTGGGTTGCGCTTCAGAAAAGAAGACATCGGAATATTACCAAATATGTATTCAATATTTGGTCAGAAAATTCAGCAGATCTATATAAGTGGGAAAGTTCAAAAACAGTTACGTAACATAAAACGTTGTATGAAATTAGGTAAGCTATAACCTTACATAACGAAGTTATCTAGAACTACAGTTTCTTCTTTGAAGAGTTTCGCAGTATCAATAGAGGAACTATCTACAAGTTGCATTAAAATTTGGAACAGAGCTTGAAATCTGTCAGGAGAGTTAATCTGAACTAACCTTGGATAAACAATCTTCAATAATGTTCTGTTGTGGGATGTCGTCATAGCTGAAAAACCAACTTGGTAATGGTTAGTGCTCAAAATGTCTCACTCTTGGACATTTAAGGACGTAAAGATCGGTATTGAAGCTGCTATCAACGTGGCGTCCTACTGGGCAAAAGTCAACTAGTTAATTAGACGAATGTAGTACCACGGATTCGAAAAGAATGGTAAGTAGTCGCTAAATTGCTAGGACATTGTTTAATATAGCCAAGGATCTGTCGTACAGTCTCCGTATAGCCATTTCCTACAAGATAAATTCAAATATGGGCCTAACTTATACGAAATTGTTTAGCGGATAAGTTAACCGGTAAATAATTATCCGGAGTAGGTCGCACATTTTGTGGCCAAGCTATGTATATTTTGAGTAATAAAATTACTATCTACTCTAATTATCCTATCAATCCGGAGAGAGCTGCATTTTGCTAATTACTACCTATATAACCGCTAATCGAATATGATTAAAAGTCTATGTAAGTATAGGGTGACCAATTCGAAGGCATACAATTTTAAATTAACATTATTTTTATTGCTAACGAAAATTACCAAATATTTTTCCATAATTACATTATTCTGGCTTGGCAATGTTAGGTATATGGTCAATAACATCTGCTAAATCTCCACCTTTATGGTACTTAAAAATGCTATCGGTTTTCATCGTGTTTTTCATCTAATTTGCACTTACTTTATTAGATATCCCACTAACAAAATCACAAATATTCTGCGTTTGTATTCAAGACGTCCCTACGGATAATCACCCAGAAAAAAAAATCAGGACGTCTCGCGAAATCTGCTGTGATTAAAATGGAATAAGTTACTCGCAACGATTTGTAAAAAAAAAACAATCTGTCGTTTTTCAATCTGTCAAGAACTTTAGGATAATATTTCTGAAGGTATTGCGGTAGTCATGGTCTAATAGACTGTGTGTAAATAACACATTTTAACTGAATAGTGGATATAAAAATACCGCACAAAATGGGGCCTAAATTGAATGGTGGGCCCTATCAGACTCCGTCAATGGTGCTGACGTCTCTTTGAGGCGCGCGTGGAACACGACGCGCTGTCGACCTGGGCCTGGTCCTTACCGGACGGCGAGCTGCCCATTGTTCGCCGTCCGCAAGCCCTCGCCTACGGTGGCCGGGAGTCGGCGTATGACATGACCTGACGTGGCAATTGAATGAAGGACGAATAATATTGCTAATTGGTTTGAACGACCTAACATACGAGGTTATTATATAAAATCAATACTTTAACTAGATGTTTTGCTTTGTTTCATTGCTTAAAGACGACACTAATGCCCGTCTTCACTAACTTCAAGATAAACATGTTGAGTGAGGAAATGACTAACGTAAATAGCTCCCTAAGCAGCCACTCCCGTTTCACCATTCGATTCTCAGTTGGCTACTCGTAAGCTAACTCGAAATCTACATTTTTGACAATTGTCTGTGGTTTGTAAGTCAAGCTCTGTCTCTGTCAATATTGATAGTTTTTTTTTTTTGCTAGGCTCGCCCCCTGTCCCGTTGTTTGATATATAGTTAAACATGACCAATAGTCAATTTAACAATTAGTCACTTGACGATAGTCAATAGCTGTCAAAGTTTAACTACTCCGTCTGCGCATGGTTAACTTTTATAGCATATTATAATTTTTTTTAACTTTAGTTAGCTTAACCATTTGTCAAACAACATACTTATGTAATTTTTAACAAATTGTTAGTTTAACTAACGCATTTTAACTATTAGTATGTTTGACTAGTGATCAAACAACGGGCCCTTAAACATACTTTTGTTTAAGTTAAACTGGAGAAATATGGGTGTACTATAATGTACACCCCTGCCCAACTCTGCGGAAAACGGGCGTGATACTGTGTTGTTGCTAGGCAACCCGCAAAAGTATTACGCATCGTCGAATTGATGTCGTAACTTTAGTAATCGCCTAGTGGTTGCTGAAATGTGCTAAGTAACTGCTTTAAGATTACGCATTATATTAAGGTGTCGCCAAGTGTTACAGAAAACGAGTTAACAACATTTTGACTAAAAGTTAAAAAGAGTTAATTGTTAGAGTCTGTATCCACCAAAGCGAAGAGAGATGTCTCGTAAACAAGGCTTATTGTATTGCGGAATCTAAGCGGAGAGATGTGAAAATAACACATGATAAAATAATATTACTTAGTTTTTTTTTTGAATTTGTCCTCTCCGCTTTTGCTGAAAGTTTATAAGACCGCCCGGCTTATCTGTACTCTGTGAAGTACATAGGTAAAGTACAAGTTGGTCTCGTCTTCCTAAGGTTTATAACGTTGCTTGAGCTTTCCTTTCAGGCTTCGTTCTAAATCCTTCTTGTAGAGTTACAACTGAAAAACAGACAAAACGACCGATCAATTAATAGCATTAGGAGTTCCTACAATAGACAGCTGTGACATATGAACAGAAAGACCGATAAAGTACCATAAGTACTCCTTTTTACCCGACTACGATAAAGCCAAATAAGGGTTATGATTTTAATTACCATTGGGTAACCCGTACCACACCGCATACCGTTACCTGAAAACAGTACTATGGATAAACTATGATTGTGTGCGGTTGACAATCCAGGCGACGTCAAAGCGAGTCGAACGTCAGTCAAGGAAGTTATACAAAGCCTTAATTAATGGTAAATATCTCGAATTTGGCCAATTCCTGTTTCATGCTTTGACTGAAGTTTAGACCTGCACTGTCACTCCCTGTATTGATAGTAACTATTGCACGTGAACTATTATTATTGAAATGTATTTTAACTTTGCCCTAGCTAACGCTAATTGCTATGTTCCGATTCGATTTTCTCTTTAACCGGTACGTTGCAGTTGAGATTACGGAACTAATATAATTATGTTGTAGTTCAGGTTATACTATGTGCTCTATTGTCTCTTAATTTATATTTTTTCTTTTTACTCCGCCCTTTTAATTCAGCTCGAAATGTGAGGGGTCACCTTGTCACGTTACCGAGCTCCTTAATTTGACGCACGTAAATGAAAAAATCTCAGGAATTTCCAACGCTATTGCAAGACATTATTAAAGATACCTTACTTTATAGGCGCCTTAAGGAAAGGTTGAAATGATCATTTATTCGGTTGTTTTCTTTTGTCCTTCTCGTTCTGTTAAGTAAACGGAGAGTTTTTAACGACTGGGCGTTTTTTTACGTGGGTAGCTAAAATGAGTTTTATGTTTGATTTTAATTATTATTTATCATAAATTAACTTTTTATTAGGTTTAATAATAACTTAATTAACTAACAAACTATTAAAATTAAAATATAATAACCTAACTAAACTATTAAAAAACTAAAATATGGTGTCGAAAAATTCCTCCGCATCGCTGTCGGGCGGCATTGCCACATTGTATTGCAATGCTTAGCCTCTGGCCAAGGTAAAAGCCAGCCTTTGGGGCACGGGAAGTGCCAGCCAGCAGTTTGGAGATTTCGTTGAACAAACCATGAGCACCCGGACCCCACGGCCCGAGGGTTTAAATTTTTATCATTGATTAATGTATGTTTATTTTATTGAAAAGTTCAGCGAAACAGCTTTAAGTAACAAATTACTGAAAATGTATTCATAATTGACAATGTTAAGCGTGATGGTCAGCCAGTAATGTGATTAATAACGTTATAAGTAGATAGATCTCGAATCAGAATTTATTTATTTGTAAGAATATAGTTTTACATAGTATTATAATATTAATAATTTAATAAGTGATGTACTTTCCACCACAATATATGGTGTACAAATATTCCAATTTCATTTTTAACTAAGTACACATAACGATTCTATGTAATAAGGTATAAGTGTAAAACATAAAATAATAATGAGTTAACATTTTCAAAAAAGCTGATGTTACGGGCAGTTCCGTCGCTCCACATTCACTTCGCATCGTCAATTAGGTACCGTAAGTTCATCTGCGTAATATTTTAAACTAAGTGAGTGCTAACAGGTTGATCATTATAATTAATTAAGTGAGGGCAATGACAGGTGGTCGCGTGGAACTTGTTTGGTCTTACCTCGACTACGACTAAAAGATTCTACAAAGATACGCGACTCGCGACGCGAACCGCGCGCGATACAAAGGCGCCGCTCGTTGCGCGACGAGCGGCGCCTTTTTGTCAAGCAGTCGCGTCGCACCTGTCTGCGGGAGCCTTAATATGCTTATCAAGTGGAGGTTAGTAAGTTAAACGTGATGACTGGTTCGGACTTCGGACAATGAGGTATCTTTAAAGTTCTCAAGGTACAGAGAGTGCAAAACCCCTAATTTTGATACTAATGGTAATGCTACATAGGTAGTTACACTAGTAAAAAATAATGCGTTTTCGACTACTTACGGTAAGTTTCTTTACATCATCCAGGACATACAATAATTTATGATAACGCAGACATTTTAAAAGTATCAATTTCTACCTGAGCTGTAGACATAGTCATAAGAGGGCTCCCAATTATCAACAACATTCTTCAGAGGATTCTTTCATGAAAACTCCGGAATTTTAATTTGTCTGTTTGTGATGTCTTGTTTATAAGTACCTTTTTATTTGTTGTTTTTGTCGTATTTCTGGGTTTTACTTTTAATTAACTTTTATTTTTATTTCAATTATTTTGCGGTTAGGGATCATTGAAGGTAGGTACCTACCTACTTCTTTGGTTTGCGAAAATTCAACAGTAAAATTTGGGGTTTATGTATATATTATTATAGATGTCAAATATATTTTTAGAAAGTACTCCTTAAGACCTTTCATTAGATACCCAACACAATATACTAACCAATATTTTTTTATCGGCAACACTTTGTCCTCTATAACCGGCCATGTTGATTTTTTTATGACGTCACATAGCCTTTAACCAGCGGCAATACCTCATTTGTCTAATTATGATAAGAGTTTAGAAGTTATGAGTGAACAGATGAACATACATACAGACCGGTCAAAATTATAACCTTCCTTTTTGCTTCGCCGTTGTCGCTTAAAAATACCGTTTTTTCTCCTAAAAGTATCAAAAGACATAACAATTTCTAAAGCTAAGTACTTTTGACTTATCCATTTGGGATATTATATTAGGTCTTTACCTATGAAATTGCCGTTCTGCAGTACTGGCCATTTCAAATCAAAATAATTTTTGTTTGGCTATGAATTCTAATTTCAAATTAATTTTATTTTAAAAACATGGTTTTTTTTTTCTAAAAGTAGTCATTTCTTTATTGATTAGTGTTACATTTTCATCGCATTTCAATCTTTTTCGTCATCATGGATACGTTAAAAATTCGAGTAATTATGGAATATGAGTACCGTCGTGGCAGCAACGCGGCACAAGCGGCACGCAACATCAACGACGTTTACGGAGCTAACTCTACAAACCAACGCACCACCTGTTATTGGTTTGCTCGCTTCCGTTCTGGAAATTTCGACCTGAAAAATGAACCTCGCGGTCGTCCGAAGACTTTGGTCGACAATGACGAATTAAAGGCGATTGTGGAAGCTGATGATACACAATCTACGGCTGAATTAGCAGCAGCTTTCGACGTTAGCGTCAAAACAATATTGGTCCATTTGCGTCAAATTGGCAAGGTAAAAAAGCTTGACAAATGGGTGCCCCACGAACTCAATGATCGCCAGCGTGAAGTACGCGTCGAGACGTGCCTTGCACTGCTCAACAGACACACAAATGAAGGAATTTTGAACCGCATTGTTACCTGCGATGAAAAATGGATTCTGTTTGATAACCGTAAGCGCTCAGCAAGTTGGTTGGATCCTGGTTCAGCACCTAAACAATGCCCTAAACGAAAACTTACCCCTAGAAAAGTGATGGTCACTGTTTGGTGGTCTAGCGCCGGTGTGATTCATCACAGCTTCTTACCAAACGGGGTGAGCATTACTGCAGATGTGTACTGTGAAGAACTGAACACAATGATGGAGAAGCTGGCGCATCTCCAACCAGCATTGGTCAATCGCTCGTCTCCGCTGCTCCTGCACGACAACGCGCGACCTCATACTGCACAGCAGACGGTCTCCAAGTTGCAAGAACTGGGGTTGGAAGCTCTCCGTCATTCGCCCTACTCACCAGACCTTGCGCCTACAGACTACTACTTTTTCCAGAATTTGGATAACTTCTTGGCGGGAAAAAAATTTAATACCCGAGAGGCAGTACAAAATGCCTTTGAAGAATTTGTTGCCTCCCGTCCAGCTGATTTCTTTAAGAAGGGCATCAATAAACTGCCACTGCGATGGCAAAGATGCATTGATTGCATGGGTGATTACTTCGACTAATACAAATAAAAAATTCATGAAAAAAATTCGTTTAAATTTTTTCATACAAAACGGCAATTTCATAGGTAAAGACCTATTATGTATATATTATTCAGTATTGTCTAAAGCTTTCACATATGAAAGCTTTACAATACTGAATATTAAATATAACATGTCAACTCTGTCATCCCAAAGTCTTAGCTTTTAGGTGCCTGAATATTTAACCTGTAAGTAGAGTTCGCGTGTCTAATTTAAACAGAAAAGCAAGTCATAAACAACTTCCAAACTTGTACAGGGAATATCAATTTGCGACTATATACTTAAATGTCACGAGCAATTACTGACGCCATGACACCCACCCTAGGGACAGACTATTATGTAGTTGAACTTTTTATTTATAAAGATAGATTGGCAGTATTTTTAGCACGAAGGTTGACTAGCGAAGAATACTTTCTAGCTTTAAGTTCGCCTTATGTACTACATTATGTAAAAGCAAATTAAATAATTTACATGAATTTAGGTGGCGTGTCAATGATGTTTAAGGCACCCAAATAGCGCGACGTGACTAGTAGAATAATTTCTATAAAAACTTCATGGAAATTGTTCTACAATTTACAAAGCCTTTAACACTTTAAGAGACACTAAACTTCTATGGCTTCTATTGTGGCTCGTACAATATCCGTCAACCGAATAAAATAAAATAGTAACCTTAAATCATATTTTATTGCTCTGTACTTTACTCAAACAAGTTAAGTATAAAAATACTTCCCTCTTGTTACCTTGTTACTTTCTTTCCGTATCTACAGCGGAAAATTGGCAGACTTGCTTTCCATTCCTTCAATAACATGGCGGAAATTGAGAAGATGGGGTGGTGAATGACTTATTGCCTATAAATTGCCAGTTGCATTTTTCCGTTGAAAATAAAAGAATAGGATATTTATTTGCTATGTAAGTAGGTACAAAAATCTGTTGTTACAGGTTTTGAGGAAACGCAAAAGTACATTCAAACAGATTATAAAAACTGAATTATTTGTTCACTTAAGTTAACTTATTGGCTAAGAAATATTTTACGGAAAGATAAAAATTTTCTTGAGTAAAGAAATTTTTTATACTCCCGTGGACAACAAGCACATACATGCATGCATATTGCGAACTCACTTTCCCTAAAGGATGATTTCCACAAAACGGCTCGCGTCGCATCGGTTCGGAACGGATTTTACAATCTTTAAACGATATTAAATCGTGTACACAATATTTAAAGTCTATTAATATCAAGCCGCGTACAGCAGCTAAACCGCGGGCGTCTTTCGCGACACGCGATCGTAGCTGACAGTATGCTCTGACGCGCGATCGGCTCCGTTCGCCTGTCGTCGTATCCGATCACATATTCATCCGAATTAGAACACGTCAACACGGTAGGAATGAAACTGTTTGACTAGGCGCCGAAACGAATACGTTCGCAAGCGACGGTACGGAGCCGATCGTATGCGTCGACATCCTGCCGGACGCGATCGCCTGTCGCCGCATCCGTTCGTATCCTTTCGAATCCGATGCGATGCGAGCCGTTTGGTGGAAATCATCTTTAATACGGAAGAAAAAGTCCTTTTATTTTAAAACACAGTTCCACTATTTACTTCTTTTTTTTTTCGCTTCGAAACTATTGGGAAGTTTGGACTAATATTTCTTCAATTCGTCTATATTTATCACTAGGATTACCTTACTTAATTACAACCGTCGTGTTTGTATTGAAGTTCACTCTTCGTCCAAAGGATCATTTTTGCACTACTTAATACTTATATTTCTCAAAAACTTTTACGTTGGCTTCAGCCAAAATAAATCAATCATTTAAAATAATAATAAATGAAATATCAGTCTGTTAAAATAATAAAATAAGCAGTTTGACTAAAAATAGATAACTAGAATTTTTAAACAAAATAAATAGCGTAAACATTGGCACGAAATAAACCAACCTTGATAATAAGGCAATAGATACGCGCGGGGCGGAGTGATAGTATCAACAATTCAACACAAACTTTATGGTATTGTTACCAAGTATTCACAAATTAAGTTTAATGTTGTTAAATACTAAAACGAAAAAGAAAGATCCCACTGCTAGAATGTTAATTGATATAAATTATTTTAATTGCCTATGTTTAAAATACGTTATGTAGAATACATGGTTTTAATTAATTTGATAACCTAATCGCCACACTGTATGAAAGAAAATCCTTTGTCAGCTTTTCTGCGAAAAATTTCCGACATAATTTTTTTTGTCTTTTGTTTTTCCGGCAAGACTGTGTTACAGTCTTGCGTCTTTTTTAACAATCTAAATTAATTTTTAATTATCAAAGCAACGTCTCTTTTAATAATCTAAATGAATTTTTAATGATCACCGTAACGTATTTTCCCCTCGTTCGATGTCCCTCGGCCAACAGGAATATGTATTACGCTTTTTACACAGTATAATAAAGCAGTATTACGTCTCGGCAGTGTCCTTGAGATAATTACCTGCGGCCGCTCGATAGATAAACTCAGACTAGGATTGCCCACTCACTGTGTCTCTTGGGTTGGAAGTTGTAACTGTACTTTATAAGTCTGAAAAATGTAATGATGGTAGATCATTGTGTTTTAAAACCTTATGATTTGTTGAAGGTAGTATGTCCAGTAGGTACATTAAAATGTTTTTCACAAATCCTGTAGTTTGTGGTGTAAGGTTTGTTTGAAAATCATCTCGGCACATCAGCCGAAGCCATTTGGATAGTCTGTTTCACTTAAAGTTATTATCGGCGAAGGGCGAAGCCGTGAGCAGAAGCTAGTATAGGTATATTTTGTTTGTCTGCTTCAATCTGGCATCGAAGTCAAGGCCCTCAAAATAGGCAAAAATAGCCGACTTCACTTCTTCGTCATGGGTGAATTTGTTTCCACGAAGCTCTTTTTTCATGTTTGGGAACAACTAAATAATAATCACAAGGGGCCAATTCTGGACTGCAGGATGGGTGGTTAAGAGTTTCGAAGCCGCACTTGTGTAAGGCAGCCATTGCAACATGAGTGTTGTGAACGGGTGCGTTGTCGTGCAAAAGGAGCACACCTAAATACCACTTTCCCCTTCTTTTTTCTTTAATTACATTTTTTTATTTTTTGTAGTTATTTTTACAAGCATAGCGTAGTATAGCCCCGTGATATTTACACCTTTATCTTTATAATCGATCACTAAAATTCCCTCTGAGTCCCAAAAAAACTGTAGCCATAACTTTCCGGCCGATTGTGACACCTTGAACTTTTTACTGCTGTTTTTGAAGCGGTGTGAGCATTCTCGGCACCCATCTTGCATTGACCTTAGGCATGCCAAGATGGTCATGGAGAATGCTCAAAATAGTCGTAGACGATACTCGAGTCACCTCTGCGATCTATTTTTTCTTCATACGAGCATCTTCGAGAACAAGTTTTTCAACAGTGTCCTCATTCGGCCAATCAGAGCGCTGATCGTCTTCAATCGAGTCTCTGCCTTGCTTGAAAAGACTATGCCACTCGTAAATCATCGATTTTCCAGGGCATAGTCCCCATAAAGAGAGACAAGTCTTCCATAATTATCTGAGGCGCTTTTCCTTGCTTAATCCAAATCTCAAAGGATAATGAACCGATCGGGCAGAAACTTAGTATTTATAGTTGTATTGAGTCACCAAGTAGTGACAGGAAAAAAAGGTCCTCCTCTCCCCACTGTAACCCCTACATTCCGCGAACTTTTTGGCCCGCTCTCGTAAGTACCGGTCAAGGAAGTTATGCTCGCTACGCTACAATAAATATAGAAAAACCTACATATCATAAATAAAAAATTAAAAAATAATAATGTGATTTTTATAGGCTTACCAAGCCGACTGAGTTGGTAATTTAAAAAGTGATATTTCTGGATTCGATATTAATGAATTCAAACATCCATACACTGAACAATACAGTCGATAACATCGTGCCATATTTCAAGTACTTAAATTTGCGGGAGCGTCTCTCACCGTCTGCCTCCTTACACAACTGCCATGCACGCGCGACTTGAATACTGGTGTACACCGAGATTTCCAAGCACGTTGTTTCGGCCGATTTGTATGAAAACGTAATACTGCTTACTTTATTGTACTGTGCTATTTACCTGCCACCGCAGCCGTGTCGGCCATTGATTTTACCAAAAGTATTGTAGTGTGGTTTGTGTGTCTGTACCTACTATTGCTTCAATTTATGCAATTACAAGAAAAAAAAAAGAAAAAAAAAGACATTATCTTTCTTTTGCCTTTATCCCTATTTATTTGGCCGTTACAATTCTTCTTATTCCATACTTCTTTATTAGTCGTCACACCGTAGCACCTCTTTTCTAGCCATATCATCTTTCACACAGTCCAAGATGACCTATTCAAAATTACTTCTGTAGGTATTGTTATAGGTATTTTTTTTAATATAGTACACCAACAGCTTCTGTATATTACATATCTTAAGTACTATAGGTAACAATAGCCTCTGACGTAGTCTCTGACTCAGGGCCGGATTTAGGGGAGGGCATCCGGGGCGACCGCCCCGGGGCCTCCACAAAAGAGGGGCCCCCACAATAGAGACTTCGAAAAAAAAGTATATTTTTAAATTCCGACGAGTAAACACTAGTAAACAACTTTTCCTTTGATATTTTTTTTCGCTGTTTTACGCACGGTGTGTAGGTACAACCGTACAACCGTTAGGGTACCTTGTCCTTACTGCCCTAGCTAAAAAATCCACCTTGTTTAAAAATTATTGAAATCTGTGTTTTACTTTTTTTATCGTCTGTTCCACAAAATGTTCGGGGCCTACACTTTTTGGTTGCCCCAGGGCCTCCACACGCTTAAATACGGCCCTGCTCTGACTTCTCAGAGTTGCAGTTTAGAGCATTCTCAGAATCTCAGTATTTTGAATAATGTCGCGCTATTCTTATTTATCCATCTATTCTAATCCTACAACAAATTACAAACCTTTTATAATTCTTGAATATATACAAAGTTCATGAGATGGTTTTGAAGAAAAACAAACTTTCCTTCAGTAGTAGATTTTTCTATATCGATAAACACTCAAGTCGATTAGGTACTCACTTCAGGATTGCTCGTTTCCATAATCACAAGGTATTTCTTGCGTTACCTTAATCTAGTAATGGACATTGTAAAGACATTTGTGAAACATTGGCTGTCAATAATATTTTTAAATATATATAACTAGGTATGTACTTATCATACACATAGGTGTTATTAGAGCACCTAAATTCATCAGGTAGTAATATAAAGTTATTCTGTAGGTCCAGTTTCTTTTTTGTATTCGCTTCATATATCAATGAAAGGAAATGCAAAGTCGACCGTTTTAAAATCAAAATAAATAAATGTTAAGAAACTCGAAACTCCCAATCTGATATTATCGGTTATCTAAGTTGGATAAAGGGAAAAGGCCCCATGACGTGATCGTAAGTAAATGGTAATGTAGGGCGAGCTTCCACAAATCGATCAACTTTTATTAAAATGTTTCCATATATCAATCACCTCGTTGGTAGGTACTTAGATGTTATTATCGCCTGGGCCGGGATTCGTCGCTTAAATAATTGTTTCTCTTTAAAAGCTTGTTTTGGTTATTACTGCGTACTTGGACATAAAATGAATTCACCGCTGACCGTTCGAAACTTTGACGCGAGTTCTGTTAGAAAGCAATAACAGGACTCGGAACTCTGTCTAATATGCATACACAAACACCGGCAGACGCTTGTCAATTTTATGTAGGCCTGGCCTGGATAATGAAACCTGGGTTACCTAACGTGGTGAGTGTTTGTCTAACGATAGACAAAGACGAAGCCGAGGTCAATAGCAAAGCTAGTCTAAGCTAGTTTCATTGAAAGCAATTTGGTTATAAACCGCAGATTTACACGACCTTCAGCTCATCCATCTGGTAAGCGAGGGTCGGCCGCGGAAGCGACACATCAATTTGTGTATTTGTCTATCTGACGAGCGCTTTTGTAATACGTTTTAGGAATGTATGACTCATACAAATGGACTGAGGCTCTCAAAATTTTTACCAGTATTTTCCTTCTATGTTTTGTAATTCGAGTGAGCACCAACGTGTTACAGTCGAACATAATATAGGACAGTTACTGAAAACCACTAGAAATGTTATCTAAATATATTGCTTTATCAGTGTCCGTATTGTTGTCCACAGTGGACGTTATCTCCTATCTGGCGAATTCTGTTATCTGTAAACTCGTATCGAGCCGCAATCGATCCTGCCCGAGGACCTACGATGCCCTTAAGGAACTCTTCACCACTTTAGATCGCAGTTTGCCTTACGTCAATGTGCACAACATCTCGGAATCATAACTTATTATCTTTAAGTGTGACTCCGTGATTATGACTCGCTTTCCAGAGTGTCTGTGGTTGCACTCAGCTCTGGCTTGTCTATTGTGTAGTGCACCTAGGATTTCATTTTCAATATAAATTATATCTTCTATCGTTACCTTAAAAAAAGGAATACAGTTCATTTAATTTCTAACGTTTTAAAACATTTTGTAAAGTAAAATTTATCTTCGAATCAAAACAAAATAAAATAAAAACATTTGATATGTGAGAAAAAATAAATCCTATTAAAGAAAAGTCACTGTCAAAATGTTTCCTAGTGAATAGCGGAGGGGAAACCACGTGTCGTGAACTTGTGTCCGATGTAGCGTTGCCAGATACAGCTTGATCATTTCTGGTACAATTCTAGGGTAACGGATTCGGGCCGTAGTAAAATATATGTATATAAATAGGTATATCGCTAACCCTAAATTATGTTTTACTTGTTGTATTTTTTGAAGGGAAAAGAAAAATGCAATTTATTTTCACATAAACTCTTTTTTTAGGTAAAAGTTACCTACCTACCTCAATACATATTGTATATTTTAATTGAGCACCTTGATTTACTTATTGATTTATTTAAACTTTGGTAGACAATCAAAATACATTTGTATGTACCAAATGACCGAAAAACCTTTTAAACTCATTAACACACCTCTTTTGCTTATTAAATTAAACTTTGGTAAGTAATCAACGCTGGTACTTAAAACAAAAGTTAAGCACCTCCTTACGGCTTATTGATTAGGAAAACTTTGGTAGGAAATCAACACGAGCTATCGTATAACAAAAATTTAAAAACATCCTCTTTTTGGCTTATTAAACTCGTAACAGACTATTTTTGGAACGAAGTTCTTTAACGCGTCTTGCGGTAGGAGTAAACTGGTAGAAATCGTCACGTAACGAAAAAGCGTTATGCCCGCTCCATGCGACTTTTGCGCTCTTTCTCTTTCTATTATGTATAATAGTGAGGTCAAAATGAAAAACCAAGATCGCGGCTTTGAGAATTTTTAAATTATTATTGTATTATATTGACGCTGATAGCTCTTGAACGCGGATTAGATGCGCTCAACGCCTTCAGTTTCGCTGTTGAAAATCATTCTTCTTCTCCTCAAAATAAATAATGCAATAGTTTACAAGAACCTGTAGATACAGAATTATCGCGAGGACAATCTTATTATCTTCATAGATGTTAAGGTATTTTCTCTATCACTGTGTTAATAACTTATGAAGGTTTTAATTTAAGAATACGACATCCATTACATATTTTGTCATACTTACACGTAACTAATCTATCCTTTCTTTTTGTTTAGGCCGGTCCAGAAATGACGTGGGTGTTAGCTGAACACAACGCTTCAGGCACAGGAGAACTATCCGTGTCTAAAGGACAGCAAGTTGAGGTGGTGGAACCGTGGCAGGCGCGTGCTGATTGGTGGGTGGTACGTGTACCCGGCGAGCCCCCGGTCGAGGGCGCCGTGCCAGCACACGTGCTCAAACTACAGCCCCATCACCATCCCCAACAGAAGACGTCGCCGTCACGCCGGCCGTTGAGCCAGCCCTGCGATGAAACTATAGGTCAGTTACTACAATAGTCTAGTAATTTAGTTGATCTAAAACTACCTTAAAAGTTTTACAACCGTGTTCCATTTAAGTATATGGTGTACAGAATAATGAGTATTTTATTCTAATCAGGTTTGAACTGAGAAGTGTATTCCGTTAAAATTCAGGGTACGTAAGACATTTTACCTTTGTTTCTGGGATATGAATGCGCCTATGATGCCTCTGGAAATATAAATGTCTATGCAGCTGTTACTTACCAAAGGCATATCTACTTATAACCATTCGATAAGCTGCCCTGCCGAAAACGACTCTTTATCGATTACTTTAAGGCCCATTTCTGCATTTAAAAAACGTTAAATCTAGTCGCAATCTTATTTTAGCGACAATCAATGTCGAAAACTTGACAAAAATGTAGGTATACGCGTATTTTCGACATTTCAAATATGGCACTGGAAGTTCACACCATACAATGTCAACCACAGTTTTTTCCTCCACACACTATTATAGGCCTTCTAGAAGCACAGTAGACTTTCTTGTGCTTGGCCAGATGTTTTTCGGCTAATCACCTTGAAAAGAAATACTAATATAATTAAAAAAAATATAGTACATATTTAGATGAACGCAAAAAAGTGTGTATAAAACAAAATGTCATATTTTTGACACTTAGGTTTATTAATTTGGATTTCCCGTATTATTCTTTAATTTAAAATTGTAAACGTCGAAAAAAACAAACGATCAAAATGACAAACATTAAATATGTTTGTACTTAAAATTATATTTTTTTTTTCATATATGTTTACGAAAGGCTTAACGTGGGGTATAATCAGTACTTAGTGTTGCCCCCTCTAGCACTTCGGAGTGCTCCCACTCTCCTTCGCATACTCCTAATCAAGTTATCAATAAAATCTGGAGAGATTGCGTTGGTTTAAGTCGGGCGAGCGCGCTGGCCACCCCATAGCATTGATTTCAACGTCTCGAAAGTATTAGACAACTACGGCCGCAGTATGGGGGCGTGCATTATCATGCATAAAAACAACTCTATCTCCTATAAAAGGGGCAAAAAGCACTACAATTTCTTCCAAAATCTCAGTTACATATCATGCCGCTGTCAGTGACACATTCTCATTGACGGGGAATTTCGCACGTACCCCCTAACAAATACCTCGCCATACCATAACTGACCGTCCACCATATGCCTCTTTTCTGATGATGTTGCACTGAGCGTACCTCTCTCCCGGACGTCTCCACACTTTAATCCGTCCATCATCTGGCTTTAGACAAAATTTAGACTCATCTGTGAATAGAACTTGACGCCAAGCTTCGTCATTCCAATTTTTGTGATTGCGAGCAAAATTAACTAGAGCTACTCGATGGTATGTGGCAAGAAGGGGGCCCCTGGCAGGCAAGTGTGAATTTATTCTGACCGATTTCAGTCTTCTTCTCACAGTTTTTGTGCTTACTATAACCCCTCAATCTTCTTGGAGCTTCTTTTTTTTCCCTCAGAAGAACTTAAGGTCCTGAGCACGCTGGTAACGACGAAGTCATTTCTGGCGTCAGATTTCCGTTTACTTCTCTGTCCTGCGCATCACGTATACTGCCGGCCTTTTTTTCATTTTTGGGTGGGAAATCATCAAATGACTTCTCCCGCTCTGGGCGTAGCGGAAGGGCGTGTCAGACTCTTACTAAACCCACCCGTGTTCCTTCAGTTGCCTGTGCGCCAGGGCCACGGTAACTCCTTCGAACAATCCGCGACCCCGGCAGGCATCGGCCCTATCGGACCCCGTCAATGGTGCTGACATCTCTTTGAGGCGCGCGTGGAACACGACGCGCCGTCGACCCGGGCCTGGTCCTTACCGGACGGCGAGCTGCCCATTGCTCGCCGTCCACAAGCCCGCGCCTACGGTGGCCGGGAGTCGGCAATCGACTCCCGACGCCCAGGGTGTCTCCTCCTCCTGCGGGGGCGCGAGGGCGCAGTGATTGCCTCTCCCTCTCGCGCTCCGCCTCCTCCTTCGCGAGCATTACTGCTTCGCAGAAGGAGGTGACGGCTTCCCATTCCCTCTCGCACCATGGCCTGGACAAGGGCCGGACGCGAGAGATCGCTTCCGCCGGCCGCCGCCACGAGGACACAGTGGTGCTCCGCCCAAGCCGGGCAGACCTCCACCGTATGCTCCACAGTGTCCTCCGGTCGATCCACACAATAATAACACCCGGGCGTTTCCTCCCACCTAATCCGAAACAGGAACCTTCCGAAACAGGCACGTCCGGTGAGAACCTGCGTCAGGCGGAAGGTGAGGACGCCGTGGCGCCTCTCAAGCCACTTCTCAAAGTGGGGACTTACCGCCGCAATTGTGGCGTGCCCATACTGTCGGTTTGCCGATACCTCTGAACAACTCGATGTGCCACAGATTTTGATGCTAGTAATTGTTTGGGTTTGATGCTCGTATTGTTATCATTTAGTTATGTTTTCAGATAGTATAGGGGGAGAGGTTTAGGTAAATTAATTAGTAACAACCTGATTTATTCTACTCAAAATAATTGTATGCCAGGGTCAACCTACAAAATGCATAAGATTTGCTTTATCGCATGTTTAAATTAGTGATTGTGACATGGTATTGAATAAAGAGAAACTAGAATTCGTCGATAAAACTGTTTTCCTGGGGATTACGCTATAGACTCAAGGCTGCAGTGGGGTCCTCATTTAACATCTCTTGCAGGGCGGATAAGTTCAGCAGCATATGCTGTCAGAAAAATCCGTCAATTTACTAATGTAGATACCGCGAGGCTAGTCTATTTCAGTTACTTTCGTAGTAGTATGTCTTACGGTATATTACTATGGGGACGGGCTGCAGATATCGAGTTTATTTTTATTCTGCAGAAAAGATCCCTCAGAACAATAAATGGCCTCTGCAAGCCCGATTTTCTAAGTGAACTGTTTAAAGATATTAACATCATTACGGTACCTCGTCAATACATCTATGAAAAGATCATTTACGTAAGGATATATTTTTTTGTAACATACGTAAAAGACACTATTATAGGACTAGAAATAGGGCCAATTAGTTCAACTAGGTTTCAGACTGGCTAAAATAGACTCATCCTTCATGGGGTACTGTTTAAAATGTTACAATAAATTACCTCCCCATGTACTCAATCGAATGAAACGAAATTTAAATCTTAACACATACCATGCAGCCAAGTATAAGTTGGGGATTACATCACTGACAAAAATGCCTGGCTCATCGCTGGTCCTGCTCCACAAGGGCGCATAAACTAATTGATTAGCATTCGAAATATTGTTGGAGCTGCTGAAGATTGTAAAAACTATCTTTGCATTGTTATATTAAATCTCTTTGTATTGCATAATTGCATAGCACATGTGTGAGCGCTATGTACCTACTATGTAGCTACTATTTACTGGCTTTAGCTATAATTTCAACTTAAATGATGTAACCAATTTTTTGTAACAATATTTTAATTAATAAGAGTGTCCGTGGAGTCTCTTGCCCGTTCTTCTCCATAGGTACCGACTACGCTTTGGAATGGGCAATTAGCTTCATCTTTCTGACTGACCGACCCCTTTACAATTCAAAAGTGCCTGTAATTGGTTTATTTGCAATAAATGCTTTGAGTTTGAGTTTAGGCCACATGTTTGTAGGTGTGCCCAGTTTTAATTAAAGTAACAGTCCTAACAACTTGAGGGGGCGGTTAAATCTGGAATTCTTAGTTTATTTGCAGTAACAACAAGGCAGTCAATGCAAAAAAATATCATACCCTAAATTTAAACTCACCTTCAAAAGTTGGCAAAAAAAGCGCAGTATAAAACAACGGTCATATTACGTACTTAATAAATAAATGAAAATAAGAAATGAAATTCGAAAAATAAACAGCACAAAACTTAAAAAAAAATGATTTACTAATGTTTGTGGCCAGTACGCACGATAATTACAACAGGAGAAATTACACCTTTTTGTGTTCCTCTAAATTTGTCAATGAGTGTATAATATAATCGTAAATATACTTACATACAAAATTAGACATAAAGAGAAAAATACATTGTAACTGGCGAATACAATACACAACAACGTACAAACAAGTACAACCAAGAAACCAAAACTAAAAAAAAACCAAGCTTATGGCAAACTTTTAGCAAAGTTTCGTTCTAACAGTAGAATTTGGTGAGTGATATTGTAGACAGTGCTGGTTCTGTCTGTTACTAGAGGTATTGATTAAATGAGACTGTTACGCACAAGGGCGGTACAAAAATCGCAAATAAAAGAAATGGATGCAAAGGGGGAGCGCAGTTATTGACAGCCAACGTATCATACACATGTGCAAACATGTATAGTTTTACTTTTTATTCCCCTATCAAAGGCGTATGAAAAATTAAAAACGCAACACTGAAAAAACGAACGTCACAGGCACGTTGGTACAGTTATGTTGTTTTGTAAGCAGTGCTGATACGCGAAAAATAAAGGCTCCCACAGACAGGCGCGACGCGACAGCGCTACACAAAGGTGCCGCTCGTCGCGCGACACGCGGTGCCTTTGTGTCGGGCGTCGCGTCGCGCCAGTGTGTACGAGCCTTAAGTTCTGAATTGGTAAAAAAAGTAGATTTACTAATGAGGTGCAGCAAGTCGAGACTTCGGAGATTCGATTCAACGGACCGCGACTCGACGCTAAGCGGCGCTATTTCGTAAATCAATATTATTATATAGTAAGCCAATTTATTGGGATTCGATTTGACTCGACTCAGCGAGCGTAGTCAACGCTATTTTTTATTAGAAGGAACTCTGGATTATGTAATACCTAACATGCAGTGAACAGATTATTTTTTCGCTGTACTGATTTTGAAGTGCGAGTGTAGCTGGCGGTTGGAAGATAAAGGAGTAGGAATTATTTGAAATCTTCCTCTTAATCTTAAAAAAAAAAACAGTCCGTTAAGGTGTCAATTTCTTATGAGTTATTTTAAGAATGCTAAACTACTCTGAAGTTTCATGGCAGAGAGTTTGCTTCTTGTTCATAGGCTTGTTCTACGCTCATTAGCCGTCTAGAAAACGTGCCTTTTCACTTAACTGCTTCCATCGCTTAGCTTATGCTAACATTGTTATACGTTCGCAGTATTCAAGTTTAGCATATTTGAAAAGAATAAATATTTTCTGTCAGTCTTGAATAAACACAAAATTAACACCCTTATTTTCTTCAAATTTGTGAGCCGATATTGTCAGGAATGTCGAAATTTCACGACGTATCGCTGAATTTCTCACCGGTCGGAGATGCTTGATACGAATGTAGCTTTTGTAGATACAAATTTAATATGCTATTTTGATGTCCTGGCTGCAGGATCGCTAGACAACTATCATGCTTGCCGCTTCCGATAACGGTAACGATAATTTGTAAGCGAAGCCACTCTGTGTGGTACTTTCCTCAAAATACCATTTCACACACCAATCTACATGGTCTTCTCATGTTCTGACCAAGATTATGTCTGGCCATTAAAAAAGACTGTGACCTCTGATTTGTTTCGCCCTTTCTTCTCTGAGTAGTCAGATAGGAAGCGCAATTTCAACTTCTGAATCGCTATATCTCAAAACGGTGATTCTTAGAAAAAAAAAAGTGTAAGGACAATTTTTGTAGATAATTGCATGCTCTACAATTTTTGTCTGATGTATGTTTATGATAAAACTTACCGTATGGCTGAAAAAAGCAAAAAAAAAATAAATTGCGAACTTTGACCTTGAATAACTTTTTTTTGCGCATGCGGGATCAATGGGGCCTTTTGACATTTCTTTTATATTGATAATATAAACAATCAAACCAAAATTCAGCTTTATGCGAATTAATGTAACCTTGAACGTCTATTTTGGCCGGACTATACGAGATGCTTTCACAAAGTTTTAACAAGTTACACGAACTTGTAAGAGAAACAGACACTTGAAAGTCTTGAACGCATCAAAAAACTATTTTATAGCCTACAAAATAAGGCTGAAGAAAATTATATGTGTTGACTTAGAAGCTTGAATTGTTACCCGTCCTATGGACCCTGGCCTTAGTAATAGGTCTTTACCTATGAAATTGCCGTTTTGTATGAAAAAATTTAAACGAATTTTTTTCATGAATTTTTTATTTGTATTAATCGAAGTAATCACCCATGCAATCAATGCATCTTTGCCATCGCAGTGGCAGTTTATTGATGCCCTTCTTAAAGAAATCAGCTGGACGGGAGGCAACAAATTCTTCAAAGGCATTTTGTACTGCCTCTCGGGTATTAAATTTTTTTCCCGCCAAGAAGTTATCCAAATTCTGGAAAAAGTAGTAGTCTGTAGGCGCAAGGTCTGGTGAGTAGGGCGGATGACGGAGAGCTTCCAACCCCAGTTCTTGCAACTTGGAGACCGTCTGCTGTGCAGTATGAGGTCGCGCGTTGTCGTGCAGGAGCAGCGGAGACGAGCGATTGACCAATGCTGGTTGGAGATGCGCCAGCTTCTCCATCATTGTGTTCAGTTCTTCACAGTACACATCTGCAGTAATGCTCACCCCGTTTGGTAAGAAGCTGTGATGAATCACACCGGCGCTAGACCACCAAACAGTGACCATCACTTTTCTAGGGGTAAGTTTTCGTTTAGGGCATTGTTTAGGTGCTGAACCAGGATCCAACCAACTTGCTGAGCGCTTACGGTTATCAAACAGAATCCATTTTTCATCGCAGGTAACAATGCGGTTCAAAATTCCTTCATTTGTGTGTCTGTTGAGCAGTGCAAGGCACGTCTCGACGCGTACTTCGCGCTGGCGATCATTGAGTTCGTGGGGCACCCATTTGTCAAGCTTTTATACCTTGCCAATTTGACGCAAATGGACCAATATTGTTTTGACGCTAACGTCGAAAGCTGCTGCTAATTCAGCCGTAGATTGTGTATCATCAGCTTCCACAATCGCCTTTAATTCGTCATTGTCGACCAAAGTCTTCGGACGACCGCGAGGTTCATTTTTCAGGTCGAAATTTCCAGAACGGAAGCGAGCAAACCAATAACAGGTGGTGCGTTGGTTTGTAGAGTTAGCTCCGTAAACGTCGTTGATGTTGCGTGCCGCTTGTGCCGCGTTGCTGCCACGACGGTACTCATATTCCATAATTACTCGAATTTTTAACGTATCCATGATGACGAAAAAGATTGAAATGCGATGAAAATGTAACACTAATCAATAAAGAAATGACTACTTTTAGAAAAAAAAATCCGTGTTTTTAAAATAAAATTAATTTGAAATTAGAATTCATAGCCAAACAAAAATTATTTTGATTTGAAATGGCCAGTACTGCAGAACGGCAATTTCATAGGTAAAGACCTAATATTTGATATTAAGTTCATCATGACTCCTCTTTCTAGTTCTTGGGAAAAAAAAGTTCTTGACAAACGGGCAGGAAAGTGACAAAAAGTGATGCTATGAGCGTTTTGCTTTTTCCTTTTGAGGTACGAAACCCTAAATACAACCTCATTAACGTGGCGCATGACTGCGGAAAGTACTGAAATCGACACTCGCTCTAATTTAGATCCAACTTGCATTACATAACAACCTCGATATTTTTTACTCTATTAAGGATGTCTTCATGATCTGACTTTTAAGAACTCTTTACTTATAAGGACTGCTTACGACATCTGGTTCCTATTTAGCTTTGGTACATAAGCTATAGTAATATCTCTTGAAATCTGATCCAACAAGCGATCTGATTGCGCATGAACGGAAGAAGATTTTATTGGCATGTTAGAAGTACTGTGAGAGTGATTCTGCGATTCATGAAAGTGCGTTTTTCTTTTTAAATGTGTTCGCTTGTCCTTAATAATTTTATATTTTCTTTATTACCTATATGGTTTTTAACTGTATTAATAAATAAATAAATCAAAATGTTCCACACATGCCAAATTAAGCAGATCAACTGTGACCGAAGCTAATAATGAATGCACTTATACTCTTATTTTTAATTTGCTAAGGGCTGATTTTACCAAAGTCGTCGTCGTATCTTTTGCCCGTGGAATAAAATTGACGTCTGACAGTTCTAGTATGGAGAAACTGTCAAGAATTCAAAATTTGTTCTCAGGATAAGACTTCTTCTAGGTATAAAAGTTTGGTGAAATTCGCCCTAAGTGGACTAAAATGACAGCTGCGATCGATTTTTTTAAAATGACTTCCAGCCTAGTAGTCATTTATGAATGAGCCATACTACAACAAGATTAAAAAAATGCAACATTAAAAAAAGCAGGGTCGGTCGCAGCTGACATTTTGGTATAGCAAATAAAAATCTGAGTTTTGTCAGTAGCGGAATCTTGTCATGCATACGTGCTTTTGTGGCGTACCGAGTAGTTAACACATCGTTAACATGTCGAAGTGTTGTCATGCATACGTGCTTTTGTGGCGTACCGAGTAGTTCACACTTTGTTAACATGTCCAAGTGTGGTCATGTATACGTGCTTTTGTGGCGTACCGAGTAGTTCACACATTGTTAACATGTCCAAGTGTTGTCATGCATACGTGCTTTTGTGGCGTCCCGAGAAGTTAACACGTTGTTAACATGTCGAAATGTTGTCATGCATTCGTGCTGTTGTGGCGTACCGAGTAGTTCACACTTTGTTAACATGTCCAAGTGTGGTCATGTATACGTGCTGTTGTGGCGTACCGAGTAGTTCACACGTTGTTAACATGTCCAAGTGTTGTCATGCATACGTGCTTTTGTGGCGTAGCGAGAAGTTAACACGTTGTTAACATGTCGAAATGTTGTCATGCATTCGTGCTGTTGTGGCGTACCGAGTAGTTCACACTTTGTTAACATGTCCAAGTGTGGTCATGTATACGTGCTTTTGTGGCGTACCGAGTAGTTCACACATTGTTAACATGTCCAAGTGTTGTCATGCATACGTGCTTTTGTGGCGTCCCGAGAAGTTAACACGTTGTTAACATGTCGAAATGTTGTCATGCATTCGTGCTGTTGTGGCGTACCGAGTAGTTCACACGTTGTTAACATGTCCAAGTGTTGTCATGCATACGTGCTTTTGTGGCGTAGCGAGAAGTTAACACGTTGTTAACATGTCGAAATGTTGTCATGCATTCGTGCTGTTGTGGCGTACCGAGTAGTTCACACTTTGTTAACATGTCCAAGTGTGGTCATGTATACGTGCTTTTGTGGCGTACCGAGTAGTTCACACGTTGTTAACATGTCCAAGTGTTGTCATGCATACGCGCTTTTGTGGCGTACCGAGAAGTTAACACGTTGCTAACATGTCGAAATGTTGTCATGCATTCGTGCTGTTGTGGCGTACCGAGTAGTTAACATGTCGAAGTGTTGTCATGCATAAGTGCTTTTGTGGCGTACCGAGTAGTTCACACGTTGTTAACATGTCGAAGAGTAGTCAGGCCAACGTGCTTTTGTGGCATATCGAGTAGTTAATATGTTGTCATGCATACGCATATGTATACGTGCTTTTGTGGCGTACCGAGTAGTTCACACGTTGTTAACAGGTCGAAGTGTTGTCATGCATACGGGCTTTTGTGGCTTACCGAGTAGTTCACACGTTGTTAGCGTGCCGCTTTGCCCGCTACATATCGTGCTGAAAGTTTCATTTTTCACAGCGCTTAATTAAAGTGTAACTAGGTTCAAAAGCGTTTCGTGTTGTTTGTGTAATCCTTTTTTTTACACCGTAACAATGAAGTTCTCACAAAGTTTATTTAAAAAGCAACGTTTTCATGTATTTCAATTGTATCATTTTTACTTGCCGGCACTAAGGCCCGTATTACAGAACCTCGCTTAAGACTCTAGCATTACTTAAAACTTGTTTTGCAAAGCCTTTCGATTGGTAAAAACTAGCTTTAAGCAGTAATCCAAACATTACAGCTAACCTAACTCAAGACTCGAGAGTCTTGAGTTTTATACGGGCCTAAGATTTACTTCACAAAGCTAAATTCGAACTGAACTGCCAAAAACTGCAAAGCTAGTAGGTACTACATGGTTCGTCAATCAAGCTTTTTAGTAGGTTTCAGGAAACTAAACAAAATGCAGTAAGGTTGATACTAATCCATTTGATATAGATAACCTTTTGAAGAGTGAAAATTAAGCGGTTGACGAAGTTTGATGATACTTAGCCTCTATTGACCTGGAAACTGTAGTTACAGTCGGTTACTCGCACGTGAGTCCCCCCAAACCAATATAACTAACGCAAGTTATAAGCACAGCATGAATCCAGAAACACGTGTGTGGAATTAACCGGCAACTTTGATGTGATAGTACCGTTAATCGGTATCATTTAGGTTACTTAAAATCCAGTGATATGATGGAACTAGTTAATGAAGAAACGATTATTATGATAAGGTATATCGGTATGCAATCAAAATTGAACCAGTTCCGAGCCTTTGTTGCAATCAATCGATTTGTGGCTAAATATATCAAAGACGCGGCTATATTTGAGGCTAAACTGCTCTTGCCGCTGTCATCCTTTGGATTACAGACCATTCTATATACATTGTAAACACAAATTGCCTCAAAGAGAACCTCAAACTTCCTACTGGGATGCAGAGTTCAAATTGCAGTCGCTTCGTGTTTAATATGTAGCGGCATCTACAAACCCATATGCGAGCTACGCGTCACACTGACGTCACGCAAAATCATGCATCGCGCAAGCAGAGTTTACCGCGCAGCTAGCATATATACAACGTCCCGATATCAAACGTCGGGCTGTTGCCCACCAGACACCACCACACCCGTCTGTTCGGAGGATTCTCTCTTTTCTATAGAGTATGTGTGAACTTTACACCCTGTTCCACATACCTCTATAAATATATAAGTAGGTACTGATATTAGCTCGTATGTCGCTTCACAGGAAGCTGGATCCAACATATTTCGCAACTATATTACCTAATTCTCAGCGAGTCTGACTTGCCTACAGATACCTACAGTGATGTTGTTAGATCCTATACTTAGATTATGCATTACTTAGTCCAAAATAATTATAAGCTTTAATAAATTAAGAGAAATACAAATTCAAAGTTCATTTCAGTTCCATCCACGATGAAACTGTATTTCTTTAAATTATCTCAAAAAGTTAAGGGCAGTCTCCTAAGACCATTTTCCTGTAGCTACACATGTTAAGGTACCTGCCCTTACTGCTCCATCTCGGAAATCCATCCTGTATACATACTGATGAAATTACTGCAGCGTAGCGGATCAAGAGAAGCAATATGATACTGTGCTTGCAAAAATGTAATATCCTCACAAAGACATACGAGTAGATAGCTCATAACTTTGTCCTCCGCAAATCCTATTTCGTAACATAACTGTAGTGCACTTAAATAATCTTCTTCTACATAAATAAAAATTTAATACTGTTCGTTGGTATTTTCTGTTTTAAAATGATCGTTATAGTCCGAATTAGATTTTGATGGAAAGAAAAAATGCAAAAGATGCCCGGAAATTTTAAAAATCGGGAAGAACTGAAAGTCAATGTACATTCACATTAACTGGTGAATCAGCAGCGGTGCGCTGGTTATAAAGCTTTATTATATATTTTTTTAGCTTTGAGGTGAAACTGCTTGCTCGTGCCTATTCCGAAAATATAAATTAGTAACTTCGTAGTACTGTGCATATTATTCTCTCGTATCAGCACGAACGGTATGAGAAAAGGTCATGCCGTGTTACCCAGTGACAAAGTGACAGTGGGGTAGGCAGGTGGCGTGGCTGGCTGCCCACGATGTGCTGGACGTACTGATATTTTGGTCGTTAAGATTTATCAGTCTTAACGACCAAACTATTAGTACTACTGCTTGCACTTTTTTAAAACATAAAAAGTGAAATTAAAATCTTCGAGGCTGTGGTAGATATTGGGAAACAAATTGGCGAAAATCTCTTTATTGAAGTATCTACACTCGAGAGCAATGAATCCGGGTCACTTAAAGAATGTTAAAAATCTCGGAAACTAAAAATGATAGGTTAATGCAATAAATTGTATTTAATAGACAATGTAATACTCCTTAAATGAAAGTAAAAAAAATATGAGTCACCATACATTTTATTAACACAAAATTACATAAAGAAAAAAACTGCTGATCTCTCCTTAAAACAAAAATAGGAAACATGAAATTTTTGAACTTTATTACGATTTTCTTGAATTTTAATACTTCGTATTGCCTCCTCGTGCTTCCATTACTGCGTTTACGCGGTTTGGCATGCTGTACACCAAGTTCCTTATACGATTTTCGGGAATATTCTCCCATTCCTCTGTGAGAGCAATTTTGAGCTCACGAAGCGTGATTGGGGGAGGGTTTCGTTGTTTTACGCATCTGCCTAGCTCGTCCCAAGCATGCTCGATCGGGTTGATATCCGGGCTGCGCGCTGGCCACTCCATACGAGTAATGTTCATCTCTTGAAGGTAGTCATTCACAATCCTACCTGTATGAGGTCGGGCATTGTCATGCATAAATATAGCATCCTCACCTAAATTGACCATAAATGGACCAACGTGATCATTGAGGATTTCTTCCACATATCTTACGCTAGTTAAAGAGCCGTTTTCTATGATCACCAGCTCTGTGCGACTTTCAGAAGAAATTCCGGCCCACACAAGTACAGACCCACCACCGCAGGCTACTTTTTCTTCGATGCATGCTTGCTTGAATCTTTCCCCTGGTCTTCGATACACTCTGTGTCTTCCATCGTGCTTGTAGAGCATAAATTTTGATTCGTCGGAGAACATAACTTTTGACCAATCTTCAATACTCCAATTTACGTGGCTCTGGGCATATCTTAGTCTTGAAATACGATGCCCACGCTCCAGTTTAGGGCCGTTTGCAGGTCTAAGGGGTTTTAAGTTAGATTCAGCAAGCCGACGTCTTACTGTCCATGCACTTGGGTTACTTCCTCCGAGGCGTCGAAACTGATTTGTGAGTTCAGTTCCTGTGAGAAAGCGATTTCGAAGCATGGTGTTCACCAAGTATCGGTCTTCTCGTGCTGTGGTACACCTGGTTCTGCCCGTTCCTGGTCTGCGTAGGTTAGAACCAGTTTCTTCGTAACGTCGGAGAACTCTTTGTACTGTTGACAGCGACACACCGACAGTCCTGGCTGTATCGCGCTGACTCCGGCCGGTTTCCAGCATTGTAAGTATTCTGGTGCATTCTTCAGGCGTAAGCGACATAATTTCAGCTTGAATAATGAATATAGAGCACTATCAACATGGTTTATGTACCCACATAAATGACAGATTACAAACAAAAGCAAAACCAAATGCTGTAATTTCGTAGTTCCATCTTCGAAAGTGGCCCTTTTTCAAATTTGATTTTTTTATGATATAACTTTACAATAACTAAGAAGTTTTAATACCTTCATTTAAGGAGTATTACATTGTCTATTAAATACAATTTATTGCATTAACCTAGCATTTTTAGCTTCCGAGATTTTTAGGATTCTTTAAGTGACCCGGATTCATTGCTCTCGAGTGTAGTTTAACTGTTGTTTTGAACGCTTAGGGCCTGCGCCCGCTGGCGGCACGACACGGCAATGGATTCTTTCAGTTTTATTGTTATACTACTAAGTTTAATAGTATAAAATTGAAATTTGAATGATAATGCCTAAGGACTTCGCGGCATCGTCGTCGTCAGTTTGCGTTCGCATGTGGTGATGCCGAAGGATCCGTTGCCGTGTCGTGCAGCTAGTGGGCGTAGGCCCTTAAAGTGCACGCACTAATTTCGTCAAAGTTTAATTAGTAACTTTTTTATATACTACCCAAGTAATTGCGAACAGTTCCTTATAAGCTCCCGCAAATCAACGCGACGCGACAGCGCGGCACAAAGGCACCGCGTGTCGCGCGGCGCGACACGCGGTGCCTTTGTGCCGCGCTGTCGCGTCGCGCCTTTGTCTACGAGCCTGATCACGTACGACTCGCATGTTGTTTTCAAATTTCACGCGGACGAAGCAAGCTAGTATATAGGTTTATTGGTAGGTCATAGGACTAATAGCGAATATCCGTTCATTTTTGATGTAACAACGCAAGAGATTTAATTTATCGAGACGATAATATGTTTAAGTACCTACTGATTTAGGTTGGATTCATAATAAAATATAATCTCTATCGTCCTAGAACTTATGTTCGCCCGACAAAGGACCTCATCAAGCAATGGCCAATGCCGTACCCGTAGGGTAATATCGTTGTGGTAGTATGCGAACAATACCCCAACGATATTATCCTACGGGATTGATTTGATTAAACTTCAGCAACTCACAGGGCAGTACATAATGGAAAATGGGATTTGTCCATTATGTACTGCCCTGTGAGGTGCTGCAGTTTATTCAGATAGAATGAAGCCGTCTTATATACCCGGTACACATGAAGCCTGTTTCACAATGCATTCAAGTAAGCGCTCGTACACGATATTTGGACAAGACAGGTGAAAGGCATTGTCCGATGTCCGTCCGCCTAAGGTGTAGCCAAGCGACTTTCATAAGCGGCTTTCTAGTTCCAGTATTTTGGAGTACTGAAACATTACGCTTTATGTAAGAACAGCGAAACTGTAATACTGGTAGCAAATCCTTTGTGGCAAACGAAATAGTACCGATATTGCTGTCCACCTTCCTGGAAACGGTTCGGTGCACTAAATCACAGCACCATACAGACACGGTACGAGTAGACCGAAAATGACGTTATTTGGAATTTTCGATTTGAACGCACGGAGGCATAAAATTACACTACATGTGTGTATATTTGTTTGCTTTCATTGAGCGGTATACGTCGGCGTGTGTTCGAAAAACCATTCGCTAGGCGCTCCTATTTAAAGCGATGCGCATTTGTATCATTCACTAAATACAGGCATATCTTGTTCAAACTGGGAAACATTTCCTATAAGTATTATGTGCATTCTTAAGAGGGCGTACAAAGGTCCACTAGCGCCACTCCTTTAAAAAAATATTATCTCGCGACTGAGAAGGAATTATGAATAACGGCTTGTAAGGACCCTCGGTAATTGTGTCTAGAATTTTCTAACACCTTTTATAAAGTTTCATGTTGAGACGCGAAGCAACAAAATACGATCTAGAGGAATGTGGCCGCTTTTCTTTAGATCGAATTTTGTTGCTTCGTGTCTCAACATGAAACTTTATAAAAGGTGTTAGAAAAGCCGTTATGCATAATTCCTTCTCAGTCACGAGATAATATTTTTTTAAAGAAGTGGCGCTAGTGAATCGTGTGAGTTCAATCCTTCGAAATGCATATATTATTACTAAATAGTACCCATTGATATAGCTTTATATCAATGATAGTACCTATGTATGGGCAACAATAAATTAGCAGCCCTTCGCGTGGCCAGTTTGCTGGTTAGTTGAATATTTCCAGCCCCGGTGATACACATTGTGTTCGACAACAATGAATCTTGTACAGAACTGGATAATTGGCTGACTTCACCAATGCTTTAAAACAATGCGGTTAATACAGCATGATAGTCATATACAAAAACTGCTCTGTAATCGAGGAATGTTCCTAATTACGAATGTCTGATTAATACTTGGTTGACTAATTATGTAGTTCTTAAGTGTTGCTTGTTACATGTCTGTTTGTATTTGCGGCAAATTGGTAATTTTAACCCAATTATCAGAATCATGTTACAGTAGAAATTAGATACAATTAGTGTTAAGTACCTCTATCTATAAGTAGGAAGTACTTACTAAAATAGAAAATGATATTTCAGAATACTAAACTATTTATAAATTCAAACAGTTTATATTTTAAGTAGTAAAGAAGATTATTTAAAAAAGAATATGACGTTACCGTGTAAAATGTTTGCATGTGGCGCAGCGGAAGCTGTGACGTAAGCACTTGTTCAGACAATTACAAGGCAGTTATTTTTTTAAAACTACTTATGAAGATAAAATGCATACAATTTCGAGGGCTCCGTTTATGAACCTCCTCTTTCATTTTCTTTCCTATCTCCTCTTTCATTTTCTTGACAAACCATGTGTATTAAAAACTGAAGTAGCTTGTAGACGGCACCGTTACTAGAGTATGCATACCGACAAATCGACGACGCAAGGCAATATTTATTATTTTCATGTTGTGGCAAAACTAACTTTAAAAAATATAAAGTACCATATAACTTACTGCAGTGGTGGTCCAGTGGAAACGGCTGCGGTTTACGAATTCTCGAAACCAGGCAAGTACTTTTTTTTCCACTTCTTGTCTACTGCTGCTCCAAGCACTTGCGTTGTGTAAATTATTTAATTACCTCTGTTCTCAAAACGTTGAATGAAATCATCGCGAGGAAGCAGGCATGTACTATTAGAACCAAAAAATCGAAGATATGTGAAATCCGCCATTCCGAACGGGGACCGCGTGGTGGATTACGGCAAACTCCTCCCTCACAGAAAAGCGATTTGTGTCCCAGCAGCGGGAACATTATAGGCTGATTATACTTATATAGGAAATCATTTCAATTATTTCAATAAACAATTTTAATAAAGCAATTTCAATATATTGGGTATAGAGTACACAATATGTATATTTTCCCCTTGATGCCCGAAACTAAAGTCAATACACAATTTTGCAGTCATCATTTCATTTATTGACTTTCATGTCGGCCGGCGTACATGTAAAATTGAAGCAGCATTTTCTTTTGTAAAACAAACCACATTTTAATTCATAGTAAGTTAATACTTACGATGGATTAAAATACAAATTTGATTTGATTCAATGGTTAGCATTTGGGTTTGCAATGGGTGGCACTCCCCAAACTTTACTTACTCGACTGAAATAAAAAACATTATTCAGTTCACATAAGCGTGAAGCGTATTATTGGATGACATAATTAAAAAGATTATGATGTTTCTAAGTGACTTTTTTATTTTACTAATAGTTGGTGAGATATGCGCTTCCAAATTAGCAAAACATGTCCCCCCTCGAACTTTAGTACTATTCGGTGGCAAAATCCTGCAAAAAATTGGAGTTCGTAGAACTTAAAAACACTTTAAATGTAAAATGTTTTGAAGGAGATACGTTGTCTACTATTTGTGCTGTTAAGGCCCTATCTTGAAAATAAATAGTACTTTGATAGGCGTGGCTTATATCCCCCGCATGCGGGACGTGGTGGTTCCATATTCCGGATTCGGCCGCCACGTCGCCGCTACAAACTTATCTGAACCAGTGGCCAAAACTGGAACTAGCGAAATCACTGACCGGAATTTAAAAACGTTACTTACTAAACATGGGCTTTGGCTAAGCATTATTTTTGTCACTGTCACACAACTGTCAAACTAAAAGTGAGAGATAAAGATGGAATATGTTAGAAAAATGTGCGTGCTCGGTAGGGAATGCAATACCGGCCAGAATTAAATGCCGGTATTTTTTTCGGGTTTTCTTATATATAAAAACACCGGTTTTGGAGAAACCGATTTGAAATAAGACTTTTTAATTCTTTGTCTCAATTTTATTTTTAAACTGCTTGTGAAATTCAGGCCGCCTACATCTTGAATCTTTTCACTTATTAAATAGAAACGTGTATTAAAAAGAAATACTTAATCAAAATTTCAATGACAATGCAGAAATTTGTTTAAGTAAAAAGTTTATTTGCTTTTTGTTTTTAAGCTAAGTAGGTACAAAATAAACAATAGTAACAAAAAGATCATCTAAACTAAAAATAAGTAATTATAAGTAGGTATCATACCGGTCAAAACACAGAATAGACTCTAGCTCTCACAAAGGTCTGAATCTGCCTGTAACTTAGATACTATGTACCAAAATTGTACCTTTTTGAGAGAAATAAACTACTATTATTATGATTTATTTCTATTTCTACAATCGCTATCGATTTCGCTAATGTTTTCGTCTTACGAATCGAAAACTAGCGATAACGCTTGTCAAAAAGTTCCATTTGGCTACGCATCCCTATGGAAGTAATCGTTCGACACTGTCGATTCGTTTCATAGAATCGAATGTCGTTATCATTGTCTAGCTAATTTCTATTCGTTGACCTATAATCACGTGACATTTCGATAGCTTATGTCAACCCCAAACATTTTTTTAGCTTTTCTACTAGTGTTATCGCTAGTCGAATGTTACTTTGTCTAGGCCCTCAGGATTACACTCATGTCATGACCAAACTTCTGTTTTACTTAAATACTTTTGTCGCATATCATCATTTTTAGTGGTAGATTTTCAAAAAATTCTCACAACCTGTCTGACTTTTTGTATTAAGTCTTTGTATTGCTGATTAGAAAGATTAGAAACACTGGATCTTTGTCTATTTTCTGTCTCAACTAATAAGCTGTCTTCTTCATCCTCACTGTCAGAGTCAGATAGATTAAGATCATCATTTTCTGATACATCATCGTACGTTAAAGTGTCCTCCTTGCATGCAGGGTGGATTTTTTGAGATGGGGTAGTAAGGATAGGTACCTTAACCGATGTCGCTACAAGATTCGTGCAAATGATCTTAAGAGACTGTCCTTAACTTTTTAAGACATTATGATCTGCACTCAAAGAATTTAAAAAAAAAATTACAGTCAGCAATAAAATTGGCAGTTTTCACAAAAAAAAAATTTGTATGGCAACCGATCCTGCTTCTTTTTTTTTTTTTCAATGATCAAATAACTTTGTTGGACCAACTGAGGTTTGTTTTAGAAAAGTCAGAAATTGCATAAAACTTTTTCCCATACATTTCATAGGAAATGAGACTCCAACCTCCTTTTTACGATGTATAGACGGGCCGAAAAAAAACAAATTAAATCTGAGAAAGCAGATGAAAATGTCTCAAAAAGTTAAGATCAAGTCTCTTGAGGCGTTTTCCTATAGCTATAACGGTTAAAGTACCTGCCTTTACTGTCCCGTCCTAAAATTCCACCCGGTAATGATCGTGCCACAGTATAATTATGGACAGTATGGAAACTAGGCCTATTTGTTGAAATAATTACATTTGCTCCGTTGGAGCGTTAGGGTTGTCATTCTAAGAGTTACCGTGGCCCTGGCGCACAGGCAACTGAAGGAACACGGGTGGGTTTTGATTTCCCACCCAAAAAAAAAGGGATTTCGAACACGGGTGTTCCCACCCAAAAAAAAGGGATTTCATTCTTAATGTTTGTAAAATTGAAAAGTGTTTTTTTGGAACGAAGTTTGCGGTAGGAGTTACTGGTAGAAATCGTAACGCGAAAAAGCGTTCATACATGTTAGGTTATGCGAGAAAGCGTTCATACATGCGATTTTCTTCTTTGGTCAAAATGTAAATCCAATATGGCGGCTGTGATTTTTTTTTTTGTCGTGGGTGTCGTTTTCATTCCATCTTGGATTACATTTTAACGTCACTGTCGGCATTAACACCCTTGAAAACCATTAACTATTATTTGAATACAATGGAATGCGTATACACACGTAATTACTGCATTTTTTATGATTTTACCTTACCTCCAAATATATTGGAAACATGGCACTTTATATTACTTGAAATTGTTAGTTTGTTTATAGGTCCTCTACCCATATATACTATTTACTTCCATTGTGAGCGAAAGCATTGAAAAAAAAAATGGCGGTGGGTGGATTTACCAGCTTCCAAAGAAAAACGTTCGAACCCATTTATTTCTCACTTCCTTATCTATACAATCAAAACTTTGATAAATTAATTTAACCTAGGTACTTATACACATTAGCTTTTCATGGTAATGGCGATCTATAAGGACTCGCATGTGAATGCCATTAATAAGAGTGATGGAATCTTTTTCCGCCCACGATGATAACTTTCCATTTAAATTGGTATGTAAACAATACGCAGGTCGCACAAAAATTATTTCGTAACATTTATCGCGCAGGTAGGTAGGTATATATTTGTTTCTGTAAATCATACATTTTGGAAACCTCCGGAAACAGCGTCATTCAACAGCTATCTAAGAGTCAACCTACAACTTCTTTTTTTGTAAATCCGAGACTTACAGAACTTTCATTCAAACTTCTGATAATAATATAAGTTCAGTAAACTCCTTAGTACCTACCTATCTAGTTTAAACTTTGCGAGGGCGACCACTAATTTGAAAATAAAAATACTTGTCTTGAAGTACCTAAGTAATCATGGTCCGGGGAAATTAGATTTAACCACGCATCAAATCTTGAGCGATTTTTTTCTTTAAGGCTCGTACACACTGGCGCGACGCGACGCCCGACACAAAGGCACCGCGTGTTGCGCGACGAGCGGCGCCTTTGTGTAGCGCTGTCGCGTCGCGCCTGTCTGTGGGAGCCTTAGATCGTGTAAAGATTTGCACTTAGCTCTCCAAATAATAATAAAAAATAAACATTTTCCAGGACAAGCGCAATGATCAAGAAAAAATATTCAAAGCATATTATTATTTTGATAAAGTACCAACAGTTTGGTAGGTGGGTACATAACATATTTAGATAAACTATTTTTTCTGGATCACTGAACGGTTTGGCATTACCTAAACCAAAACGTCGATAAATAAAAAGAGGGTATGAAAGGTACCTACAGGTGCCATTATGGTGATATTATTGGCACATGACAAGTTTCAAATATGTAAAATTTTTGGGGTTGACAACACATCGGATATCTCGTTCGTCTATAAAATGACGAGGCAGGGTAGTCGCACATCTGACGGAAGATGCGTCGCGTAACGCCAGAACGAACAAGTAAATAACAAAACATTCAACCTTAATTCAATACTCAACCGATAATGTGTTAGTGTGTCTAGCGTACTAACTGGTAGTTAAAGAAATTACGCCTGACGCATCTTCCGTCAGATTCGCGACCACCCTAAAGGAAACAGTGTCAACTTTTCATAAACTGGGTCGACGCGGCCTATTTTCTAACCAATCTCTTAAAACACTATGGAAAACCAGATGAAAATTTCTATTTCCAAATAGGTACACTATGGAATTTAAGAATTATAAATTAATCACCTGTTCGTCTTTATATCACCAGATTCATTCAATTAGCAGAGTATTATCTCTTTTCTTAGTGAATAAAAAGTCAACCGCAATTCCCACGGCAATCACATAAGCCATTAAAATTATGAGTATTCATCGCAACGTCTTTTACGCCTGAATCCCTTTACTTGCTCCGCCTTGTAGATAAGTCGAGGCAAATTAGTTTCCTACGATTTCTAGTAAGACGGTTTCATCCCGGTTTGACATAATTAACAACGCTAGGAACTGACTTTATTGAGAAATAACCTGCTTTCGAATGCTGAAGCTTGCCAGTTCTGTTTACCTATGTAAAGTCAGTAACCCAACCATTAAATTGCCCGTAAAATCAGATCACAACTGTAATTAGTTGATAGTGGTGTGTAGTGGCTTTAGCACGACATAAATATTGACGTAGTGTGTCAATCTGCTAAATAATAAATTTCACTGACTGTACCTATGTGGGGAGTAATTATAGATATTTTTAAGCCCTCTGCGTGTTGCTTGCAGTGTCTCTATGTAGGTATTTAGAATGTGAGTGCAACAGAATGTAGCCGCCGGGGGTCGGCGGCGGCGGTCACTGCAGACCGGACCCTTTACCTAACCCCCCAAGCGCTACTCGTGCCTGCGGCCCTTTCGGATACGATTTCATGTTTTTAATTATTGGAAGTGTACCTACCTATACTGCTGCACAGTTAATAAAAGCAGTAAGTAACACTGGTCAAAATTGAGTTGATCATATATTCGGAATAGCCGAAATGAGTTCTAAAAGAAACAAAGCTCCGTTTTTTCTATAAACCCTATTACCGTAGAAGGCAGAAATTAAAAAATGCCGCCCATACCCCTTAACATAAGCACAGTATGCACGCTAGCGACTTTTCTGACAATTAAACTTACATAAGAATTGGTTAAAAAAATACTTAGTACATTTGTAGTGAGATATCATACTGTATTTTACAAAGAATGTTCTTTCGCCTTTCTTTCTTCTGTCGCATAATATTACTGCAGTAAGAAACTTGAGGTAGGTGCCTACTAAAAAATGTTAGTCTTATACACACATTACTAGTGAAGACTATGTGGGTCATTGTGGTTACTTTTTCTTTTTTTTCTGCTCATTTCGTTTTAATCATGGTCTGTCAGTTTGAATAATTTATGTGACCTACCAAAATGTCCTTTCTTTGGTATTGTTCGTCGAATCGTTGAGCTCCTTAAGTTCTGAGTTGAGCTGCATGTTTACTGATAAATGCGTGCACTGACTGGACAGGTCCACTCAATTTGTGTGATTTTTTCCTCAAAAGATCATTTCAGATACCAATTTACATGGTCTTCACATGATCTGACCAAGATTATGTCTGGACTTCAAAAGTGACTGTGACATCTGAGTTTGTTTCGACCTTTCTTCTCAGAGTAGTCAGATAGAAAACGCCGACTTCATATAGTTTTTAAAATATGATGGACGTGTAAAAGTGTTTGTACAAACCTAGTTACAGAAATAAAATCATTAAAAGTGTCTAGGGAACAAAGTATTGAAAAAGAAAACTGTTGCCCTATTGATATTAAATAAAAATGTCTATTTAGATTGATTAAATAAAATGTTAATGTATGTGAAGATCGACGAAGTACTCTATGGTTTTGCATTAATAAAGACTTTTCACACAGTATTACACTAAATTTTAGCTACAAGTGAGTAATTGTATAACCCACGACATTTTCCACATATTATAAAAGCAAGTTACCTTAACGCAATAACGGTGATTCTGGTGTTGTTATCAAGAGTTAACACTTGAAAATTTCAAAATAATTTCAATTATCATTTCGGCCATAAATCTGCTCAGAAATGAAAAATATAATTCATCGTAGAAAGCTTGCACCATAAGGAATGAAATGAGCCAAAAAGTCCAGTGCCGAGTAAAGGCTCCCACAGACAGGCGCGACGCGACAGCGCTACACAAAGGCGCCGCTCGTCGCGCGACACGCGGTGCTTTTGTGTCGGGCGTCGCGTCGCGCCAGTTTGCATGAGCCTTTATAGGTATATGTCGCAGGCCGATTTCAAAATTCGTCATTATACATACATACGGGGCCGTCCGTTTGCATACTGTCGGCGTTATGTAAAATGCCTAAGGCAAAATGTGAAACGCCTAGCCTTTATCCTTGAAACCCAACTGATGATTCGAACTTTTTAACGGATTTTTTAATGAAAATAGATGCCAGGCCAACTAAATTCTCTAGTTGATTTAAGTGCATATTTTCACATTAGGTTAGATTAAAATTAACTGGATTAAACAATATAGGCCAGAACTGTCTCTAATTTTCCACAGGAATGTAAGATAAAATATCGCACATTGATAAGAAGAGTGACACTAACCAAAAAAGCAATTTTTTCAGTAGAAGCATGTAAAGTTTTACCAAACAGTAATTACGAGATTTGCACCAGAAATCATAAAAAATCAATATCATGTTATGATTTTTATTGCAGAGAGCATTAAACGCGACTGGAATGTATTTTTTTTTTATGAAATAGTATTTTTAAATAACAGATTTTTTCAAAAAACATATTTAGTGACGTTATACCATTAATGAAAACGTTCAACATTTACTACTCAATGACAACCAACCGACACAATAACAATATAAAAAAAAATATTTTGCAAAGAATAAACTGTTTTTATTTATAAAATAAATTTATTTCAAAGTTTAATACAAAATACTTAAACATTAACTTGTTTGAGATGGCAACAGCTAGGTAAATCACATTTTCATTAATATTTTCAGACTTTAATTTTTTGTTACAAAACTTCAACAGACATAAGTGATAAAAAATGAACATAAAAATTGTATTAAAAGGTCATGTTAAAGATAAACACTAAAATTAAGGGTCTTGTTTTGTTTATAAAAGGCTTTTTTTGGATCAAATAGCCCGGAAAATAAAGTAGGTAGTCCTAAAAACAAAATAACTATCAAAATAGTAACAAAGTTTGTATGAATATCACAATCATTGTGTAATTACTTAATATAAATTGTACTTAATAATTGAGATCAAGAATATTACTTTATCACATAATTAAACTTATTCTTAAAGGATTCTATCAAAATAGGAAGAAACGTAATAATTAGGAATGAGATTTTGATCAATCAACGATTTGATGTCGTTTTTCTTTCTTTCAGCCAAAGGAAGCTTAGCTGCATAAAGAGGTGTCAACAGATTGTTGGCATTAGGAACTTGGTACCTATTACCTGCCTGTTGCCTACGAGTAGCTACCCTATTAGCTTCTAGTCTAATCTCTTTAAAATTCTGTTCTAAGTAAGATTTCTTATAAAATATTTTGACTGTAGCAGGTTCATTTAAATCTTTCATCATTTTTATGATTTTAATATCACCTAACTTAACCTTTTCTCCTTCTGTATTCTTTGAAAATACATTATTTTCAGCAAGACTTTTAATGTCATAAAAATCACGATGACTCATCGGATTAACAATGTATGCGTTTCCTTTTTTTCGTGCGTTCTTTATTGCCGAAATATATTGGTCTGGAACGTAGATAGGACCGGATTTCAATATTTTTTTAATTTCCCTCTCAATCGTTGAATGCACCGCGTCACCCTCATTTTGAGTGTGACCCTTTATTAGAAATTTGTGGGTTATAGATTTTATTTTCAATGTTTTTACTGCATACAAATATAGAGATAACATGAATTGGTTTTTTTGTTGCCCACAACAATTGTCAGAATAAAATATAAAATCGAAGTCTGGATATAATAAGGACATTTTCTCTAAATATTTGAACACACACGTCCCAATTTCATTAACACCTCTGTGACCTTCTACTTCTGTCCAAAAAAAGCATTCAGTGTGGTCTTTTCCCAGTTCAGAAATAGTGAAATTTAAACAATTCAATTTGCTTTTATAGTAAAAGATTGATATTTCTCCTTTAGGTAATGTCATAACCGCCTGCAAGTCATA
Source organism: Dryobotodes eremita (assembly GCA_917490735.1). NCBI lineage: Eukaryota > Metazoa > Arthropoda > Insecta > Lepidoptera > Noctuidae > Dryobotodes > Dryobotodes eremita. Next base: position 28,085,393 of record OU823241.1, on the reverse strand, counting down.
ACAAGATAGTATGCAATTATTCATTTTCTTATCATTTTCCTTCTCTATTCTACTTTCATCCTTTTCTTTTAAATGACCTTGATATTTATCTTCCAAATTTTCTTTTACATCTGCAATCCTGTACGCTGTGCAAAGATCACATTGATCTTTTTTGGGTACGAAAAAACTGATGTTAAACTCCGTATTAAAAACTTTTCTATAAATATGTATTTTTACAAATTTAATGTTTTTTTCGATGCAATCAGCTTTATAATCCCTGTATAAATCTGCTAGAGTCTTACCTCCGTCAATAAATTCTTTTGAAGTTTGTTTGCGTAAATAGTGACTTTCAATTCGTGGTATACTATTGATGTGACGTCGTACTTCAATGAAATCGTCTTCAGGAATGGTTTTTTTATTATTGTGTTTGCCCCTTTGTTCAGGGACTACTATACCTTGCTCATTCTTCTTGTCTATCACTGTTCTAATAGGTCGATCGCCAATACCAAGAGTATTTTTAAAAAATATTTTGCACACTCTAGTTTTTTTGCCATTTATTTCGAAATGAAATGCATTCTTTGGTTTTCTGTTACTATTAAGCCTCTTGTACTGATACTTAGGAAATATGTTAACTAAATTCTGAGCTATATAATCTCTTTGACGTGTTAATGAGCCCAGATTCCAAAACGAGTCAAATAATCTTTTGCGGTATTCTTCAGTAATAATATCACGACATTTAAGCCGGCACTTTTCATTACAGGGTCCACTCATCACCCTTTCTGCAACAATTTTTGATGATGAAGATACGTATGGTTGTCCTAGATTTCTTAGGGTTTGAGCTACCTTTTTTTTATTAATACGTCTACTTTTTTTTCGAGTATTCCTATTGCCTTCATCTACGATGGGGTTCAATATGTTAACACTGGCTGACCCAGAAACTGACGTGACATTATTGGATTCCAAGGAATGCGTGACAGTACTTCGCCCATATTCATTGCAGTCATTACTGTTAGTAGTAGGTTGGACTGTAGACATTTTGTCTACAGCTGCAGAAGCCAATGTCGCCAACGATGGACACTGATTATTTCTGATCGAAGGACATTCAGACGAAGAACTCGACGATGAACTTGACGAGGAAGAGGAACTAGACGAAGAATTACTCGATGATGAGTCTGAAGACGAAGATGAGTCTGACCGCCGATGGTTTGCAGTGGATGGTTTTAGTGGTAAGTAACTTGGGTCATCGTCAGAGGCAGGTGAAAAATCACGTGGAGATGTACGACTGCAGATAGATGACATGGAATTTCTTCTTTCTGCATGAAGTTGTTCATTTGGAGTTAAGTTTGCATCCACATAAAGTTGTTCATCCTAAAAGAAGTAAAAGAGATGCATCACTTAACTCAAGCAGTAATAATCTTAGCTGGGTAACTAGGAGAGGAACAAGGAAAAGACACTTAATGTTTTAGTAACTTAACAGGTTATTGTTTCTAATAGTGTAGTCTGAGTAATATTCTTAGTTTGATATTACAAGATGAGAATCTAATACTGTTTTAGATAAGGTAATAAGTAACCTGTTTAGTTTCCTGGCGATCTTTAGGTGTAATTTCTTGGGAAGATCCAATATCAAATTCGAGATTGTGGCTAGAATTATCTTCATTTGCATTTTGGTTAACATCGTCTTCATTGCGGGTTAATTGACAATGATTATTGGAGATCTGGTGTGTCGTTGGTATATTGTTTGCGCTTTCTAAATGGACAGGTTTAGTCTGAATACCATGACACATTCTTTTTTTATATTTTTCTCTATCATCTAGTGTGTCCTCAAATAGTCTTCTAGAAATATTCTTCAGTTTTTTTATTCTCGCATTTCCTAAAGGCATTTTAAGTCTGAAAACAAGCAAATTATGTTCAAAATTACACATGTTACTAAAAAGTAACACAAGTGATTACTAATACAGATGTACCTTCATGATAAAATTATTTACTTAATTGACTATAATAAGTATTAAATTATTGAAATAACCAAAACCAATGTTAAAATTTATCCCAATTAAAAACGACTCTAAACAAAATTCTTAGTTGGTCTCGGTGTTATTTTACGAGGTTTCTGTTTGGCTTAAAAGAAGAATGACACTAAAAAAATAATGACAATCAGCAACTCAAATACTTCAATGACATGAAGAGTGACACTTAATAAAAAAATGTTCGTATGTCGTCCCAATTGAACAAAAACCCTCTGTTTGGGTTATAGGAAAAATGGCACTAAAGAAATAATGACGTTCTGAGTCAATCATCGACTCAAATACTTCAAATTCTGTAACACGAAGAGTGACACTAAATATAAAATGTCAGTATGTCGTTCCAATTGTATACAAACCATCTGTTTGGCTTTTAGGAAGAATGGCACTAAAGAAATAATGACGTTCTGAGTCAATCATCGACTCAAATACTTCAAATTCTGTAACACGAAGAGTGACACTAAATAAAAAATGTCAGTATGTCGTTCCAATTGTATACAAACCCTTTGTTTGACATATAGGAAGAATGGCACTAAAGAAATAATGACGTTCTGAGTCAATCATCAACTCAAATACTTCAAATTCTGTAACACGAAGAGTGACACTAAATAAAAAATGTCAGTATGTCGTTCCAACGTAGCAATTATTACAAAATAAAATAGCTTAATACACGACGCTTAACAAAATGTGACGGTATTCGTATTAAAGTTAATTCGTACTTACGAAATATGGTCAATCCAAATCGCCTTTAACAAGGTAATGTCACTATGGAATACACCAGACGGCACCGTTTTTGTTGGCTTCACAGTCACGAATGAAAAAATGGCGGTCTGTCATAACAGATCATATCAACATTGTCGATAAAGCAGTTCGACACTAACGCCATCTACCGATAAATATTATAGTTACAACGATAGTGTCTTTGAAAAAAAATAATATCTTCGGGCGCTAAGAGATGGCACTGTTAACAGAAAAACATAATTTTTCGTATAGTGACGGTCTTCTTATCAATGTGCGATATGTTTTTTACATTAGGCTGCAAAATTTACTTTTTTAAGACTTTTACTGATCTGTCGGTTATGCCGCCTGGGTCTGCTTGTCAATCGTCGAAGGATGAACTCAGTGTCAGGAAGCTGTAATTCTCAATGTAGGTACCTCCTAAATCCTGAAGATTTGTAAAAAGGAATCACGAGACTCTTCTTTATACGTGGTGGCAAAAAATGGCAGAATATGGTGCATTAGCGCCCGCGACGAGCACTTCAACATAACGGCATGCGGCAGTGTCAAAAAACCGATTTCTCATAGTAGTTTCTCGATGTATCAAATACGGTGTCCTGTCAGTTCACCAAAAGTTAATTTACAAGTTTTTACTTGACAAGCATCGATTGGCAAAAACATGTTTTCTTATTTCATCATTCATTATACAACAAGTTCGCCAAATAAAACACTTAAGAAAATAATTATCCGATATACTTTTTTTTTTTAATTTGACAATCCATAATTTTTTTTTTTATTTTGTCTCATAAAACAACTTTTGGAATAAAAACGTTTAGGTTAATTATAAAAAACAAATGTTTCGGTTGGGTTAGTTTAAAACTGTGACCCCCTACGAACGAGCCGAGCGAGCGAAGCGAGCGGTGCCGCGGCACAGATTAGGACAGATAGTTCACTCCATAGGAAAATGTAGATACCTAACGCTATAATTACCTACAAAAGCATTACAGGTGGTCGTGCACGCTAAAATGTACCTTACGCGGGCGCCCGAGAGTATCTACTACGTCGTCTGCCGTGATGTCGGGCGATCAGGTGCGTCATTGAACGCAACGCTATAGGGCCCTTGCTAAGAATTTATTACACAAAAGAATTGGTGACAAAAAACAGTTAGTTAAGTATTGAAAATCACAAATGCCCCACTCAATGCTGTTTTGGTGAAACATTAGTGAACCAACAAATACATTTCAAAGAAGAGAATGAATACGGTATACAAAAACTACGTCTTTTTCTCTTTACTCTAAAGTATCTGGATATTATCTAAATGTCGACAGAGAAGATTGGCGCTAATAAAACAAATTAAAAAGACTGGGCGCCGTTTTTTCTAAACTATGTTTATGCGACTTACTGCGTTAATTAATTACCCGGCAGTGTAGCTCAAAGCGTGTGTTTTTATTTATTTAAAGTTATAAGAACGAATGAAATTATTGCAAATAGCTAAACGAGTAACTAATTGTAGAGATCCTTTGATTATTTTTTCTTTCTTTTTGTTTTACGTAACTCACGTTGTGTGCTCACGTTTGGTAAATATTTGACGAGCAACGTGACTCACATCCCGTTCAATACGAAGACAGTTAATCAACACACCATATTAATAGAAACAAATCGACCACGTTTAATAACGGTTCGTGGTGCGTGAAAACACGAGTTTGCGTTGCATTTGCCATCTTGTTACTGTAGAAAGCAAAATTCAGTATAATGATAATGAATATGTACGTATGTCATTAGGGAAAAGTTCCAAATATAAATGGAAAAACGAATCAATTTAAAAAAAGATGAATATAAAAAACAAAAATATGCCTCATAGGCTCTCAGAGCAGTCTGGTCAAGTAATTAATTAATTTAGCGTTCCAGTCAAACCAACTGAAGGTAAAATCAAAAACTGTCGTGACCGCACACACTCAACTCCTCACAGTGAAAAAGTTAATTAATTTTAATGATCATTTCAAAATCCTCTTGGATTCGCAATGTAATTGATTGGAAGAACTTATAAATAAACAACCTTTTATTTGTTTTACAGGTAAGTCACATCTCGCAATGGCGTGCACATCTACAGCAGGTAAGTAATTGATTTTGTTTTGATTTAATAAGCTCGGAGAATGAAGAGTCTAAGTCATATTAATTGCGTTTTAATTTACAAAAATAAAAGTGTATTTCTAATGAGTTCCATGGCGTCTACCGCACGCACGTGTCACTGTAGCATCTGAAAGTATTACAAAGTTATACAAAAGCTCAAGTTCTAATAAAAGAAATTGCCCTACTGAAACCTTATAAACTAGGCGGCACTAATGAAACTCAGCATTTTCTTGTGGTTGCGGTATGAGCTTGAGTTATTTTAATTCGCTGGCTGGTGTTTAGTTCGATTTAATTATTCTTACGGCAAAAAAAAACAATACTTAGAAGCTTATGTAAGCTTTGCTAAGTAATTCTGATACCGCTAATATTTTATTTTATTATTAAAAAGGTAGTTTCTATTTCTAGGTAAATATTATTTCTGTCGTAGTCAAAGTGCAAACGATAATAAAACTAGGCTCCCACTTACAGAGCGACATAGGTACGTTGTTCATCGATCAGCAAGCTTTCACCCTTATTAAACAATATCATCCGTCAAATATTGCATACTACTTTTTGGGGTGAGTTCAAGGTTGCCGAGGGGTAGGGATCGATATGAGGGTCAGTTTCATGTGTGCGAAATCAATAAGATAATATAGCTGTGGGTATAAGTAAAGTGCAAGCAGGAAAATGTCGATTTTTGTCAGTAGGTTTTGTCAGTAGATTCTACCGAATTTAGTTTTTAGTTTTCGGCAATGGGGATAAAAACTGCCACTTGCTCACTTTAGATGTCGCTGCTCTTCAACGCCTAAGAATTTGACAGCTTGCTGTCACTATCCATATTTTTTTAAACAAGCGACTTCTTTTTCGCTTAATTAATTAATATTCCCCGTTGCGAAGTTGGTGACTGCAAAAACACGGCGACCCAGTTATTTGCCAAAGATGTTATAAGATGAAAATTGAAGGAGAAAACTCTCCAAAAAAAAATTGGAAACCCGATATTTCGTTGAGTCTATGTGCTATTATTTTTAAACCTAAAGACTTTTAAGGCAGAAATTCGTATACAGGTGATGGTCCCAAGAGTACTGTTGAGTTTGCACACACTGTAGTAGTTGGGATCGGGATACGTCAGACTAAAACGCCGGTTAGAGTCACACTTACAAAGGCACTCGTGCATCCAGCCTATGCCCAACACAACATCTCCCCACCCTAGTTAACAACATCCTTTAATTATAAGAAATTCACAAACATACAAACATTAATTACACAAGACAGAAAATATATATTCACAAATAGAGCGCGTAATCGACTGAGACTTTGCAAAGGAGCCTGTGTGGACACCTAGAAATCGGTGTTTCCTGACTGTTTCCCACAACCTCTCCTTCCCCCATTTGTGGTTGAAACTCATACCCTCCAGCTGTCAAGTCATTGTCCTCTATGCTACAAGAATGAGGCTCCCTTACATTGATAATCATTTGGTTTTTGTGTTTCCGTTCGTTAGTAGAAGTAACACTGCCTTTAATGAGGTATAACACCGACCCTAGTCTTTTTATGACGACACCCATACACCATTGATATTTGTTTTTATGTAAGTATTTTTTATATAAAATTTCGTCCCCCGTCTTAAACACTTGTTGGTTGTTTCCTCAACTAAACTTAATTTCCGAGCACTGTTTACGTTTTACATTACAAGTGATGTGAGTGGAGCCGGCGGCGGCGGCGTCGGGTTAAGAACAAGAACTAAGTCTGTTTTTATCACCTACAGGCACTTGTGGTGTGATATTACGTAAGTTATAGTAAAGGTGTGTGTTTTTATATTATCATATTAGATCAATGCTCGAATTAACATCTCTGAAGTTTTCCAGTCAAGAAGATCATCCTCGAGTTGCGTTTTCAACTCCGATCAAGTTATTCCTGTCTTACGCCTCCAAACTTCACCAAAAAATGAACTTCGAATAAACAAACACAATATAACCTACAATTTATAAAACGTTCATAATTTATTGTCTTTTCCACTAAAGCTGCTTTTTTGCCAGTAGCTAGACGCTTCCATTTTCCTTAGATCGTCTTTGAATAGTGCTACAATTTCTATTTCTATTTATTTATTTCATTAACAATTTTTAGATTGTGTCGATATGTATTACAGTAAAACCAAAACAACATAAAGACATATAACTTAAAGATATAAAAATAATTATTAATAGGTACCTACACATGAGTGACAGGTTTTAAAACACAAAAAAGAACAAAAAATATTCTAAATAGTATACAAATCAACTGAGTAGTTATATCAAAAATAAAATTCAATTCAATTTAGATACATTAACACCGATACAAATGTCAAGAGATAAATAAAATAAAATTAAAATAACGTCCATATCAATTTAAAAAAAGGTTAAATAACTAACAGTCTAGATATACCTACAAATCACTGAGTGTAATATAGGATGATATGATGAGTATAGTGTGTATAATAACATATTTCTATCAGAAATGACTTTAGCTGGTTCTTAAACTGATTTAAATAATAAAGAATTGAGAATTAAGATTTAAATTATAAATGGACTTCGATTTTAAAGTTTTAGTCCCGATTTGTTCACTTTTTCACATTTTTCTTCTACTTTAATTTCTACATATTGCTTCCGATTTTCTAAGTAACATTTAAATAGATTTAAAACCGGTTCTCTGGCTGCATAATGTTCCATTTTTGCCAATAGTAGTTTATGATAAACTGTGTCAAAAGCAGAGCTTAGATCAAGAAATAACCCTACGAATTTTAATTTTTCATTAACTAAGTTAACTACTTCCTCCATTGTCGTACTAATTGCGTCATTTGTTCCCACATTTTTCTGATAGCTAAATTGTCTGTAGATAAGAATTTTGTTGCGGTTTAAATGTGTAAAAGCCAGTATTACGTATTTTTCATTTTCTTTTTTCGTAATTTTTTGTTATAGAGAAATCAGCCTATATCATGTTCGTGAACGGGCGCCGTCAGTTGAGACTGGTTATCTCTTAACTGCCACGGCTTATTTTTATTATTAATCTTATATTTTGAATTGTTTCTTTATATATTTTTTCATTGTTCTCGCATATAGAAGCAACAAGAATAATGTACCCAGGATTTTGTAATATCTTGATTTAAAAAGCCTTGGAGTTTCTTGCCTGTTCTTCTCCATAGAGATCTACGTTTTGGAATGGGCAACTAGCTTCAACTTTCTGACTAACTGACCGACTCTTTGACAATTCAAAAGTGCCTGTAAATGTCTTTAATTATCCGTATTGGTATTTCATCACGGCCAGAAGATTTCTTGTTAGCAATTTTATTGATTTTATTTTTTATTTCATAAGCTTTTACTCGTTCGCAGTGCATTTCTACATCTACTCTATTCACGCTATCTTGCAAACTTTGTATGGCTTGTTCAAAAGTATTAAACTCGCCAACTATCTGAGATTTGTCAACCGTGTTCGAGAAAATGTCAGCTATCTCCAACTCCTACTAACTATCTCCAACTATCTCTAAATCATATCAAATCCCCAGATTTAATATGATTTTATTATTAATTTTAAGATGTATGTCCTAATTACTTTCAGGTTTCGATTTTGTGTTCCTATGTCTATTTATAACCTAATAACCTGCCATATAGGTTTTGAAGATTCATTTGCTTTTCAAGTTCTTTCCTAACCGATATGCGTCTGGCTTTTTTTAAGACAAGTATCCTAATATATGTTTTTGTTTACGGCCTTATTTTATCACTGCAAGATACCTTATTTATGTTTTGAAGAATGAATCTACACTCCAATTCTATTTCGTTTAATTTGTGATGGAGACAAAAGTAAACATGAACAAAACAATGGCGATTTGTAGACTTTGAATTGTGCAGCCACATATGACGAGCTTTCAGTTTTTAACCCCATTATCGGCCAAAATATTTTTTTTTCGATACTTTCGTACCTAGCCGGCCGAATAAAATAAAGCAATTTAAAAAAAGAAAACAGTAGTAAATCAATGATGCAATTCATTTATTCATGGCAAATCGATAGAAATTACATCAAGTTAGTAGAAACTTAGAACACCGTCAAATAATTACTTAGTTCGTTTTTGTTGTAAGTAGCTGTCAATATCAAAACTTCCGATCCAACCATTTCTGCCGAAAGACATGGCTACTGGATATTGGCCTCCCCCAAGTATCGCCACGTCGACCGGTCCGGTGCCTTTCGTATCATCATCATCAACCTATATTTGTCCACTGCAGGACGTAGGCCTCTCCTAGTGAACGCCACTGAGCCCGATCCTCGGCTTTCCTCATCCAGCCTTTCGTATATCACACTTTAATCTATGCTCGAAGTTTACCTGCGAGATTAAATCTGAAATGAAAACATCTGCAAGAGAAACAAAGTTACCGACATAGGCCGAATAATTGCCAAACTTTATTTAGGCTCGGCGCAAGATAAATAAAAATAGAATTATATTGTTGTCGAAAAATCAGTACTTAGCTGATATGATAAGATTCAATTAGTTCCTTGAAATTTTCTGATACAGTTCAGTTTTGTCACAGCTGCTCGGTCACTGCCCTATGATACGGCACGGACTAATCTACGATCTACGTCACCGTAGTTTCTCTCACGAACTTCAATTCGTTTGCTCTGTTTATGCCACTTTTATTGGGTTTTCTCAATTTCTTTGTTAGAACTATCTACTTTATTTACGACGTTAATATTTTATACTAAGTTGGTTGGTATTGCATCGTGAAATTTATATATTCTACATTTTTACTATTATATTTTAAAATATAACATTAAGAGAATAAAGTTATGAATTTTCCACGCAGATTTTTTTACTCGCTGTACGTTTTATGTTACATTCAGGTCCTGCAATATTCAATTACACAATGGCACTACAGCCTGCGGAAATTTCTCGGAAAACGGGAGGTGTGTCCTAACGCTCCGCCCATGGTGCAGCCCCTTTTACTCCAAAATGGCCGACGAAATTATTATTTTTCTATAAACTGATATTATTACGGTGTATAGAGCCTCAATGACGTTGCGAAGTAGGCTTAGCTAAACGCACTACTCCCGCGCAAACGTAACGCGCCGCGGTAGCGCGTTACACCAAAACGACGACCGAAGAATATGCAGGGGCGCAGAGATACGCACGTAAGCAGGCCTATATTTGTTCAGGCCGTATTTTTACCTACTATTCGAGAAGGTAAAGGCTCCTTCAAAGAGGCGCGACACGCGACGCGACACATAGTTGCCGCCTTAATTATTACGTTTCCACAAACTGATAATATTAAGATGTATAGAGCCTCCTACTCCCGCGCAAACGTAACGCACGGCAGCGGTGGCGCCGCTACACTAAAACGACGATCAAAGAATGTGCAGGGGCGCAGAGATGCGCACGTACGCAGGCCTATATTTTTGCAGGCCGTATTTTTGCCTACGATTCCAGAAGGTAAAGGCTCCTTCAAACAGGCGCGACACGCGACGCAACACAATGTTACCGTCTGTCGTGCGACGAGCGATGCCTTTATGTCGCGTATGATTGGCGTCGCGTGTCGCGCCTGTGTTATAAGAAGCTTTAATGGTGGATCTTAGGCTGATATTTGTATAGATCATTCAAGTAACGCAACTATTTTAATGTTTTACTGGACATTATTTTTTAGCATGTATCTGGTTAAAGTAACATAAGAAAATATATTTATTTGATCAAACGTTTGTCTACACAAACAAGAACTATAGCGTGCATGTAGGATAAAAAAAACTATTGGCTGCAAATAATTTTATTATCATGAATAATTATTAATAATTAATTTCATGTCAATATTATAAGTTTAACGTGAATTTAGCAAACAATGATAAATAGAAAAAAAAACAAAATTGTTAATCTAAAAAATCAAAAACCCTACTGCGTAAAAAGTGAACTTTAGCAAAGATGGAAACAAGATGACATATTTTTGTCTCCAATCTCATGCAGTCGGAGGTATCCTCTTTTTAACAATAAGTACCTATTGCCTCCAACTGCATGACTTAACTTTTTACGCAGTAGGGTGTTTGATTTTTGAGAGTAACTTTTTTTTACTTACTTTTTATTTCCGTTCAGTAGCATAGTAGCCGAGGATGACGACGGTCATCATACCGTGACGTCTGCAGTCTTTAATAAAATGAATATTATCCTTTTCAGAAGTATTCGTAAATGTGCCATACATGTGTAAATGTGCCATGTGGTTATCTTGGGTCTGTTGTTATTTTAATCACCCGAAATTTAAAAAAAGGGTGTTATAAGTTCGACGGCTTTATCGATCTGTGTATCTGTCTGTGTGTTTATGCATGTCTTACATCGTAAAGGGAACGTCAGGCGACCCTCCTAACCTTGGGGGAATAGTCCTGAATATCGGTCAAGGTTCCGCACTTATTGGTGTTTATTTCCTTTAGGAAGGTAAAGCGTAGGGATAAACATTTTAAAGGGATGCTCCCTGTTTTTGTTGGATTTATTTGAAACGGAGAAGTTGGTGCGGGGCGCATACACTGCGCTCTCCTTTCAAGTCCACTTGATGAGTGAACCTGAAATAAATTACGTACAGCAATCATAACTGAGCTGATTATCTTCAAAATAACTGAACAGATTTTCTTATAACATAGCTAAAAACCACCCTGATTAAAACACACACACACAGAACAACAAAGCCGTCAAACTTATAACACATCCTTCCTCCCACGCCCACCCTAACGTCCTCATACGACGGTGTTGTTACTGGATTTCTTTGAAATGTTGCGTCTTTTATTTGTTGTTAGCTTCCGGAAAACCCTAAGAAAATTTGATCAGAATCCTTCCTATAAAATATTTTAATTAGTTACTGAATGGCATTTTTGTCAGAAGAATAGTACTTGTATTATGTTAAAGCAGTTGCAATCAAAATATTACAGATTCTATACCGGAATAAGATAAGAGCGAAAACATGAAGGAAATGCACGTGAGATGAGACACACGGTGCATACCGTAAAACTAATAAGGACCGTTTTAATATTAAGATTTTGTTACAAAGCCATAAAACTTTTGAGTGCTCTTTCACAAAAGCGCCATCTTGAATTATATAAAGTCCTAAGTCCTGTTTAAGGTTAAGAGTTGCAATGGCATGAGGATAGTAGATTCATGAATAGGCAAATGTTTAGGTTAGGAAAAAAATTAACGGAAACTATTCCTCAGTTAAGCAGATTTTTCCTTTATCACTTTTGTATGGCCTCTTTTCGTTTGCACGCTGAGTTTGAGTTTAAGACGTTGTTTGATGGTGCGTTAATATTTTACGAGCACTTTGAACGGGTTTAAGCTGGCGCAGTAATTATAAAACAAACTATTACTAAGAATTAGGGCCGTATAAGTAACGATATCGACCGCAAGAAGTTCATAGTTACAATAAAATCTCGAACAGAAAAGTGTCATGACATAACCAAATCGTTAATTAAATGTTTTTGTAAATTTTGTAAGTACCGTTCTCTATCATTGCCAGTTTAAAAAAAAAATACGGGCATAGTTGAATATTTTTTAAACATTGAATATATTTTAAACATTAATAGCTCGTTGGATAGCCCATGAAATCAGGATGTTTTTCAAATATACCGTTAACTTAGTGTCATAGTAAAAAGGTATTAGGTTCCTTGATTTACGGATAAAAGCAAAATTATGACCGCCTTTGGGTAATTTTCTGAATTGATGAAAGAAGTCTCATCTCCCATAGAAAACTACCCCACGTCTGACAGCAAAGACAAGTATTTTAAAAAATTGCTAAAAATAAATAAAAAAGAAATCATACTTCCAGTTTCAATCCTTACTGGCTAACATACGAAGAAATTGCTCTGAATATTCGTTCAGCATCAGCATCTGCAGATTTTACTAAATAATGATATACTACCCGTATATAATTATTTAGTAAAATCTGCAGATTTCGCTTTAGAACGACTAGAAATGCAATAAAACATACAACTGATTTTAATCCTTAAGGTGCGTTTCCACCGAAGCGGAGCTGAGCGGAGCGGAGACGTGCAGGAATCGACCAATCACAATGGTTGACATCCTCATCGCGTGCGTCCCTCGTCTCGTCTGTGATTGGAAAATTCCTGCACGTTTCCGCTCCGTTCCGCCCAGCTCCGTTTCAGTGGAAACGCACCCTACTGGCTGAGATATGAAAAATTGCTCTGAATATTAATTCAGGGATAGTATATAATTTAGTAAGATGTGCAGATTTTAGTTATACTCGTAGAACGACTACAAATGCACAAAAAAATTACATACTTTCAGTTATCATCATTATTGGCTAGCTTAACTAGAAATATTTGTAGAAAATAAATTAAAATAGTTATAGGTAGTAACCGTACGGACTCTCACATTGTATCAATGCCACATTCATGTAAAACAAGCTTGTTTTACTTCTAAAAATGTCAGTAAAGACACCTGCTGATCTAAAACTAAAATCTGCAGATTTTACTAAATTATGTACTAACCTTGAATTAATATTCAGAGCGTTTTTTTCGTGTTAACCAGTAAGGATTAAAACCGGAAATGTATTTATTGCATTTCTAGTCGTTCTAAAACTAAAATCTGCATATTTTTACTAAATAAACTACGCCTGAATTAATATTTAGATCAATTTATTCGTACATTAGCCAGTAAGGATTAAAATCGGAAGTACATATGTTTTTACTGCATTTCTAGTCGTTTTAAAACTAAACTACAAATTTTACGAAATTATACACGACCCCTGAATTAATATTCGAGTAATTTTTTCGTATGTTAGCCAGTAAGGTTTAAAACCGGAATTATACTCGTATATCAATTTTTTACTCAGTTTTAGCAAGTTTTTGAGATCCTTCTCGTTGCTGGCAGACGTGGGACATTTTTGAGCCTTATTTCGTCACATTTGCCAAAATGCTGCATCAATCCGTCAGATATCTATATATTCACTGGGCATGTATTTTCATTCGCCCTGAACATCCATTTAAAAAAGGTCCATATTTGAGTTTTCAAAGACTTCAGATCTAGGGAAAGCCCACAATTTCTTCGTCAGGTTTGCCTACTTAACTCATTATGGGGTAGGTCAGACACGATCATAATGAAAATAAACGGCTCTGAAGACCACTTAATTTTTTATTCCTTTTCGAAATCTGAAAGTGGACTCCTGATGACCACGGGGTTCCTATCTGAAACTTTTCAAATACATTTTCGGTGTTCCCTCCTCATGTCGAGCCAACTCAGCTATCAACTTTTCTGCATATGCTTGCTCAAAAACCCTCTCGTCCGGCTTCAATCAATTTAATTATGTAACTATCACACACACTACAATTCTGATCCGACTTTAAAAAAAAGGACCAGATTATGCAATTGGCGGAAGTAGGAAGTGGGAATTAGGATTAGCGGAAGTAGGAATGGAACTTTGATGAATGCATGACTTGTGTGACAGATCTGAATGCTAAGGTGTTAGTGAAACAGATGACGTATGCCAAAGACATATGCTTGGGATGACGTGGAAGGTATTTAAAAAGTTAGAATGACAGTTAGCTTTCGAATGACGGAGTAAAGACGAAAAGACGTTTATAACTAACCGGTATTTTTATGTGTTTACTAGTTCCTATAGGGCCGATTTTTAGGGTTCCGTACCCAAAGGGTAAAAACGGACCCTATTACTAAGACTTCGCTGTCTGTCCGTCCGTCTGTCTGTCACCAGGCTGTATATCAAGAACCGCGATAGGTAGACAGTTGAAATGTTCACAAATGATGTATTTCTGTTGCCGCTATAACAACAAATACAAAAAAAAATTAAGGTGGGCTCCCATACAACAGACATGATTTTTTTGTTGTTTTTATAGGTAAAGGTACGGAACCCTTCGAGTGCGAGTCCGACTCGCACTTGGCCAGGTTTTCTATATTAGGAATAAATATGAAAGTTTGACATATTTGCTACACAAAAGATGTCAAACTGCAATATTTATTCCTCAGATAAAAGTTAGCTGCCTATTGAAAAATCAGCCCTGAAAAGAATAAACCAGTTTAAGACATTGCTTTTAGTTTTCCTCTGACCTCAGCTTTTTATTCCAACGTGTATGAACACCGATTTTTCCGTTTGTACTGGCCGATTTACGTGATTCTTTTTTCATTTGGTAGAGGTACGCGCGGTGGTCCCTTATCGATTTGATTAACTATGCTTTTGTAATTTTTGAATTAGCTTCAATTAATCCACTTGGTGTATGTTGATGATGATATTATAGAACTTCCTATCACTGTTGTTTATTTCCATTCATAGCAAGAAGTGGTATATGAATTTGTGTGGGTGGGGTGGGTTACTAAAATAAAAAGTGAAAAACAAAACACCATTTAGCAAAAATCTTTTTCACTCCTCTTGCTCAAAAAGTCCGTCATTGTACCGTACCAGAGCGGGGATAAAATATCAATAAAAAAATAAAAAAACTTGTACAACGAGCCTTCAAAAACGAAAAAGTCTTTATTCAAAAGCAGAATAATCGTGATAAAAGACTCGACTTATTTCTGTTTCATAAAAAAGACATAGTATTTTGGAAAATTGAACTAAAACCGGCGATTTCTTCGGTGAATGCGTGCATTGCGTTGTGGTTACAGAAGAAATTAAAAAGGCATTGGCGTGAAATCTTTAGAATCTTTTCTAATTACAAATTGAATTGGTGACCGTAATTTATTCTTAATACATATTGTATTGGTTTATTTGATTTTCTCGCAATCGTAGTGAAAACTAGAGTGTAACACACGGCGCTAGAAACCCAGTATAACTTGGTTTCTATTTACTGCCTCGCTAAAGCTCGGGAGTAAAACTACCTCGTATGTAATAATGGGTCATTTTAGTCCCTTGTATAAATAACAATCTACTATTTTGCGAAGTTTCTGTTAGTCAATGCAATCAGACGAGTGAAGTCTCTCAAATAAAAGCAAAACTCCAATTAGGAACTGGACACCGGTTATGCCATTACACAACAACAACATTGTATTGTTTTCATTTATTTGATTTTCCCATTGTTTTCCTTTACTTGTGAAATTTATTGAAAATGAATGCCAGGTTAGCCTATGAATAGAATTAATTTGCCAATCGCATTCAGGTATTTCAAGTCCTTAGAACATCGATGGGGTTTTCCGATGCCGTTTTTATTTTAAACTACCTATTTTGTACTTTCATATCCAGATACTTTAAAATTCAGAACAAAAATTAGTTTCAATTTGGATTCGCAACTGGCTTTAACATAATTACAGTTTGCATGCGCAAATATTAATAGGAAAACCCTTTTGGCTGCTACGTTAATGAATGCGTTGCAAATTAGCGATTTTAATAATATTACACTATGCCGAACTGCCGGTGTCTACTGCACCGGTCCATTAATGACGGACCCTCGCTAATTAAATGCAATGCAAGCTGATACGAGTGATATGACTAGCGAGGCGAACAGGTGCGCTTAGTAATGCAATTACCAAGTTGAATCATTTCATATTAAACCCAAATCTTTTCTTGTATTTTCATATGAAGGAATTGCAATCTGAAGGGAGTACTCACTTTGGTTAGCGATAGTGTGGTCCACGATGGAGCACGCTTGCCTAGAACTTACCTCCCGACTTGAGGTGTAACCGGCGGCGTAATTGCGTTACACACTAACAGAGGAATGGCATTCATTTTGACAGTTCAACAACATTTATTGCATTATTTACGTTGTCGAGTAGACAATTTTTTCGAACATATCAAGCAATGCATCAGAAATAGGCTTCAAAATGATTCAGATTGTGATTGATAGTGTGTTGCGCAATTAAGGTGCGGGTCTCACTATAGTTATCGGGAACCAGGCCCCGGCGGGGAAATTCAATCGATTTTCCGTAGCTGTGCGCACTGTAAACAACTCCATATAAACAATATTAACTAAGTATAGGTGTTATGCCCGCAGGCTGTCAGTACATGGTACCTATTGATTTCATCATTAGGGTTGCTGCGAGCGATATTGCGCCCCGAGTGTAAAACACGGCCGTCATTCGCGCTCCACTCTACTGTCACTCAAAACACGTACGCTGCTACCGCTTTTTTGGATTTCGTTGTTTTTAGTTAGCTCCTATATAGGGAGTCCGCAAAACAAATTAGGTATATGCGATCGGTTTGAATTTTGAAGCATCGACAGCACTGTCTTTGTAGTGACATCGGAAATTACATCCGTTCTGCTGCTTTTTGCATCTGTCAGATACGCAGGTGTAGGTATGTATGTTCGAATAATTCGCCAAAATTTAGGGAGCAGCTGTTTTTTTTCACAATTACAGGATTGGTCCCGTCCTGCCGGAATCGCAGATTGTTCGAAAGAGTTACCGTGGCCCTGGCGCACAGGCAACTGAAGGAACACGGGTGGGTTTTAGTCAGTAAGAGTCTGACACGCCCTTCCGCTCCGCCCAGAGCTGGGGAGATCATTTGATGATTTCCCACCCAAAAAAAAAAAAATGTTGGTCCCGTAGTAAAAAATATTTATAATGGTGACTACTATAACCCCTTTTCACGTTTTCCAGGTATTTCAATTACAGTTTGTAGATATAATGCAAATAATTAGTCAATAGGTACGTTATTTTCGCTGTTCTCTTTGGATCAAAACCAAATAAAATACCCTCCTAATTACTTCAAAACCGAAACCGACCTGATTGGTTTTTCGTATGAAGTACACTGAAAATTTGATTGGATTTCGAATAAATGACAAGCACCTGGTCGTATCGTTAAAAACCCAAATTGCGTGTTGCCTAGTATCAAGAGGGGAATCGCACTGATTGTGTATGACGGTTCCTGGCTCAATCATACCCTCGTAGCTGAAACTACCATTGTTCCCCAGTCCATATAATACCGCTGCAGGTTTGGAAAGAAAGAAACATTGTGTATTCTACACAAACAAAACATGTTACACTTATCAGCGCGTATATGCTCACTATTGTTCTTCTGGTTAGGTATATAACATACTACAGCTATTCTATTGCCTTGCATATTTCCATCTGGATGAAACTCGCTCAGATCAGGAAAGCATGACACAAAAAAGTTGACCTATATTCATCAGTGGGTGGAACAAGCCTGCTAATGACGATAATACCTTGTTGGTCTGAACGTACAAATGACAGCTTTCTACGTAATAAGTACATGTTTGTTTGTTTTCACTTTTCACTTATATCAGTAAAAACAAGCTATAGTTCCGCGGACTTCTGCCTCGGAACGTCTTGCCCAGTGATCCGAACATCGGTGTACTTAAAACCATTATTACGATGCTATTGTTTTCAGTCGTAACTCTTTGCAATAAAACCGTCTACACCGTGTTTAAAATAAACGATTTTTCAAAACATTTGCCTAGGACTGACTGTTTCAGTATGACTCGGCCAGTACCTACTGTCGGTTTTAAACTTAAGGCACAGCTTTTTGTTCCGCGACTGGTCCCTCGTCTACTTGCTAACTTTTAGCACTAAGTATTCCGCATGACGAGAATCGGTATGAATACCATGAAAGGAAATAAAAAAATTGCTACAATATAGCCACTCTTAATTATGTCATACTTTTTTACTTGTTTATTTGCTTAGTTACGTATTTGTGTCAAGTCCCAAGTTTGTAGACCTAATGCTGGCTTTACACGCATGCCAAATCTTAGCAAACGTCCACAAGCACAAGCGTGTGAACGGGGGTATTTGGATTGGCTTGCGTGTGTTTGGAGAAGCTTGTCGCCGATCCGGTCGGGTGCCGGGTTTTGACCACAAATCAAAGGGCGTTTGCTACAAGCGCTTGCGATGTATTCACACGTTTGTATGCGTTTAGTATCGGTTGTGGGCTCGCCAGTATAGTATAAAGGCTCCTACAAACAGGCGCGATACATGACGCGAATCGCGCTCGACATCGACACAAACGCACCGCTCGTCGTTTGTCACGTCGCGCCTGTCTGCGGGAGCTTTAAAGTACTCTGTGGGGCTCGCTTTCGACAAGCGCCGGCGGATGGTTTAATAGTCGTATGATCGGAACGGATACTTTAAACAAGTAGTGAAGGCTTCGGAAAAATAAAGATGCTAAAAATCGCAGTGTAATTCAAGACGATATTTAGCTGGTCTAGCTTCTCTGATGTCTGTATCATCCTTGGAAATCATGGGTGGTATTTTGTTCAACAAAAACTCGAAATCAGAGTAGCTCATACGGCAGAAGTTATTGAACTCTCCAGATGGTTCATAATAACAGGTCATTAAATTTGTTTTCCATACATTTTCTGTAACAAAACAACATCATACTGTAACTATATTGTACTATTTTACCTTAATAATAAATTAGTACGAATATACATAACAATAATAATAATAGATATTATTGCCAATTTTCACACCTAAACCAGAATATTATTTTTAAATTTCTTTGATTTCTAATATACACGGTGGAATTTTTTATCTATACCTGGAGAGAAAGTGCTTTAAATACTGAAGATCTATCCATCTTCATTATTTAAAGCACACGTATGATATACCAAGAGCAATAGCCGAAACCAGTTCGGTGTCCCCCATGCTCGCCTGTTTGGAGCACAGTGATGCATTCACGCATGTAATTGATTCCCAATTGCGAGCCTACCGTTTGAATTACCTAGACGTTTGTGGACGCTTGCTGAGACTTGGCAAGCGTGTAAACTAACCATTAGGTAATAGTCTCCTGGAAATCCATTAATATTATAAATTCGAAAGTAACTCTTACTGTCTGTATGTATGTTACCTTTTCAAGCCTAAACCACTGAACGGATTTCGATAAAATTTGGCTGGGAGATATTGGTGTACTCGTACTTGGGAAGAACATAGGGTACTTTTTGTTTCAAAATTAATCCTAAAGTGGGTTATATAGGGGATGAGAGTTCTTATTATGGGAAACCCAGCATTTCTTAAGATAGTGATATTAAAATTCATGTTTTTTGGTTAGAAAAAAAGTATTACTTGTTTCAGCGTTTTTGTAAAATCAAACCCCAAGTGGGTAAAATAGGGGATGATTTTAAAATTAACATGTATTATTGAAGTATCTGTGTACTTCTTTTCAAGAGATTTAAGGGATGGGAAATATAGTCATAGTCCGTATCTTGAAGTAACATTTAGTCTTTGTTTGATTAAAATCGGCCCTCTCAGTCATAAATTATTACAATTTAAGGGAGATGCGCTAAGGTAGCCCGCGAAATTTAAATTTTTACGTTTCTTACGTTTTTTGTAATTTACAGGTCAGTGTCAGGTTGTATGTCGATTAAAATGTGATTCACGACCGTAACAAATATGGCTTTACAGAATTTATTAATTTAATAATTATTAGAATCAGTAATGCAACTCTTTAAGTTAGAATTGGCCTCAAATGTCATGACTTCATGAAATAGTCATTCAATACGGTAATATGAACTGGAGAGAGTTGTATTGATGATTTTGAGATTTCAATTCTTTAAATAATTATTTGATACAGCCGCGAGTCATAATTAGATCAACATTCAACCTAATACTGACCTGGAAGTTGCAAAAAAAAACAAGAAAATTTGAATTTCGTATGCTATTCTGACGCTTTCGCCTTAAGTGATAAAATAACCTTTCTACCATGCTACTGACTACGTAATACCTACATGTACTAGAATAGGTACTTATTACAAATAATTTATACATTTTAAGACATTGAAAATCTTAAAAGCCTGTTTTTTTTTTTAACTGGACAAGTGTGAGTAGTACTCGCGCCCAGAGGGTTCCGTTTCAAAGCTATGCTCGCTCGAGTGCCCGAATTTCCAATTCCGGATTGAAGGGCAAACTTCAGTTGTAAAAAGAACTTTAGATACAGTGGAGTGGACAGATTTGCATGAAATACAGACTAAATGTTACTTCAAGACAGATTAAAGAATTTTTTTTTCTGATTTTTTGAACTTCATGCTGCTAGGTCAACGGTTCATATACGCTTTGGTTTAAGTGCGAGTGTCAACATACCTATGCGGCTTAAATGGTCGTATATTTTTATATCGTTGACTTGGAAGTTTGATTTTCTTTACAGCCAAGGGACCGTAGATCTAAGTTTTTGTTATCTATATATTTCAACTCTATACCTCCATGCGTTCCCCGAGAAAAGGGGTCTTGACAGACGATGAAGTCATCCTGTAAGTACCAATTTTTCATTTTGAGGTACGAACCCTAAAAAGGATTCTTTCAATTTATTATCTGCCTGTCTGTCTGTTACCTTTTTTTGCCGTAACGGCTGAGCATATTTAGAAGGAAGGGTTAACGGATATGCCAGGACCTGGAATAGGACATAAGATACTATGAATCCCGGTGGTACGTTCCTGTGGAATAATTCCCATCCTTTACGCGGGCAAAGCCGCGGGTAGAAGCTGGTAAACAATATTTTCTTTTGTAAAATGCTGTCTCGTTAATCGTAACCAGTGAGTATGTACGGTTGTCAATATTAACTTGTTTACTCATTTAAAAATAAGATGAGGTCTATTGATAAACAATGTTGGTGTAGATAGATAAATATTATAGAGAGAGAGAAGCAAGAAAAAATGTCACAAGAAGCATAATCCTTTCCTTGCAGTCGGGTAAAAAGGTCTTCATTATGGCCGTCATCAAAGGTACGATTACATTACATTTTCAACCGAAGTGCATGCAGTACGTTAAGGCGCTACCTCGACCAAACAACCTTGAGCATTCGGTCCTTCTCTGTCCCGTCGCAGAATCTCGCTCTGTCTCGCTCCCTGCGCACGCCCATTTATAAGAGTATAAAAAAATGGAATTATTTTAATAAAAAATGACAAGCGATCTTTGGAAATAAAATAAAACGTGAATTATTTAGATATTTAAATTATCTATCTATTAGCGTAATCCTCAAATTATTAGAACGTCACCTTTAGCAAAAGATGCATGCAATAAATAAAATAAATGAAAATAAAAATTGTTTATTCTCAGACAACTACAGTCCATAGAAAAGGTTACTAACATAAATCTTATAAACTATGTTAGCACAATTAAAATAACAATGAGAATAAAATTTGAAACAATATACTTCAATATAATTCTTCACTAACCTGCTCCTGTCACATGCAGGTCAGTGAAGCGACGCATGACCGCCGAGTCCCTTCTGTCCGCTATCATTTTTTAAATGATTTTAGTAATTTTTTTACAAGATTTTAAATGTATTAACACATAAAAACAAATAATAGTGCAATGTGATGATAGGATATCGAACATTAATAATGTGCTTTTAGATGTAGTTTATTACTCTCAATTAATGAGTAAATAGCCTCTGAATAACGCACTATCGCAAGGTTTTGCTCGGGGTAGCGCCTTAAATAACGTTCCCTATAATTTAATTAGGGTGGTGTATCGAGGCTCTCCAGTGTAACTCAATAACTTCGATAAATCTCAGATGAGTCCCTGGGTCTACTAGGAAATCATGTCTAACCCACTTGAGTAAAAGGTTTTTAGTAAATATGAGGCATTGACTGCCGCGTACTCCTCCTCCATTCATTGACTTACTATTCGCAGTTCACCGTTCTTTGATCCTCTAGCTGCTAGAAGATCAAAGAACGGTGAACTCCGAATGGTAAACGGGTTATATTGCTACTGTAGTGCTAGAGTCTAGCACTACAGTAGCAATATAACCCGTTTTGCAGAAAAGTCCTTCGTGCACGGCGATATTTCGTTGGAGTTGGCTCTTCTGCAAAGCACCATACAGTCGCCTGTCGCTTTGTTTCGGGATCATAGTTATATAGCTATGTTTCGTCACCAGTCAGTATATCAAACACGTATTATTTCTCGCCGGCGTCGAATTTATCTATCATGAATAGGCATCAATCCACCCGACGGTCTTGCTGCTCATCGGTAAGTTTGTGCGGCACCCATCTCGAACAACGCTTACGGAGAGAGAGAAAGGTGGTCGTGAATTATGGTTTGCATTGCTGCTGATCCAATTTTTTCAGTTCTCGCTCCAGCTCTACATATGTATTTCGTCGGTTTTCGTGAATAAGTTTTTCGACTGCACGAACTTTTTCTTGTGTTACCGCGGTTGGCGGCCGAACTGTCTTCGCTTCATATTCGAGACATCCCGTCCTGTTTTAAATTCAGCACACTAATTAAATACTGTTGCTTGTGAACAAGCAGACTCACCAAAAGTAGTAGCCAAAAGATCAAAACATTCTTGAGGCTTTAAACTTTATAATAAATCATAGCGTGAAAATCACTTCGCCTGAGCTCCTTTGCTGCAAGTGAATTCCCGTCAGATTCTCGGTAAAATAATCCTCATCCAATTAAGAAAAATGGAAATGATGTGTGTTCTATTTTCATATTATATCAATAAACAACCAGCCTATATAATGGCCCCTCGTAGTAACATACAGTACCCACACCGAACGACAACAAAAAAATTAAAATTGAAATAGAGCATCTTACTAGTTCATCTTAGTGAGCGTGTGCACTCATAGGCAATTCGTACGTATCGACAGCACTACAACACTAGCGAAAGAATGCACACTTGCACTGTAAGCGATTAGGAAAAAGAGTGGAGCGTTTCACCGTGGATGGCACGATCTCTACTGGTGAAAACTTGCCACCATTATCGTTTGCTGTATTTTCTAAAAGTGGTGACTCGGGGATTTTATCAAGTGGATGTATGAGTACTAGCCACTTCCCCTTATAAGATACTTGTGGAAACACTTCGTTTTCAAATCGATTATACTGGGTATGTTCCCGGCGATAGTCATGCAGTATCAAATTGAAACTTAATGATGAAACTGATGACTGTAGCTAAATAATAGTTACTAAACTTACAAACAACCCTATTCTTTACTACAAACTATTTTTGCGGTCAATTTTATACCGAATAAATTTCACAGCTAGTAATTGTTTATTATTCAATAGACATTAGAATGAGAGTCAGTCGGTTCATTAAACGGGGAATCCAACATTACAGCACGTCAAAGATGTAAAAAAAAGAAAAAAAAAGATATTTCTTACCGCTCCAAAATCTTTCTTTACTACAAACTATTTTTGCGGTCAATTTTATACCGAATAAATTTCACAGCTAGTAATTGTTTATTATTCAATAGACATTAGAATGAGAGTCAGTCGGTTCATTAAACGGGGAATCCAACATTACAGCACGTCAAAGATGTAAAAAAAAGAAAAAAAAAGATATTTCTTACCGCTCCAAAATCTTAAGGATGATATTTGGGTTTATCTGCATCCTAAAAATATTGTCAGCTGCATGGAAGTGAAGGGAATATGTGTATTTCTAATTTCGAATATGAATTTGCGATGGCACATCTGGGCTGCTAAATTCTAAATTATGGGTAGTGGGGCAGGGCAACGTGGTCAAAAGAAAGACGACCTCAATTTTGAAGGAAATTATAACAGCATTTTTTGTTTTTTTAAAAAGCTTCTGCTTGAGCCAGGAGTCAAATCGAATCCCTTTTGTAAAAAGCTTTCTCTATTTTCTATTAACGACGCTCAGATCTCTTATGCACTAAAGGCAAACTATTTTTGTGAATGATTTTCAACTGGTATATATAACTTATTCAAAGTAACGCCACCGGCCGTACTATAATTAAGTCATCTGTCACTCTCAGCATCTGTTTGCTGTTCTACAATTAATTACAGTTACGGAACTAAACAAGCAGCAAATGAAACGTCATCATCGTACGAGCAAACAACAGGTATTGGATCAATAAAGTCATTACGGGAGTCAATACAATGCGCTCCAATATATTCCCATCTCCCGGGCCCTCGGCGGTCTCTGTATGCATGCATACCCCACTGCCAGCATCGATCGCTTATAGCTAAACCGTACATCAAGTCTGGCGAATGATGACTACTGAGGCAGGACTCGCCTACCCTTCCGTTGTTTGACCGGATAGTGCGTCAATTTTACTTTAATTACTGATACAAGGAAGGTAGATACCCGCTAAACGTCATTTTGTCCCAAAATAGACGTAGGGAAAATGATAATATTCATTTAGAGCTTTTGAGCTACCTTCTACCCGCTAAACGTTTTGCTGTCCCAAGATAGAAGTAGAGGAAATGATAATATTGAGCTTTGCGCGTTTGTTAAAGGACTGCCATTTCATTTACGGATTTTGTGGAATAGTACACATGGCTTCATATCAAGCTATATATTTCCAGATAAGCTGACCTCTCATTTTAGAGAAATCCTATACAGTGCGAGATCAGCTTTAACTGGAAATGTGTAGCTTGATATGTAGCCGTGTGTACAAATAAAGGAAATGTTGGCTTTTTTCCCGGTTCTTCACAAACAAACTCATCACATGTACACGATTGCATTATAAAGAATCGAGTTGTCATGCTTGGTGTGCATAATGAAGAGTATTCTATTCTATTCCTATTGAAGTAAGTAATATAATAAACATTTTAGGTGAGAAATAGTATGTTATTGGACAAGAATTTATCAGTGCTGATCTGGGCATCTGCGGTACGAGCGCATAAACACAATATTATCTAGTTCCCGGTGAAACGATCGTTAATATTCCACTTATGGATCACGATGATTCACTCTGCTCTGAAAATACCGACCAAGGTCTCAGAGATCGGGCGAGGTTTACTATGAACGAAAGCGAAACTACTCCGTCGCATTGTTTATAATTATAATGGCCAGATTTACTACTAACATGGTGTTTCTTGGATTATTTTTAAGCGTCCTGACGTCACGATTCTTCTTGTCTTGGTTTTTGTAGGCTTTTAGTTCTAGCCTCGGTTAAATATTAGGTCTTTACCTATGAAATTGCCGTTCTGCAGTACTGGCCATTTCAAATCAAAATAATTTTTGTTTGGCTATGAATTCTAATTTCAAATTAATTTTATTTTAAAAACATGGATTTTTTTTCTAAAAGTAGTCATTTCTTTATTGATTAGTGTTACATTTTCATCGCATTTCAATCTTTTTCGTCATCATGGATACGTTAAAAATTCGAGTAATTATGGAATATGAGTACCGTCGTGGCAGCAACGCGGCACAAGCGGCACGCAACATCAACGACGTTTACGGAGCTAACTCTACAAACCAACGCACCACCTGTTATTGGTTTGCTCGCTTCCGTTCTGGAAATTTCGACCTGAAAAATGAACCTCGCGGTCGTCCGAAGACTTTGGTCGACAATGACGAATTAAAGGCGATTGTGGAAGCTGATGATACACAATCTACGGCTGAATTAGCAGCAGCTTTCGACGTTAGCGTCAAAACAATATTGGTCCATTTGCGTCAAATTGGCAAGGTAAAAAAGCTTGACAAATGGGTGCCCCACGAACTCAATGATCGCCAGCGCGAAGTACGCGTCGAGACGTGCCTTGCACTGCTCAACAGACACACAAATGAAGGAATTTTGAACCGCATTGTTACCTGCGATGAAAAATGGATTCTGTTTGATAACCGTAAGCGCTCAGCAAGTTGGTTGGATCCTGGTTCAGCACCTAAACAATGCCCTAAACGAAAACTTACCCCTAGAAAAGTGATGGTCACTGTTTGGTGGTCTAGCGCCGGTGTGATTCATCACAGCTTCTTACCAAACGGGGTGAGCATTACTGCAGATGTGTACTGTGAAGAACTGAACACAATGATGGAGAAGCTGGCGCATCTCCAACCAGCATTGGTCAATCGCTCGTCTCCGCTGCTCCTGCACGACAACGCGCGACCTCATACTGCACAGCAGACGGTCTCCAAATTGCAAGAACTGGGGTTGGAAGCTCTCCGTCATCCGCCCTACTCACCAGACCTTGCGCCTACAGACTACTACTTTTTCCAGAATTTGGATAACTTCTTGGCGGGAAAAAAATTTAATACCCGAGAGGCAGTACAAAATGCCTTTGAAGAATTTGTTGCCTCCCGTCCAGCTGATTTCTTTAAGAAGGGCATCAATAAACTGCCACTGCGATGGCAAAGATGCATTGATTGCATGGGTGATTACTTCGATTAATACAAATAAAAAATTCATGAAAAAAATTCGTTTAAATTTTTTCATACAAAACGGCAATTTCATAGGTAAAGACCTATTAGATACAAAAACTTTTTCACGTTTTATAGTGTTTTTTTTTTTGGAAGTCGGTTGTTTTTTTGTAAAAAAGTTTTTATTTTTCACTTTTTAGTTGTGGTACCTACCCCACACACATTCGTATACCACTACTTCATATGTAAATAACCGTGACAGGAAATTATTATAACATCATCAATATAAACCAAGTGGAAAAAATACGCAGTATTAAGGAGACCTTAAAAACTGCTGGTCAGAACTTGATCAAATTTAAATGAGACCACATGTGAAGCACCAGCTTTCAAATAAAAAAAGAATCATCCAAATCGGTTCACCCAGAAAAAAGTTATGAGCTAATAAACATTTTTTTTTAAACAGTCGTATTGAGAACCTCCTCCTTTTTTTTAAATCGGTTAAAAATAACGGAGATCTTAGTTGGACTCCGAGGTATGCTTGTTTGATCGATGATTTCATTAAATCTTTAATTAGTTTGACTTAAAGTTTTGTTACTTGAATTGTTGAATGTCACAGTTAAGTCTTATTTCATTCACTTTATCATCTACTACACGTGTATCTTAACAGTCCGGAATTTAAAAGAAATTGACTATACTTACCTTTTATTTTAACTATAAAATTTTAGCTGTCTGCGTTTTATTTTAAATTTGCTGTAAAGGCGCGACACGCGACACGACAAAGGCACCGCTCGTCGCGCGACAGGCGGTTTTTTTTCTGTCGCGCCTGTTTGAAGGAACCTTAACGTGTGGGCTGAAGTTAGCAGGGTGTGTAAACCCTAGTTTGGTACTAGTTAGTTCACGTTGGACTCGTTGTAACTAGTTAATAGTACCGGTAGTAAGTACTACAGTAGTGGTTAACAGCTGCCTACTATGAATTAATACTATAAATCTATGAAGCACATCGTTGCGAGTTTCGTATTCCACTGATATCCTAATTACGCCGGTAACAATTCAGCTGCAGTTTTAAATGCTTTAGCTATAAAGAATCTATATACATAGTAGGTACCTATAAAACAAAGTCGCTTTTCGTGTCTGTCTGTGTGATAATGGGTTTCACTCTTTTTGGCTCTGGTTATCACCATCATTTTTCATCCATCATTTATCCCGGACGGTTTATTTGTAAAATATATTCATACATGCACTTCGCCCGCAACAAACCGCCCGGACGCTTTCGTATTTTCTCCTAAAAAGTAATTGTAAACAGTATTTTGGTCAATTTCAAAGTTTATTGATCAAAAGAAAAATAATTTACATAAAAACTGTGTAGGAATGTATATTATTTTTAACTGTGAAAAATCAAAACATGTTTTTCGTAATTTAAACTATAGATAGATTAGTTTTGAGTTAATCAAGACACGCAGCAAAATCCACCCTTAACACGTAATTACCCCCTTTTGTTCCGTTAGGAGTAGATTTTCGAAAAACCCAACATCTTGTAATTTTCTTTTAAATGTATTAACACCGGATTACGAGGTAATCGAACCGCGTGGTAAGATTCTTCCATAAAACTTTTATAAAATGTTTTTGAGGGGGTTTGAAAAACGAATCATGACTTGTTTATTTAAAAAATGTATTCAGGTAATTTTCAAGTTTATTAACTCAAAAAATAAGATTTTTCATACAAACGAAATCTCCCTTTTTCACCCCCTTATAGGTCGAATTTGCAAAAATGTCTGTAGTAATCGCCTACATTATAAACGCTTGTGCAAACTTTCTGATATTTCAGTAACTCAGCACTAGGAACCCTTGTGCAAACTTGCCGATATTTTAGTCAGTCAGCACTTCGCCCGCGACTTCGTTCGCGTGGATTTTGTATTTTCCCCTAGCAATTTCACCACCCGCTTTACCCCCCCCTTTTCACTCCCAAAGGGGTTAATATTTGAAAAATCGTATGTGGCGTTTCCATTCTTTGACTGATAGGTTGGTTATACCAATTTTCTAGCTAATCAAACCACGCAGTAAAATCGTTCCCTGCATAATTGAATACACCTTTTCACCCCGTAAGGGGTAGATTTTAGAAAAATCTTGATGGACGTTATTCTTTATTTTCAGTTTCGAATTAATCGAACCGTTTGTTAAATTTCCTCTTTACAAACTTTGACAAACCCCAATCCCCCTTTACATTTGTATTAAAATAAAACAAAACATGACAATCTTTATTATTTACTTAGATAAGTATTCGTGCCTCGTTTCAAATTTATAAACTCAAGGAATAAGATTTTTCATAAAAACTAAATCCCCCCTTTTCACCCCCTTATAGGTTGAATTTCCAAAAACCCCTTCTTATAGTGCTACCCTTCATTATAAAAGGAAGCCGTGTGCAAAATTTCACGTTCCTAGTCCCAGTATTTTCGGCTGTGCCTTGATATGTCAGTCAGTCAGTCAGGTATAAAGATTATATTATAAATAAATAATAATCTATATAGATTTAACTTAGATCAATCAACTCAGCCTATCGTAGTCCACTGCTGGACATAGGCCTCTCCCATGCTGCGCCACAACACCCTGTCCTCCGCCTTCCGCATCCAGTCTGTCCCAGCCACCTTTTTGAGGTCGTCAGTCCATTTAGCTGGGGGGCGTCCCACACTACGCTTGCCGATACGCGGTCGCCACTCCAGGAGTCGTCTCCCTACCGGCCATCGGTCCTCCGATAAACATGGCTAGCCCTCTGCCACCTCAGCTTGCTTTCTCTGCAAGCAACGTTGGTAACTCCGGTTCTTTTCCGGATAACTTCTTTTCTGATTTTATCCTTCAAAGCAATCCTGAGCATAGCCCGCTCCATAGCGCGCTGTTTGACCTTAAATTTGTTAACCAGCCCGACTCTCAGTGTCCACGTTTCAGCACCGTATGTTATAACGGGCAGGATGCACTGGTTGAAGACCTTAGTCTTCAAACATTGCGGGATTGGAGACGAGAAGACTTGACGAAGTTTTCCAAATGCTGCCCAACCCAACTGGATCCTTCTGAACTTATTTATATACAGCAAGAAATCTCAACGTTTTACCATTGCGCCACATTACCATTATTTTACCATTGCGTAGATTGTACCTGTGCAAAACAAAGGCGGGTGGGTGCTTGGGTCACACCAGTTTACAAAAATAGGTCAATTCACAACTGTCATCACATTTTGTCAAATACATCCTATCAGACGGTTACAAGTAGATCACAGATGTGGGGGACTAGAAGGTCAGACGGCCGGGGAGCAAATCAAATGTTTCCTGTGCAAAAGGGACGATGAATTTTAAACAGTGTAGGGCTAGGTGGCTATGGTCCATGCGAATTTATGATTTATTTATATATTTTTTTAGAGAAAACAAACATTTGTACATTGAATATTACTTCTAAGATTAAAAAGTAATTGTAAGTGAGTAAATGTAAAATCCACGTCATTTCCACAGATAACTTAGGTTAAAAGAAAACTTGTATCCTTTGCTGGTTGTCCTTTTTTAACCCCGAGGAAACACGTTTCAAAATAATGCGATTAAACGTTAGGAACATTGTTGCGGGATAAGATAGATCGCCCGGAATCCTGCCAGCTGGACTTTGAGTGCTTCCGAAGGGACGCAACTTTCTTCGGTCACAGTACCATCATGACATACAGCATAAAGTTCAAATTTTCACGAAAATATAGGATATGTTTGTCTCTTTCGCACTGTACAAGAATCGGTGGCTAAACACAACTGACCTTCAATCAGCAGACGATGGCGTATGAGTATAAAGGCTTCTTCAAACAGGCGCGACACGCGACGCGAATTGCACGCGACACAAAGGCACCGCATCATTAATAAATATGAATACATTTATTGAAATATTACTATTCCATTTATGAAAATAAACAAATTAGTTTTACTTTAATGCGCACTGACCAAATGTTTAAAACTTCTGACGAGCACAAGTTCAAAATCAAGGTCACTGTACTGCTAGCAGGACCCGCGACAGTATTCCGCAAGGACGCAAACCCGGCCTTCCGGAAGAGCTTCCAGCAGGACAAGTCATCGGGTGATTTATCATTAACTTAAAATGTATGGCGAAGGCCACCTAATTCTTTTTCTTTGCTTTACTTCTCCATTGTTGAGCGACATACCTACCGACGGACGGACAGGACGATATTATAAAGGTTCCGTTTATGCATTTGACTTCTGTAGTCAATTAGCATGAGCTTACTCTCTAAGTCCGTCAACTAAGACTATACGGGCACGACCAAAAGTTATTCGATACTTCGAAATTAACCCTATTCCTGACTTATTAACTTTTTCGGACGAGCAAAATCACATCGGGAGTAAGGAAAATTGTCAAATCGTGTTGTCATTCATTCTTAGTTGGGGTCCCGAACTAATCTTACTTTCGTAGGGGACACGGAGTAACACGAGTCCGTAACTACGGTATACGAGCATGGCGTGTAGATCCCCTGTACCCTAAAATTCGGCTCTTTGCGCTAATCTTAAGATTTTTGCTAAGAACCGGATTTTTGGAAACTAAGAAAGTTTTCGTAACAGGATTTCGTAGGAGTTATTATCAGATTTAATATCCTACCTACGACACATACAAAATAAATTCCGACGATAGTAATTGCGTGACAAAAACCTTACACTTAGTTAATTTGTCAACATGATCGTGAACTAGAAAAACTCCCACGAGTGTATGCGAGCTATGTTAGATACATGATAATTATTAACATGCAGTTTGTTTGAGCTTTTACGAAGACTTCCCAAAGCCGCCAGGGACCAAACCCACGGTGCGACATAGATCTTCGCAAAACAATGGAGACTTTGTTATGATTACAAGTGCAGCGTACAAGAGGTGAATTATATACAGGGAAAATCTACCCTAACTGGATTGAAAAAAAAACTGGCAAAGTGCGGAACGGAGTCGCACACGGAGGGTTCCGTACCATCGTATAATATTTAACACTACATATTTTTTTAAACACGTTACTTGTATGGAAAGTATGGGGACATTGGGGTCTCGGATATCTATGTTGGGGTCCCTTAATTTATAACTTTATTTTATTTTATTATTTGTTGTTATAGCGGCAATAGGAATACACACTCAGTGGAAATTTCAACTGTCTACCTATTACGGTTCATGAGATACAGCCCGTTAACAGACGGACGGATGGACGGACGGGCAGCGAAAGCTTAGTAATAGGGTCCCGTTGGCACCCTTTCGGTACAAATCCTAAAAATGGTTTGATGATATTTTTTGGGGTCAACGACCTCTGGTAGTGTAGTTACTTGAAGTCAAATCAGATTTTTGTAATTTCGCAATTACTTCTAAAGTGAAGTTTACAAAAAAGAAAAGCTTAAACTGATATTTCATTTACCTACACTCGTTGACCTCAAAAAAAATATAAGTATCAACAAATCATTAATTTAATCGTCCGCGGAGTTTCACTAACTGATTTAATTTGACCCTGTGGAAGTTGGTATTATGTAGGTATTTGAAAGATTATAAATAAATAAATCTGACCAGAAGGCCCCAGATATTCTTCTAATAAGGACTCCAGGTGACAAGTGCATAACTTCAGGCGCCAGCGCTTTTTGATTGCAGATTTCCAACTATGTTACATTTGATTGTTGTATGAATGGATGTTTCCACGACGTAAAGTGGCCTCTCTAAACACGCGGTCGACGTTAAAGACTATTTGTTATTGTCAACATTACGCTGAACACGTAACGATTGCAAAATCGGGCGCTCGCGATCTTACGTGGTCAGTACGCTCCCCGCTGCCCGACATTATACTATTATTATTAGTGTCATGACGCTTATATTCGCGGTTAAATAAGACACAGTGCAAAGAAAACGAGCCCGTGGACTTGTTGTGTCTTCGTTCGGCGCTCCTTAATCACGCGTTATTCTTATTTCATTTAAGCTTTTTTTTTGTACATTTTTCATAATGGCGTAGTGACCACACTGTACACATACGTTAACATAAATGTAAATTGTAACTACATTGCTGAAATCATTTCTCAGTATTTCCAAAATGGAAGTTTCAATTTAACTGTTTTGGTAGTGTGTATCACGAAACCTACAAGCACAACGCAGTTACGATGGACCAATAGTATTGTCGATGTCTCTGTGTCTGCAGCACGTAAGTGTACCGCGCGCGCGTGTGTTGTGCATTGGCCATTGGTGTGCTTCGGCGTCGATACGGTGGTACGGTGGTAGAGGTGTTAGCGGCAATGGATAGGCGTGCTTTAACCGGCAAATATCTGGGCAGGCGGTCGGCACGCGCATTCCCGCCCGCGCCTCTCCTCTGACCCGCTGCGCCGCGTCTGCCCTCCTGTTGCATGCTTGCATCCCCGTGCACTAAGGCACGCCTCCCGGGTCCCCGGGATACATCATTACGCAGATGCCTTCATAACTTGTTCTACTTCCGGTGTGATTGCACGCATTGCAACTGTCCGCTCTCTGGTTCCGTAACCAGCCCCCACAATTTGGAACTCTTTTAAACTTCTCTTCAACACTTAAAAGTGTTAGCTTTTTCTATTTAAACAGTACATTAACGGCCTCAAAATTTGTTGTACGGCGTGTTTCCGTTGTTTTAATTTATTTTCTGTTGTGACGGACTCAAGTTCGTCAACCTTCAGTGAGAATGAATACGAAGACAACGTTACCTCCCAACCATCTTCAAGTGATTCGTCATTTTACCAACCACCACCCATGAAAGCAACATATAAAAAATTGTACAAATTTATGCCGAATCGTAAAGAGAATAATGATTGTATTTCGAATGATACCAAACCGAGTTGTAGCAATTCGAGTGATAACAATTCGAACACAAACAACCATCATAGTATTTCTAATTCTACTACGACGAATGGTGGCGGAACGGGTAAGTTTAAAATATAATAGTTTTTTTTTATGTATAAAATAAGGAAAATATTTTTTTGCTTGTAAAATATTTAACAAAAACATTTATTTTAGGTATGTTAAAAAGAAATATCTATTTGCTGTTCTGAAAATATTATGAATTACTTAATTACTTAAATAAAAATTTTAACTCTAGTAGCCTAGTATTCGGTTGGTTCAGTACGCGGTTAATCTTTGTCCAGTGGTGTGAAAAATCGCGCGTTACACAAAACAGGCGAGTGAGTCATCCGGTCCGAGCGAATAGTAAACGATACGCACTATCATGCTAATACATTAGAACTGCATGTATATATCCGACCACAGTTACTTGTAAAACATAGTATATTATGTATTACGATTCTCGGATCGGACTCGAACTGAAATTTTGCAGCCGGCGGATTATAACCGAGCGTTTGCACCAAATACTTGCTTGCAACAATGCTTGTAAAAGACTTGTCAAAAACATGTCGTGTATAAAACATGTATCTTAACTAGAGATTGGATATTCGGATGCAAATCTACCAAAAGTTGATTTTTGCCTATGAAAGTAAGGTAACGGCTTCCAATTTTTTGTTTAAATGTATCGCGTCTTGCCAGAAAATTCGGGAATGCATAACTAATCTGATTCATAGTATGGAAGCGACTTCTTATTATTTAAATTTTTTTTAATCCGTGATTCCGAGATTGCCTGTTTGGATGAATAATTATCTAAAGTTGTGTTGGTATTGCATTCCATAAGGAATGCAATTTTATATCTATAAAATTCCGCGATTCCGGGATCGACAGACAGACAGATTTTCAGACTATTGAATCGGACGCTTATCTAGCTTCCTAATGTTGTAAAATAAGTAGTTACTTTTGTAATTACCAAACAGGAATAGCAAAAAACGTTAGAATAAGTTAACAGTTTTTTTTAATGATAATTCATGTACCTATTGAAACATATTTTTCGTTATCGATATTGTTCACCTTTTTGCGTACTATTAGTCGTTGCAACTTGTTTTAGATGTAATCGACAAACGAAAACAGTAGACACATTATGTTTTATACCTTGGTTTATTACTATACATGATTATAAGGTAGAAGTCTCGATCCCGTGGGAATATCGGGATAAAAATCCTGTCCTAATCCACGTCATGGTCTACCCATGTGCCAAATTTCATCCAAATCTGTACAGCCGTTTTAGCGTGAAAGTTTAACAAACAAATATACAAAAAAACAAATATTTTCTCTTTATAATATTCAATAAACTCAGCCTATCTATCGCAGCCCACTGCTGGACATAGGCCTCTCTCATGCTGCGCCACAACACCCTGTCCTCCGCCTTCCGCTTCTAGTCTGTATCAGCCACTTTTTTGAGGTCGTCGGTCCATCTAGCAAAAATAATAATATTAGTTTAGAATAATTAAATTTTACCAAACGGCAACATCATAGGTAATAATAATTTAACCTCAAAAGTAAAAAAATATGCCGGCGGTCTGGAATATACAAAAAATTACATGTCTCGGTAAATATCCTTAAATGGAGTGCAAAAGTATTGCTTTAATGGGACATGTGATAACCTAGTAGGGAAGAGAAAAGAAGAACCTTATTTTAATTAATAAAAGTTTTGGTGTTGTTTTAAAATTTACCGTCAACCATACAATAACAGAGAATCATCCTTTTTACTCATAAACAATAATTATATAATTATATATATTATATTTATTATTTATTTATTTATTATTATTATAACAATAATTATAATAATTATTGATTTTTTTTTATTCATACTTATATATTTTCTTTATCTATGTCTCATAAAAAATGATATTCTTTACAAAGTATAAATCTGCTTTTCCGTTATACAAGAAATCAGAACGACAAGGTTTGCAAATTGTTTATCGAGACCTCAGTTGTTGGCACTTCCCGTACGGTCTGCACCGGAATTTGACCGTCTAAAATCCAAACACACAGGCAACAATTAGTTCTTGCCTATTAGTGATCCAATGATTTATTTACGATTAGTTTTGTGATCATTTCGTTCCAATGCTGTAACTGTCCAGTGGGACGTGCGCGCGCGCCTGCTACCATATTTGAAATTGAATAGGACTGAGCACGAGTCTTGCACAATAATGTCCGACTAGTGAACTCGTGGCCAGCGCAGGAGTCGCGCCGGCTCTCCCGTCCGTGCAGTCAGTAGCCATTCTCGTATCTAACTCTGATTGATAGTTGCAACGGTGCGTGTAGATGGATAAAGACAACGCGCTACGGTGAGAATCATTGCGTAGCGCGCCCGCGGCCCACTTCTTCACGACGACGACGCGGCTCGCGACGCGGCGCCATACCGGAATAAATTACCTCCAGTGCGAAATAAACACGAGTTGGTTCCCAGTGAACGAGACGCGGTTTACGGTGTCATCGCAATTCACAAAACATAACCGGAACATTAATACGTAATAACAGCAGTCATAGCACTCGAGCAACAGGCGTGGAATCGTAAAGTTTTGCGCCTCATTGAACGCTCTCCGCTATACTTCCACGTTTGCGCTGTGAATCTTTCGAATGGGTACGTTACTTGTATTTTATTAGTATTCTCTTTTGCATTTAAAGTATTGATACCAACTTCTTGAAGGTTTTATGAATAACAAATAATGGGTCACGACTCGGATAACGGTACATCCATAATCTAGGTCTCCGCGTCACAATCTCAATGTACTGCTTGGTACTTGCTCTCATACTTGTGAACAACATGTTGCTTAATCTGTTAATCAACAACTTCGTCTTTGTGTAATATTCTGCGTGCGTTGTTTTGCATAAGACGCATATGATTGCTTTTGAAGCACTAGATATTGCCGACGACCAATTTCCTAATGTATTTTTGCTAAAGGTAGAGCAGAGCTTCTATAATTTGTTAACATTAATTAACACTGTTCTCTTATGAGACTTCGCCGTGATACCGTAGTAGAGCTAAAAATAAAAAACCTCAAACCAATTTCGACAAGTTAATGAAGAAACAGTACCGGGACATTCACGTAACTCCTTCTTCGTGCAATTAAAAATATACTGTCACCCAACAATTTGGATTTCCGTTCAGATAAGTTACTCCATTCTTGGGCCATTCAGACAAGTTAGTCCATTTTAGTTCTAAAAGTATATTGTGCAACGAATAACATCATAAAATGGTTGATCGTTTTACCATTTCAGCATAAATTGTTTTCTGATGCAGCTGCTCAATGAAGCGCCTG
This sequence comes from Dryobotodes eremita, assembly GCA_917490735.1. Taxonomy (NCBI): domain Eukaryota; kingdom Metazoa; phylum Arthropoda; class Insecta; order Lepidoptera; family Noctuidae; genus Dryobotodes; species Dryobotodes eremita. Next base: position 28,048,454 of record OU823241.1, on the reverse strand, counting down.
TTATTCCCATTCGCATTCGATACACCTATTAACAGATTCTCCTAACGGCCGTTTTATCTTCTGGCGATTTAATTAGTTTCTGTCTTTGATTTGGAATAAGATCAATGATTGTAATTTATTGTTTAAAATATTTAACATGTTATAATTTATAACAATATGATACAATACCTCGACTGCTTCATAGTGTCACGATCTCCCCTTCCGGCGTCAGACCAGATATTATTTCAGTTATTTTCCCAGAGCCGAGGTCTTTAATCTCTATGCTCATTGAGGATATCTATAGATCCTTGAAGATATTGCCGGAACTCTTGAGTCGCTGAAATACCACAAGATCTCATTTTAAATATTGCTTTTCACTATTAACATACAATACCGCCCGGATAGATAATAATCATCTAATAGTAATGATAATAATAATATCATATAATAGGAATGATAAAGATTTAAAAACCCCTTTGAAACAGTTTGAAAAAATAAAATCGCTGGATTGTCTGTTTTATTTTTGCAAACTGATTGGTAACAAAAGTCTACCTATGCTTTTTTTAGTCAACGTAGGATTTTGTTTACAAAATAACTTCCTTTTAGGGAGTTATTTCAGTAACGACGAAACTCTACCGTTCGTACAAATATACAGGGTGGTATTTGTTTTTTCAAAACTTATCCGGTTTTCCGGCTGCTAAAACCAAGATGATTAAAAAAAAAGAAGTTACTTTTTGGTTTTCTTTTTCATAAATCGAGCTCTAAAACCAAGCACACTCAACCGAGCGCACCATTGCGTTTTATACATACACTAGCTTCTGCCAGCGACTTCGTTCGCGTCAAATTTCTTGTACCTGAGACCCACCCCATCGCATCTTACCGCCCGCACGCGCTTTTACTTCTTTTTGCCTTATTTCTCTATACTCGGCTCCTAAGGGTCGTAGCGTGATGTTAAATAGCCTATAACCTTCCTCAAGTATTGGGCTATCAAAAGCTAAAAGAATTCTTCAAATCCGACTAGTAGTTCCAGAGAAAACGCGTTAAAACAAAAAACAAAAACTAGCATTATTATTATATTAGCAAAGTATTTAGATACTTAAGTATTCAGGCTAATTTTTAAGTTAATAGATCAGGGGAATAAGATTTTTGAAATAAGTGAACAGTGTCCTCCCTTTTCACCACGACAGGGCTTGTTTAAAAAAAAAAAAGCGTTTGGTACGTTGCCATAACTTAAACTAAAGATTATTCATACCAATTTTTTAGTTAATCTAGCCACACAGTCAAATCCTCCCCGTAAAAAATTAATAACGCCATTGCCACTTCAGCGGACGATTTTCGAAACACTCTGATACACGTTCTTCTTTATTTTTGGTCTTAAGTATAAGTACTGGGTTTCGAATTAATCGGACGGCACGTTAAAATTCTTCCATAAAAACTTTGACACTCCCCAATACCCCTTTGGGAGTAGATTAGAAGAAAAAGAAATGACAATCTTTATAATAATTGTAAAGATTGTTGATATTAAATTATTTACGTAGATATGTATTCGTGCCAAGTTTCAAATTAATTAAGTCAAGGAATAAGATTTTTCATACAATCAAAATCCCCCCTTTTTACGCCCTTAAAGGTTGAATTTCCAAAAACCCCTTCTTAGCGGATGTCTACGTCATAATAACTATCTGTGTGCCAAATTTCAGCCCAATCTGTTCAGTGTTTTGAGCTATGTGTTGATGGATCAGTCACGTTTTCCTTTTATATATAGATTATAGATATTGAGAATATAATTATACTAGCTGCGCCCCGCGGTTTCACCCGCAGAAATCTCGATCCCGTGGGAATATCGGGATAAAAAGTATCCTATGTCCTAATCCAGGTCATAGTCTACCCATGTGCCAAATTTTATCCAAATCCGTTCAGCCGTTTAGCGTGATTGAGTAACAAACATCCAAACATCCACACTTTCACATTTATAATATTAGTAGGATTAGTAGGATAGTAGGATTGTAAGGAAACCGTTTTAATAAATACCTAGGTATGGCCTGCTTTTCCTTATTTCTCCATATTCAATTCGCATGCGGCACTCGAGATGACCAGTTCTATGAATCTACAGTGAAACGGATGTGCAAAAGTATAATGTTGCCTTTTATTTGCTTCTTTCTTTCCAAGCTGTAAGATTGGCGTCGAAGAAAATAAATATATCAACAAACGTCCATATTAAAACTATTCCCAGCCAATGTCAGCCTACTTAAAACGTCGTGAATTACATAGAGTACAAGGTTAATTTCGTTTAGTTCATAAGTGTGTCAGTCCTACGGCTACACGAGCGCTGCCACGGCGCCTAGCGCGGTCTCGCTGCCGCCGCACGCGCTCAAAATAAGCTTTTATATTATTTTAATCCACGAACTGTGTCATAATTTTGTATATCACTTTTATACTATTTTCGCGGGCTGTTATGAAATAGTTATTCTACCTGCGCATTTAAAACCAAACAAATTGTAAAAATAAAAACATGTTTATCTTCCATATTAAAGAGAAAACTCATAAACGTTTGTATCTTTCACATCAAACTTAAAGCATTTATTTCAACTAAACCATTCACAGGCACTTTTGAATTGTCAAGGAGTCAGTCAGTCAGAAACATGAAGCTAGTTGTCCATTCCAAAGCTTAGTAGGTTCCTATGAAGAAAAACGGGCAAGAAACTCCATGGACACTCTTATAAATCAAAAATTTTGTCATTTGTCATAAGGTGTTACATGTCATAAGGTGCACAAACAAGGTTTTTGCCAAATCATCAAAGTCCACACTCGGGATTTTCCAGCGCAGATATAAGATTGCGAGTAGGTTAATTGGGAGAGAAAATTACATACCGTGTACTGCTGAGTGCTGACATTTGTGGTTCTTGCGTAGTCGCTAGTGGTCTAAATGGGGGAAAATTTACATCAGATTACATGCCATAGGAAAATAATCAATTAAATAGTAGGGTAGGCCCAAGCATCCTTCACGAAAGAGTGGTAGTCTTTAATAACTTTTATATGACTGGACCAAAATCGTAATATACTCATAACTGAAAACCCTACGGCAAATGCGTCTTACTGTTTTTATAAGGCGGCGCTACGGTAGTTCGCAGTCTACCTATTCAAATTATAAAACAAAATTGAGAGTTGAAAGTTGTATTGATGATTCTAATGAATAAGAATCATAAAGTTATCCAAGTTATCTCTCTAAGTTAGAGTTGGCCTCAAATGTCATGATTTCATGAAATAGTCATTCAATAAGGCAATATGAATTTAGAGTGTTGTATTAATAATTTTAATGATTATAGTTCTGTGAACCCAATTGTTACGGTCCCGAATCATATTTTGATCAACATACCACCTGAAACTGACCTGAAAACTGCAAAAACATAAGAAAATTTTAATATTGCGGGCTACCACGGCGCTTTCGCCTTAATCAAATCATTACACGCGTTAATGTTTCTTAAGGCGCGGCGTTCCTATTTTTATTAAGTCTAAAGTAGAATTTACAGTCGACTTACTTAAAGTTGAGCTGGCCTAGCGTAGTAGGAAGCTGCAATAGAATAAGAGGCCATCTTATACTGTTTTAGTTACCACTGACGCGGTCGACTGTGGAACACCATACACGGGTGTAGTGACGCAAATGTTCCGGAATTCAACCTTAACATTGCAGATGAGCGCCGTGATTTAAATATAACTTCACATCTGTACTTGTAGGAACTTTTTGTTGCTGGTACAACAATGCAATTTAAACTCTATTCTTTACTCGATAGAGCTATAAAGAACCTGGTAATGTTGAGTGTGGAGTGGTGTAGGCTCACAGCCGGGCCACAGTCCCGCACGTAACTACCACTCGGCCAGTGGGGTACACGCTCCATATACTTACAGCGTGTAGCAATCTTGCGGTATTAAAAATTTATTTAGCAATCATTGTAATTCAAGGATTGTACCTACAAACATTTTGCCTAAAATGCATCATGACAATAGAGTCCATTTGTATAGTAGGTTTACAGAAAAGGTTAGTAACGATGTTTTCCTTAACCGTTTTGAGAGCAATAAGTAGTGATAAAATAAATTACCTCTCTGGGTTCGAATCCACGGCCTACAACAAATCGTAAGTCGGGGCCGTTAAGATGAAGACATTTTTCATCTGGGGAAAAGAATGAAGGTTCTGGTACTTTTTTCTTATGTATTGGTGGTGGCTCTGCATTCCAAAAATCACAAACAGAAAATAATCGTAAAATTAGGTAAACATATTGGAAAGACATATTTTTTTGCATACTTCTCTATAATGTCGGTACTTCCAGCGATAATGTTTAGACAAGGATGTAGTCATCATCATTATGAGTAGCTAATGTGGCTACTGTTTCAATTACGAGGTGCATTCAATAAGTACCTAGCCTCATCGCCAGAGGGCGCTGTAGTTTCAAAAGAGTTTTACCACAGTGTAGCACATTCTTTTTTAATTCTTTTTTCAAATTTTCATTCCAATCCCTTCATTTGTTTTAATTTGACAACTTATGGAAGCGAACGTGTCGATCGGTTTTACAAAAATGGAAAAAGAGCAATATCGTTCGGTGATTCGATTCCTATTTTTGGAAGGGAAAACGCGCATCGAAATCAAAGAGCGCTTGGATGCTGTGTACGGTGACTCTTCTCCATCGATGGCCACCGTCAAGAATTGGTTCAACGAGTTTGCACGTGGCCGTACGTCGGTTTTTGATGAACCACGTCCAGGTGCACCGAAAACAGCTGCTACGGAGGAAAACATTAAAAAAATCCATGATCTCGTATTGGCAGATCGCCGATTGAAGGTTCGGGAGCTAGCTGAGACTGTAGGCATTTCAGAAGGAACAGTGCATCATATTCTTCACGAGGAACTCGGCATGAGAAAGCTGTCGGCGCGATGGGTGCCGCGTTTACTCACACCAGAAAACAAGCGCAACCGTGAGACCACATCGGAGACGTGTTTGGCGCTGTTTAAGATGAATCCAGCGGAGTTTTTGCGTCGTTTTGTGACCGTCGATGAAACCTGGATCCACTGGTACACACCAGAGACCAAGGAGCAATCAAAACAATGGATCCAGACCGGGGAACGTGCTCCAAAGAAGGCGAAAACTGTAAAATCGGCCGGAAAAGTTATGGCCACCGTTTTCTGGGATTCACAAGGTGTGATCTACATCGATTACCTCGAGAAGGGTAAAACAATTACAGGGCTTTACTATGCCGATTTATTAGGCCGATTCGACGCCGAATTAAAGAAAAAACGACCCCATCTGGCGAAGAAAAAAGTGCTGTTTCACCACGACAACGCACCGGTTCACACGTCTGCCGTTGCCATGGCCAAATTGGTCGAATTACGCTACGAATTGCTGCCCCATCCACCGTATTCTCCAGATTTGGCCCCTTGTGACTTCTTTCTGTTTCCTAATCTGAAAAAATCACTCGCCGGGAATAGATATGGATCGAATGAGGAGGTCATCGCCGCCACGGAGGCCTATTTTGCAGAGTTTGACAAAAACTATTTTTCGGACGGGTTAAAAAAGTTGGAGCATCGCTGGGCTAAGTGTATCGAACTAAAAGGAGACTATGTTGAAAAATAAATTGCCACTTTTCCAAAATTTTCGTTTACTTTTTGTAGGCTAAGTATTTATTGAATGACCCTCGTACCTATGCGGACGGACGGACAGACAGAATGACATGACGAAATTATAAGGGTTCCGTTTTTGCAATTAGGCTACGGAATCCGAAAAATGACAGCGCAGACGCGTAGAGCAACAAACGCGCACGATGCGCACCCGCAGTCGTACATCAAAACTTGTTCCGCGTACGTCAGAAGACGCGTGATGTTTATGTTTTGTACATCATTCTACCCCGAAAGAAAATTCATGACTCAAACATACACCATACCATAAACTGAAGACGACATACAAGGCACACATGAAACGCTTATTACTTAAACAATATTTCAAATTAAAGCATTTACATCATTTACTCTTGCATTATTGGACTAACAAAAATACCAATTCTCCAGCCTAGACTCGATCTCGTCAGCTTGCCAAACCAAAACAGCCTGCAAGTGATATATTTTTCTTTTACCTTATTAATATCCTTGCAAAAGGTTTTATTTCAAAAAAGCTATGCCATAATATGACAAGCTATACGAGGTTTTTTTCTGTAATTAACGAATAACGCTTCTATAAATCGGTTTTTAAACTGTCACTGCTGACCAATGATCTGTCCTTTAATCTAACGTAACGGTTATTATTATGATCATCATAATTTTAGCTGAAATACATCCACTGCTGGACAAAGGCCTCCCAAGCGTCGCTGCATCATATACAATTAATTGCACCAATTAAATAGTTCATATTACTATCGTCAAAGTAAAAAAATATCTCGATGAGATCTCATAAACTTGCTTGCTATATTCTTGCTATCTCCTTAAACAGCCGTACAATTAAGAATTCTTAATTATTTTAAACAATCCTCGAAGTGCGGCTCCATTCAGCCATTGTTACTATTTGACTTGACTAAGAAGAATACGTAAAACAAAGCTGCCTCTTTTTTCGAAACTGTTAAATGAAATGCAACTGTAGGTACCTACGACTAGAAAGTTCAGGCTACCTCGGCACGCTTGAAAATCTGGCGTTAAAGAATTTGTACTAAACAAAGAACACAAGTCTGAGCAACAATACAATTTGAAAGCCCTTAAAAGAGGGAGAAGATAAACAATCGGCTGCTTGAGAAACGACGGGGTCTCTCACAGGCGTGACAATGAAACCAATGTTCTTTGACAATCGCAAGCGCACTAATGCGGTGTGAAAAAATAACGATTGGGCCGGACGCCAACCGTTTTCACACGTCCGTCTAATCGGTAACAAATAGATTTAAGATATCGTTACGCTTTTACTGCTTGCCAACCGTACACTTTTGTTATGGCTTGTTCATGGTATGTAGTGGTCTATACTTAGCTACGCTAATCTCGGAGCTATCTGTCTATGCGTTTTAGATGTCCCGCCGATGTCATTGATCTCTCTTTATAGAAATCAAAACGGTTTTTTCCCTCACCTTTCTGTTAGGCCTAACCTGGCAAAGGCCAACCATTTGCAGGCAATAATAATTTACCTGTACATGTTAAGAGCACTTAACGAACTACTGAAGGATAACTACTTACCCACAAACAGGAATAATCGACCTATTTGTTGACATGGAAACTCGACCCGTTCATCAAATATCTATTATACATATTAGGTATTATGCATATTACCAACAACCCGCCCCGCGCGCCGCATATTATACATATTAGGTATTATGCATATTACCAACGACCTGCCCCGCGGGCCCCACGGGGTCTACGTCCTTTGCAATTAATCTGTAGTTTCGGCCGAAATTACGGGTGTTTCCTACTTCGTATCACCATCGGTTATAAGATTAGGTCGGGGTCCAAACTAAGAATTAATGACAACACGATTTCACAGCTCTCCTTAATCCCGATGTGATTTTGCCCGTCCGTAAAAGTGAATTAATCGGGAATAAAGTACATTTCGAAGCATCGATCGACTTTCGGACGGGCTCGTATCTTCATTGACGGGCTTAGAGCATAGGCCCCCTGTATCGGGTGCAACCATGTCCTGATGTAGCGACGTGTCAGAACATCGACATTTCTATGCTATATATCTTCAAACATATCAAATATCTAATGCGGTTTTGCTGATTGCGATGATGATTGCGGTGTGAAAACCGCATCAAAATCCACTGTGTAGTTTAGAAGAAATAGTGATTACACAGACAGATACGGATAAAAATCACAAAATCTTGTTGTGTTTTGCCACGCGTGTGTGTGGCAAGACATAACAAACTTATTTGTGATATCTCAGTCAAAATATGACTTTCAGTCAAATGTATCGCAACGAAATACTCGGATAAATCCGCTGCTCAGTGTAAATTTTGTTCTAAAAACAACTACTTCACGTCTATCTATCGTTTTGATGTGAGTAAAAATAAAGGCTCACCCCATTATCTATTTAAAAGAAGCGTCAAGATCGGCTATCTGGGGCTGCCGGCCGGACAGAAGCTCCAACGAGAGAATCGATAGATGAGGCTTGTCTGAACACGCCGCCCGATTCCGAAGCCGATCTCACGGAACACTGCTTTCGGCTACCTTTACCAATAGGCACGAGACACTCATGTTTTTATTATTGGAAAATGTATTTTAGCCTCTCATCGAATGATATAATTTCATGAAGTTTTAACAACTTTTTTTGAACTATAGTAATGTCGTCTTAAGAACCGCATGAAAATTCCTGTCCAAAAGACGAATCAATTTAAACATATGTTAAAAACAATTATGAATTTCGAGTCGCTAATTTACGGCCAGTAAATAATCAGCGGAAAATAAAATTAGCTTAATTAGACGTGTTGCATAATGAATGGACAACACTAACGGACGCGCGGCCGTAGCGTGTCGCTTTAAGCAGTCGCAGTCGAAGCGAAGGCAGCCGCCGCCCCACATGTTCCTCTGTTCATGGTGTTACAGAGCGCTGCTGTTTTTGGCAGGTACATACGAGGTGCATTCAATAAGTACCTAGCCTCATCGCCAGAGGGCGCTGTAGTTTCAAAAGAGTTTTACCACAGTGTAGCACATTCTTTTTTAATTCTTTTTTCAAATTTTCATTCCAATCCCTTCATTTGTTTTAATTTGACAACTTATGGAAGCGAACGTGTCGATCGGTTTTACAAAAATGGAAAAAGAGCAATATCGTTCGGTGATTCGATTCCTATTTTTGGAAGGGAAAACGCGCATCGAAATCAAAGAGCGCTTGGATGCTGTGTACGGTGACTCTTCTCCATCGATGGCCACCGTCAAGAATTGGTTCAACGAGTTTGCACGTGGCCGTACGTCGGTTTTTGATGAACCACGTCCAGGTGCACCGAAAACAGCTGCTACGGAGGAAAACATTAAAAAAATCCATGATCTCGTATTGGCAGATCGCCGATTGAAGGTTCGGGAGCTAGCTGAGACTGTAGGCATTTCAGAAGGAACAGTGCATCATATTCTTCACGAGGAACTCGGCATGAGAAAGCTGTCGGCGCGATGGGTGCCGCGTTTACTCACACCAGAAAACAAGCGCAACCGTGAGACCACATCGGAGACGTGTTTGGCGCTGTTTAAGATGAATCCAGCGGAGTTTTTGCGTCGTTTTGTGACCGTCGATGAAACCTGGATCCACTGGTACACACCAGAGACCAAGGAGCAATCAAAACAATGGATCCAGACCGGGGAACGTGCTCCAAAGAAGGCGAAAACTGTAAAATCGGCCGGAAAAGTTATGGCCACCGTTTTCTGGGATTCACAAGGTGTGATCTACATCGATTACCTCGAGAAGGGTAAAACAATTACAGGGCTTTACTATGCCGATTTATTAGGCCGATTCGACGCCGAATTAAAGAAAAAACGACCCCATCTGGCGAAGAAAAAAGTGCTGTTTCACCACGACAACGCACCGGTTCACACGTCTGCCGTTGCCATGGCCAAATTGGTCGAATTACGCTACGAATTGCTGCCCCATCCACCGTATTCTCCAGATTTGGCCCCTTGTGACTTCTTTCTGTTTCCTAATCTGAAAAACTCACTCGCCGGGAATAGATATGGATCGAATGAGGAGGTCATCGCCGCCACGGAGGCCTATTTTGCAGAGTTTGACAAAAACTATTTTTCGGACGGGTTAAAAAAGTTGGAGCATCGCTGGGCTAAGTGTATCGAACTAAAAGGAGACTATGTTGAAAAATAAATTGCCACTTTTCCAAAATTTTCGTTTACTTTTTGTAGGCTAAGTATTTATTGAATGACCCTCGTAACTAACATTGGCAAACCTTCCCTGTAAAAAACCGTTTTAAAATTGAACAAAGATTTTATTTTGTTAGTTCACCGCAGAGCGTTGAGCAGGCTCTTTGTATACCATGACCACATGGTCGTAGTTGAGAATGAACGCCGCGCGCCGTCACGTGCCAACACTACGTCATATTTCACGCTTATAAACTGTGCCACAACAGAAGTAAATCGTCGATGAAATCTCATTCAATTAGCGTAACATGTTTTAGGTACGTATTACAGAATCTCACTCACTACTCAAGCATTACTTACTAGTTTAGAGCCATTTGATTGGTTGAATCTAGTTTTAAGTAATGCTTGAGTCTTGAGTGGGGTTCTGTAATACGGGACTTAGTTTCCATTCGCCAAGTCAATGCTTAATGCTATTAATTCGGCAGCGAACTATGTTGTTTTCGAATCAATTTGCTGATCATACAAAGAGCTTATCAGCGAGCAATAAGTTTTAATTTAACATGCGTTTACACTGTCTCACAATATGTTTTTTGCTCGTTGAAAATATGTACCTTGAGAACAGAAAGTTCACGTATCAACTTAAGTTGAGGACACCCTAACAATTTGTTGTGCATTAAGCTCTCGCATGTGCTGCCACTTCATATTGTCCAGTAAAATCCACTTCAGTCCTACAATATCTTTAATGTCACTAGACCATGTGCTACTGCGAGTACTTTTTAAACGCTTCTTCAATATACCTAGAAATTGTCGCAGTTGTGTGCCTCATTTGTTATACTTCAAAATGGTTTAAAGATACTGTTGTGATACTCTAGGTTTTGACATTTAGGCTAGCTCTTTTCGATGTCACTATAAATTGAGCTTACCAACAGATCGCCCGACCTACGGACATCTCAATATTAGGTCCGCACGGACATCATTGGGTGCTAATGGAAATGCGGCACGCATACCTTACGTGCCCCAATTAGTAGTGTTCGCCGCATTCTGATCGTATAAATGTAATAATTTTACTATATTGGGTGTTAGGATAAAGTGAACAGCCGATCTATTCAGTAAAATTCTCACCGTGAAAACATAGGTGATGTGAGCTGTCAGTCCGCCTGATGCAAGGGCTTGCCACTATTGACAACTCACTCCACGCTCACTTCGCCTAAGTTATCACGGTGAGATTTTTACAGAATAGATCTGCTGATCGTACCGTGATCTGACCAGTCCCTATTCGCCACCTATCATAACTAGCAACAACTAAATTCACTCTAATCCAGGAGGTATGCATATTTATCCTTAAAACGGGATTCAAATTCAGAGATGTAATCAAAGAACAATGTAAACCATCAAAGGGGAAAACTATCCCGGTTCGCCAAAACGGCTTTATCTGCACGCCGAGCTCCCCTGCTGACCGCAGACTGGCATCATTATGTCGGTAGTTAGGTACGAGGCACTCGGCTTACAGATATCCGATTTACATGAACCGTTGGTGCAGATGAGAGCCGAATATAAGAATCTAAAAACTAACAGATAGGAAAAACAAGTAAAACATGGAAGAATTGCGGAGCTGTCAAACACACTTGCAAAGATAGAACTGTTTCTATTCAATATTAAATTTGTTGTATCTATTCATTAGTAAGCTAGTTCCTTAGCAGTAGAATTTACTCACGGAATGTATCAAAGCTCATAAATGATTACTAACCTAATTATTACATTTCATTACATATGCAGATTCTGCGTCTGTTCCATTTCATTCATTTGCATAGCGTATAATATGTAGAAGAGAGATAGATTGGTGTGGACGGATGAGGATATTAAGAAGGTAGGACCCTTGACTTTTCATTCAACCAACGTATTAACAAACTGTTTGGAAATCGTAATATCTTCAATTCCGTTGTGATGGAACCATTTCCATTTATAGAAATTCCATCATCAAAAACAGCATTTTCGTTCTCGCTATGGAATTTAGTTGCTATTTTTTCTAGTAGACTATATTAAGTTTATTTTATTGTTGATCCATTCAATGAGAAGCGATGTCGGGATGTGAACTAGAATTTAATATTATTTTAGAATATGCAGCAATTCTTTATCGGAAGATCGAGTCAATTCGCACTGTGCTAGCCATGTGTTGGCGGCTGAGTATGCACAGCGCATTGCCCGACAAACGAGAAACGGAACGACCCGCACATGCCACTACAGAGAGTGTGGTTAGGCCGGTGCAGACAGGAGGCTCCTATGAAATCGCTTATAACAGAATACATCTGAACTTTTACAGTCAGACTGAGTTTGTAGTTAATTCAATAATATTATAAGCCTCCAAAAATCTGCTTCTTTGTACTAATTTTACCTGAACTTTGACCGTTCATAATGTACTCATTAATTGTAAAAGTAAAGAAAACATCTATATAGAAACCTCGCACACATAATGGAGGTTCTAAATGACAAAAAAGAAATCCAAACACTTACAAGGCTTTTTCAAAAACACGTATTTCCTGGACCAGAAGTTTTGTGAAATCTTTTCGCGCCAATTTTCGTTCGATGTTATCGCGTTCTCACTCTTGCTTCTTTTCGAAACGTTGCGTTGGATGAAATAAGAACCTTTCAATCATGCTCGCGTAGACGATAGACGGACCGGGAAGGGCCCTCTTAACACTGTTTCACTACTTTGAACAATGCTGTAGAACACGTTCTACCAGAAAATCTTCTAATTAACATCACATTCGCTGACTAACGGAACTATTTAAAGGTGCAACAAACGTATTTTTTTACAAAGTAAGATGAGATGCACATGGATATGCATTTGTGCAAACGTTCTTGGCTTTGGCCGTTTGAACTGTATTTACTGAAGATTGATTTGAAGTATTACTTGTTAAAAAATCCTTTGTTGGACTGAGAACGGAGTCCCCGTCTAAACATCGGAATGTTTCAAAGAACATGCCTTTACATGTTCATGTCACATTCATGTTTTTGTCACATTCATGTTTTTTATTACGTACATTCGTTTCCTTCTTTTTCACTGTCTGTAGTCTACTCGCTTCCCTTGAATTTTCTGGTGCATTAGATATTCAATTGATTTTTACGGACATTGAAAATTCAAAAGCTTGGATATACAAAGTGGCGAGTACCTTATCACATTAAATTATACCACGTATCTACATGGTATACTTAGGCGGTATACAAAATTAGAACGAAATCCATTCACAAAAAAAAAATATGCTGTTCCATACATTTTATCGAACTACGTGTAACAAAATGTAAAGAACAGCCGATTTTTTTTGTGAATGGATTTCATTCAAATTTTGTAGTTCGCCTAAGTATACAGTGTATAAGTATACGAGGAATAATTTAATGTGATAAGGTACGCGCCACTTTGTATATATACCATAGGTACATTTGCCAACCATGTGCCAACTGGACTTCGATGACAATATGAGAATTGGATTACCACGGTTTTCGTTGGTCGTCTGCGTGCCGGTTTACGTCAAATGGATCATTGGAATTTTATGTCACGTTTTAAACACAAAAAAACTATCTTCTTTGCATTAACATTCGATTGTTTCCACTCTTCATAAAGTTAGATGTGAGTGATATATTGGATTTTCAATTGTTTTGGTATGATGCGTTCTACAGTACAATATTTTCTTAAATCGCTCATTTGGAGAAACATCGACGTAACTGCTGCTTTTAAAATTTTACAGGAGAGTGATTTAGTCGTTTTTTTTTTTGTTTTCTGTTACCGTCTCGTTCTGGAATGTTGATAAATCCCAAAACCATATAAAATATTTCACGCCTCTGCTCCTCTGAAATTTTTTTCGAGCACAATATATATAGACAACTCATTTTTGGGAAAAATTACCTTTACGTCGGTCGATGTTTCTCCAAATGAGCGAAATATGCGTGGAAATTCGAGCATTATTTTGACAACCTTCTTCGAGATAAATCGAAAATGCTGTACTGGTCAAATACATGCGAGCAGCGGCCGGCAATGTTAGTATGAAAATCCATATCTGTCGTGTTTAGCAGCCGAATAAATTACTATGAAAATCATATCTGTCGTGTAATTTAAAATTGGAACGAATTTTTTACTTCGACCTATGGCAACCAAGGAGGTAACATATCAAAGATTTTATTTAAATCTCGAACTGACTTAGCAAATAGAGCTGTTTAAAGTGAAAAAGAAACAAACATATTGCTCGCGAGAAAAGTTATCTTTGTTCGTCATTGATTCTGAAAGGAGACGGAAACGATTACATACAATCTTGGGCCTAAATGTAACGAGATAAAAATGGTGTCAATTAAAACTTACACCAGTAGCTCGCTGAAAATTTTGTAAATTTTGACAATTTGATACCTGAGTTATTAGAGAGTTAGGAAAAGTAAGATTAGCTACAATTTTTAACTAACAACTGATTTCTGAAGTGCAAAAGATGTTTATTGTATTTAGTGGAAAAAGATTTAAAAAATATAGATTAGATAATAGATTTAAAAAGTCATATGAATAAACGTCAATGACTTGGAAGTCATAGGTAGGTACCTGATACCTGTAATAGGTATGGACAAAGGCACCGCGTGTCGCGTGACGAGCGGCGCCTTTGTGTAGCGCTGTCGCGTCGCGCCTGTCTGAGGGAGCCTTTATGGAAAGGACGTCTGGAATAAAAAGTCGTCGTCCTAGTGTAATGCAGTGACTAGTTGCTATCCCACAGTTCACACAGCGATCCATAGTTCCAACAATATCCAATCCACAAGGCGGTGCTGAAATTCAAATTAACAATACCAAGTCAAATGTGAAAGCGAATTTCGGTGTCTAGTGTGACAGCAAGGTTCCTACAAAGTAGGCAGGATCAGAATCCGTTAAAAACAAAACAGAGGTCGTTGTAAAAAAGAAAAACCGGGAAAGCACTCAAAACGCATTGAAAAACGTGAAACGAGTGAGTAAGCAAGAGCAGTAGGCAACTGTCTAGTGTCAATGTCAGTCGGCAGTCATGCCAGTGACATAGACTAAAAATATAAGACAAATTCTAATCGATATGAAATCGATAATCGTTATATTGTTTTTTCAGTAATTAATTGATATGTTATTTATTAATATGACTGTAATTACTCGTAGATATATGCATTATATTGTATATAAGTATATACAGTGCATTTAATTACTTCGAGTTAATTACCTAGTGCTACCTAGTGCAAGGTTTTCTTTTTCAAATACTCAATTAATCGATAATCTCACGAAAACTCTTTTTTTATATTGCTCCGCTTCCAGATTTAGAATTGATCAGATTTTTAATATTCTAAGATAAAAAAGTATGACAAATTTTTTAGATCATTTCTTAACTTATTACATTAGGGCCCACCGTTTTCCATCTCCTATATAATTAATTTACTGTCTGAATTTCCGCGCGTTATTTGAGAAAAGTACTATACAAGCCTTGGCCGTAACCAGGCATTGATGGACTAACGTATGTGTGCCTCGGTTTCGCCTCGGCTCACATTTTCACGTTCGTCCATCAATGCCTCTGTTGCCGGCCGCTGCAGTAATGTACTAGCCTTTGGATATTTTTTTAAGGTTCACTTCATTTCCGATGTGCCAATATGATGGAAGAGGTTTACGTGGTGGAGAAAGAAATAAGACCACGTAATTTGTCAACATAAAATTATATTTTATAAAAAAATTGTAAAGGGGGTAGGATAGGTCTATGGTCACACAGGTTTCCTTAATTTCCCTTGGGTGTAGCGCAGTACTCTCCTGGCTCAGCCTGGTGTGACGATGACCGCAGCGGTGTGCCACATTGTAGACGCTAGAAAATGTGACCGTCGGCGGGTGGAATCGGCAGACCCGTAACGAGCCCGACGCGGCTACGCGATTAAAATATGTACCCGGGGCGGAGCTCAATGCTGTCCGAATTTGCAGGAATGTAGTGACCCGGAACTCAGCGCCCGGCTGGCTCCGATACTTCCGGATATGGTAGCCGGAACTTAGCCGTCCGTTCATCATTTTTAATTTTTATTAAACAATAATATCGATACTTGCTACCTGCACTCGTTTGTACTTTTACCGAACAAACATAAAATAGCGTTTAATTTTTAGTCCTTGAACATAAAGGCTCCTACAAACAGGCGCGACACGCGACCCGACGCACAGGCACCGTCTGTCGCGCGACGAGCGGTGCCTTAGTGTCGCGTGCGATTCGCGTCGCGTGTTGCCCCTGTTTGTAAGAGCCTTAATTTGTATCGTGAATACCTACAGATAAAGGCTTTTCGTCATAATAAAGTGTATTGTCTTTTGCAGAAGCTACGAATTCGGACCCGGGGGGGAGCGTCAGCGCCGCCAGTCCTGTGAAACAACGGAAGGCGTTTAGCGGGTGAGTGATTTAAGCTTTTGTTGTTGTTCTAAATAGGTTTAATAGTAGTTTAAAGAATTATGATTAAGAAGTACTGTAGCTAACGGAGTTGCGGGTCACCGTGTTTCTGTCTGGCTCACTCATATATGCCATATTATGACGTACAAAGTCGCGATAAAACATAAGGTAAGGTAAGCACCGCACATTGCTCTGACCTTGTAGTAGGTATTTGTTAATCATTTCAACTTGATAGTTTGATACCTCTACTTTTGAGTGAAAGGGTGATAGAAGACGGACAACAGTGATCCTATAACGGTTCTGTTTTTTCTTACGAGCTAGGAAACCCTAATAATAAAAATTGGAATGTAGATTCTGTTTATGAATCTAAAACAATGGCCTTATCTATTCGTTACTGAAAATGAATGATTCGTCGTTTCCTATTTGTTAGTCATCTTTTATCTTAGTATGGTTTTATCTAATTCCTCGGGCGATACGGAGTGCGCGGTTCTGGCGCAGTTCAGTCGTTCAGTGGTGCGAAGGCGTCGCACGCGCAGACGAGGATGCACGCCGAACCGGACGGCCCGCGCCTCTGTTGTGCCAACTGTTTCCATCATATCAGGTTGTTTATTTCACCGACCGTTATCTTCACTCCTACACCTGATTTCATTTATTCATATACTCCAATTCCGTAATGGTCCACGCTGTGTGCCGATAATGTGTCAGTGTCCGCGTTCAAACTTGTTTGCAGTGCTGTTGTTTGCAATAACCGAGGTGTTTATCCGAATGCATCATATTGATGACTTAGGGCGCAAAAACATTACGTAACGCTTTGACGTAAGCGAATAATTTTGGTATTGTTTCTTCGATCGTACCAGCCAAATGAACGATGCATCCACTCGTAATTCAATATTTTCGACTTGCCGCACTAGCACGGATTCAGAAGGAGGGTACCCCAGCATTTTGTATTCGTCAGAACAGTCTTAAGATCGATGAATTGGGTCATGGTTTTCGATGAAGTTCAATACTTCTAGTTTGTATCATCCGTGTATTCAAATTGTGCAATAACATTCAAACTCCGACTTGTATCAAACTGTCTCATCTGTTTGTTTTGAAAAGGTGTTAAGTTAACAATCGGCACAGCTAATTGTTATTTTACAAACTGCCTTCCTTGCTCAACAAGTCACGCTAAATAAAGTGCTTACAAATACAACACTTGATATTTCCAGTTCCTGGTGAGTTAGTAATGGGTATTGCTTATTTGAACTTCCCCGTAGTTAGCTTCGTCTTTATTTGCGAATCTTACTCACTTGCTCATTTGTCTGGAGCTGTCAAACAGAACAATGAAAACAACTGAAAGCGTCTGTGGGCTTTCAGTTCCTTGTTTCAGTTCACGTGCCGAAAAAGTTAGTAATCTCTCGTTGAGATAGATGAATTATTATTTATTCTTGACTACGTCGAGTAGGTATCACATAGCACCCTTAAGTCACTCTTATCAACTCTGTACAATTTGTGTTATCTAATCTTGTCTATTCACACTGTACATACCTTAACTAGAGATAATTAAATATTTCGTAATGTATTTATTCACATCGACATACTACTCTGTGAGCTTAGTAACTACCAAATGTAACAGAACGATTTCCATCGATTTACCGAATGCTATGGTTCTAGCTAGGTGAATGTTTGCGGTAATGTACGACGACAGGTCGGATGAGTTCATTACCTAATTGATATGTAATTAGGGTGTCGTTGATGGTCGTGTCGCGTCGGTGTGACAGGCGGTCACCGGACGGCCGCGGTGACAAAGACGACGTAGCGTCGCGACACGCGCGTCCTACACATAGGCGCTCATTACAATTACAACATTATCGCGACTGTATCTCGTCTGATACCGCTCCTTGTCGACCGTCCCCCGATCAGATTATTTACTCCTTCGAAATAGAACTTAGATAACAGTGTTTGTGCACATTTTGCATGTGAGTCAGTGTACACGTGATCGCAGCAGTGAACGTGTGTGGCAGTGATGTTAGCGCGACGCTACAGCGATGTGGAACCAAGTTGTTTGCGTGAAGTAAGTCTCAAGTGAATGGTCCCGTGGTGTGATGTGATCTGGTGCGGGTTACGCAACGCGGAGATCTGAACTGTGATTGTTGCTGCTGGGATATTTTTTGTCGGCGGTCGCTGCGACTACGACCGCAATGCGGTGACGAGTCCTTGGTTCAGTGTAGATCTGACCGCTCGTTAACACTAAGATAACACACAATGAAATAATTCACACATTTTATTTATGTGCTAAATACACTTTATACTGGTCCACTTAATATATAGGTACGTACCTCGTATCAATATCATTACATTAATCACAACCATGAAACCTTTTCATGTGGGTGATAGCCGTCTCGGTTTATTTTCAATGTTTCCAAATTTAAATGCGACCGTGACAGATAAAATGTAGCATGGCCATATCACTTTTTTTATAAAGAAGCAATGTATACGCAATATTCTGCTAATGCAATCAATGGGTATGGGAGAAATACATACAGTTCACAAACTTCAACTGAGGAATTATTTATTGGTCAATAAATTGTAAGCGCGAAATTTTCCAATAAAACTAAAGCTTTCCTAGTAAGCTTTATAATATTATTTCCTATTATCCCTATAATTGAGTAAAAATTCAGCAGCACAGAACCGACTGCATCTCGATGCAAACTTCGGAAGTTTTATGAAGTCGTTCCTCCGAGGTTGTTTCTCTTATTCCGACTAGCCCCTTAAAACTTCTACATAACGTATCCTGATCCACTACTGCTGGAGAAATTGTAACATATTATTCATCCTTTTGCATTTCTTTCATGCAAAAATTGGGTACCTAGGTTCTTTGAGTCGAAGCGCTTTATCTTATTTATTTACAAGTTTATCTACTGCTTTAATTTTTCAGTGAATTTCACTTTGCAGACATTTAACATGTTATTAGTATTTTAACTATAATTCCGGTTAGGGTTACTATCCGTCTGGATTTGTCCGGTCATATTCGGCTTTTCGGCTCTCACCCGGACTTTGGCCGGCCTTGTCATTTGTCATTCATCAGATGATGGGATTGCTTTTAGAAAATAAAAATGTTCAAAGAATTCTGAAAAGAAAGATCCAAAAAAATGTTTTTTTTTTTGCTAGTGTGCTTTTTGTCAGGACTTTTACTTTTACGTTCCAAATTTTGAAATGGTAGCCCTTATTCCGGTTGAGATTATGCTGTATCATATCTTTCACAATCACAGCGAAGCATCTTGGGTGGACTTCAATAGCAAAGAGATTTCGGTATAAACAGAAGCAAAATGATGACACGACAAACAGCTTATTTTTATAGTTACCACGTTTTAATACTTATGGCAATGCGACTAATCTTTTCATAGTCAAGGGTTTCTTGTGAAGACCTATATACAAACAAGATAATACTCTTAATCTTAGCTTTGCTGATAAACGTTTGACGTTTCTACGTTCTTTCAATAATAGCCAGGTATAGTGAGCTAACAGAGGACGTGTCCCGTGTGAAGATTGAAAATTGACTTAATAAATTAATTTAAGATATCAAGTTGGATCCGTGGTTTATACAGAGTCACGGCGCTGCCGCCGCCGCGCCGGTTAGATTATAGAGAAAATGAACAAATGTGCCTGAATAATTCCCGCACGGCTTCTTTATAAGAAAATAAGAAAATTCATCACCTACCAACACAATAAAGCTTTTCTCATTTGATAGCAGAACGTGATAAATTAAACAGTCAGTACTCAGCTGTGGATATTTCATAATCTTGATAAGATTAAACGCACCTAATTGGCCTCAACGCTGTATTGATTGCGGGCTGTTTAACTGTACTGGCATTGTCTGAAAACTAAGTCTTCAGGTTTTTCCGACTAATATCCATACTAATATCATAAATTCGAAAGTAATTCTGTCTGTCTGTATGTTATCTTTTCACGCCTAAACCACTGAAAGGATTTCGATAAAATTTGGCAAGGAGATAAATGGCATCCTGGATCCTGGGGCATAGGCTACTTTTTGTCTCAAAAATAAGTTTCAAAGGAGGTGATATAGGGGATGAAAGTTTGAATGGGAAACAGCATTTCTTGAGTTAGAGATATGAAAATTTAAATTTATGCTTTTGGTAAGAAATAAAAAAATATTGGTTCAGCGTTTTTGTAAGATCATCACCCAATGGGGTATAATAGGGGATGAATTTAAAATTCACATGTTTATTGAAATTTTTATATACCTCTTTTTAAGAGATTTAAGGAATTGGAAATATAGTTAGAACCCGTATCTTAAGGTATTATTTTATTTTAGTATTTATTAGATTTAATACGATCCACCCGCTTAAAATGTATTACAATAATTTGAAGCTATCAATTAACTTAGCTAATATGTAGGTACCTATGTAATACGTGGTCAATGGCGGCGCTAGTGTTTCTAATTAATGATGATAATATTAAAATTAATTATTATTATTTAAAGTTACACACTTAGAATCATAAAAACCTGCTTAATAAAAATAAAATAAATTGGATTAATTATTTGTCTGTGTTACCTTTTCACGCTTTATCGGATGAATGGATTTGGATGATAGGATATTATTTATCTCGGTAGCACGTTCCCGTGGGGTAATTTAAAACATCCACGCGGGCGAAGCCGCGGGCAGACGCTAGTAGCTAATATAGTGTTTTTTTATGACAGAAAATAGAGTCGAAACTATAGTTATCGATCTTGGGACCTCAGTTATAAGAAGGCGGATAGCGTTATTTCCCGCGGACGTCATTATGCCAATGATCAGTGGCGGCTGACAGCATGATCTTGTGAGTGTGGAACTTTCTGCTAGCGTCTGTGTTTCCTTCGACGTACCTATAACCCGTCAGCGTTCAAAGCAAGAGTGAACAGGTATCTTCTGGACACTCGTGTCATCATAGATCTCATCCATCGCTTTCCATCAGGCGCAATCGAGGACAAGAGCTAGCACATATAACAGTAAAAAACGAATACTGACTGCATCTGCCAAGATACGTCACACAATGTTAGGTAGACATGTGTGACGTATTAGGCCGACGTGTTAGATCAACATTCAGCAGACGCACAAGAGATAATCGAAAAAAAATAACAAATTGACAGATACACTCGCGGACTTAAAATACGGGTCAATACGAAAAACTAAAATTACTCTTAAAATAATAGAGCTAGCGGCATGAATGAAACTGTATGTTGCAGATAATTTACCAGTTAATAAAACAACACCAAAATATGTTGGAAACATTTTTAGTTTAATTGTCAAAATTACATTAAAAAAAAAAGAAAATTACAATAATTTTTACGTTGAGAAAATAATGGTGGGTACGTCACATACAACACAAAAACGAACTTTAAATCAAAATAAATACTTTGTATTGCCTCAACGGGCTCTTCTCACAGCTGCCAGGCGATTGAGCATGCTGTTTATAAAGTTTCTTAAGTGATATTGCGGGATATTGGTTCATTCTTCCACTGACGCGTTTCTGGTCTCGAAGTGTAGCTGGGGCGGGGTTTCGATTTTTTACACACCTCCCAAGCTCGTCCCAAGCGTGTTCAATTGGATTCAGGTCCGGGCTTCTCGCAGGCCAGTCCATACGATTGATGGCAACGTCCTGGAAATACTCATTTACAATTTGAGCTGTATGTGGCCTGGCGTTGTCATGCATGAATATTGAATTTCAACCCATATTAATTAAATTGTCATTAAGAATTTCTTCCACATATCTTGCACTATAGCTTACCATTTTCTATCAGCACTAACGCTGTGGGATTCTGAAGAGATTCCAGCCCAAACCGTAGCATCCACCGCCGAACGGCACTTTTTTCTCAAAACAAGCTGGATTAAAACGTTCCTTTGGCCACCGGCCGTTGGTAGACTCTTGGCCGCCCAGCATGTGCATACAGCATAAATCTGGATTCGTTAGAAAACATTACTCTTGCCCATTCTTCGTCTTCCCATTGTGCGTGTTCGCGAGCGTAATGTAATCTTGCTACACGATGTTCTCTTCCAAGGTTTGGACCATTTGCTATGCATTGGGTCTATGTGGGGTCAAATTAGCTTCAAGGATCCGCCGCCTTACAGTCCGCTCGCTTACGTCGTCTACGGGGTCTCCCGAAGTTGATTTGTTACTTCTACTGCCATGAGGTGCCGACTCCGGAGCATGGTCGTAACAATAAATCGATCCTCTCGAACCGTAGTGTATCTCGGTGTGCCATTTCCTGGTCTTCTTATGTTCTGCCGAGTTTCTCGGAAACTTTGGACGACTCGTTGCACTGTAGAAAGTGACACGCCTATTGTTCTTGCTGTACATAGACTTCTGCCATCTTCTAACATAGTGACGATACGTGTACATTCTTCTGGTGTTAGCGACATGATACTAATTCAATAATGATGGTGTAAGACGACAATGAACGCCTTTCATCATTTTGATTTGACAGATTGAAAACAAAATTGAGATAACAAGCAAAAGTAAAACAACCGCAACTTGAATTTATTTCCAAATGAGACGTTTTTAAAATTTTAACTTATATTAATTACGTGTAGATCATTTAAGGTTTTATTTCATATGATATTAAAATTCCATTGTACCATTATTAATTTGCAAGTCACAGGGATTTTCGTCGTCGAACCGTATTATTTGACCGCGAGTGTACAATCATTAACATCATTACCTAAGTAGCATCCTTTATTTCCAATGAAAATTATAAATTTGATGTACCCCATGGTCATGAGACTGATATGATTCTTGGCGTAGAACTATAGGATAAAAACCGTAGGTACGTTTAGACTGAAGGTTCCGGCAAACAGGCGCGACGCGACAGCATGACACAAAGGCACCGCTCGTCGCACGACAGGCGGTGCCTTTGTGTCGCGCTGTCGCGTCGTGCCAGTGTGTACGTGCATTTCATCGACCATTTTAATTTTAATGTTATGATCACAATTACCTATTCTTTGTGTTTGAAAACGTCATGTTAAACTGGCTGTGTCAATCAAATACGAGGAAAACTATAATTAATAATAATTAAAGCGCACGATATATCCAGTACACGCATTGCGGTTTACGTATTGAATTACATTTATATGTATTGTGGTCCATACCTAGCCACGGCCAACGCGAGGCGCTGTGCCTAAATCGATGCAGCTGTGAACCCTTCATAAACACTGTAGTGTCTAACAGCTAGGCTTGTTAATGAGCTTACCACTGCAAAGAGCATGTCTACGGATACCCGAGCATGTCCGCCTTTGTGGGCAAAATCAATGATAGCCTTTAAATTTGCGGCTGTTCTTTGATTTAAAACATCGTTGTCATGAATAATAGGGTTTTATCACATGTCCACATGTTGGTCGGTACAGCATTAAAAAGCCGTAGCAGAAACCTTAAAATTTTGTTTGCAAATAAATAGTCAGTATGTATGACATAAAATTGCATGTATAATATTTTAAACAAAAGGGGTGCTAACCACTGCAATACTATTAATTACTCGAAACTGTAAACATTATGGTGGACGAACTCGGTTGAATGCACGTGGCATTCAATTGAGTTCACCGGGAATAATGATTTCATAGTAAACCACTGAACGAGCAGCTGTTTATAGTTGAATTGAATGCAAAGCCTCCCGAGCTGTAATCATTAAAATTATTTGCTTTACCAAGCCTTTCGTACCATAATTGATTTTAACTGCGAGTTTATCCGTAAACGTACGTAACGTATTCCATTAAACTTCACCTGATTAGTTTTGTTTTACTCGTAAGCGGCTTGTCACGTGCGGGAAACAATAAATTAATTAAATAGTGCTTTTAAAAGTTAAGTTACAAAATACAGGCGTGATTGTTATAAGTGTCAGAACTTAACATAAACTCTACTTTTGTATTTTTATCGTCAAATTGATCGGATATGAATTTGGCAACATACATCGAGATAATGTGGGTAATCTTCTCTTCCAGTCGCTTTTATTAGTGATTTAAAATTTGTTGATTGACTGAAATTGTCCTTTCTTCGGTACGTAGGAAAAGATGGCTGGGGCTTCGCAAACCATCCCAGGGGAAGGCAGAAAAGGGTCCGAGTGGAGCACAATCACCCGCCACTACAGACAAACCCGCACTGAAGAAGATACCATCAGACAAGAAGCTCAAGGTATGTTTTTGTTCACTTCAAATTTTCCTAAAGATATATTCGCTGGGACTGGATTCTTTGTTACAAAAACAACGCTACCCGATAATAAAATGGATAAATTGACACTTAAAGACGTTAAAATGTCGTAGAAAATCCTACTTTATGCACTGAAAACATATGAATGCAACATTAACACATCCAATATTTGGATAAAGCTAAATTACGGCATGACATGCCCACACAAGAGATCGTTATCTTCATCCAAGTTCAAAGAATGTAATTATAAATTTTATTCTGGCTTACGGCTTTAAACAGTCTACAGAAACTTTCGTTATGCCAACTTTCGTAGTATCGGCTTTTTCACTTTCATTAATTATAAGGTAGGTTAAATAATTAAACAATTTAACCAATTTCTTGTGGTTGGACTAGTGTTGAGATTCAAAACCGTTTTAAAATAAAGATATATTTATAAGATATTCGTAACATGGAGCTACATGTCAATGTTATTTGTGCAGCTTCCTTACGGTGATAATGGACGCGGTGATGACCCAGACCCGGGTGGCAGAGCAGGCCCGGGCGCACTCGATGAGGCCGAAGACGAGGCCGCGGACGTGGAACTTCCACCGCCCATGAAACCAATTCAGGTAAGCTTGTAGTTTCAACATCTATTATGCGCTTTGGCCAACGGGTTCCTCTTGCCAAGGTCAAATCCGACGATGGGCGGTCAATGCGCCTCAAGGCAAACTATTATTCAACAAAAGGCCTCTTTGATCGTAATACTGATCCCTTATGTGGTCAAAGTCAAAGGTGGCACACAGCTATTAGTACAAGTCTTAAAATGGAGACGACTTACAATTACAAATTTCACTGGAGCTTTGATCTCTGGAAATCTTTGCGTATTAGACTTACCTAATAGAATACGATCATAAAAAATGCGTTTATAAACTAGAGTTAATTCGTCTACAGATACGAGTAATAGTACACCCACTGACGTATTGCGGAAATTTTGGAGGCTTGAACTGCCATGGTTGAACTAGCAAGTGGTTGTTGATAGGCCGCTAACAACAACGAAGCAAGTTTGGAGTATACTCGTTCTTGCAGACGGAAACTTGACTTATTTATAGGGCTTCTACATCAAACCGTTGGCGTGTTCAACCCCGTACAGTTATACAGCTGTAACTTGTAACACTTCAACGTTGTTAACAACTCGTTGATAAAGTACAACTTAACGATGTCATTTTATACGTTAAAGCGCTTTCAACATGCTGGTAAAACTTGTCAAGTTGTCAAAGTCCGTGAAGAAGTTGAAAGTTCTCACATAACCGTGATAAAGTTGAATATTTACTGCAGTGTTCACACCGGCTTTGGCCGTAAGGGCGCGGGCACATAGGCACAAGGGGAAAATGCGGTTAAACAAGTCCCGTAGCCGTTAATTACACAACGGGCAAGTGAAATCACCGCGTTCATTCATTGTTGCTGATTCCGGTGATTCATGGTGATTCCGTGTCCCTTGGCGTCACAATAACAGACAAAATTTACTAATTAATTATGTTGTTCGGACATTCATGAAGTGTGGACCAACTGTTAACTCTTATCGGGCCACGAATCAAACAAGTGGCTATGACGTTAAATAAACAATATTAAATTACAATAGTCAGTGCTTATCCTCTGTCTCTTCCATGAGGAAATCAGAAAAACCACACGAAATGATGACCTAAATCAGGAATAATGATCATTACTGCGCGTGTGTGTGCATTAAATCTCCATAGTATTTCATACAGTAGGTAACGAAGGGTTCTTTGTTCCAACAGCATGTAAGGTTTGTCAGTGAATGTACTAGTAATTGTAATTTTCCGAAAACTCATTTTTTTTCCAATATCGTAAACCAAATGTGGGTAGTTACCTACTGTTTATTTATCAATATTACGGGTGACGTAACGCCCACCAAAATTAGATCGTGTTTAGTCTATAAAAATGGTTTGTTTTCCTTCTTCATTTTCGTTATACGTGAGCGAAGTACTATGGTAGGTTAGCCGTACAAATAAATACAGGAAAAACAGATAAAAATATATGAAAAAAAAAAGAATGCCCCTTGGTACCTATGGGGCATTTATTTATTTATAAGTAATAAGTAAATAAATCACTAGGTTCTTAATTCGAAAACATTTTAGTGTCCTACATAATTATTTATGATGCTACTTTAACTCTGCATGTCTATCGGACGAGTAGTAAATAAGCACTCTATTAGTTCTCACTTCGCTGAAGCGTGATTGCGATGAGGATTTGGATCGTGTCGCGTTTACAAACGATATTAACAAGTGCTGTATTGTGTCAGAACCCACAAGCCGTGCTCCAAGCACCACAGCCTGCCGTGGTTACATCCGCCCCGGTAGCGCGCGTAAGTACCATCACCTCACTACCTACCACGGTCACTATGCAATATTCACTTACATACTACCTTTAACCCTTGCGATCTGGTACTTTTACGGAAATTACGCAACATTTTTATACTTACGTCAACATTTTCAGAACTCTTTGGCAATGGATGGTCTCGACACTAATGCGGCTTCTGCCGAAATAGACGAGATCATGCAAATCGTCAAAGAAAGAATGGTGCGGCTCTATCTCAATGCATGATGTTTGCATGTTTGGTTTTCTTTCCCTTGTTTTGTCAATACCCGTACTGTTCGAAGTGTCAAAGGCGACTAATGAGCACTATTAGTGCTACGTGACGCTCCCGACGTGTTTGCCATTGATTATAGTGCAAGTGGTTCCTTCAAGTAACTACATATATAATTATATCTGCTACATTCTATTGCCGCCATCCTTGGCGTAACACCCCCTTGACTACCCTCCAGAACTGCAATTATTGACATGTCATTCCTTTAAGTTTCCAACACCAAATGAAAGTAACTCCTTCTAATTAAAAGAGACGATTGACTTTTATAACACACAACAACATAAAACCACCATTTTCTTGGTTGTGAAATAACTGTTTGAACAGTATGTGGTACAATATTACCGTAGCTTAATTTTCTCTTACGTTATACTTTTGTGTCGTTAGCAATTATTTAATATAGTGTGTGTTGAGTTCGCCTTTTGAGTTGAGTTCGCAGCACATTTTTATTTCGTTGAAACTAGCGGGCGATCGCCTCGTGTCACATGCATGTCTTTCGTTGAGGCTTCATAATTGGTTTTATTTTGCATGTGTTATTTTATCTTGTCGTACAGCAGCCTCGATGTTTACTCAGTATGATTTAGCTCAAGCAGGTCACGTGTGGCGCCGTAGCAGCCACTTATAATTTGCATTTTTAATGGGTATTAAAATTCGTTGACCTAATGTTTTCATGCATCAGATTTCAGAGAGTAATTCGATTAGACCAACGGTTCGCTACGTAATCATCACACGTGCATAATTTCATAATCTCCGCATCGTTATGATTATTACGAATTCGTTAGGGTCAGCGACATAACTCGGTCAAAAATAGTCCAAAGTTTCAGGAGATTTTGAATAAAAACTGGCTAATTATTACGTGTTTGTAACAATGTATTGAAGAGTAGAGAATACTGACTTCCAAGATTAGAATTATGATATATTAAAAATAATAATTAGGTTCTACAACATTTTATTATAATAAAAATTCAGAAATTATCATCGACTTATGTGCTGACTGTACCTGAATCAAAATCAAAAGCTTTTAGAACAGTTTTTTTTTTAGTTAGAAACCAATTAGCAACAAAATCTATTGAAAAATTCCGTTTAAAAATAAAAAAATGTGTGAATAGGAACAGCATGGCGTTGCATCTTCGTCTGGTAGAAGTGGGGAGGTTGAAGAGGAGGAAGTCCCGGTTACTCCGGGCCCGGAGTCTTACGAGGCTACACTCAAGAAACGCGAATACGTTTTGCGTGAACTCGTGGACACGGAGGATATATACGTGTCTGATCTCCGGCTCATCTGTGAGGGCTACATGCGACACGTGCAGGAAAGTCAGACGGTACATCTCACTTTTATAATTAGGTATTGCTTATACGATTAATAGAATTTTTAAAGATAATGGTACTTAAATTGACTCTGGATTATTTATCTGTGAGATCTTTTTATAAGTTATTGTGGTGAACTTATCAATAATTAAATGACCAATACGACTGTTACAAGGAGTCAGCGCTTACAAAAATGAAAACTAATGTAAAACTTTGCAACATTGCTGTTACCTACAATGAGATTAACTTTGTGAACAATTAAATTAATGAGTTTTTTTTATGTGTAGGACCCGAATGCCGAGCCGTGTCTGCCCGACGGCTTGCGTGACCGTCGACACCGCATGATATTCGGCAACATCGAAGCTATCTATGAATGGCACCGCGAGTGAGTACTACACCTCAGTAATTATTATTATTTGTACAGTACCTTTAATATAATAGCAGTTCTTAACAGTCAACACAACAATGGGCAATTACGCCTGTTTATATAAAGAGACGCCACCCATATGTGGATTCAGAAGACTTGCTATGGAAAATTACGAAAGAATTACACAGAATTACCCTGGAGCAGAATTTTAACATATGTACAGTAATTTGATGTGTTTTGTGCGAATGTGCTACAGCGCTGTGCGATTGTTTTTTTTTTTACAGAGAAAATAAATATTTTTATTGAAATATGGATTTTGGGAGTCATTATAATAATTAAAATTCTTCCAATTTCCTCGCCAATTAGTATTTAATTAAAATAGTACGTACTCATTAAAATAATAATTAGGCATCATATTTAACAGTTTATTTAAAATTATTGGAATTTCAAAAGCTTTTGATATGAGTAAAATGTACAACGATTTAATGAATGCAACACTCCGTATATTTGAAGTTTAAAACAAAACGTGCAAATTAACATTTAAATGGTCTAGTGGTTCCAAGCGCTACTGCTGAGCATGTGGTGCTGGGTTCGATTCCCCCATTGGGCAAAGTGTTATTGGGTTTTTCTAACTGGAATTTCTCAGTAGCAGACCGAAGTCTGGAACTGTGCCTGCTAGATGCTCGGCCCCTAACATGGCACTTTAACAAAACTGGCGAAATATGAGTGTACTGTATTCTGCCTAACCTTTCTGGGATTACAGGCGTAATGTTATGTTATGTTTTTTATGTTTAGCTGCAAATGGTACTTATTTAGGAAGACTTCGTGCTGGCGACCCTGTCAAAAATAATCTTATTGAATTGTATGCTAGCGCGATTCACAATTAAAATTCTACATACATGCATACATGATGAAATTTTGGTTTGTGCAGTAAATTTGTCAGGGAGTTGCATCTGTGCGTGGAAGAGCCTGAACTGCTGGGCCCGCTATTCCGCCGATTCCTGGAGAAGCGCATGTTCTTATACGAGGCCTACTGCCGCAACAAGCCGGTGTCTGAGTACATTGTGTCCGAGCATGACAGCTACTTCCAAGAGCTGCGTGTGAAGCTTGGCCAGAAGCTCCAGGTGCGTTGGAACTTTGTTATTGGACATAAATGTTACACTGATACACCGAAACCAGCTAGGCTAGTTGACCGATTTTGAGAAACCGATTAGTAACGGACCTTCTGGTCTATTTCCCTCAAATTATGAATATTTCGGCAAAAATTGCAGAATTAATGAAAGTTTCTTTTTATAACGCTATTTGCCTATAGTTGATTTTTGTTATTTTTAAGGCTTGTGTTTAAACGCCTACCAGAAAAGTACCTATTTTAAAACCTAAATTCGAAATACTCACCGAATTGTGTCCACCAGAATGGATAAATGCTCACCAAATTGTGTTTCATAAAGTATTGTACAAATTAACCTATTTTCCTTTTTTATTTATAAGGTGTAGTCGACGGAGCCCCGCTTGGCGAGGCTCCTACTTTTGGGTGGTTTAAAAAAAATAACCACGAAGGGGATGGCGGGGTCTTTCAGACCCCACCATCCCCTTCTAACCTAACCTGTCCGAGTCGGGATGCCCCAAGTCCGGAGCTCGCTTCGCTCGCTCTTGCATCCTATCCCACCCTTGCATTTTGAAGCAAACTTATTTTTGGTGAGCAACTTAAACAAAATTTGGTGACCATTTGTCCATTTTGGTAGGCAAAAAAAATATAAATACAACACGTACAATTATTCTGATGAGTGTATAATTATTTTGGAACTATTTGAAATTAACATGTTTTACTTGGTACTTACAAAAAAATTATTGGTGAGCATTTAAACTGTAGCCTATTTTTAACTCACAACCATTCTACAAAACAACATTCTTAAAATATTTTTCAAACTGTCAACTTGTCTATAAAACATAATCAAATGCACAGTGCACTGAGTGGCAGCACCTGTAGAGTAACAGCTTTAAAAGTTCCAACACAGCATGAGAGCTGCAATTTCACTGGACCAACCACTCCAGCGCCATGGAACTTTTAATGTTGTTGCCCTTTAGAAAAATCATGGCTTTCATTATAAACTTACTTCAGAAAATTAATACTTTTTTCATTATCACTGCCAGTATTAACCGCATATTTGATCATTTCATGAAACACTTTTTCCTCCGAGCGCATCACGTGCGGCAGGCGCAACATTCATCATAATGCCAATACTTGGGTGACATGTGCTTGATTGTAGGTCCGCCTTAGGGAACGGGCTTCCCTCCCCGGGGCTCGCTTAACTCTGTCTCAGGTACTACTAGAGTTCAATATTAAACTATCAAGCAATGCTGGTACCTGTGTACACTACAGTCCCATGGGCTGAACTAATTGGCAACTCAATTCTTTCACACGATAGACACAGAACATTTATAAGAAGCATTGGAAATTCAAAATTGGGGTTTGATACAATTCTGGTGTCACCAGCTTGCTCTGAGTATTGTTTGTTAAAGGGGATGCGCTAAGGTAGCCCGCGAAATTTAAATTTGCTTATGTTTTTTTGCAATTAGCAGGTCAGTGTCAGGTTGTATGTTGATTAGAATGTGATTTGCGACCGTAACAAATATGGCTTTACAGAATTATAATCATTAGAACCAGCAATACAACTCCTTAAGTTAGATTTGGCCTCAAATTTCATAATTTCAGGAAATAGTCATTCAAAAGGGTAATATGAACATAGAGGGCTGTATTGATGATTTTTATGGTTATAATTCTATAAATATATATATATTTGATACGGCCGCGAATCGTATTTACATCAACATCCAACCTGATACTGACCTGCAAATTGAAAGAAAGAAAAAGAAAATACGTTTGCAATAGGAAAAAACGTGAGAAAATTTGAATTTCGCGAACTACCCTGACGCTTTCGCCAAAACTGTTCACATTCGGGCTGGGGCAAGCTGCCCTGCCCGCTAACGTCTGTAGTCTGACATACGATGTGGGTAGGTATGTCAGTACAAAGTTTATGTGTTAGGACGCAACACTTTGAACCGGCCACTTCAGTTGTGTGTCATGATTGTTTGTGACATTGTTATTAACCGCTCTCGGTGGTGACGTACGTGACAGCAGGTATTCCCTTACATGACAGGCTGAGTCTGTGCTACGTTTTTTTTTAGCACGTCACACACACTTTCTAACACGTCCGCTATGTAAATATTCTTGTTGTCGCTTTTTGTGTTTGCATGTTCGTGATGTGTCGCAGTGCAGCGTGCGGTTGTAGTAATATACGCCTGTCGTTTTTCAGCTCGGCGATTTGCTGATTAAGCCTATTCAGCGTATTCAAAAATATCACTTGTTGGTGAAGAAGATTCTGTCGTACTCTGAGCACGCCAACGCCGCCCCGCACGTCATCGCGGCGCTGCGAGAGGCCGTGGAGTGCACCGACATCATACCAAAGAATGCCAACAGCATGATGGACGTCGGCCGTCTTCAGGGATTCGCGGTAAGAACCCTTCCCACTTTATAATACTTAAGCTCTTTTGCTAAATGTTTCAGCCAATGCGATTTTTTTTTATGTTTTGAACTCAAAAGCGAATCTAGCGCTGCAATGTAGTTGACTGCTATAGCCGCTCAGTGCAAAGCGCGTAAGCCATTGCCTATGCCATAAGCAGCGAGTTACAAATGTTTGCGCGTTTGTATTGTTGACGTTGGTCAAGCTTAACAGCTTGACCGCAGCAGCGGCAGCGACCACTCGCTGCCGCTGTAGCAGACTCTCGGCCTCGAGGGTTCTGGTGTTCGAGTCCCCAGCTTGTGCAAAACCGAGTTAAGAATTGAGCGAGCTAAGCTCATTGAAAGTCTTAGCTTTCAATGTGTTCAGCTCGCTCAATTCTTTATTGCCCTTAGGTCAACAGCGAGCTGTGGCTTTAAAATAAACAAATATCTAAGTGAGAAAACGTGAGCAAGTTTACAAGAGCGAGTTGCCATTTACAGGGCAACATAACCGCTCAGGGCAAGCTGCTGATCCAGGAGTGCATGGTCGTGTCGGATGTTTCGGGAGGCAACGACAAGGGCAAGGAACTGCAGGTGTTCCTGTTTGAACAGTGCATCATCTTCAGCGATGCCGTCGGCAAGAAGAGCCAGTACAGCAGCCCCACTTACAACTACAAGGCTCACATCCAGGTTTGTTTCCCATGCTCTTTACATACAATGTGTTTTAGACATCGATTGTGCAGGGATGGTTTAGTAAAGAATTGGCCTTTGTCATTGCTTAGGGTTCAAACTATTTCGATAACTAAATTAATTTAAAAAAAAGCAGTTTACCCGTGAAAACGTAATAAACTAGCAGAAACTTCCGCATTTTTTATGTATATTAAATGTAGATCTTTAGCACGATATTAATTTGGTGTATCACATCGATCAGGTCAACAAGATGGAAATGGAAGAGGTAGAGGCACACGCCGCGTTCATAGTGCGCACAGACGCCGCCACCAAGCCCAAGATGTCATATATGTGCCGTCCGTCAGAAGCCACGCGCGCTAACTGGGTGTCTACCCTAACCAGCATTCTGACGCTGCAGATGAACTTTGGCGCCGCTCTAGAGAATCCGGGCGCTTACCTCAGGGAACAGTTGACTCGTGAGCCGGCTCGCGACCCCGCCGCGTAAGTAGCGAACAAGACGCCACCCGGACGCTTCAATAGCCAGCATTTGACTAACTTATATATTTGCCTATACTAACAGTTACTGATACCAACAACCACACGTATGTAACAAGTTTTCTTTCATCCCAGGAATGAGCTTTTATAACATCAGTTTGTATGTAAATGACCGATCAGTATGCTTGACTGGTTTCAGTAACAGCAAATGTAACAATTAACAACTGTATTTATGTATTAAATGCGACTCTGTTATCCATCCAATAAATCTCAACTCTGACTTTCGAATAACCTAAAATTATAGTTATCACGAATTAAAAAAAATATTTCGTTTGTCGTCGGCGGACTGCCAACTAGGAAAGATGAAGATACCGACAAAGTATTTCGACATGGAATCAAAAGCTTAACATCTGTCATGCTTGCCATAAGCAATAATATTGCTTATGGCAAGCATGACAAAGTGAGTACACGATGACAGCTAAATGACGCCGATGATTTAGAAGATATTATCTTCTAAATCATCGGCGTCATTTAGCTGTCATCGTGTACTCACTTTTAGGTTTAACAACTACTAGAATAGGCCCGGAGTGGTATTCCACCAAATTATGTGAACAAAAAGTTAGATCTGTTGTAAACTGGTAGTGTTATGAATATATTTGTAACAGCTTGGCTCCAATTTGGAGATATATGAGTACGGTGACGGGTTGGACACAATCGCACAAGTGGCCAATGGGGAACACTGCACAATGCACACACTCGCGGGAACACTGCGTGCTTCACAGGCACACACGTCTACTCTAGTGCACATACGTAAGTGTCAGCACACACATCACTCTACAAACGTGACCACTTCGAATGAGTAGCGAATAGTTGTACTATTTTGACAGAACAACGTTGTTTAGAACGTCCAGACGAGTGAAAGTGCTTGATCCTTATGATAATAAAATCATTAGTAAGTAATGTGGAGATGAATGCGATAGTAAAATAATATAATTGAATGGATTGTGTACGAAGCCAGCGGGACGGATACGCGAGCGCGATAGACGTCACACAACGTCGACTAGCGAATATTATATTGTCCATCTTAGGTTAACAAACACTGGAATTGATAATTAGATATACATTTATTTAGATAATTTTAACGTTGAGATAGGTACCTAATTATGTTTAAAGTGTAGCAATAATGGAAGTGTTGATCGATTTGAGTCAGCGGACCGTCGAGCCGTGGTCGGGACAATGTCATCACTGATCGCGATCTCTGATCGATATTGTAGTGATTAGTGGTAATTATAAATCGACCGGGTTAAGAACAGATAGAGTTTTGTTAGTAATGCCTTGGACCGCCACACGATCCCATTTAGCAATAACATACTGCCATTAACAATTTCTTGTAGTGATCACTGCCCAAATTCGTTAGATGATGTTTAGTTGTTAATACAATGAATACTTAGATTTAGATGTAAAGCGTCTGCTAATGACATTAAAACATTTAACACTGCCCATATTGTATGCATTACGGCAAGTATTAGGGCACGACCAATCACGTTAAAACGTTGAACACTGCTCCTATTGTTTTCATTGCAGCAAGTGTTAGAGCACGGCCAATTACGTTAGAACATTGAACACTGCTCATATTGTTTTCATTACAGCAAGTGTTAGAGCACGGCCAATTCCGTTAGAACATTGAACACTGCTCATATTGTTTTCATTACAGCAAGTGTTAGAGCACGGCCAATTACGTTAGAACATTGAACACTGCTCATATTGTTTTCATTACAGCAAGTGTTAGAGCACGGCCAATTCCGTTAGAACATTGAACATTGCTCATATTGTTTTCATTACAGCAAGTGTTAGAGCACGGCCAATTACGTTAGAACATTGAACACTGCTCAAATTGTTTTCATTACAGCAAGTGTTAGGGCACGGCCAATTATGTTAGAACATTGAACACTGCTCATATTGTTTTCATTACAGCAAGTGTTAGAGCACGGCCAATTACGTTAGAACATTGAACACTGCTCAAATTGTTTTCATTACAGCAAGTGTTAGGGCACGGCCAATTATGTTAGAACATTGAACACTGCTCATATTGTTATCATTACAGCAAGTGTTAGAGCACGGCCAATTCCGTTAGAACATTGAACATTGCTCATATTGTTTTCATTACAGCAAGTGTTAGAGCACGGCCAATTACGTTAGAACATTGAACACTGCTCAAATTGTTTTCATTACAGCAAGTGTTAGGGCACGGCCAATTATGTTAGAACATTGAACACTGCTCATATTGTTTTCATTACAGCAAGTATTAGAGCACGACCAATCACAGACACACGCGTTATGTAATAACGTGGCGGAGTTATCCCACAGACACGAAGCAGAGAAGGCAGCAGCGGAGTGTTGGTAGGCACTACGTCGTAGATTATAATTGCTACGGAATAGTAGTGGCGTTGTATATTGTCCAGTACTGCTGCTTTCACTTCGCCTCACCAGGCCAGACCTCGCACCTGACTTGACCGAGTAGGTACCCCAAACTTGACGATTTCGAGGAGATTGAGTTCATTGCTATCTTCGAACACACCGACATGTATCTCCTAGTATCATTGAAACGTACTCATCTAATAATCTCAAGTTACTAAGTAATTAATATACTCATTGGGTACATGTAATCGATAGTATTTAAATGAAGGAAGAGAAACTGGCGCCACAAAACCTTATAACAAAGGCGCACGGCTTCTCTTGATAAGCAGATACCGTACCCTACTTCTGTATCCGGAGATGAGCGATGTTCATGTAATGTTCACAGTATACTCGTGAAGGATACGCTTTCTGAACTCTTGACTTCCTTCTCTACGCTGGTAGGTGTAGATTTGTTCGCGTGAGTTTCAAGCACCACCCCTGAGACTCATTGACTACTGGAATGCTGCATCGTTTTGTATCGCACCGATCAAACGATTATTTAACTTTTCGCTTAGTTGTTAAGTAGGAATCGAAGAAGACTGGATATAAAGGAATGAACGACATTTTGAATGGTTGGACTTAGCAGGTATTGCATGCTTAGGTAAGTGACATAATATACATTTCACATTCATATTACATAGTGCGCGGTAGGGATAGTTATAGACGCCCGACGTACACTCGAATATTCAAACCTTATTTATCATCTACGAATTACACGTTATCAACGGGACCCCGCACCCGAACTTAGTCTTTCTTTTACATAAGTGACATATTTATTAGGTGTTTAACGTATTTACAGTAATATTAGCTCCCAATCGACGATCGTTGAATGTTTTCTTAAACACAGTTTAATCGTTACTACGAACATGACTTAATACTAAGGAAACATTTATTCACACAATAATATTATAAAGTATGTCAAACTCAAACCACACCCCGATACAAATTCTCGCCGTTATACAAAATTAAAAACAAACCCTGTGTTTAGAGAGTTACCATAAAATTATTCACGTATAGGGGCCAACATTTACGTTCTTTTGGTTTGTCCACAAATAGGTTATTCTTCATCCTATCGTGTATTTAAGAACATACATCCCAGATAGTTTTAAGAATTAACGATAATATTAACATGAAATGCTTAATGAAATCAGCTTTGGATGTTATAATATTAGTATGTAAGGTGCAGATTAAGTTATGTATTGTATATTGTTTGCTAAATTATGCTACGCTACTGATGACGGAGGAGACTAACAGTTGATGTATTGGAACTGCGCTAACGCATTTCGCTTGAGAGCGAGGAGGCACGCGCCACGTAGAGCAGTGCGCGTCGCGGACTCGCGGCGCGTGCGCTTGTCTGTCCACAGTTGGTCGCGTGCCTCGCCGCAAGAGGTATTAAGTTTACTAACATTGTTACGCTGAGGGGAACCTCGCTTTTATAGACGAGCTGACCACGCTTCATTAACGCCATCTAGATAATTACTCACTTAATTTTAGACTGTATTATGGTTTTAGATTTAATTAATTTGAGGCGCGGCTTATTTGCCGAAGATTCGTTTGTAATTGCGCATTATTGCGTTATGTTTTCTGCTTGTCAATAACATTATGTAAACGATACTTATTCATAATTCATAATAATAATAACATGTGTAGTTTCAATTCCACGATATTATACGATCGTGGCTATCATGATCTGTACTAGTATATATTTTAGTAGGTATCTACAAAAGTGTCTCTACTTTTGCTATCCAATTTCGACCAAAAAGTTTTAATTTCTTCGAGTGTCACGATACTTGGGTATTATAGTTTTATAACTGTTCGTTATATGTATATATCGCCTGTCGGATCCTTAGTTATGTATATAATACTAACGTCTAACTATCACTGTAATACTTGACTATTATGTTACATGAGTAACCATTAAATGTCAATAAAATATGCTTGTGGTTTTCTGCTTTTAGTCCCGCATGCTTTTTTATGTTTATGTTTATAATTTGGGGCCCAGCTTTGGCTAACTGGCGCTAACAGACTAACACGGAGCCTAGCGCTGTAGTTCACACCACTAACTTAATAATTAACATTAGTCTAACGACACCTAGCTAGAGCGCGCTCTAATATTAAGTGCATAATAATTAGTCATTTATTAACGTCTAAACTAACAAAGAAGTAACTTACACCAGCCGTCTTAAACACACTAAGAAGAAACATTTTTTGAGATTTTTATACCCCTTTTATTTTCAACCTTATTAAGAGTACTTTCTTCTTGAAAAACTTGAATTTGAATACTAAAAGTAAGTTAACTAATAAAAATCTGAATATTCCCTCAAAATTGTAAGAATTGGTTAAAAAAAATACATGATTTAAACATTACCCTTGCTTTTGACTCAGTCTGACACCGCAAAGATGCAAACTACTCAGCCTAGCTTAACAATAACTCGAAGTAGAAAGTACTCGCCCCACACACAGTGAACAAAAGCTGGTGCACCCGTTTTTATTTGTTTTATTTTGATTTTAACGTTCCTATTCCCGTCCCGATAGTGTAGGTGAGGGTTGGTGCGGGCTTCGCAAGACGGAGAGCGTTCCGCCGTCTTTAGGCGGTCGCCTGGCGCCCGAACTTCGGCAACGGGCCCAGCGCCCTCACGCAAAGGCGAATACTATCAACCTACCGACGACCACTATACGCGCTGATGAGCGGAAAAAGGGCGGCGGCAGTTCTGCCGTCAGTCCCACCTCGCCGCCGCAAGCCAATGTAAGTATACGACACCAAGTAAACAATGGCTACCTATAATCTGTCGGGCAAATCTGTTTACATGGAAAAAAGATCACGGTACAAACATAATGGGGAACGATGGATACGTTCTCCTAATTAAAAAGCTAGGGAAACTTTAGCAAGGTTTATTTAATTAGCTCGCCGACTCATCTGAGTGCTTCTCAGGCTTATATTAGCTGACGGTAGGTACAACATTATCACATATCATCAGATGCGCTCTGCAGAATCTGTGTTAATCATCTAAATCGTTTATCAATCAAAGAAGTAGTACAACTCATCCGCCCACCAGAACGGTACCAAAAAAATAGGCATCTTGACAACCCAGACCGATAATTGATATGTTTCAAACAATATTGCCAGAACCTTGATTTTTAGCCAAATACTACCATGTAAACACATTTAATCGACAGAGTGTAAGTATAACAATATGCTACTGCTTGAAGACGCAAAGGGAGTTGGGGCTTGATACTACTTAGTTGCCAGACTTACGAAAATATTTTATAAACTTACTAGAAAAAAAAGAGTAGCTAACGTTGATCCTCATTTGGCGGAACGGATCAGCTTTTGACTGATAATGATCTCAACTGAGAGTGATTATTATCATCACCCAAAAACCGATCGGAGCTACAGCTCAGTCGTCAGTGCTCTTCAACACGCTTAAAAGCGCACAACGCATGCGTTTACGGGTACTTGCATCGTTCGTCGGAGCTTATCCGACAAAAGACACTGCAGGCAGTGATGGCAGCACACTATCTGACAAAGGGGAATCATCCCTAAATAGGCTGTCATGATCCAAAGAGTATGTAGGTTACACAAGAAGGTGGTGTGATATGACAGCTAATTGCATAGGCGCAGTGACTTCAAATTCATCTTACTGCATGGTCCAAAAACTGGAACAAGGACTTCAAAACTCCTTCATGGTTTTAAAATTGGTGATCTAGTTATTACGGGTAATTGGGAATAGCTTGCTGCCCTATACTCGTGTATTCACATAACCAGCATGAAGGCCGCACTAACAGGGCAAGGGAAAATAGTTTAACGATTCACCCTAATTTTAATAAATCGATAAACACTGACTTGGAGGGTACCTATTGTCTATGATATTGATGGATGACATTACCTATAACGTATATCTTGCTTATCATGCCTAATTATACTGTGGGCCCTTGCCTTGCTATATATATATTTAAGGTGAGGTAAGTTATTGAAATGAGACACAATGGCTAAAAGAAAATAATAGACAAGAAGGGGAAAATGGACCACGGAATCTTAAGGACACTTTTGGGTCTAACTCAAATATTTATTTATGTAAAAGTGAACATTTCCACATTAATAGCTCTACCATGGAATTGGTATGTACTATACAGTCTTTCGACTACTTGAAGATTGAAAAAAAAATATTGTCACGGAATTGTTATCCCTCAAACCAGTCGCAACGACGTCACAATTTAACTTTCAATATAATTTACACTTAGGACAGGAGACGCCTTTGTAAAATCAAAATAACTTACACTTAGGACAGGAGAAGCCTTTGTAAAATCAAAATAATTTACACTTAGGACAGGAGAAGCGTTGTAAAATCAGTGTCGGTTAAAATGCTGAGTGCAGTCTGAAAGGGCGAACTAAACAAAACAGGTGCCACAGTAAATGTTGTCGATTTACCGATAGTGGGCATCTGGCACTTTTCATTCGATGACTAACGAGCTATTTGAGGCTTCTGCTGAAAATAAGCACCTTCATACAATCAATCGCACATCACTGGTTACATATTGACGTTGGCAGCGCCTTAAGCAGTAAGGGTGCTTTCATAGTGCAAGTGATTCTCGTTAAAGTAGCGATGGCCCAGTGGCTAAGGCCTCGCCTCTCATGCACAAGGTTTTGGGGTAGTATGCACAAGTACCAATGTGACTTTTTCCATTCATATGTACCTAGTTTCTGAGTTTATCTTGAACATTTCTGACATCGGTGAAGAAAAGCTTCGTGAGGAAACCTGGACTTATAGTATTTTTAATATATGTCTGAAACCGCCACCCCGTCTTGAGCAAGCGTGGTGATCAATGCACGTGCCTTCTCTGCATGAGAAGAGGCCGCTGCCCTGCAGTGTGACAGTAACAGTAGTAAAAGTATGTTAATATAATTGTTATGCTGCCTATTCAAAGCTATGATGACCTAAAGCTATGGTTACCTAGAAGAGTGATGACCACCCACATAGCGTCCGCAATTTACCGGTGAATGACGTCACTGAAACGTTGTTTATGAAAGTAAGTTGGTGTATTTTCTTAGAGAGCGTTTTTGACACCGTAAAGTCAAACCCCGCTGCCTTTTTTTTTGGGTGGGAAATCATCAAATGACCTCTCCCGCTCTGGGCGGAGCGGAAGGGCGTGTCAGACTCTTACTGACTAAAACCCACCCGTGTTCCTTCAGATGCCTGTGCACCAGGGCCACAGTAACTCTTTCGAACAATCCGCGACCCCGGCAGGCAAACCCTGCTGCCCTGAGATTAAAATCGCTAGATTTGTCCTCAACGTACTTAGTCACGCGAAAGTGTCCATACTGAGAAGAGTGAGCTCACACATTATTAGATAGCGTTTCCATGACCATCAAGTCAAGACACTGCGTAGTTGTGGGTCAGGGGTGTCAAAACGAAACAGAAAGGCGACTATCTTTAGTCGCGGTAGAGCGTATCTAATGATTTAAATCTTTGCCGCTGTCATCATCGCTGCGGCAGTTATGTGCGGCCACCGCTTTTCTAAGAAACCTTGACTTAAGTGGGCTTAGTAGGCAAGTAAATACCCCATTGAAGACCTTTTCAAATACCTGTGGAAAAAGCAGAGTGACAGAGTTTGCCGAAAATCTATATATATAGCCGTTTGATTGGTATATAGAAACGTAGTTGTTTTGTCAGTACCTACAATTGGCATTGGCAGTATTGACTACAAACGAATTGATAATATTCGTACATTTTTATTATTTTAATCGTCAGCAACAAATTAGGCTTATTAGACTTCGCACATTATCAAAGTAATTAAAGATTGTAGAAACAAATTACATTTGTCTAGATCGCTAATAAGTTTTATGCACTGATTGTAATTATTATTAAGTGTACAACTACAATCTTGTTGGTACTTCAATGTTTTTTATTATCAGCTGTTGGCAACTATCCAACAATTGTTCACAAAATGTATGCCTATCTGGGTAATCTAGTAAGTACCTCATCAATCATATTACAAATGAGTAATCATAAACATATTAGAGAGTAAAACAATGTTTAAAATTATGCTCAAACTCAAAGCATTTATTTCAATTAAACTATTTACAGGCACTTTTGAATTGTCAAAGAGTCGGTCAGTTAGTCAGAAAGTTGAAGCTAGTTGCCCATTCTAAAACGTAGATCTCTATGGAGAAGAACGGGCAAGAAACTCCAAGGACACTCTTTTTAAATCAAGATATTACAAAATCCTGGGTACATTATTCTTGTTGCTTCTATATGCGAGAACAATGAAGAAAAATAATATATATATTAAGAAACAATTCAAAATGTAAGATTAATAATAAAAATAAGCCGTGGCAGTTAAGAGATGAACAGTCTCAACTGACGGCGCCCGTTCACGAACATGACGCGTGGATCAGCACCATCCAGCTCAACCATTTTGTATGAAATTAGAATTACTACTAGGTTAACGACTAGAAATCTAATATTAAAAAAGCGAGTTCTTATTTATTGTAAATATTGCCAAGATGTTTGCTTGGGGAATAGCGGTTGATATAGTACTAATGAAGATACAGTGTTGGGTACAGTTTTATACTCATACAAGTAAGTACTCTAGTTAGGATGACGGAGGTAATTAAGACTTATCCGACACGTATTTGAGCTTTACTATTCCCCGTAGGTACACTTACAGCTAATTTTATGATGAGTTTTGAAAGCAATGTACTGAGGCTATCACGCCTTCAGTATACCTACGGGAGTATCGCAGTCATATTTTATGAGTGTACACATTCTGCAATTCAGCAGTTTACGCAACCCATTCATTTCAACTCATCATAATTAGTTCAGTTCACGTAGGGCTATCAAGGCAGCCAGGCGTTCTCGTTACCGCCAACAAGGGCCGCGTCACTCACTTCATTTCCACACCATCAGTCCAATAAGCTCATTTTCCTTTAGATTTCAATGTAAACCATCTCGCTAGCGTGACAGTCACGTTTTCCTGTGGGTGTTTGTTCAACATGGCGCTGTCCCGTTGTGGCTAGACGTGACATTGTAGGCAAAGGTTTTAATGGAAAATTAAGTGCCTTTCCTTGGAAAAATACAGTAGTGTTTTGATACTTAACCTTCTTTCATTCCATTCATCTCTCATCTAAAAGTAATGTATAGTCAAGGGATCATACAATGAGCTTTATTTAATGAACTTTATTCTATATTATTTAACTCACTTATATTTTTTATTTCACTTTTATACTCTCGGGTGTTCAGCTTTTTCTTGTTTGTTGCATGTTTTATTTTACCGCTTGTCTATATTTCTTTTGTTGTAGGTATGATATACACGGAAATGCATTTCTAACATAGACTGTGATAGCGGGCCGTTTGACTGACGCGCAACTTATGTGCTAAGTGATTTGGAATAACCGCCGTTGACTTTAAGTTTTAAATTATTGATTGTAAATAGTAGTTGTAACGTAAACCGGACGATGCCGACGATGGAGCGCGGGTGAGCATGCATGCGACGCTTGTGACGTAGAGGCGACCGCTCCCCGTCGGTAGTGCGTCTTCACCGTGTGCACACGACAGGGCCTGTCCAAGCGGCCGTGGGGGCTCAAGCTGCGGCGCGGCACGGGCACGGGCGGGGGCGCGTTGGCCTCGGGCGGGGCGGGCGAGCCCGGCACCGACGGCGTGGTCACTGAACTGCGCGCGCCCGAGCTGTCCGAGCCAGCGTGTGACGTCACGGTGGCGCCCGGTGCCACCGCTACCGTTTCGTGCCGCGCCGTCGCCACCAGGGCCTCTACCTCGTGGCGCAAGACGGCGCCCGAGACTCGCGCGTTGCGCCATGGCGGCCGGTTTGCTATCTCGCTGAGTCCGGATGGGCTCGCAACACTTACTATACACGCATGCCGCGCGTCCGATGCCGGCGTGTACTGCTGTCTCGTCAGCAACGAGTTGGGCGGCGTGCAGAGCTCGGCGCGGCTGACGGTGGGCGCGGGTGGCGCGCCGGGCGTGCCCGCCGTGCGCGCGCACCCTGGCGGTGGGCTCGTGGTGCAGTGGGATGAGCCCGCGCCGGCGCACCTGGACTACTGCCGCGTGGGTGAGGGCGAATGGCGGCGAGCTACTGAGACCCCCGCCGCTGCCAACACGCTCGCGCTGGAGGAACTTCCTGCGGGACAGTATAGCTTCCGGCTCATCTGCACGCGCAGCGGCGCGGCCGGGCCG
The DNA here is from genome assembly GCA_917490735.1 of Dryobotodes eremita. NCBI lineage: Eukaryota > Metazoa > Arthropoda > Insecta > Lepidoptera > Noctuidae > Dryobotodes > Dryobotodes eremita. The sequence goes on along the minus strand of OU823241.1, from coordinate 28,004,469 downwards.
GCGTCCGGGGCGGCGGCGTGTGGCGGTGGGGGCGCGTGGCAGCGCGAGCAATTCGCGCGTCGCTACAGCGTGGAGGAGGAGATCGGACGCGGCCGCACAGCGCGCGTGCTCGCCGCGAGAGATACTGGCACCGGACAACGAGTAGCATTGAAACAGGTAACCATCATTAAAACCATTTGCGTTTCACATAAGTTAATTTAATTTCCTAAATTGAACATACAACTGAGCTTAATATTACAACTTACAGGTGTTAGCAGGGCGCGGCGCGGATGCGATGCGTGAGTACCGTATCCTATCGCGCTCGGCGCACGGCGCCGTAGTGCGCGCGATGGCACTGTTCGCGGAGGTGCCTCGCGCGGGGGCACACACTCTAGTCCTCGAGGTGGTGACCGGCGGACCGCTGCTGGAGTGGGCCGCGTGCTCGCCGCACATCTACACGCAGCAGATGGTCGCTCACCACACGAAGCAGCTGCTGTCTGCGCTAAACTGGCTACACACCATCAATGTTGCACATCTTGACGTCAGGGTGAGTTTTTAGAAATCTTGTTTATGGTTTCATCTGCATGCCTAAGTAGGTATGAACAAATATTTATTATAATAAACAAGAGTAGATTATTCACCAAGGAGATAAAGCAGTGTCTTATGGCACCGACGTTATATTGAGTTCCGAGCGTAATGAAGGGGGCTAGGGCAACTCTTGAACAAAACGAGGACGTTCAGACTAGAATCCTGAAACCAGCGAGGAATTCAAGCTCGCCCAAGACGCCACCATTATCCCCGAGGAGAATACTCTACTTTTCATATCTGGGAAATAATAAGGAGGAATTCTATTTTCGAATAAGTTTGTTTTGATAAAAGTTTTGATACGAATTTTTAGTTGAGGTTCCAAATACTAATCATATTATTGCCCAGCGGGTTATAATGAAATTCAGTACAATATTATTACCCGGCTAGAAACTAGGCCTAATGACTTACTTCAAGTTAGGTTTGCATGACATTTAATTTGACATTATCGAGCAGGTGGTGTGGAAATGATTTCATTACATTTTTCCAGCCCGAAAACATCCTAGTAGAACTAGGCGGCCCTGTCCCCCAGCTTAAACTGGTAGACCTGGGCTCAGCGGTGGAGACGGGCGAGGGCGGGGCGGGGGCTGCGGGGTCGGGGCGGGAAGTGCTTCCGCCTGCGCCGGCGCAGCTTGAGTTCGCGCCGCCTGAGTGCGTGCTCGGCCGGCCCCCCGCGGCCGCTTGGGATGCCTGGGCCGCCGGCGTGTTTCTATATGTCTTTTTGACAGGGGTAAGTGCTACTGTTTAGTTTTTGGAACGGTATAAATAAGTAGTCAGTGCAGCTCCTATTTTATCGCAATAATTAGAAAAATATTTTTTCTATCAAAGCAAGCATCTGTTGTGCACATCGAATGTTCTAAACTCGACTCACAAAAAATTTTGCTATTCTCTTTCACTTTTTTTTCTGTTTCACTCAGAAGCATCAAACTCAAAGCATTTATTTCAATTAAACCATTTACAGGCACTTTTGAATTGTCAAAGAGTCGGTCAGTTAGTCAGAAAGTTGAAGCTAGTTGCCCATTCCAAAACGTAGATCTCTATGGAGAAGAACGGGCAAGAAACTCCAAGGACACTCTTTTTAAATCAAGATATTACAAAATCCTGGGTACATTATTCGTGTTGCTTCTATATGCGAGAACAATGAAAAAAAAAATATATAAAAAAAACAATTCAAAATATAAGATTAATAATAAAAATAAGTCGTGGCAGTTAAAATATGACCAGTCTCAACTGACGGCGCCCGTTCACGAACATGACGCGTGGATCAGCACCATCCAGCTCAACCATTTTGTAGGGAACCGAATGATCCAACACACGCGCCACCAACAGTGAGACATTTAAGTGAGCATGACATAGTCTCTACTGCCATGCTGTCAAGTCAACATAAATTATATAATAAACGAATCTATTGTAGTCACGTTTACAAAATTGCAATATGCTTCTAAATTATACAAAACTATAGTTTGCTATGTATTTGAGCAAAGAATAAAATTTTACTACATAAAAGAAAATAATCATTAAAATATCTATTGAGTTATTCAATAATAAAACATATTTTATAAAAAATAAACAAACATTAAGTTCGCAATGTCAGAAAAATAAAAGGGGGAATAAGAAAGGAGTATCTCTTCCAAACATTCAAATTTTAACTAGTGCGCCCGGCTGTGGAGCAGGACCAGCATTAAGCCAAGCATTTTTATCTACTATATAGTCATTGAACTTATAATATGCTTGTCTACATAGTGTGCGTTTAATGCATGTTTTAAATTTCTTCTCATTTAGTTGAAGAATATCGAGTGGTATTTTATTATAACATTTTACACAGTACCCCATAAAAGAAGTACCTACTTTAGATAACCTGAAACGTGGTTGATCTAATTTGTTCCTATTTCTAGTGTTAAAATTATGCCTGTCACTTATCTTACTAAAAAGATGTAGATTTTTTCGAACATACATAATGTTTTCATATATATATTGACAAGGTACCGTCATGATGTTAATTTTTTTAAACAGTTCCCTTAGAGATTCGCGTTTGCGGAGGTTGTAGATGGCTCTGACAGCCCTCTTTTGCAGAATAAAGATAGAATCAATATCCGCAGCCCGTCCCCACAGCAGAATACCGTAAGACATGATGCTATGAAAGTAACTAAAATATACTAGTGTCGCGGTATCCACGTCTGTTAATTGACGGATTTTCCAAACAGCGTAAGCGGCTGAACTTAGCCGCCCTGCAAGTGATGTTAAGTGAGGACCCCACTGTAGCTTTGAATCTAGCGTAATCCCCAGGAAAACCGTTTTTTCGACGAATTCTAGTATCTCCTTATTCAATACAACGTGACATTTACTACTTCTAACATTCGGTAACGAGAATCTTATGCATTTAGTCTTCTTCTCATTTAATACCAAATTATTTACAGTAAACCAATTATGAACCTTAAGCATGGCGTTATTTACGTCGTCAAGCTCATGTGCATGTCTGTTTATTTCAAAAATCAGTGATGTATCATCAGCAAATAACACCATTTGAGGTCGGATTTTCAGTAAATGAGGTAAATCATTTATATATACTAAAAAGAGGAACGGACCCAATATTGAACCCTGCGGTACACCCATTTTGACTTTTAAGCCCAATGAATTTACACCGTTTATTTGAACTTGCTGCAGTCTATCATTCAAATATGATTTTACTAAGCTAAGCGCAAGTTTACCCAGTCCGTAATGCTCAAGTTTCAAGAGCAGTGTTTCGTGATTCACGCAATCAAATGCCTTGGATAGGTCGCAAAAGATGCCTATTGCATCTTGTGCCTCCTCCCATGCGTTAAAAATATGTTTTAATAATGTAACACCGGCGTCGGTTGTACAACGTCCTTTGGTGAAACCATACTGTTGATCATGTAGGATGTTATTACGATTAAAATGATTGAGCATTTGATTTAACATTACTTTTTCAAACATCTTGCTGAAAACTGGCAAAACCGATACGGGTCTATAATTATTAGTGTCTTTGCTGTCCCCAGATTTGAAAAGTGGAATTACTTTACTATACTTCATTAAATCTGGGAATACTCCTTGATCTACACATAAATTAAATATTAAAGCTAAATAGGGTGCAATTGTCTCAATAATAGATTGACAAACTTTAGTAGACATGCCCCACAGATCTTCTGTAATTTTAATCTTAAGTTGCTTAAATGCCTTTACAACGACCACAGGGCTGTTTAAATTTAAATTCTATAGAACAGGCTGAAACATTCGCTCTTAATAAATCAATAGCAAGAGAGGGCGAGCAATTTAAAGTTTCTGTAGTTTCCATCCTGGAATACTATTATCACATTCTATGTCAAATTACAGTACTTAAAATGTGCTAATAACTCCCTAGCTATCACCTTTCCTGGACGAGTCCATAGAGGAGACCACAGCCAACATCATAAAGTGCGACTACTGCTTCCCCCCGGAGCACTGGTCGGGCGTGGCAGAGCGCGCGCAGCTCATGATCCGCGGCCTGCTTGAGCCGGCGCCCGCGCGCAGGCTGGCGCCCGGCGACGCGCTGCAAGACACGTGGTTTGACGAGGTCGGTGTTATAACAACAATTTTATCATCTAATCATAATTAAGTACTGAATACTCTATAAAATGTCAAGGAATTTATTTGATCAATGAAATTATTTAGCAAACAGGATGGCGGAACTTTTAAAAATATGCCTGTTTTCATCGTTCTTAGTGGCGTTAAGTTACTCTAAATCGAACTTTACCGTAAAGTGCTAAATTCTAAAGTTAGCATAAATGTTTTTCCAGGCACCGGCAACAGCATTATCGGCAACACAACTAAAGACGTTCCTAGACCGGCGGCGTCCGGCGGGTCACGGCAACGCGCTGCACTCGCTGCGCTCACCCAACGACACCTGAGGCAACGATGCCGCACCCGCCCGCACCGACCCCGCACCGGGACCACACTAGCCGCACCAACTCGATGCATATGTGCTGACCAACTACACAACCACCCATCCCTTACTATCACAAGCAGACAGTCTGCAAGGTAAACCAACCAGTTATCATGTGATTGAGTACCCTGTGTTGCATCACAACCACCCATTCGACTACGTTAGACATTATTCTTGAATATCATGTCATAGCGTGTATGCATCGACGTCTCGTACGACACGACAAGAGAAGCGTCGCTTCTCGAACTGATTTTAACTGAAGCGATATGAAAACATTGCCCTGACCAATGTTTTCACTTAATAACAATTCTTCTTGTAGCCAACATTTAATGTGCAAGTAATTAAGGAACAAAGGCGCTAGCCAAATGTAGATCTTATTCAATATTCACTCAATAGGATTATGTTATTTTCTCATAAGCTAGTTTACTGTAATTGTTCTGTAGTCAATGCGCCCACCTATTGAGTTTGGTATTTTAGTTATTTGAAATTTGTTCGCAACTTGTTTGCCGACTTCAAACATGTTTTATTGGGAATTTCCACCAAAATGTCTACCGCCGACAGCATGACTAGTCGTAACCTCGACATCGACAGGCCGCGTATTGTAAAACAAGTGAATCAATCAAGAGTTGTTGGCGGTTTGTAAAGTTTTAATAATATTCCTAAAGTGGCCGATTTTTAAAGAAAAGTGTCTGTGATTTATGCTAAAAATGAAGTTTTCATGCTTATTCCTAATCTTATCGTATGTACTTGTTAATTAAATTAATAATAAATTGATTATGACTTACGAATTGTATATAGAATTAAGTTTTAGTGCGTCATTTTTATCCTAATTTGTGACCAAAATGCAAATTTTTTAATCGTGTATGTCTGATGTATCACGACGCATTATAGTATATACGTGAGATATTATGTAGTACCTATATCATAGTTTTAACGATGGAATGTACGCCGCTACACTGCCGTTGAGCGCACTGCCGCGCAACAGACGCCTTTCCAATGAAATGAAATGAAATGTAACTCGTAACCTTAGATATTGTAAGTAAAGTATTACTTTGGATAATTGTAAGCTTTTATCTCAGTCGGATATGAATACAGAAACAACTATTTTAAAGGAAACACTAAGATAATGTATATGTCACAGTCAAAACTATTAACCGGTCTAAACTAGTTGTCTGTAAAAATCTGTGAAAACCCTTTTTGCAATTACTAACATTTATTTAGAAACCTAAACCGTCTCATTACAAAACGAATTCTGACTTTAGTTCAAGCGCAAAGATTGGAGCCAGTTATTGTATTTTGAACTTTATTCCAAACTTACAAACAACAAAATTGACAAACGTCAAATTCTTAAGGGGCCGTGCACGAAATCGACTGATTTTAATAAATTTTGTGCATTGTTTGTGAGAAAGGGATTTTTCAAATAAGTTAAGTAATCATGGAAAATCACTAATATTCGCAGCAAGTTTTCCGAAAAATTACGCGAGACTGATGTTTGATCATCTTTTTACAAGAAACTACTTTTGATTTTGAACATTAAACAATATCATTAACATTATTATATGGTCTACTTGCATGTGGCTGGACCACTTTTTTCAATTTTCATACAAAATTTAGCAGAAAAATTATGTTGCAAAGGCCTATTTTTTTTTTAAACCCTGTCAGTAATGTATTTTTGCCCATTACTTAGAAAACCATATTAAGAAATTTAAAAATTACACATTAGTTTTCAGCTATCTTTGAAACCAAAAATTTATTTTATGATAATACAATTTGTTCATTAAGTAAATCAATGGCGAAATAAACTATATTTTCGACAGCGCGAACGTGATGAAACTTAACTGATGCTGTCACTGACACGAATGGTTTAGCGCCACGAAAACTGTATTTTAATAATCATACAGACCTAATGTTCCAATTATTTCCAGCTTTCTAACAATAAGATAAGAAATTGACAAAAATGGGTTTTTTTCGTGCACGGAGCCTTAAAACAAAATTGACAACTTAGATTTGGGTGTAATGTCATTTTTTTGTATAAAGTTCGAAATTAAAAATAGTCTTACTGGGTCTAAAGATAAACCTTGTTTTGTGATAATTAATTCGTATTGAAAGGTTTGTTTGAAACAGTCCAAAGTGGTTTTGACCATTTAAGAGTTTTGACTGTAACGATCATTATCTGCTTATTTTATTCTAAACAGAATGACATGGAATTGGGGTGCGTTCAGAATATAAAAATATGGAAAAACTACTACACGTTCTAATTTAAAATTATTTCATACATTCAATTCCTTTTCTTTTGCTCAATTACTTTTGGCGTTTGTAATTGCATGTATTAGATCACTGATTTCAGATTTCTATAAAATATCTTAATTTAGACCATATTTAATACGAGTTGTTGGACCATGAAAGACGCCTTAATGATCTGTGATCAATGTTTATAAAAGTTTGAAAATATTACATTCTAAGTTATCAGTTCCGACGGTATCCACTTTATTAAGGCGTTCAGAACTGTCAAATGCACGCACAAATTTAAGTACATTGACGCAACATTTAAAACAAATAGCTATATTAACTGAAGGGATCTGACCAAAGTTTTGTGACCTAAGTCAAGAGTGAGAGGGGAACGTTTGTGAAACAAAAAATCACTGCTCTCATGTTTGTAGCGTAGCCTTACTTCGCCTGCTCAGCTGCGTCAGTGTCGCCCGTGTATAATCTATGCTTTCTTTCATTTGCCTTTCCACTGTGCCTACAATCTCTATAATCAGCCCCCTTTACACGCATGCTCTTCGCGAGTGCTTTGGAGGGTACAGTATTGTGTGCGGGAAAACCCTGCAACGCATCATAGGCGTCCCTCCCCTACAACATCTTCATACGCGCGCTCTTTCATGATTTTTCTTTCATGCGCGCTTGAGCGAGTGTGTAAAGCCGGTTAATAAGTAGCAAGCTACCCGCCAGTGTCATTTCTAGATATCGTATATTATTGTCTAAAGCTGATGTATATTATAAAATCGTAATACATAATTTGAAAAAAAAATATAGTTTTTATTTTTGATCCCTCGATTATTAACCATTTTCAGGATGTACCCAGGATACGGGATTTAAAGGAGGCAATGAAAATATTACTTCACATTGATAGTAAACATTTATTTATTCATAACTGGACAAACACTGGTCTTAGTAAATATACGAAAAGTTAAATCTTACAGTAATATATAAATCATAAAGAAAACTGGGAATAAATAGGATAAATTCGTTTCACAGTCATGTTGTGACTTATTAGAAAGTCGTCTATTTCGTTTGGACACTAATCTGCTATCACACGCGGTCGTCGTTAGGATTAATTAAAATCTAAACAATTAAACACATAAACCATGTAGAATTTGATATAAAACATTGTATCTTAGAAGAAGAGACTATCTTAAAATACATTGATCCAACAAATTGGAAAATAAAACCACGTCGAATACTTTGTTATTTTTTTGCAATAAAACTAAATGTACACCGTAGGTACAGATCTCCAAGGACAAGTATGCGCCTCGGTAATCATCATCGGGCATATGAATGCGCGATCATGAGATCTAATAATTATAGAGCTGTTATAACCATGAAAGTACGTCTATAGAACTTCGTGGTATAAAAAATGAAGACAGCTAGGTGCTTCTAAACATTTTGATTTGTTTCGCCTAGTTATTTAATACTGGATTATTAAAATAAATTAAAAAATTATAGTTAGATCCACCTGTAACAGACATGGATGTTACAAGATTAATGAGACGAGACTAGTCATCTAGCAATACTATACATAGCCTTTATGGAAACAAAAATCACTTAGGAATCATCAGAAAACCTAAATAGTCTACACACAAAACGACGAAGAATACAACATCACATGGAACACTTTAAATAAGATACATTTAAAATAGACATTGATTTCGTGTAAATAAGATATTGTTTATATTTTATGTACACGAAATCGAATGTCTGTAACGCCAAACTTGTTAAGAATTATTTGGCCCGCTTAAATGCAGGTCTCCATCTAGTTATATGTATTAATGGAGTAGTTTCCTATCACTGTTGTGAACTAGGAACTTCAACATTCGTTGATTTGAGATTGGTCTAGAACTTAATTTTGGCTTGAAGTTCGGCCATGAGGGTCGCGGACTGGAAGATCTGCTGGCTCTCCGTGTCGGTCAGCGGCTGTCGGATGACGTCGAGCACACCGTTGCGGCCCAACACGCACGGCAGCGAGAGGAACACCTCGTCAGTGATACCGTGCTCACCCTGAAACAATAAAGAAATTACTCATCTCCCTAGCCTTTTCCCAACTATGTAGAATACCAATATTTTACACGGAGCGACTGCCTATCTGACCTCCACAACCCAGTTACTAGGTAATACGATGCCCCTGGGTAAGACTAGTTGTCAGACTTTCGAGCTACTGACGACCCGTAACGACTGTCAAAGATCCACGAATGATAGCCAGAACCAATGGCTTAACGTGCACGAAGCACGAAGGGGTCTTGGTATGTTAAGATGGTCACCCGTCAACGGACCAACCGCGGCAAGCGTAGCTTAACCTGATCGATCAACCCGTGCGGCTGTTATTACTTGGCCAGAAGCCCCAAAAGAAATGAGTCAAACCAATTTATTAGAATCAACATTATTAGTCTAACCACTATGGTTCGACATTCGACTTTTAGAGTGTAACATATAGAATTTCTTCAATATAAAGTACCAAAGTACGGTCAGTACTCTGCATTACCTGACCTTTTACAAAGTAGAAGAATGGAAGAGGGGTCGGGTTATGCAGAATACTGACTGTTCTTTACGAAAAGATCAATAGAGAATTTTAAGTATATTCATAGGTACCGGTAGTCCGGAACCGGTACCTAAAACGTGTGTGCAAAAATAATAGTAGGTAAATGACAATTTTATTGCCATAACAAAATGTAATTAACGTTAACATCCTCATCATGGGGAATCCCAATGAGATTTGAGGAAAATCCAGAACGAGACGAGTGTTAAGATTTACGTATTTGGGAACGATGCCAGTAAAATTATTATTGTTATCGTTTCGATAAATACACTCGCAGTGACGGAAAAGAATTTAAATTTTCCTTAAATAATATCGGATCCGAGTCAAGCGCGATAATTTTAAATATTACTTTTATAAGAACGTAAGTTAAAATAACAATGTTTACCTGTACACAAGTAGTGATTGCGTGCACACTGGTGGCGTTGGTGAGGACAGCCTTAATGATCTGTGTGAGGGAGAGGCCGATAGCCCAGGAGGTGTATCCCTTCAGCCTGATCACCTCGTACGCGCTCTGCACGACCTCGGCGTGAGTATCCTTCCAGTGTTCATCGTCGCATTCCAGGCCGATGTTCTTGTTCAAGTCCCGGAGCCTCACGCCAGCGATGTTCACGCTGGACCAGACGGGCACTGTGGACATAAAACATTATGATCAGTTACGTTTTTGTTTAACGTCCTTATAAAATACTAGCCATAGCCACCACACACACATTCAACCCCTATACACCTCCTTTAAAGAATTTTCAAAAATCCTTAGTGCTAACCTTCGTTTAGAAAGGAACTCTTGTAAAAAAATCATGCTTCTAGACCCAGGGGCTTAGGCTGAGCATTGTCAGTGAATGAATGAATTTAAGATTTGTTGTAAGTAGGTAGATGTTCGAACAACAAACAGCTGTGAAATCGGGGGGACTACAACAAAGTAGACAGGAGGAAAATTAAACAAAATATCGGCTCTTCTCCGCTTATCATTCAGAAGGGACCTTGTTGCTTAATTTTCCATCGCTCTGTCTCGTCTCTTACAATGTAATAATCATTTGCCTAGCCTTTTCTCATCTTTGGTTTGGGGTCGGTTTCTACGTCTAACCGGATGCAGCTAAATACCAGTATTTTAGATGGACCGACTGCCTATCTGCCTGCCTTATATGTACGTTGCCTTAGCATCTAAAAATGTTCCTGATAACTTACCGCTGCTGTCACCATGTTCTCCGATGATGTAGGCGTGGCAGGAGGTGGGTGCGATGCCCAGTTTCTGCGACAGCAGGTAGCGGAACCTGCCGGAGTCCAGGTTAGTCCCGGAGCCGATGACTCGGTGTTTGGGCAAGCCACTGATCTTCCACGTCACGTAAGTGAGTACATCCACTGGGTTGCTCGCGATTAGCAGGATTGCGTTTGGACTATATTTTAGTAACTGTAGAAATTGTTATTGTAAGTATTAGTTATATATTCCAGAAGGTTATGGGTATAACACATTCATTCACTAGCATATAATAAAAAAATGTCGATGTTCTGTCAAGTCATAAAAATAACTAGGCGCAGTTCATGTACGCGTCGTTTGTTTTCGTGAAAACGTTTGATCACAGCTGTAACCCAACATAGTGAGAGGAGTTCCCTAACTTTGCCCGCCGCTATTACGTCAAGCTTTCTATATACCACTAATAACAGGTGGTCACATACACATCAAGCTAAGCTGACTAATGCTCGGTTCCTATAAACAAAAACAATTCGTTTTGCTTACCAACGGTAGCATTTTTGATTGTCAAACTGGGCATATAGATAGTTATAAATAGATCCGAGAGCAAATTTTACCTGTGATAGCTACTTCCATATATAAGGGTCTACTATGCAAAGCTATCAGGTATTTGCTTCATTATTGGTAAAGATAAAAAAGTCTTAATTTTAACCAATAACAGTCCGTAAATTATAGAAACCGGCCATTAACGATGTGATTCCCTAACTCAGCTCAGTGTAGCGAGCACAGTTTCATGACGAGCGAGTGAAGCGAGTCCTACTACGCCACGAGTCACCTTTCAAACGAGAAAAGCGAGCGAAGCGAGACTTCTCTACAAGACAAGCGAGTGGAGGCAGACTAAAGTACTTGCGTGCACTAGAACGTTGATGACATTGACGGCTGTCAGATGTCACCGGAACGCCCAATGTCAATCACAGTTGACAGATGACAGTTGAAACCTAAACATCAATGTCAAATGTTGTTGTAGGATAGCGATTGAGGGCCCGTGAGGTGACGCACAGACACACCCTCCAGTTGGGAAACACATGAAATACTTTTTGGTGACGCATTCACTGTAACCGACCTTTTTGGGTTATTTTTGTCGCAGGTAGCGAGCACTTTTAATTTTGCAACAAAATTTGAACAAAATAAAAATATATTATTATAGCATTGGTACGGCCAGGAAAACGGAAGTAGATGGCTAGGGGCAGTCGGCAGTTGATTGTGCCTTTAGTCTCGCAGTCCGCAGATCAGCGGGATAATTGCGTAACACACTAACAACAGAAATGGCTTTAATTTTGACAGTTCAGCAACATTCATTGCGTTATTTATGTTGTTGAGCAGACAAATGTTTGCAACATATGAAGCTATGAATTAGCAATATCTTTCAAAATGATTCAGATTGTGATTGATAGTGTGTTACGCAATTAGGGTACTGATCGTGTTGTCAGCAGCACTGTTCAAGTTGTAGTAGGCTTCCTCTTCATGTCGATCAGCAAGAACATAATTCGCATATGACCGACGATGTTCACCTCACGCTGAGTCGGCGCAATCTTCCTCGATCACGTCGGGGTCACCAGTTTGGGGAGTCAGGTGGAAGGTATTTACTGAGCCTGTCTCCTGTTTCGTTTGGGTCTTGTCAGTGAGGTAAGGTGACAAGTTGAGGAGTAAAAGTCCAACTTTGGTTAATATTTATAATGTCACACACGCGTACAAGTTAGAATAGAACACAATAAATGTACAGGTATAAAATAGAGAGTACACTAGTCTACTTGCAACGGGCCACAAAACAGGCCCTGCAACTCGATAGATTTTCAACCTTATGCTTTCGAAATAAAGTCGAAAATCTATTAAAGGAATTTGACAACGAAACGAATTAGCGACAGATTTTTGTCGCTGTCTAATGTCGAGACTGCAGGGGCAGAGAGCCTCGAATAATACCTAGATGCGACCTCTCAAACTTAGTAGAGTGTTGCCAGCTAATTACGAATGCACAAATGCGCGTAAACTTATGTTACGCGGCACCACGTATTTAAGGTGCTTGTACATACTTACTACCGAGTACACCGAGCGAAAAGACGTTTTCATTCGGTGCGGGAAACAGGGGCGGGTCGCTATATAATTAACAACAATATAGCAATTTCACTTACTTTAGGAACAATTCCTTTAAGAACTTCAACGTTCCTCTGCACCAGGTTGCGTCGGTCCTCACCCTCCTGCTGCCTCACACCGGCTGCTATCACGCAAATCTGGGAGTTCTCCGTTATTGCGTAGTCTGTGGTACAAGGCACAAAATTTATTTTATAAAACCGAATCAACTTGAATACATAACATAACATTTCGTCTGTAGATAATCCTCGAAGAGTTAAGAGGCAGAGGTGTTCTTAAAATAGTAGACCTACATTTCTCCAGTTAAATAAGTCGCATGTTATAGCAGGCGAGCCTATTGCCTTCAACCGGGCACAAATGCATAATCCTGGCTGCTACTAAGAAATTCCTAAGTAATAGAAGAACGGAAAAGCACTATGCCCGACCTGGGCATCCAACCCAGCACCTCAAGTACAGCAATTATGTTTGCGACCACTTTTTTTTTTTTTTTTTTTTTTTTTTTTTTTTTTGTTCCGGGGTGGAAAATCCTCATGGATGTCCCCCGCCCTGGGGGGGCGGAGGGGTCTGTCAGACTCTTACTGACTAAAAACCACCCCGGTGTTCCGTCCCACACCTACGCCGGGGGTCGCGGGAACGTACAAATCTTCCGCAACCCCCGGCCGGTGCCGGCCCGCCTCTGCGGGCCCCGTCCGGTCGAGCGGGGGGAGTGAGGTGTTTGACTCCCCCCGCGACGTCTAAGAGGGGCGCGCGTGGAACACTACGCGCCGCCACCTCGGGTCCTGATGTATGGGGGGCGACGGACGTCCCCGAGTCCGTCGCCCCTGGACCCATTTAGGGGGGCTGGAAGAGGGCGTTGTCCGCCCTCCGCCGACGCCCGGTGCGCCTGCTGCGGGCCGGGTGAGAGGATGAGATCTCTCGCTCCCTTTCCGCAGCCTCCTTCTGCGAGATGACTGTTTCGCAGAAGGATACCACCGCGTCCCAGGACTCCTCGCCGCCGACCATCGCATTCACAACGGCCGGCAGCGAGAGGTCACTGCCTACTCCTGAGATGAGGGCACGGCGCGGCTCCTCCCAAGCGGCACACTCTGCCAGCGTATGCCGCGCCGTGTCCTCCCGGCAGTCGACGCAGTGGTGACACCGGGCGTCCGGCTCCCTGTTTATGCGACACAGGTACTTCCCGAAGCAACCGTGCCCCGAGAGCACCTGCGTCACCCGAAACGACAGGGAGCCGTGCCTCCTCCCGAGCCAGTGGTCGAGCACCGGCCGGACCGCCTCGATGGTGACGAGGCCGGCGGTAGGGCGTGAGAGCCTGTCCCGCCATTCCGCCACCAGGACCTCGCGGAGCTGCGACCGACGCTGCTCCATTTGTCGCTGCATCGGTCGCTCGCCCCGCGCCCGCGCTTCCTCGCGCCACCGATACAGTGACGCGAGCACCTTCGCCTCCAGGTCCCAGGGCGGGGATCCGGCCAGTGCACAAGCCGCCTCGTAGGAGATCGTGCGGTATCCCCTTATGACTCTGACGGCCATTGCTCTCTGCGGCTTTCGCAATACAGCAATGCTGCCGGCCGTCAGGTCAGCCGCCCAGATCGGGGCCCCGTAAAGGGCCATGTTTGCGACCACTAGGTCAACAAGGCAGTTGCAATATGGACACCTTGCGCACTGAAACCTTTTCATTTTTCATCTAACGATTCCTTTTTTACCAAAACGAAATGGTACCGCAATTTTGTTAGCATAATTCGCGAAATAGCCGAGCGAAGGTGAGCCCCCCCCCCCCCCCACGCTGCCCTACGTGCCGTTGGGATGCAGCGACAACATTGTATGACCTACCTGCTTATGACTTGCCAATGTTGCCGACACTAAAAGGTGCGTCTTGAAGGATGTTTTGTGGTATTCGAACTATTCAGAGTTAATGGCCAGCTTTCATTAAACGGAGAAAAGCAGTGTTGGCCCAGTAGAAATCACCGCGACTTACAAGCTGTAGGTCTTATGTTCGAACCCAAACGAACTTAACTTTGTGTAATTTATTTCATCACAAATAATTTACACAAAGTATTATGATTCCACTGCTTTTTTCACTCAAAGCAGTGAAGGAAAACATTCCGAAAATTCAAAGAAATGTGACATACGCTTTAACACAGGTATTCCTAGTACAGGCATGGTAATGACATAACATTACCGTGGTACAGGTTCCATTCTCCACAACATCAATATATTTTTGTAAATACTATTATGTATCGTACTAATTTTGCATTATGTGGTGAGAAAATAAACGTAATATATTCACTAACGCGCACAGGGCCCGCGTGGGGTGTTCTTGCGGCTTGCTACCTCTCACAGAGATGAAGCCAGTGTACCAGCAGTGAAAACATAATAGGCTTCTAAATTATACTAATGCTTGTACAGTTGTGCTTGCAATGCAATGAATGCATTGAAGTGGCACCAAAGAAAGAAGAACTATTGTTATGGTCGTAGTTAATTGTACGTATAGCTAGAATTCCATACCTGTGCCGGCCTGTATGTTGTTGTTGAACAAGAAGGCGGATCCGTGTTGCAGGTCCATCATCTCTCCCTTCAGTTTGTCCGCGTTCGTGTCCACCATCACTATGTTATTCGTCACACCCTGTAGCAAACACATCAAACTGTTAGATCCCCTGTACATTCTGTGAACATCACTTCGAAATTCGAACGAAAGAACTCATTTGTTATTAAACTAAATTATCGCGGATACACAACGAGACAACGTTGTGTATCCGCGATAATTTAGTTTAAAAACAAATGAGTTCTTTAAAATTGTGTGCGCTCACTTGAGTGAGGTTTGAAGTGAAGTTTACAGAATAAAGCTACGCGCAGATTACAGCCGCGGCGGGCCGCAGTGCGCCCCATTTCAAAACTGCGCCAAAGCACATTGTTTCAGACTGATTCAAATTTCGAATTTGAACTTCTTCTTCTGAGCGTGTCGATGGCAGAATTCAGCTACGCGTTTGGCGCCGATAACAATTTGAACTGTATAAAGTCCAGTGCAATGAAGCTGAGCAAACACGAGTTGGGCTCGCTGCAAGGCAACGCCTTGCAAATCCTCCTTCATCACTTTCGTACTTCTTCACTTGCGTTGCGTTACGGCGCGCCCCGTAAACTGCGCTAGCCTTAGTACTACACGTTGAGGACATAAGATGTATAACGCATAGATATCACAGCATGGCTTGAACAGGACTCCAGTTAAAGTCATGGTGGGCTCGTTTGGCAAATCCTGGATAGTCAGTCACATAACCAACCTGCTGACTGGCTATTTGGCTTATCTCACCAAGAAATTTAATATGAGCTTAAATTCACGCTAACCCAAGTTATGAAGACAGATTCATGTACACATAAATCTAGACCGTTTTGTCCCAAAACGCATGTCATTCAATCATAGACCTCATTCATTGCTTTCCATCAGGCGAGATCGAAGTCAAGCGTAGGCCCATCCAGTAATAAAAAATTAAAAATAAAATAAAGGCAAGGCATAGTAATAGATATCGGTTAACTGGATAAGTTGATCGATAACGGTATCACAGATCTATAGGTACTTAACTATATCAGGATTGCTTTTATGATTTTTTTTATTGACCACGACCAATAAATAATAAATGGGCTTTTTCAGCGTAGCATAGTATATCCAGTTACCCACATGAGCACAATAAAATTAAATAAGTAGATAAACATTATCTAAGTGAATCTTTGCACCAGTCACAAAGTAGATTTCGATCTAAGTACATAACATAGGTAGATAAGTATTGAAAATAGTTACATCAGTAATCGCATAAGAAAATACTTAAATACGAGAATTTTGGACTTTTAGAATCCTGCATACTTTTTCTCAAACTTAAACTCAAAGCAGATGGGAAGGTCGGGCTAAGCTAATTGTAGATGGCGTGATGATAGCTAGGCCCCTAGGCCTACAACAAATTTGACATTTCGTTCATTCATTCCATTTCGTGTTCATTCATGAATTTGGTTTTATTTCACTATTTTGTTATTTTCTGTGATTTCAATATTTAAAATTAAGTAGGTAACTATTTGACATGGAAAGTATCAGAATTTTAAACCTCAAATATGTCCTCGTTATCCTTTCTTCAAAATATTTCCGACATAACCTCAAACACTGTTTAATTTAAAAAATTCTCTAAGTAAGAACAGCTTTAAGCCAGAATCTTTTAATTTTAGGGTTTTTCGGTACATAGTGGACTCCAATTTCGGAGTATTAAGGAACACAACAACGTGTCATTTTCGCAAAAATAAAATCACCTTACGCCGTGTATTATTAGCTCGTGTTAATAACTAGCTACGACAGCACCCTTGTGGCAGTTGACTTCCCCATTAACCGATAGAATCCCGGTGGCCCTCTGTAGGGCCGTATGTCGTCCATACCGTCAAGCCCCGCTGGCTCTCTAGAGGGTCGCGCGGTCGTGCGGTTAAATAATCATCATTATTGCTTCTAAATGAGGGCTAATATCGTCTTTTGAGCATTTCACTGTATGGGCATTCTTTTTTTTTGGGCTGACGAACTGTCTTGTTCCACGACATAACGGCCCTACAGAGGGCCACCGGGATTCTATCGGTTAAATCATTACAGGCACTTTTGAATTGTCAAAACTCAAAGGAGTCGGTCGGTCAGAAAGATCAAGCTAGTTGCTCATTCTAAAGCATGGTAGGTTCCAATGGTGAAGAACAGGCACGAAACTGCATGGACAGTTTTTCAAATGGTATTGCTAACCTAAATTAAAAAACAGTTTTTTACATTAACAGGACACGAATTCCTAAAAAGGATAAATCGAATACATAAGGCGAGCAGGTAAAAAAACATATAAACTCATGGTCTCATTAAATCTATATTTGTACACTGATTACTCAGAAGTTATGTCAGCAATCGTTTAATGGCTAGCTGGGGCGTCATTTTTTTAATCTCAAATTTCCGACCAGTCACTGATAAGATTAGAGGGGCTGCACCGTGCACGCTCAGCATGAGTGGCTGACGAAGCGAACACTGGTTGACAAGCATGACAACACAAGCATGACCGCACTAGGCTTAGACATTATCTTTCATTTGTAGTTTGATTGTAGTTTGACACTGAGTGAAATAAGGCTTAGTCCAAAGTACCTAGGTACTAAGTAACGCTATTGAAATCATGGCCTATAGGTACAGTGTATAGTAGCAGTGCACTGAAGGTAGATGATTTAACGTTTCGCAATACGGTCTGAACCATGGGAACATGGGACTTGGGGGCGGATTTATTCACTTTTAAGGGCCTGCGGCTACATGAAAATAAAATTTATATTTCATTGACACGGCATGCCGAAGCATACTGCAACTTTGTTTATGTACAGTTACGATGATTATCACCGAAAAGTTATATTCCTATTCGTCGCATTCAAAACCGTCGCCATGCCGTGCCGCCATCGCCAGTGGGAGCAGGCCCTTATGTACCTATAATTAGCTGACATGGGAATTTCACAAATTGTGTCCAAACTTCGTGCATGTTTGTGCTACTGGGAGAGTTCCTCCATGTCTTTTATTTTCATATAGGCAGCAGGTACCTAATTAACCTAATCAAATTGTTTACTTAGTACGACTACGAACTAAGATAATTTCGAATAATTGATGAGTAATAACTATGTGCAATGAATAATGATTAAAAATTAGGTATCGCTAACCAAATTTTGTATCATTGCACTCACATAGGCAGTCTGCAACAGTATGAAATCAGAACCTTATCGACGGTTTTAAAATTAAATCACAGTCACGCTCTAAAGTAAGCGCTTAATTCTATATGAAATAGACCAGTACGTAAAATAGGTACATAATATTATATCAGAGTCATAAAAACGATTTCAGAATTTGTTTATGCTGGCTTGCCATCAGAGCTTCGCGAAGAAGCGAAGCGGTGAGCGAGGGAAATATCCAGCCATAGAATTGGTCGGATTTTCCATTGAAAAATCCAAATTTTAAATTCACTAACAGACAACGCACAGCTTAAGCCGGTGGGTCTAAAAGCATGAAATTTTGCATAACAGGTCCTTAGGTAACGAAGGTGGGCACTAAGGAAGGATTTTTGAATCTTCACGCCCAAAACGGGTTAAATAGGGATGAAAGTTCGTATCGAAATTCGTCATTTTTGCCGATGGGAAATCCTATCGCGCCACGGCTTGCTCTCTAATTAATAGGAACAGTTCCGTATAAATTATAAACTGGAGAGTATCTCCATACTATCCTACTAATATTATAAATGTGAAAGTTTGTGAGGATGGATGGATGGATGTTTGTTACTCCTTCACGCAAAAACTACTGAACGGATTTGGATGGAATTTGGAACACAGATAGTTTATAACGTGGATTAACATGTAGGATACTTTTTATCCCGGTAGTACGTTGCCGTGGGATAATTTCCGACATCTACCCGGGCAAAAGCTAGTAATGTATATTCTAAATGAGCATACCAGTTTCAATTAGTTCTGTAACCAATTCAAACTGGTATCCTCATTTAGAATATCGTGCTCTCATCGAACAATGAACTACAAATGAACTGAGCGTCAAGAGGACGCCTCAGACGTCAGTCAATAGGTAGAGCGAGTCGTAACATTAATAGTCCAAAGACGGCCATTACACTGATCACGCCTTTTAGTGTTTATTGCATTGTTTCGATGAAACTGTGTTCTCCATCTATGGCTAGCTGCAATAAATAAATCGACAGTTGTTTCAGCTGAAACTAATATCTGCGGGCTAATTACGTAACACACTAACTGTAAGAATGGCTTCCATTTTGACAGTTCAACAACATTCACTGCGTTTTTACGTTTGTTGAGCAGACAAATTTTTCGAACATAAGAAGCAATGGATTAGCAATAGGCTTCAAAATGATTCGGATTGTGATAGATCATAGGTGTTACGCGGACTAATTTAGAGATTGTGGGTTCATGAACCTCGATCGACCGATCGTAACTCGATAAACTAAAAATTCAGGAAAGTACATTTTCATAACATATCATCATGCCTTTATTTCCCGAGGGGATAAGGAGAGGTGTAGGTCCATGAAAATTCCGTTGAATTATATCATAAAACCAGTTTGATTATTACTGCAAGGCACGAGAAACAATGATTTTACGAAAAAACCTTCATATAATTCGTTGGTAGCCTCAAAGTCTGCTGGCGGGTGGGAGGCACGTCGGGAGTCTTGCTTGTCTATACAGGCTTTTTGTCTCTCAGCCTTCACTCAGGAAGGACGTGCGCAGGCAACGATTAATTTACGCCGCGCCACGTTATAGAAACGAATATTTTATACTACGCGCCACCGACTTCATGATACATCCTAACTATCCTAACTATCCTAACTATATTATATTAATATTATAAATGCGAAAGTAAGTTTGTTTGTTACCTTTTCACGCCTAAACTACTGAACTGATCATCCTGAAATTTTGCATATACGTTTTCAGGGGTACAGAAACGGACATAGGGTACCTTTTTTCCCGAAAAAAGGTACTGTTCCCGAGAAAAACAACAATAACGTTCTTATGGTCATAGATGGCGCCACCTGTCTATCGAATCATGATTGAATTATAACCCGAATATCAATTCAAAGTCTAATTTAACGCGAGCGAAGCCGCGGGCAAAAGCTAGTACATAATATAGTTTTACTAGCTTCTGCCCACGACTTCGTCCGCGTGAAATTCTTGTTCACCCCTTCACATCGCATCGCCTGCTCGCGCTATTGCTTCGTTTTCGCTTAGCGTTTTTTCGGACTCCTGTTCTTTTTGCTCGGCTCCTTAGGGTCCTAGCGTGATGTTAAATAACCTATAGCCTTCCTCAAGAATTGGGCTATCAAATACAAAAAGATTTTTTCAATTCTGACTGGTAGTTTCAGAAATTAGCGCGTTCAAATAAACAACTCCAGACTCCAGGCTGCTACAGAGAAATTCCTGATGGAATATCCCAATAACTCTTTGCCTGACCTGGGAAAGAACCCTGAACCTCATCCTTAGCAGTAGCGCTTGCAACCTCTAGAGACTCTGAACCAACAAGGCATTTTCATGTTACCTAATAAGCACAGAGGTAGTTACATGGATGAGACTGGCACGAACCAGCAAGCGTAGCATGACCACTCCTATGGCTACTCTACGAAGAAAAGATAAATCACTTTGTAACAAAAAGTAATAATTTTTTTGAATTTGGAAATCGCGCCGTAGAAATCTTTCTACAATCTGTCATTTTGTCTTCCGTTTCTGTAGTGGCCATGCTACGCATGCAGGGAAGCATGGTACAAAACGGAAGAGTTCTATGTCTACTCAGCAGTGAGTGGAACAAGGCTGCCAATGATGAGGATGAGGTCCATGGTGAGCTCTTTATTCAGTGATCACTATGACCATTTGAGTAGGTATTTGTATAGCAAATTCTGATTTGGACCAAATATTTTGGATTGACGTCAACACGAAAGCGTGGAGAGTAGCTATCTCCATAATCTAAAAATACTACAAAACATCTGGTCAAGTGCGTTTATTTGGACGAAGCGCGAAGCCCAATGACTCATAATCGTATCCCTTGAATTTTTTATAGGATAGCATGGACAAAAAAAAACAGTCGGACGGAACTCCGCTAAGACAAAACTGAGGCTCGCTGCCGTTTGCGCGCGTAAAGGCTCCTTCAAACAGTCACGACTCGCGACGCGACACGAAGACACCGCCTCGGCTGTCACGCGACTCGGTTTACAGGTGTTTGACAGGTGGTTGCAACCGTACTACGTGTCTGACAATAGAAGACGTGATTTCTAATATTATTCCAAATAAAATACAGTGTAAACTCTTAATAACGCCTTTCGATATAAAGTAAAACTTCCTACAACGTAGAAATTAGTTCAATTTGATTGGTAGAAATTAGTTCAATTTGGTTGATTGCCTTAAAACCCATACATTGATGCACTCTTTCTGTATAGCGCAACAGCCATTCTCTATTACGAAGAAAACGTTCATATTTAGACGTCAGTAAATATATTTTATCAGCATTACTGTTTATGTTACCAGTTTACAAAAGGGTCCGACTAAATCTTCGAGGTGCCTAAATTTCTAAGAAAGGCACCTAAGGTCGTAAACAGCCGCTTTGTTATTATTAAAATAGCCTATAACACGTCTGACATTAGCTAGTCTTGGATTGCATTGTCTTTAGGAATGCTGGCCCCAAAAATACGCTTGTTTCACAGACAGAAATTTCATAGAATTTCGTTTCGCAGCAAACGTTTCATATAATATTTGGTACTTTATTTTTGTTTCGAATATTATTGTTTCAACGACTATTTACTTGAATGAAACATATTTCACAGAAACACAATTCAATGAATTTTATAATCACATTTTTTTATTTAACTAACTTATCAAGCAGTAGAATGATTTTTTAACGAATATGGTTTGGTTTGTTCGGATGAAATGATAACATGAGAAAAAAATTATGTGAAATGAAATTCTGTAAGACTGTTATAGTGTTATCTATAAAACAACGGCTAACTATTTTCCAGTCGACTAACAACTTAAAGGGCGACTAACTATTTGCTACTAATAAATTACTTGGCAGCGCTTAAATATTTTAGCAATAATTATATTAGATGAGCTTCAGAATGTAAGGAATTATAAAAATTAAATAATGGCTGCTACTTTAAGGTAGCGAACATATTAAACAGGGCCAATTGAAATCATAGGCGAGGTACCTACTACAAATAATGACATGGCGACTAATATTAACAGTGGGATAGGATGCAAGAGCGAGCGGAGCTAGCTCGGGACTTGGGGCACCCCGACTCGGACAGGTTAGTTTAGAAGGAGATGGCGAGGTCGGGAAGACCCCGCCATTCCCGTTGTGGTTATTTTTTTTTAACCACCCAGAAATCGGAGCCCCGTCAAGCGGGGCTCCATGCTCCTTTGACTACGCCTTATTTTTATTGCCATTCAGAAATAGGAGACGTTTAGAAACTGTTACCCGATAAAATCTCGTGTCGTATCACAGTGTTTGTTATCGAACTCCTCCGAAACGGCTTGACCAATTTTTATGATTTTTTTTTGTTTATTTTGATAGGTCTGAGAATAGGTCGTAAAGTATATTTCATATCGCTGCAGGTGAAACCGCGGGGCTCAGCTAGTAAGTTTTATATTAACTAAACAATATGAGGATAAAGAATATTTGATTTGTTATTCTATTATAGGAATATTGAAACATTCAATTTTATTTGTAACAAAAATCAATAATTAATCTTTCACCGCCACGGACTTCAATAGAAGTTCAGCTGCCTTGAAATTTTAGTTAGATTTACATGTTTTAATGGCACGTGTGCCTTTAAAACAAAATAAGAGTGTGTCCTTTCGAAATTGATTTTGTTTTAAAGGCGTACATGCCATTAAAACATGTAAATCTAACTAAAATTTCAAGGCAGCTGAACTTCTTTATAAGTCCGTGGCGGTGAAAAGGTAATAATTTTTTTCAAAGTATGTATTCTGGTTATTGATTATTTATTCTATGAAATGATAATATGAGATATTTTTTATGTGATACTAAATTCTATAAAACTGTTATCTGTAAAACAACGTACAACCCACAACGTACAAAATATATAAGAGAATTCAAAACAAATACTGGCATAGCAAAACACGTCAGACAAAGATAACAGACTGTAATTTAGAATAATTAAATTAAATATTGAAACAAATATTAAAAAGTATTGTGATTAGTAGGTATTTGGTTGTTTCTGTTCCTTCCCTCCGCATAAAGAAAACTCTAACGAAAAATAATGCTCGGTCCCACGAGTTTCTTTTTAAAGAGTTTACACTGTATATATAATAACTGGCCCTGCAGTCTCGACATGAATAGCGACAAAAATCTGTCGCTAAGTCGTATCGATGTCAAATTCCTTTAATAGATTTTCAACTTTATTTCTAAAGCATAAGGTTGAAAATCTATTATAGAAATTTGACATCGATTGGACTTAACGAGCGATTTTTGTCGGTATCTATGTCGAGACTGCAGGCCCTGGCCCTGCAGTCTCGAGCTCGACATGAATAGCGACAAAAATCGGTCGCTAAGTCGTATCGATGTCAAATTCCTTTAATGGATTTTCAACTTTCTGCTTTGGAAATAAAGTTGAAAATCTATTAAAGAATTTTGACATCGGTTAGACTTAACGACCGATTTTTGTCGCTATTCATGTCGAGACTGCAGGGCCTGAGCTTTACACTTTAACGAATTTGAGTTGCAATTTTATACACCTTTGCTACCTGTTACCTGCCAAAGCCACAACGGTCCAAACTTCATAGTCAGGGATATGTTCTACCTGTATTGGGGACATACACAAAGGAACTTTTAGATTTTATTAAAAACCAAAGGTCTGATCGTCGCGGGCTCTTGCTCTATAAGTACCTATACTATTTCTGATGTAATGTGTAAAGGCTCCCACAAACGGGCGCGACGCGACAGCACGACACAAAGACACCGCTCATCGCGCGACACACGGTGCCTTTGAGTCGCGCGGTCGCATCGCGCCGGTGTGCACAAGCCTTAAGGGATTTTATACCTAATATGAAGTAAACAACGATACAGTATCTAGGTATTGACCTTTTCAACTTCGAAGCTTCGTTTGGATGGAAGCCACTTGAAAGTGATTGCATAGACAGACACGACATAATTGACCTAGCTAGTCCCTAGTGGCCAATTAATTCCATCGTAACGTTCGGTTAACCAACCCTAATCACAGTCTTCTGACATACAATGCTAAAAAACAACGGTAAAGTCAGGGAAATTAAATAAATTAAAACTTAAATTGTCCGTATATTCAAATCACCAGTGTAATTTTTTCAGTAGTAAGTGATTTGAATAAAATGACATTTCCATGAAATGGCTAGAACACGGTAAATTGACGTAGCTCATCAATTAATTTCCCTGACTATAGATACTTATCGAATGCAAAGTGACAGTGTTAATCGACATTAGCTGCTGACCATACCTGAAGTAGTTTCCCTAGGTTTCTAGGAAGCAACACAGATAAGCATATCTGTGGACCTGTGGATGCGAGCAAATCCAGAGCCAACAACTGTTTTCATGTAAATAAATGCTGTTAATAATTAAAAGCATTTAGGTATAAACAGCGTAAAGGCGCAGACAAGCGCGACACAAAGGCGCCGCCGCGCCACCGCTTGTCGCGCGACGAGCGATGCCTTTGTATCGAGCGCGATTCGTGTTGCGTGTCGCGCCTGTTTGTAGTAGCCTTTAAGGTAATAACATAACAACATCAAAATATTGATGTTATACATACGTTATAGCAATTTCATAGAAACATAGTGCACTATTTTGTGGTACTTTGATAAGAAATACTCAGGTACCTAACCTACCCATGAGTCTGAAGCTAACAATAACCAATTAAAGTAAAGCAAACACCTGGGATTAGCGCGACGAGGGAATAAATGGTAGGACTATTTACTTTAGCTTAGCAAACCATTGTGCTTCGAACAATATATAATTAATATTCGCAATGCTGAACGCTAATTAGTAACAGGGTATTTATCTGGTACGGTTCCTACCATGCTAAAATCCAAATTTTGTTTTTTGTTAGTTGCTACGTTTGGCAAATTTATTTTATTTTATCTAATTACAAAAAAAAAAATACCAATTAAACGGTTAAAATTTATTATGAAAGTCAGTAAAAATATTTTAATCCATGCCGAATAAGTGCAATACCAAACTTCCGTAAACTAAACCACAAAAATAATGATGTAGAACTTGAACTTATTCATTAAATTGACCATAAATACCGAAGCAAAGGCCCGATTTGTAATTGAAAGCCTCCCTAAAAATAAACATCACAATTTTGGAAATTTTTCCTGTCAGCAACGAAGAACATTATGTTCGCTATAAATAACATGCTGGAAATTGTACAAAAAACTGTACACAATCAATCAAACAAGGAAAACCCGAGACTTATTTACTTCTGGATGAGTCTTTATATGGTGCGCTGACGTCATCGTGGTGAAACACTGAGCTAGGTTTGTATGTAAGTACCTAGCTAGGTATATGGTAACAATCACTTGCATTGCAACACTTGAAATCGTGTGGAAATACCTGAGTACATTGTGTACCTACTTTATAAACAGTTATATTCTTAGGAAGTACCTACATACATCCGTATCTTGTGACGTTCAGTAATACTTATCTCTACAGTTAAGTAAACACACAATTACAGACAGACTTAATATTAAAATAAAGGACAATAGCTACTTAATTTTTTTTATCGTTCGCAGAAAATGCATTTGTAAGAATTCGACAATATTTTAAATAACAAAGTTAAAAGTATAATTATTGTTCAAATATCCTTTTTTCTTTTTTACTTACTTTTTATTTAAAAGTATTGCTACCAATCTATTGTTAAAATAGCTTAGAAAATATCTGCAGATTAGATAACTATATTGTACTAGATAGGCCTATGGGTAGCTACGTGGGTGGGTTATCAACAGTCACCAGACAAGAGCAAAAAAACATTAGAACATTCGCAAAGCAAATTAAAATGCAAGGTTACCTGTGTAAGCAACGAAAAAACCGTAGCCATGCCGACTTGTCCCACACCGACCACCGTCACTTTGTTCCCAGTATCCACAATCTTCTCCTGCCGGGACTGGAGCAGCTTCTTCACAGTCGCCATTTTACCTAGCAAGATATTAAGATGCGAGGTTAATATCGACTCCTTTTGTCGAGATCTCTTCAGGTTGTTTATGACTAAACTCTGCACCAAGCGCCTCATTGTGCTAGCCCGGCAACAGCTGGCTAAATTCTGTCGGAGCGCAGGATTTTTTGTTTGACCGTGGCCTTCGCACTATGTAGTTAATTGTCAATGTATTACATCATTTTTATATCAAAGTTTATCCCATGAGCATTTCCTTATTCATTTTAGTGCTTGATTGCGTTTGTTTTAGGTACGTTATGTCACAAAAGTTAAACGTGTGTTTAAGTTGCAGTTTTGAAACGAACTATAATGCAAGATTCAGCACAGATACGTATTCCCCGAAGCCCTGAAGTGCCGATTGCGGTAATACACGTATCTACATACTTCACAGTCTTAGTTGAGCACTAGATTCACATAAAGGCTCCCGTAGACAGGCGCGACGCGAAATCGCGACGCGACTCTTGTAGAACAATTTCCATAGTTTTCTAGAAATTGTTCTACTTGAGTCGCGTCGCGCTGTGGCGTCTCGTCTGTTTACGTGAGCCTTTATTAGGTCCTTGAAGTACCCACCAAGAAACCTAGACAATTTTGGATTGGAGTCGATAGTCTAAAGACAAATGCTTAGTTTTGTACTTACGACGTTTTTTAACACAAGTGTGTTAAAAATCGTCGATCAGTCGTCGTCGATGAAATTGTGTTATTTGTGTCCTCACAAGCGGGAGGAAAAAAATAACATAATTTCATAAACTTATTTTAGACAAATTGGGGAAAATTTTATTTTCGCTTGCATCATTATTATGAGGATGAAACTAAAAGCGGTGCAATAAGAGTCACTTTACGAGCAAGTGAGTTGAAAAAAAAATATTCAAATGGAAATGTCCTTTTCCCGACTCGTCAGAAATCTAATTTTCTTGGTGGAGTATTAACAGGTAAAAGTAGGAATAGGTACCTACTGTCCTCAAGATGCACTTATATTTTAGTAGGTACCTACTTGTTGCCTGTTACAGGTATGGTCTGGTCATTAGAGGTGTGACCCGAGGAGTATATAGATAGTGTAATAATGATGTCATCGGTTGCAATGCTTTAAAAGCCCGCATAATATATTATGTTCGATAGTCATTATGTTTGCTCTGGAGTTTTCAGAAACAAGTTTTTCTATGTAAATATTAGATCTATATTACACACGCTTATTCCAACCGATCGGGTCAAGATCCTTGGCGTGGACCATGGACACATTGGACACGTAATATTTTAAATGTTCCTGTTGTTGGGGGGGATAAAACGAATTGAAAAACTACCTATTCATTCGCAAACACTAAAATTACAGAAAACATGCTAGGCAGGTTTCATTTTACAAAAGTTTACTTCACTCGCAATGTTTGAGTTGAAAAGAATAACCGAACTGCGGGGCCTAGCTCCCCAATCCCCCATTAATATAAAAAGAAAACCTCCCTACATTTACAAAGCCGTACAAACAAACGATACCTATAATTTATTATTGAACTAATTACTTTAGAAGTATTTAGGTTCCCTTAAATGCACTTTAAATCTAGAACTACACAAGTTATTTTATTTATAACAAAGTTCAACAGTAAAGTAGGTACAACTTACACAATGGTAGTTTTGACACCATAGAATGAGCGTGAAAGTTTATGGTGTTCCACGAATTAAAAGTACAACTACAATTTGTATTGCAATGCAACGTCAGCTGTACTTAATTATGCAAGTAGCTACTACAATACAAATAAATAAACTTACTGTGGCCATTCTCGATGCTGTGATTGTTAGAATTATTCTCAGCCATCTCGGAAATATTTTATCAAAACGGGATAATTTTAAAATTATCAAAACACTAAGTTATCTTCGCGTAGATAAAAAGCGATATCTCAAACAGAGATACAAAACATGCGTTTACCTCTCCGCTGTCAAGGATTGACTGAATGAGCGTTGCAAACCGGTCTTCTTTTATGTATGTTTCTGAATGAGTGAACGACCGAACGAATGAGTGCCGCCATGCCATTGCGTGCGCGCGAAAAAGTAGGGTGCGTCCGTTACGCGCATGCTCATTGCACCAGAGACATGCCATGTTGGGTGAGCCAAGGTCAAAAAGGTCACAGGAGCAAGGACACGTGGGTTAATGGCCACAGAAAAAAGTTGCTAGTTTTGTGATTATTGACCCGAAAGACAAAACTATTTAAAGAATTATAAAATTGTTAAATTAGGTACATACAAGATACGATATAATATTAAATTAGGTAAGTACGTACCTCAAAAGATTCGAATCAAGTAGCAAAAAAGGAAAACGGCAACAAAGGAAAACGGAAAAAATAAAAGATGCCGCGAATGCAAATTTTGGAAAACTTTAATGCCATTTGTGTAAAAATAATGAGGACAGTTTTTTAAAAGTTGGCATGGATTACTGCACATTAAAATCATGCATGTTGTTAATTTAAAAGAACTGTGTCAGCTGTTTTATGATTCAATATAACATTACTGATGTTTATGTACCTACTTTCAGCTCCATTGCCACGATACAAAACAATGCATCATCATTGATTCGTAGAATAGTACATAATGAAATGATCAAATAAGAAGTTTCCCTTTGAAAGTTTCTAACCCAACCTGAAGTGTTGTTAATTTTTTTCAGCCTCATAAAATTACCACTTAAGTTGGTACTGCATAGTTTGAAAGTCCATCAAACCGAGCACTACCTAATAGGTAGGTAATATGTTGGACAAAGCTTCAAAAAGTTAACCTCTCCTGCAGGAAAATGACTTACGCAATCCTTGCCCAAATGGTGCAAGTACCAAAAGATGAAAGTGAACTTACAGGTGTCGGCTGGTGACATGCCGTGAGCCGGGTCACGTAGTTGACGGCAACACAGCCGTCACGGCTGATGTTGTCGTACCGGCGCGGCGGCGGCGGCGGCGGCGCGGCGTGCGGCGGGTCGCGTCGGTCGTCGCCTCGTCGGGCCCGCCGGCTGCTCGTCAAGGTGACCTTCAACAGCTTGTTTTGGACGCCACGCAATCGCGCATGCCCGAATAAACACCAGGCCCCCACAAAAACACACCATAACCCCTAAACATACGATCGCTTTTACAACAACACATTTTTATTGCAGGACTTTAATTTACAAAACAGCTTCATGAATTTCCCGCCCAATTTCGGTTTTATAGTGCTCCGCCATAAGATCTGTAGTTGAATGAAACTAGTCTAGAATGTAGATTATTATGGCTGATGCTTACTGAAATAAGAAATAATTTGTCAGCGTGGAGAGTTTGTGACAGGTCAGGCACCTTCGTTATAGGTAATCCAGTTTGATTGCAAGAAATAAAAACTGAAAGTGCAGATATAACTGAGTTTCATTACAATAACTTTTGTAAATGTCATTGGGTACGCGTCCTATGCACCCATAATGTCTGCATAAGCCCTTGGGAAAAACTTGGAGGGACACTTAGGGTTGCCAACCCTACTATATAATATAGTTAGTATCCTGTACCAGAGGCCTAAATACTATATTTCTAACAAAAAATGTAGTAGTGGAAAGTACGATGTATATGTAGGTAATTATTTTATTTAAATACAAAATGGATGATCGCAATATGGCCAGTATAAATCTCATAACAGCCGAACACGCTGGTAGGTATTTTGTACAGCTCGCATCCTTTCGTTCGCATTGGTCAAAAAGACGTTGTTTGCGAGCATTGTGGCGTATTGAAGTTTGCTGGAAAAACGTCTGGATTGTGCTGCCATGGCAAAGTGAAATTGCCATTATTGACTCGCCACCTGAGCCATTGCATTTTCATTGCTTTGTGGCGAAATACCAGAATTTTCTAACGAACACTCAAAAATACAATGACTGTTTTCAAAGAACTTCATTTGGGGCAGACATTATCGGAGAACACGGATTTATTCCGACATTCAAAGTAATTTATGTTAAAGAGTGTTATGTTCATTTCCTTTAAAAAATAAGAATGACAAATAATATGCTCAAATGTATGTTCAATTATAGGTGGAGAAGTTTTGTTAAGTCTCTGTACTTGTCTCTAAAATAAATAAGGCATGCTAACATTAAAAAAAATGTGATTGGTAACACGGTGGTGGTAACATTGCTGCCTAAGAGTACACATATATCTTCTGTGCATTGCTGTGTGCATAGATTATACACTTATAGCTGTGTGGTCAGTAACACTGACTTCGCTTTTAATCAAAGACTACATAGAGATATGCTTTCAACTTGACTGATTCAAGGACAGATTTACCATCGAATTGGATCATTGTAACCTCTCGAAGATGCACAGCACACATTCTTGCAAATTACTTCATGGGCAATATGGAGGAACAATTAGATCGGCGTCAAGAGATCAACACAGCAATGATAAGAGCAATGCTTCAAGATCTGCAGCAACTACTTCATGAACATCATGCATTGGTCAGGCTGTTCAAGACTGCGTTGGAGCTCATGCCAAATGATGACTACAAAGTCGTGATCAGAGCAGATAAACGACCAGCTAGAACACACGAACGCAGATTTAACGCTCCAACAATAGGTAGATGAACTTGCAATCCTGATTGTTAGTGAAAATTTAGAGACACGCGATATTGTGCTTTCACTTCGCGATACTGGGAATTGAATTGAATTCCCGAACATCATTGCTAACCACAAAAATAAGAAATGGTTGAGCGAGCGAGCAATTTTGGCGGCCGAGAACAAAGATGTGGATGACTTAAACTTTTTAATTCAGAATCAAATCGTTGGTACTCTGCATTCATTCAAATCTATTGACTGTATAACAAACGAAGACGAAGCCACCAACTATCCAACTGAATTTTTAAACTCCTTGGATGCGCCTGGCTTATCACCGCACAATTTACAAAAGATTGGCTCGGTAGTCACCGTGCTTCGAAATCTAAACCAACCAAAACTATGCAATGGAACGCGTTTTGTGATAAGAAACCTGATGATCGATGTGATTCACGCGACGATACTCGAAAGGAAAATTCAAAGGTGGGGAAGTCCTGATTCCGAAGATTCTGATGATCCCAACCTATATGACCTTTAAACGAATTCAATTTCCGATTCGTCTTGCATTCGCCATGACGATTAACAAATCAGAAGGCCAATCCTTGAGTCTTTATGGTCTGAATCTAGAACATGCATATTTTTCTCATGGCACATTCACGTATCGGCAAACCATCAGCTTTATTTGCTCTTGCGCCTGATATCAAAACGAAAAATATCGTATATTACAAGGTGCTTCACTGAAGAGAATCAATCTGAGTGCAACCCATGCCGCAAAATATTATAGCGTCAATACAGCAAACTGTCTTGCTGACACGCCATTGAAATAATAGATTTTTGTACATTTATTGAATATTTATTTTCTTTATACATAATAATATATAATATCCTACTAAACTATTCAACTTAATAATGTTTTTGTATTCATTTTATAACGTTAATAAAGTCCTAAAATAAGTTTAACTAAAAGTAAAAACTATAAACACAACGCCGGGAAGGGGGACGCCCTAAGAAGACATATAGTGACCTTATTGGTGATGTTCTTCAGAAAGGTCAGATGCGTAGTACTCGCAATCGGCGTCCGTGTATGACCAGATGTAAGAACGTAAACGAGGCAAAAGGAGTATGTAAGGATCGTAGCAGGTGGCGTTCTGTAGTTTCTGTCTACCCCCATGGGAAGAAGGCGTGAGCTTATGTATGTATGTAAGTACATTGAGTGTTAGGCGCTACGAAGTTCGCCGGGTCAGCTAGTACCTATTTTATATAAAAAAGTTGGCAACCCTAAGGACACAAACTCCATAGGCGTAATAACGATAAAACTTCTATTGTGTCTCGTTGAGTGTCCTTCAAGCGATTAAAGTATTAAATAAAAAATAAATAAATATTGTAGTAGGCAGGCATGTGTGTGTAACATATAAATTAATAAACTGTTCAGATTTAACAAATTATAGGTAAGTATACATAATTTATTATCTATTAAAAACAATTTCTCACACTGTCTCAACAATCATGATAGAGCACAAAACACAAGTCTTTAAAAAAAAACACATAAGCATAATTATAATGAACTATTCTAAACACAATTAGAAATTAAACAAGAACTAAAGCTAAGAGAAAACTTTTTTTTTAAATATAAGTGACCTTCATGCATATTTTTATGGATATCTCATCAGTTTAATATTTTGTAGGATAACTCTTGCCACTCCAATGTGTGCTCTGCGCCCCTGCGCAGGCTCGTGGCTTCTTGATCAGTCAGCGTCTGCCGAACGATGTTAGTAACTCCCTCTCGGCCTATCACACAGGGCAACGAGAGGAACACTTCATCTCTTATCGAGTGCTCGCCCTGGAAAAAACCAAATTGTTCGTTCAATATTCCAGTCTGATCCCGGAATCGTATTATAAGATCCACCAAAGTATCATATTAGGAGATCCGATCGGAATAAGTCTTCGGAACGTGCTTTTCATTTCTCATACACGGAAAGTAGTGTTTGTTTGATCCGAGTAGCAGGGTGGAAGACGCTGCTCCCCGTCTTACGGCGGGAAAAACTCATATTAATTGCTTCCCTCTCTAGGGCGGGAATGAATTTTAAAAATAGAACTAAATTTGGTTCGGTTGTCGGCTACGAAAGATTTTACATAATTAAGTAAAATATCGATTAAAAGAAATGCCGGGGGCTTTAAAAGTGTATAAACAGCCAGCGTGAATTAAAAAAATACCTATTAAGGGGGATGCGCTAAGGTAGCCCGCGAAATTCAAATTTACTTACGTTTTTTGACCAAAAACATAACTGACAAAGAGCTGCAATTTGCAAAAAACCAAATAATATTTGAATTTGGCGGGCTACAACTGTGGATCCACCTTAAGCGGGACGGCCCACGGCGGTGACGCGGTGTGTTCCATATTTAAAATTAAAAAGAGACTATATATTTTGACGGGATACTAACTCTGTAAGCTTTCCTAACTTTGTTTTCTTCGTACTAAAGAAACTAAACGTGACATTGACTGAATGCACAAAGAGTGCGAAGCCACAAGAAAAAAAAAATCTGTATGCTGTACCTAAATTCAAAATATCAGTTTTAGAGACTAATATTTGATTAAAAATGAGTCTCATGCATTAATTATTAAAAGACATTTTTGAAAAACTACTGTTTTTACTTTCCTTAAATTCGAAATGAAAAGTAGAGTGTTTAACACGGGTGAGAGTCATCAATTCCTTTCGACCCTTGTATAACAATCTACTATTTCATTTCTGAAATTTCGTTTGATCTGAGTAGCGGGTGGAAGACGCTGTTCCCCGTCTTAGGGCGGGAATGACTCATAATAATTACTTCCCTCTCTAGGGCGGGGATGAATTTTAAAAATAGAAATAAATTTGGTTAGGTAGTCGGCTACGATTGTTTTTACATAATAGTGACTTCATAACAGCCAGTGTGAATTAAAAAAATACCCATTAAGGGGGAGGCGCTAAAATTCAAATTTACTTAATATTTTTGCAATTTGCAGTGAGTCACCAGAAACACAATTGACACAGAGCTGCAATTTGCAAAAAACCAAACAATATTTGAATTTGGCGGGCTACAACTGAGGATCCACCTAAGCGGGACGGCCCGCGGCGGTGAGGCGGTGTATTCCATATTTAAAATTTAAAAAGGACTATCATTTGGCGGGATACTAACTCTGTAAGCTTCCTTAGCTTTGTTTTCTTCGTAATAATTAAACTAAACGTGACATTGGCTGAATGCACAAACCGTGTGAAGCCACAAGAAAAAAAAAACTCTGTAAGCTGTACCGAAATTCAAAATATCAGTTTTATAGATTAGTATTTGATTAAAAATGAGTCTCAAATTATTATTATTAATTAATATTTTAGAAAAACTACTATTTTTACTTTCCTTCTATTCAAAATGAAAAGTAGAGTGTTCAACACGGGTGAAAGTCATCAATTCCTACTCGGACTATAGCCGCCCTCGCTGCGCTCGGGCGTCTAAATACCTCGTATGGGAATTGATTCCTTTCGACCCTTGTATAACAAACTACTATTCCATGCATTGACTTAACCTGACAACACAATTTTTGCTAAAAAATTGGTTTCTGGATGCCTAGTTCAGCATCTGACCAGGAAAGCTGTCAAAACTCATGTTAGATGTAGTGATTGCCAGCTGACGAAATTTGGCAACTTCAAACGAACAAGGAAACTACAATATTTTGTGACTTCATCAAAACATGTTAACACTATAATGAGATTAAATATTTTTTTTATAGTTTCTTTACAGTTAGGAAATGGAGAGGGGCTTGTGGCTAAGTAATAACAGCCGCACGTGTTGATCGATCAGGTTAAGCTACGCTTGCCGCGGTTGGTCCGTGGACAGGGTGACCATCTTTACATACCAAGACCCCTCCGTGTCTCGAAAAGCACGTTAAGCCGTTGGTCCCGGCTGTCATTCGGGGATCTATGACAGTCGTTACGGGTAGTCAGAAGCCCAAAAGCCTGACAGACAACCAGTCTTACCAAGGGGTATCGTATTACTCAGTAACTGAGTTGTGGTTGTTGTGGAGGTCAAATACGCAGTCGCTCCATGTAAAATACTGGTTTTCAGGTGCATCCGATTAGTCGACCCCTACATAGTTACGAAATTACTATGGGCAGATCGAATAGAGAGGAGCAAGTTCCGAGCGGTCCACACTGCAGAAGACCGCATTACTTGCGACAGGTGTTGTATGTGATAAGCAGTGATCGGAATAGATAGAGCTAATATACCTAAAGTTCAAAGAACAGAGACAAAAAAAGTGGAGACTTCCTTACGACAATTTTTGTTTTTCGTTTAATTATTCCGAGTTTCGGGACATCACTTAAAAAGTACTTTTACTATTAATGTTATTAATACAGTAAACTAATTGACTTCATTTTACTTTTTAACCGACCTCAAAATCAAGGAGAACGTTCTCTAAAAACCAGTAGATACGTTTTCTATTGTTATTAATTCAGGTAAAGAACTGGGTCCGCCTCATGTTTTCGTTTCCCAGAATAGCCAAAACTTGCTGTCTCTTTCTATCTTTTGTTTGTCACTGGTAAACAATGACAAAAGGGTTGAGGGGTAGGGGGGTGTTTCGCATTCCAAACGTCGATAAATAGTATGAAAAGCTATAACATTGTTTTTTTTTACCTTTACCTTGTTAGTTATATAATTATTAAAGCTGATATGTAAATTACATTAGCTTCCGCACTTACTTACATCATTCAAACGAAGATAAGGAGATTACCTTTATTTTTTGAAAACAATAAAAATCATACATACTCTTTTTTCAAAAAAACAGGAAATGAATTCGATAGTTGTTTTACTTTATTAATTTTAGTTGTACTTAAGTAAGTAATGTTCTGAAACCCAGAACAAATTAAAAAAAAACCCGATAAAATATTTTGTCGTAAGGCGTCTCCACTTTGTCTGTTCTTTTTCGAATTTTAGGTGTATTAGCTCTACCTATTCCGATCACTGGTGATAATGTAAGGCTAAAAATAAAGAGGAACATTATTACCTGACCCTATATAACCGAACTTACCTTAACATATGTAGAGACCGGGAGCACTGTATATTTGTTCGTAAATATCGCTTTGCAGATCTCTGCTACAGCTAGACCCACGGACCATGACACGGTCCCCTTCAGTTGGCGTACTTTCTCATCAGTCTTCACAGCATCCTGGAACACCTCGAACCACATCTCAGGGTCCGATTCTAAACCAGTAAGTGGGTTCAGATCCACGAGGCGAACACCAGCTACGTTCACGTTAGACCACACGGGAACTACGGAGAAAGTACAACAACGTTAAAATTATTGCTTTAGAAGTATTATTCTCGAAATTGCGTATTCCGAAAGGTGATTGATGCTATTAAATGTATATGTAATCCTAACAATACGATCCAAATACAATTTCACAAAAGCATGTTCATCAGACACCATAAAAACAGTCTATCAGTCGCAGCAAGTAAACCCAGTGACAAACAAACTCAAAACAATGCATAAAACCCTATTTGTTATATACGTGTTGTTATAGCGGCAATAGAATTGTCAACGAACGTAAATGTAGAACTGTCTAGCTATCGCGGTTCTTGAGATACAGCCTGGTGACAGACAGACGGACGGACAGACAGCGAAGTGTTAGTAATAGGGTACCGTTTTTACCCTTTGGGTACGGAACCCTAAAAAAGTAATTATGATTTAAAGGCGAGATTTCGGGTAATTTAAAGAAAAAACTAAATCTCAATTACCGTGACACTTTGGACATGGGGTCTTTTTGTGAAACCTAACAAATGACCCTCCCAACCCTCCAAAAAATTTGTCGGTCCGTGCGCCAAAAAACCTGTATATTCAAATAACGAAATTTACTCAAAAGTATCCATAGGAGTTACAAAAATATAATTAAAAAGCCAGATTTTTTGTTACTAGCAAAAACTTGCTTGATCCCCTAGACACTTTTGATGTATGTATACGTATGTATACTTAATTAACTAAAACATTAAACTAATTATTTCTTTAGGTCGTAACACTTTTCTATTCAAGGTTTTATGGCTACTAGGAACCTCTGCTACGCTCGATATCTTTAATGATATCGCTCCCAATTCTTACTGATATTTTGATAAATAAGCCTCAAAACTTCTGGTTAGGCCGCTAGCTGCGAGTAAGCTGCCTGCCGGGGTCGCGGATTGTTCGAAAGAGTCACCGTGGCCCTGGCGCACAGGCAACCGAAGGAACACGGGTGGGTTTTAGTCAGTAAGTCTGGCACGCCCACGCGCTTCGCCCAGAGCGGGAGAAGTCATTTGATGATTTCCCACACAAACAAAAAAACCTTAAGAGGGAAGTTATATAATGTTTGTTAATGTTTCAAGTCAGCATGGATGACCAAATCCGAAACTATAGGTAATGTCGAAAAATACTAAAAAGAGTCTTGGGGTCGATTTTGATGAAAACGGAAACTGTATCATGCGAATTTTAAAAATCAATTTGCTCTAGCTAGAAATTGAACTAAAGAAAATTTATAAAAAAGAACGATGCATGTTTTTTTTAAATGTATTATTATCTGCTTCTACTTCAAAACATCAAACATAAACTGACAGTTAACTTTAATAGTTTTTAAATCAGAGCTACAATTTCTATCATTTCGGGCAGGATATTTGACTAAAACAGTCGATTTCTGCAAAAAAACCCGTAGACTTTATCGGCAGAACATTTCAATAACACGTACAACTTCTCAGCTATCCAATTAGATACAACAAGATACCAGACATCTTTATAAAGAAAAAAGAAAGAAGAAATTACTCGAAAATAGTTGACATTTGCATATAGGTCAAAAGGGGTCATTTGGTTGCAAATGACCTCCCCTACATCCCCTTAATGAGTTGCCAACGTATTACCAATAACCCCGTATATCTCAATTTAAAAAAAAAAGCTATCCGACTATGTATTACGCTTGGCTATTGGACGGCACGAAAATTTGCATCATACTTTGGGGTATATCGGGACTTCGAGGTTAGTATATTATGTGCACTTGTGTCTACAAAAATCACAAGCAAAATTAAAAATGAATACAAATATTACCATACCGCTGTTATCGTGACCATGTTCTCCAATAATATACGCGCAACAGCTTTCGGGTGTTACTCCCAACTTGACAGACAGTAGGTACTGGAATCGAGCCGAGTCCATCAACGTGCCAACTCCTATGATCCGTTGTTTCGGGAAGCCAGTCAGCCGCCAGGTGACGAAACTGAGGACGTCAACTGGATCACATGCCACTATGAATATGGCGTCAGGACTGTGCTGCGCTAGCTGGTGGAGGAGAACTTCAATCAATTCAATTCAATCAGTCTTCATGTAGCGTCTTGGCGTAAACTGATACTTCTGGCGAAGTCTTTGCCAACGCCTGTTCAGGTGATAGTGACTATTGATACCTTTGTTCTAAGATGATCGATTAGGATGATGCTGTTCCTACTTTAAGAGTGTTTGTTAGTGCCCGAAAAAGCAGTACACAGATTAACACGTTCCGGGACATTACGTCGTAGGGCGGGTATAGAAATCCATTGCGTTGCGGCACAACGTCTGCCGCCGATTGCCTTTGAGCCTCAATGAAAGCCACTATGTCGACAACCGGGCGCCGGCAATGGAAGTTTCATGATCGTGAAATTTCCATTGCCGATATCTCGCACTATGACACAAGTGTGTCATAGTGCGAGATATCTTAGCCTTGTGCTGACACCTGGGGTAGCTTTTACCAGTCACCAATATGGTCGTTGTGACACAACGTTCCTCGGTGGGTGTGTGGGTATACATTTCCCTTGCCTCAATCCCGCGTCTTCCGCTTGTGCTGCCGCGCGCGTAATCTGTGACACTCGTGCACGCCGCTTGCTACGACACGGTCACATCGAGAAGCGGCGTATCGTATCACTCAAAATAAAATGTGTATGATTTTACACAACGTGTACATTTAGATGAAAAATCAGATCCCGCCTCTCGACGGAGAGTCCCGGAAATTGTTAAAAAAGTGGAACAGTATTTGGAGTAAGAAATTATCTACTACTATCTGGTTAACTCATCTGGAGTTAACCATAACTTATCTTATGGGGTAACAGGCGATGTATTCTTGAAGATAAATTATGTACGAGAGGCGGCTGAAAAGTTTTGACCCTAAGTACCTTTAAGTATCAATAATGACTCGCGCTGCACACCACTAATTGCGAGTATCCTAAGTAGTATAAATACCAAGTTTCATGTCATTAGCATCATTACGCTTTAAGTAATTAAACCATTAACATCACCATGTCTGAGTCATTCGCGCTTTGCACGAAATTGGAGTACAGAGCTGTCATAAAATTCCTCACAAAGAAGAACAAAACGCCAACGGAAATATTTGAGAGATTTCTGCAGTTTATGGGAGTCTGCACCTTCATTTGCCTCCATAAAACGTAGGAGCCGAGAATCCAAACATGGCAGGGAGTCGCTCGAAGATGATCCCAGGTCGGGACGCCCAAACACCGCCGTTACCGAAGAAAACATAAAAAAAGGGGAAAAAAAATTCGGAAAAAAGATCGGCGAATCAAGTTGTGGCAGATAGCTAAAACCATAGGCATTGGCAAGGAATGAATCGGCGACATTTTGCATAATCATTTGCACATGAAAAAGGTGTGCGCGCGATGGATGCCGAAAATGCTCATGCCACTGGACCAGCAGCGTCGAGTCACAACTTCGCAGGAGTTTATGGACATCTGTGGCGATAATCCTGACGATGTTTTTTCTCGTCTTGTCACTGTTGACGAAACATGGATCCGACAGTATGACCCGGAGTCAAAACAGGAGTCAATGCAGTGGATAAAAAAGGGAGAAAAGCCGCTTCGGAAATTCAAAGTGGAAAGATAGGTATCCAAGCTCATGGCCACTATTTTTTGGGATTGTGAAGGTATTTTGTTCATCGACTACCTTCCCAAAAATACTGCAGTGAAAGGAGACTATTACGCCGCATTGTTGACAAAAATGCGTCTAGTGGTTGTAGAGAAAAGGAGAGGCAAATTGGCGAAAGGAAACCTGTTTTTGCAGGACAATGCGCCCGTCCACACTGCGCGAGTTGCAAGGCATGTCTTCGCGAAGACAGGATTTGAAAAAATCAACCACCTACCCTACAGTTCAGATCTGGCTCCTAGCCACTATTTCCTCTTTTCAAATTTGAAAAAGGACCTTAGAGGACGGAGATTTTCCAGTGACGATGAAATGAAGGCGGCGGTAAACTAACATTTCGAAGGCAAAGGCGGCGAATATTTTTTGACCGAGATAAAAGCCCTTTTTAATAAATGTAAAGTGTATTGAAGTACAGGGAGACTACATTGAAAAATAGTCGTTTTATACATTTCTATCAGCATTTTTAATACCTTAGGCTCGAATCTTTTCAGCCGCCCTACGTATGTACCGGTGTGACAATCGCCCTGGTGATGCCAATACTCCGAATGATATAATCCTGATCTCTTTCGTCCTTTCCTTTAAACGTGCCCGTGGTGATGATGCACACTTTCGAGTTGCGAGTGTCCGCTGGATCTATGTTCAATACAATTTCTATCATTACTAGGTATTATTAGGTTTACTACGGGTGTTGGTTTCGTGATTCGTCTATCATCCGATCCATTTCTCAGTCTCAATGAAATTTTCGTTGTGCGTATCACTTAGATATTATTTTGCCATGCGATTTTAGACCACATAAATTCGTGTAAAGTATAGAAATATAATGTGTTTTTTGTAAAAAGATGTTAAGCTGCCAGGAATTTTAACATTTGATGTTGGACAATCTTTCACCTTTTTTTTACTGTAACGCTTTTCATAGCTCTAACAGGTAGTTAAGTATTCTGCTGGTTGGAGATACGGAAAGGGGCACTGAGGAAAAACGACAATTTTTTTGCCAAAAAAATATATGTTCGCAAATCGTTTATTTTCTCGATTCTATCGTCTATAACACCTAAATATAAGGCTAAAAGCATGTTGGTGTTTTTTGTCTCCGACCAGCCTTTTGTCGTAAAAACGATGTCGAAGGGATCGGTACAAAATGCAATATTAT
Organism: Dryobotodes eremita; assembly: GCA_917490735.1. Classification (NCBI taxonomy): domain Eukaryota; kingdom Metazoa; phylum Arthropoda; class Insecta; order Lepidoptera; family Noctuidae; genus Dryobotodes; species Dryobotodes eremita. The sequence continues at coordinate 27,963,484 of OU823241.1, read as the reverse complement.
TGTATTAGGAGTATTTAGGATGCAAGAGCGAGCGAAGCGAGCTCGGGACTTGGGGCACCTCGACTCGGACAGGTTAGGTTAGAAGGGAATGGTGGGGTATCCCAGACCCCGCCATCTCCTTCGTGGTTATTTTTTTAAACCACCCAGTAGTAGGAACCCCGCCTAGTGGGGCTCCGTTGACTACGCCTTATTATTATTGCGTTCAGAAATAGGCCTCGCCTCAACTTGCTAGCGGCAGGATCGGCACCTGCAATTGACAAGCCTGATATCACGTCTGCCACGCGCAGGGTAGACGAGAGCCGCATGCAAGCTTTGACTTAGCCGAATTTCGGACGACATAGTTTCTTTTTTCATGTAGGTATAATTTGAAACGATTGAAAATTTTCCTAATTGATTTATTACCTACATGCTGAGAATTATGCAGTAGGCAGTTATTAAGAGGGGCAAATTTTTAATTATTTTTGCGATAGGACACCGTCTCCGAGATACTCGTATAAGCAAATTTAGAAAAAATTAATACCGTTTTTGCATTCGAAGTCAAGGGTTTGGTAGAGTCAGGGCACTGGAATTCCTAAAACACTCCCAAGGTCACTTGAACACGACCTCCAAGGTAACTGGACCTTCATCTCCAAGGTATCATGACCCTGAGGTCAAGGTCAGTGACCTTAGGAGAATAGCGGATCTTGACTATAGGAATTTTGACCTTTTTTGAATAAGGAGAATCGCGGATCTTGACTTTCGGAATTTTGACCTTGACCTCAACGTCAATGACCATGAGGTCAAAGTCAATGCCCTTAAGGTGTCCCATGGTGTTCCCCCACCCTACTACTCCCACAGCCCATCGGGTCTCGAAGGCTTGATTAGGCGATGGTATTAGGTGAAATTTTTCTAAGTATTTTTTTCATAGTGCCCCGTTTCGTATCCACTGACTTACCTTCTTCTTAAGGATGATTTCCACCAAATGGCTCGCATCGCATCGGATCGAACGGATTTTACAATCACGATATTAAATCGTGTACAAAGTATTTAAAGTCTATATTACCAAGCCGCGCACAGCAGCTTGACCGCGGGCGTCTTCCGCGACACGCGATCGTAGCCGAAAGTATGCTGCGACGCGCGATTCGCTCCGTTCGCCTGTCCTCGTATCTTTCTTTTCATCTTCTGTGTTTTAGGATTATTTTCTTCTTCTTCTAATGCAATAGCCAACAATACTACTTCCGCTTCAACCATTTTCAAAAATTAGTACACGTCGACATGGTAGGAATGAAACTATTTGACTAGGCGCAGAAACGGATACGTTCGCAAGCGACAGTACGGAGCCGATCGTATGTGTCGACATCCTGCCAGACTCGATCGGTTGGCGCCGCATCCATTCGTATCCTTTCCGATCCGATGGGATGCGAGCCGTTTGGTAGAAAATCCTAAATTCTATAACTCTTATAACTAAATATGATCAAATTAACACAGCATTTAGGGTGGTTGCACATTTGACGGAAGATGCGTCGGGCGCTCCTTCGTTGGTATGCTCGACGCACTAACGCATCATCAGGTGAGTGTGTAAGGTCGAATGTTTAATATCCCTTGTCCGTTCTGGCGTTACGCAACCGACGTTGCGCGACGCATCTACCGTCAGATGTCCGACCATCCTTAGGAATGCAGTACGGCAAGCATTGATAAATACATTACCTTTGCTAGAATGGAGCCTGGGGTTATTGAGAAACAGAGCGCTTGACTGAAGATCCAAATGTTCACCTCGCAATATGTCTTCATTCATATCAATCATACAAATGTTGTTTGTAATTCCCTTCAATAAAATATTAAATATCAGTAGGTAAACAACAGGATACATTTTTAACCAGTGCGCAAACTGTAACCATGAATTCAGCACATGATTCTAGACCCTCTAGCGCAGAATGTTCTAGCCGTTTATCAAAAAATAAATCTGCTGTTTCATAGAAAAGTGCAATACCTACGCGGTCAAAATGTATGGAACAACTAATAAAAAAAATATAACTGACGAACAATTTCTACGCTAGGGGGTATAGAATCCTATGCTGCATTCATGGTTACAGTTTGGTTAAAAATTACTTACTGGTTAAAAATTATCATGTAGGTATATCAAAATATGCGTCTATTGTTACCATAGAATCAATAGGTTCTTTTTCTGGAGGTGGGTAAGTAGGGTGGGTAATTAAGTGAAGCTCGCAATTGACATCGCTCGGTCTTCTGTCATTTACATACGATGTTGAACGTTGGTTAGGAGTAGGATCACTCAAGACTTCACCATTCATAGGTTTATAGCTCTCGGGAAACAGACTCCCTACCACAATCAATGTAGCAAAGAATCCTAACTTCCTAACTAATATTATAAATGCGAAAGTAAATTTGTTTGTTTGTTTGTAACCTTTTCACGCCTAAACCACTGAACCGATTATCCTGAAATTTTGCATATATGTTGTCAGGTGTACAGAAATGGACATAGGGTACCTTACATCCCGCAAAAAAGTACTGTTCCCGAAGAAAACAACAATAACGCTCTTATGATAATAGATGGCGTCACGTGTCTTTCGAATCATGATTGAATTATAACCCGAATTGATAGTCAAAGTCAAATTAACGCGAGCGAAGCCGCGGGCAAAAGCTAGTTCTTTTATAATTACCTTAGTAAGTAAAGTGTACACTATAGCAATTCCAGTATCATCTAAGCCCACGATGCTCACTTTGTCGCCTGCGCCAAAACATTTGGGCCAGTTACAATTAAACATTCTCGCTAAAGTGGTATACTGTTTGCTGGCAATTTCTTTTTCTTGTATAGTTCGCCTTGTTTTGGTTGTGGCTACGCTATCTGAATAGTTCCTACTTCTGAATTTGGTATCTGTGGAATAAAAAAACTCTTGATAGTCATATGCCTTAACATACCTCTTCATGCCGCATGTACCTATCTAATTTAGCAGGACTGTGATACCGAAAACGGTAAAATTTTCTGCTAGAGAGACAAAATCGGATATTGAGATACGGATCGTTACCGATCATTCTAAATAACAAGAATAGGAAAACCCGATCCAAAAAGTAGGTATTTTGATGTGAAAACGTCTTTTCATCGGTGTATTTACTGGTGGTAAGTTCAATATTTCTGACTGAGAAAATTATGTTAGATTTTTAATCTCTAATGCTAGAGTAATGGTTGAATTTTACTATGAAATTATGAATACTTGGTACCAAGGGCGGATCCAGGATTAATTTCTGGGGGGGGGGGCACATGGGCCAGACGGATAGGATCGAGTTTTTTTTTGACCATACATACAGAAATAAGAGTAACTTTGTCGACATAGGTAGCAGTGGCGGACTACGCCTGTCGAGATCCCGGGGCAGCAAAACAAACAACCCTTAAAGGTGTGTATTGAAGGTTCAAAATTTGTATGGAGATATCATATACTCGTAAGATGTATCAATTTGAAAATTCGCAGGATTACTCCTGTTAATAAATAAATAAACACGTGTTTCGTGCTTTTTCAAAAACAACTCGTTCAGGGAGTGAAAAGACGTAAATAATCTAAAAATCAACATGGGTGTAATTTTCAAGGTTTTTCGGGACCGTGATCACCCAAATGTCCTCAATTTTGAAATTGCATTATCAATTTTGAAATTTATTACACTTGAACCACGAAAATATATGCAGTTGGAGAATTGATCGTGACATATATTTATTTTATTTATTAAAACTTCATGCACACGTAAAAAAATACTATACAAAGGCGGACTTAATGCCTGAGGCATTTTCTACCGTCAACCTTAGGGTGATGCAGAGACTAAACATGGCAGGTGCAATATACGGGATAGATAGCTCGGAAATAACTATAAAATACAAGAATAAATATTAATACATAAATACTAATACATACATACATAAATACATATAAACAAAATAAACTTTGTCAGAAGAGATAACGATCGGTAGAGGAGACAAACAAATCCAGCAAATCAACGCTGAGATGTTTCGGCCAACTTCTGACGGATATGCTCACGTGCCTTCACTTTAAAAGATAACCGACTGGTTGCCATCTTGATGTTCAGAGGGAGCGCATTCCAAAAAATACCGCCTGGACAAAGAAAGAAGAATGAATGAAGCCAGAACGGTGAGAAGGACATCGTAGAAGACGATTGTCGGTGGAACGAAGATTTTTAGTATGGGCAGAGCATAAATATTGAATTTGCGAGGTCAGGTAAGAAGGAGAAGTGGGTTTGTCGAGAATAGAGAACAACGTGGACAGTGCCCTCAAATCTCTGCGCTGACGAATGGGTAACCATTTTAAAAGCAGTCTATGCGCAGACACATGGTCATACTTACGAAGATTGAAAACAAATCGAATGCAATTATTGAGAAGACGGTCAAGTTTATTGAGGAGATCTGCATTCAGGTCATAGTAATTCACATCACCATAGTCAATTATAGGAAATATTAGAGACTGTACAAGCATTGCCTTTATTTGTGACGGGAGAAAGTTTTTTCAATCGATAGAGCGACCGCAACGTTCCGGTGACTTTTTGACTTACAGTCGTGACCTGCTTTCTTATATCGATGTGTGGGAGAAAAAATCATCAACTACAAAGTTAAGTTTGTTCTTGGGATATATTCGTCCCAACTACGGAGCCCTTCATTGTGCGTGGTCCGACACACATTTGGCCGGTTTTTGAAGATGGGAAATCCAATCGTGCGAATGTTTTGTGTGTGATGATAACGTGACGATTGCCACATTTTTATTTATCTGGGTCTTCACGAGTTTTTGCTTTCGTGAAATTCTTATCTTATAAATGTGGGTGTACTATAGGTGCACCTCTGCCTAACCCTTCGGGAAATACAGGCGTGATGTTATGTTTATGTTATTTTAAAAACGGTACGTTCAGATTCAAAAATAAACCGTTCAGCTTTCATCTCCTTCTGAGTGCATACTGCAGTATGTCACGTCACGTCTGCGGAGTTTCGCTAGCTAATTTAATTTGACCCTGTATAATTACAAGCACAGAACTAAAATAGTCGGCAGCTGCACGTGATAAGTGGCTTCCACTCAGTATGACGTTGTGCTGCGTGATAGTACAAGCTTTAACTTGTAGTACATTTGTAGGTATTGTTAATCTAGTGAACTCTTCATGTAAGCCTTAAATAGGCTAAGGTTATCGTATCATAAGTCCACAGTCCACAGCACAACAAATGGGTAGTGGGAAGCAGTTTGACGATCTGGTGGGACTGCTAGAACACTTCAGGTCATATCCTATGATTGAGACGTCGGGCGACGTACTGCGACTGCTGCAGCTAGTCAGCGGGACCACACAGCGGGCACATGATATCGACCGCAGGAGCTTCAGGAACATAATTTTGTTACATTCGTTTCACCTGCATGGGAATTCCCATCAAGAGATTCTGAATTGGGGTTTTTAAACGAAGGACTTTCAGTTTTCTCCCTTTTATATGAGGAGGCTTCCATGTTCACTGACACTGCAAAACCTATCAAGGTACAGATACATACGTAGCATACCCTGTATTCCCCATGATTAGGCAGAGGTGAGGTTCATTTCGCCAGTTATGTGTAAAAGTTCCATCCCCATGCAATATACGGGTGTTAAAGAAATTGCGTGCCATAGCTTCAGGGTGAGTTCAGTATCGATAAAGGAACCCGTAAAAAATAAAAATAAAATACTAACCTTTAAAAAACGTTTAAAAAGAACGAAAATTATCATAAGATGAACCTAATAGTACCTACTAATTAAATAACAATCGTTTAGAATTGATTAAAAAATTGCTTAAAATAAGTTTTTATTTTGTTTAAATGCTAATTAATAATTTCCTAGTTACCTATCTACTATCGAACGCAATGAAATACCTACGCCCGAACACTTGGATAACGCCGGGTGAAGGATAGGTAAGTAGGTTTTGATTTTTTTTAATTAACAATACTTTTCTTTTTCCTTCTTTTTTTTCTGGGTTCCTTTATCGATACTGAACCTACCCCTAAGCTATGGCACGCAATTTCTTTCACCCTGTATAGGGGCCAATTTATTGCCATCAACCGGGTACAAATCCAGACTCTGGGCTGCTACTCAGAAATTCCTGATGTAAAAACCCAATAACAATTTGCCCGGCGAGGTAATCCAATCCAGGACTTTAAACTGCAGCAGTAGTTCTTGCGACCACCAGACCTAGGCAGGCCAGATAAAACCATGTTCGGCACTGGACGTTTGTGGCCGTTAAGGATTGAATTCTGAGTTGACATAAATATCACACCGCTAATAGCAATCCGATCGCTGACCTCGACGTCTGGTAATAATTAACAGCCAGCTAGCTATACAAGATGTAACAGAATAAATGCAAGTCGAATGTAGTTAGTACATAATTGACCACAGAATTGATTTTCGTAACTTTTAACACAGGTATTTTTTCAAAAATTAAGTATGTATTTTGCCATACTGACTGCCAATTGAGGCAAAGAAAATTAATTTTATTTCAAGGCAATAGGTCTTAATTTCAAATGCATAAACTAATGCTAGGGTCAACACCATTTTCTTAGCAACATAAGTTTAGTTTAAAAAAAAAATTGTTCATTGTACGTATTATGCTTTTACTCCATAATTTAATTGGGGTGTATGAGGTCTTGCATTCATTATGTTACATATTGTTTATGGCGACGTAACTATACTATAAATAAGTACACAAATCTATGCACCCTCCAATCTCAAACTCAAAGCATTTATTACAAATAAACCAATTACAGGCACTTTTGAATTGTCAAAATGTCGGTCAGTCAGAAAGATGAAGCTAGTTGCCCATTCCAAAGCGTAGTAGGTACATGAAGAAGAACGGGCAAGAAACTCCATGGACACTCTTTTAAATCAAAATATGGCTACAAAATATTGGTTACATCATTCATGTTGAAATTATGCTTGTGAGAACGATGCAGAACGTTAAAAGCGTCCGTAATAAAGAGACAAAAACAATTAAAATATTAAATTAAATTAAAATAAGCCGTGGCAGCTAAGAGATGACCAGTCCCTACTGACGGCGCCCGTTCACGAACATGACGTATGGATTAGAACAATTTAGCTCAACCATTTTGAAGGGAACTTAATGATCCAACACACACCACCACCAGCGAGACATTTGAGTGAACATGACATACTCTCAGCCGCCAGGGCACATTCAAGTCAATGAAAGACGAACCTAGTAAATAGTAGTTTTATAGTAGATACATAGTACTCACACACGTGCTATGCAATTATACAATACTAAAAGATTGAATTTATACAATGTAAAAATAGTTTTTACAATCTTCAGTAGTTTCAAATGCTAATCAATTAGTTAATGCGCCCTTGTGGAGCAGGACCAGCGTTGAACCAAGCATTTTTATCAGCGATGTAATCACCCAACTTATAATAAGCTTGACTGCACAGTGTGCGTTTTATACAAGATTTAAATTTCGTTTCATTCAGCTGAAGTATATGGGAAGGTATTTTATTGTAACATTTTAAACAGTACCCCATGAAAGATGAGTCTACTTTAGCCAGCCTGAAACCTGGTTGAACTAATTGGTCCCTATTTCTAGTGATATAATTGTGTCTTTCACCTCTTTTACTAAAAATATGTAGATTTGTCCTTACGTACATGATGTTTTCATTAATGTATTGACAAGTTACTGTCATGATGTTAATCTCTTTAAGCCGTTCCCTTAGAGAGTCGCGCCTGCGGAGGCCATATATGGCTCTGATGGCTATTTTCTGCAGAATAAAAATAGACTCGACGTCTGCAGCCCGTCCCTATACTTAAATACCGAACGACATAATACTATGAAAGTAACTAAAATAGACTAGCCTCGCGGTACCTACATCAGTAAATTGACGGATTTTTCTCACAGCATATGCTGTTGAACTTAGCCGTCCTACAAGGGATGTTAAATGAGGACCCCATTGAAGCCTTGAGTCGACCGTGATCCCTAGAAAAACAGTTTTATCGACGAATTCTAGTTTCTCTTGATTTATTACTATCTCACAATTAGTACTTTTAACATTCGGTAAAAAAAATCTTATACCCTTAGTTTTTTTCCTATTTAATACTAAATTATTACCAGTGAACCAATTTTGGATCTGCAGTAGGGCGTTATATACGTCGTCAAGATTTGATGCACGTTTATTAATTTTTAAAATTAAAGAAGTATCGTCAGCTCCATTTTCTTAAAAAGCATCGCTGTATCTAAAGAAACCATCTCAATATTATAATCAAAATTTAATATTGTACCCATAGAATAGAATACTCTTTATTATGTACACCATAAAAATTACAGACATAAATGTAGAAATTGTATATAGGGTAACACAATGGGCGGTCTTATCGCTAAAAGCGATCTTTTACAGACAACCTTTGGATGGATTCAAGGGAGAAGGACAATAAAGGTAAGTAGGTATACATAATTAGCATATATAAGTTTTAACGAATAATACGGCGGGTTTCAGGCATGCATTTTGAAACAGGTGGAACCGCTACAGAATTATTTTAAGGATGCAGATGTTATCCGAAAACGTGAATACACGAATAAAAATACTTGTCCTTATTGCTGCTTTTAAGCCGCGTCCTTATTACGCCAGCAAAGAGGAGCAGCAAACCTCAGCAGTGGTGTACTCTTATAGGCATGGGCGCCGGCAAGGTTATTTTCAGAAGGTGCATCTTCAGCTCCACGAAGCGAGCTCGATCGTTTTTGCACTTCACCTCGGATATGTTAGGTTATCGTTTGTCCATTCATACAAGGAGTAACTTTGTCGACTTATGCAGAAAAGCTTAACAATTAGGAGAATGTAGGATGAAGAGCGAGAAAAGCGAGTTCGATAATTTTTGTATCTGGCCTCGAATGGGATAGATTTTATTTTGTCCATGCATATAGAAAGAGGACTAACGGTGTCGATTTATATAAAGATTCTTAAGAATTGGGATAGAGTAGGATGCAAGAGCGAGCGAAGCACACTCGATAATGTTAGCACCCCGCCTAGGACCGATTAGATTTTCTACTTTAATCCCCCGGAAATAGGAGCTTGGTACTCTGTTAAATAATACACAAACGCTTTAGAATTGAAAGGAACATTTTAGGATCTCGCCTCGAATAGATTAAGTGTTCCATTATTGCATTATGCGCTTTCGGATATTTTTTAGGTCTCAATATTTTAACACCTACATTTTCTTTTGAAGCCAGGGGGGTGCAGGTAAAACCCTCTTACACCCCGCTCCCGGCGCACATGCTTATAGGAATGATCGAATGGGACGGATTGGTTTCTTTATTCTTTGGAAAGGCTCCAGTGGGTCCTAATATGGACACTCAAAAGTGTGTGTAAGCTGTTTGATGGGGTTGTGTAATATATAGCATAATAACAAATAGTATAATATCACTTGAAATAAAGTTCACCTGATGTAATTTCCATATGCTATAAAAACAAATAACCTAATTTCATCAGATCTAATGTTATATTTCGTATAACCTTCTTTTGCTCTAATAACAATTAGTATAACTTTCATTGCATATAATTTTCCATTTTTATAATGCTCTTTTTACCTATATAACGTTTAACCCAAATGATTCACCAACAATAGAGGGGATCTGGTCGGGTTCGTAAAAGGTCACTGTTCTAACCTAACCTAACCCAAATGATTAATTTATAGTAACTGAATATTATACTACCTAACTGAATATTAATTCAAATGTGCATTATAGAAAATGTTCATTAAACTATATAAAATTGGGTAAAATGAAATTATATCAATAATCCATTACCTATATCATTTCAGCGTTATATTTAAAAAAAGTATATTAAATGAAACTAGGTCATATGATTATTAGAACTTTTGTTATTATTTCAAATGTTACACACCCGTTTGATGGTGAGTCAGGAATGATTTAACGAAATTTCTGTTGTGTAACTATTTTATAAACAGCTTTAATAGTCTACTGGCCTGAACTGTGCATCTTTTTTCGGTGTGTTGCAAATTTTATTTTTGCCTAAAGATAACAAGTTAGATTTACTCACAAGATCCATAAATGCAGCAATTTGCAATCATCCGTTTTAGTCCATTCTCAGCTAACTGCGGAACTGTAGAAAAAAATACCCGAAACATATCTACGAAAATTTAGCAGCCCGTGTCGTTCGCGTTTCAGAGTTTTTTTTTAAGAATCTTGACAGTTTTTGACAGATTCCATGGTTTCTTCTTCTAAAAGAAGATTTGAATTAAGTCTATGATCCACAAGCAGCCACGTTGAAAAATGAAAGAGATTTAACAGACAAACTATATTACTACGACTACATTATTACGACTACTATATTGCATAGATGAAGACTTGCACAAATGATTGCTCGGGAGTTAAGTAAAGAATCCTGAGTGCAGCGAGGGATTCAAGATTGCCCAAGACGAAGGCACGTTTATCCCCAAGGAGGATACTCTACTTTTCCACACCATCTACGAGACAATAAAAAGCAATAATAGGTACTAGAATTGAACTATATTAAAATTACTAAGTATTATAGTGAGCAGACGTTAAAGATAATGTTTGATACATTAGTAGACCACTTGTGGAAAGACAAAGTTATGTTTTTATTCGGTACATTTATTGAAGTGAAGGTAGAGTTTATTTGCGTATTGCTGTTGAGTAAAGTTTCAGAAACTTAGGTCGATTTAGGTCATTTTGGCTCGTGAAAGTTGGTGAAAGTGGTGCTTGAGCCAGCGGGCAAGATGAATAGTGTTTTGATGTGGATGGCTGCGGTGACAAAGGTGTCCAAGAATCAGTTATCGACGGTGTTTTTAGTTTGATGTTGTCACCAATGCGGCAGTTTATTTTATGCTTATTCTGTATAGAATTTTCAATGTAGCCCTTCGCTACTACATCAGATTTCCATCCATCATGTCTTTTAATCTGGGTCATGTCTGCTCCTGAATCCGCCAATAGAGTAGCCGATGTTCTCCTGAAACAATAGCCCGTTTAGAGGTCGGCATTTGTCAATTTCAGGTATTTCGCTATTTCTTTTGGCATGGTGCTGACCTTATTTTAGCCAGTGACTTGCCTTGAAAGTAACATTCGATTAACGATGATGCTAATAGAAAACCCAAAAAATGTATGGGATTGACACAAGCTATCGAAATGTCACGTGATCATAGGTCAACGAATAGAAATTAGCTAGACAGATTATAGAAATAGAATCGCTCCGAAGCGAATGCTATTTGTCTAGGCCCTCTGGTGCGCTAACCATTATTATAAGGTACTAAAAATCTGTTAGTGTTTATATTAGAGGGGCGTAGAACTTGGTACTTTTCGAGAATTTTTACGTATTCTCTACGGATTACGAATTACCGTTCTGTCTTTGATTTAAGTACCATGAATAAATCTGAATGTTTTTCGATATCTTCCATTTTAATGTTTAAGAGTTCATTTCTACGACAACCGACATTCACTCCATAAATCAAGGCCACCTGTAAAAAAATATACAGGTAGGTAGGTTAGTAAGTAGGATGGCAAGTTACGTACTTTAATATATATTATTTCTTATGTATTACAAATTATAAACTTTCTTAGATTTGATTGACATATATTATTGTAATAATATACACATAAACCTACCGAATATTTACAATAATATTTAACTTGGACAGAACGCAGAAACCTCGACATTTTGGGTTGTCGAAACATTACGCGATCCTTCAGTAGATCGCTCACAAGCGATCGATGTATGAGCGGGTTGCTAGTAAGTATAAGTATGTAGCTATTTTAGTTAAGTACCTACTAAAAATTCAATCATTAGGTAGATACTTACTTTTGTGGAAAGAAAGCTGTGGTCAGGGGTTTCATTTAGAAACGTTTCCACACTTTGAGCCGTGAAAACATTTGATTTCTTAGCACGATGTCCTACTGATTTCCTTTTTAAAAATGGCAGTAATTTGGTGAATGTATTAATTTGAATATTATGTTTAATGCTTATTGTTGACCTAAGCATCGAATAGATGCACCATAGGCTACTTGATACACTATAAATGCTGGAAGTAGATTAAAAGCATTGATTCAGATCCAAACTTGACGCCTTTTATAGTTTTCCTTTTGTACAAATTGTCGTAGGCTTTCATTTAAGATTCTTTGGACTTTTCTGGGAGTAGATTGTTGGCAATGCCAATGGCTTCGGATTTAATGTACTCCGGAGTCAAATTCCTATCGTCACTCGACATTTTTGAGACTTATCAGCAAAGCGATTTGCAGTACTCGCGCCTTTTTTAATTTGTGTTCTGTTTTTTTTTAATTTGTATTCTTTTTTTATCTTACTCGCGGTGGCCAGTTTGATTTCCGAATAATTTTTTTTTTTAGTGCTGGTCTCAATGGTAAATGTATGGGATTAGTATGTACTATGGAAAATGTTTGTATGTGATTTTTACTTGAGATTCTAATGTTCCAAATTCAAATCACATTAATGACCACCAGGTCATAATGAAATTCAGTACAATATTAATGCCCGGCTAGACCCCAGTAGGTTAGGTTTGCATGACGTATAATTTGACATTGTCGAGCAGGTGATGTGAAAAAACAGTAAGTAGAACCTACATTGATTTATAGTTGGAAAATATCATAAATAATTGTATATTGTTTTAAAGTTCAGTTAACGCAGTTAACTCATCGTCGCCGTCGTGTCTAAAAATAGGCCTATCAAATCTTTGGCCCCGAATGGGAGATACGGAGAAAGACAGCAAATTGCTTTCTTAAGGTAGGACAAAGGAAATGGTCTATGCTCATGCATTGTTAATGGGACTGGCTCATGGCTTTAAGTGATAGGTGGCTATTAATGAATAGATCTTAAGTAAACAAGGACTTGAATAGATTAGTACTATAAAGGTTGATTAAGGTTGTCTGCAAAAGTCAACCTTATGTTGTGCAGGTTGGTAGTAAATTAACTCTATACTCCATTTGAAATAAGATTAGAAATTTAAATATACGTTTTTTACAGTCCTTTCAATAGATTTTTACTTCTATTCCGTAGATATAAGGATGGTATTAAAAGCAAAAACGTGGTTACAATACCAACTGTTTATTGCAGCTGCTGTTTGTCATGCTATCAACGCAATAGAAGTCAAAATCGGTTGAACGGACTGTAAAAAAGATTTATTTAAATTTCTTATCTTATTTCAAATGGAGTATAGTTATATTCGAACAGTCAAGCAAGTTTGGATCAAGCTTTCAAATGGTTTAATAATTGTTTTTGTTTTAGAAAGAAAAGAAGTTGGGCTAGGCCCGTCGCTGTCCGCCCCGCCAGTGATGGGGGCCACGTTGAGGATAGCTCCGCCAGCTGAAGAAGAAGAGGAGGCCCCTCCGGTCACGGAGTCGGAACTCGGCGCGGCGATTCTGCATATCCGCGCCAAGAAGACGGCTCCGGGCCCCGACGGTGTTCCGGCAAGAGTGGTGGCCATCGCTGCCACTCAAATGGAGGAGAGGTTTCGGGACCTCTTCAGCGCATGTCTTGCGTGTGGGAGGTTCCCGAAACCGTGGAAGGAGGGGCAGTTGTGCCTCCTTCGCAAGGAGGGCCGCCCAGCAGACTCCCCCTCGGCATACCGGCCCATCGTGCTGCTCGATGAGGTCGGAAAAATGTTCGAGGGGATAATCACTGCCCGCCTGAAAAGTCATCTGCGGCGTATCGGGCCGGACTTGTCGGACGCTCAGTTCGGTTTTCGGGCTGAGCGTTCCACGGTGGACGCGCTGGCCCGCCTTAAGGGCCAGGTGAAGGGGGCGATGGAGGCACGGGACGGATTGTTGGCTGTGTCGTTCGACATAGCCAATGCCTTCAACTCCGTTCCCCACTCCACCATCCTAGAGGCGCTCCGATTCCACGGAGTGCCTCGATACATGCGTCGTCTGCTGGCCAGCTACCTAGAGCATCGGACGATCGTCCTGGCGAATAGGACTGGCCAAGTCCGGCGGTACGCCGTCGAGGCTGGCGTTCCGCAGGGGTCAGTCATAGGACCTCTCCTCTGGAACATCGTCTATGATTGGCTCTTGCGGGGAACTCTCCTCCGGGGCACGAGTGTCGTCTGCTATGCGGATGACACTCTCCTCACCGCCCGGGGGGGGAGTTTCAGGGAGGCGGCCAACCTGGCCTCGGCGGGCGGATCCTTGGTCGCGGGGAGGATCCGCCGCCTAGGTTTAACGGTGGCGCTGCACAAGACCGAGGCCGTGTTCTTCCACGGAGCTCGGCAGCGCCCCCCACCTGACGCCCACAACTTCGTGGAGGGCCGTCAGAATTGAGGTGAAGGCCCAGATGAAATATCTGGGCCTTGTACTCGACAGCAGGTGGCGCTTCGGTCCGCATCTTAGCGGGCTGTCGTCGCGCCTGCTGAAGGCCGCAGGCGCACTCTCGTGGCTGCTTCCCAACCTGGGAAGGCCCAGCGCGCGATACCGGCAACTTTATGCCGGCATCTTGAGGAGTATGGCCCTTTACGGGGCTCCTATCTGGGAGGACTCCCTCCGAAGGAGGGAGAACGCCGCCGCATTGCGGGCACCCCAAAGGGCCATAGCCCAGCGAGTGGCGCGGGCCTACCGCACAGTGGGCTTCGCGGCAGCATGTGCTCTGGCCGGCACCCCTCCTTGGGAACTCGAGGCGTGGGTGCTCGCCAGAGTATATGAATGGACGGCGGGGCGGAGGGCGAGAGGAGAACGCCCAGCCTCGGAAGAGCGGGAGGCCGTCCGGCGAGAGGCGAGGGACGCCATCGTCGTCCATTGGACGGGGGAACTCGCCACCGCAGCCTTCGGCCGCCGAACCCTCGACGCGATTGGGCCTGTCCTGCGAGACTGGCTCGAGCGGTCGCATGGGTTCCTCTCGTTCCGTCTGGTGCAGGTGCTGTCCGGACACGGTTGCTTCGGATCGTACCTACACCGGATCGGACGGGAGGAGACGCCGTCGTGCCACGACTGTGGCGCGGCGGAGGACACGGCGCAGCACATCCTCGAGGTGTGCCCCTCGTGGTCCGAGACGCGCCGCAGTCTCATCGCGGTGATCGGACCGGACCTCTCACTCCCTGGCTTGGTTAACGCCATGCTGGGGGACGAGGGGTCCTGGGCGGCAGTCACCTCCTTCTGCGAACACGTCATGTCCCAGAAGGAGGCGGCGGAGCGCGCGCGGGAGGAGGATCCTCACGCGGCGCTGCTCCGAAGGCGGAGGAGGGGTCGAAGAAGACGTCAGTTTGATAGTCATCTCCGACTCCTCCCGGGTGGGGACCAGCAGGCAACGGGTGCGGGGGCACCCTTGCCTGTATTGCACAGGCCTCCACCAGTGTCGGACGGGAGTGGCCAGGTGTTCCCGGCCATTCCCGTAGCCCCCCATGCTGGGGGGCATGCGGGGCCCACCAGCTATGCGGGCAAGCGCCGGGAGGGTTGTGGATGTAAAGGCTGAGCCGGTTTTTCATGGCCCTCCCACCACGGCGATGTGGGAACACCGCTGAGTTTTAGTGGGTATACTGTCATACGGACAGGAGTCCCACATACCCCGTCTCGTCCCCCGACGAGCGGAAGTGCATAAAGCATTTCTCAGCGACAAAAAAAAAAAAACAAAAAAAAAAGGCCCGTCGCTGTCCGGCCGGGGGTTGCGGAACATTTGTACGTTTCCGCGACCCCCGGCGTAGGTGTGAGACGGAACACCGGGGTGGTTTTTAGTCAGTAAGAGTCTGACAGACCCCTCCGCCCCTCCAGGGCGGGGGACATCCATGAGGATTTTCCACCCCGGAATAAAAAAAAAAAAAAAAAGGTCCCTCGCAGTCGTTCCCGCTACCCCCGCGAAACACCGGGGTGATCTGACAGACTCCTCCCCCCCCCCCCCCGCCAGGGCGGAGGACATTCATGAGGATTTTCCAACCCGGATCAAAAAAAAAGGCCCGTTAGTGTAAAACGTTCATATCTTGTTATAAATAATAATCAAATATATTATGCAACGTGTATTTCCTTTCTCCTAGACCCCCGTAGTTATTTATAAATATTATTACAGTAGGTACCTACCTAAGAGTCGTGTTTTAAGCAACATTAACAGGAAATGATGATATAATTATGAAAACATCATTTGTATATCCTGAAAGCGAATGAGAACATGAAAACATCACAACTTTAATTGTGCCAACCAGCAAATGCCGGGAATTTTCTAAAATTAACGCGAATTGCATTTAGCAGCGCATTGCAAAAGTGTGCATTGAATATTATAAAATACAAGCTGTTAGCCCGGCGTCGCCCGGGGTGAATTTTGATACAAAAATAGCATCCAAATTTCCGACTCTCCCGGTGGGTTTCCAAAAGTTTTCTTCCATACAAACCTTGTCCAACAGGCTTAGCATGACGCTTTCTGTCTCTACGAAAAATAGACACAGCTCTTTCTACACACTAAGTGTCATTTTGTTTCTCCGTTTTTGACATCGCACCGTAGAAATCCTTCTACAATCTGTCATATTGTCTTTCGTTTCCAACGATCTTTGTCTAGGGCCTTTACTTCAGAAGAAAGTTTTCTATCCCAAACTGTCAAAAACATCTGACAAATGACAGTAACTTTCTACTCGACGGCCACAAAGTATATACGGTTACCTATAAAATCATGATTTTGTAGGAGAGCGCTGTGAACGCTAAACTGCGATAACTAATAGAAGAACAAAGCTATCTTCTCTTTTTTATATTATTCAGGTAATAAGGCATTACTAAGCAAATGTATAGAGGTATGAGGAACAGGGTGTAAAGTTCACTCAAACTTCCATAGAAAAGGGAGGATCCTCCGACCAGACGGGTGTCGCGTCTAGTGGGCAACTGCCCAACGGTTGATGTCGGGATGTTGTATATATGCTAGTTGCGCGGTAAACTCTGCTTGCGCGATGCAGGATTTTCGTGACGTCAGTATGACGCGTAGCTCGCATGTGGCGTTTTGTAGATGCCGCTACATCACTCCCCCCCGGAGACCGGAGGTCGATAGTGGGCTGAGTCGTGTATCTTGCGATGCTTGCCAGGGCCAGGTGAGGTTCCAGTGAGTCCGAGTGTCGCATAGTTCGCGGTGAGTCGGAACTGTCTGCGAAGATTCCCCAGTGAGTCGGGGTGGCGCTGCGTTATGCTCCAGTGCGTCGGATGTGGTACAGCGCCGGGTTGAGGCTGACTGCTGGCGTCGACCAGGAGAGGGTTTGAAGGCTCTGCTTGTGGACCGGCCGAGAGTGCAGTGTGCTGTGCCAAGGTTGCTGATGAGGCTGAGGGTGATGACCAGGTATGCGCGGTCGCTGCATGCTGGTGGTCAGGATACCCGTGGAAGCCGTGGGTGCTGGCTGGCTGTGTGACTCGCCGCTCTAAAGCTTGCGGAAGTGATGATGATGACGTCACGCTGAAGTAGTTGCACGAAGGCTGCGCTGACGTTCATGTTCGGGGTCACCAGTATAGAGGTATGAGGAACAGGGTGTAAAGTTCACTCAAACTTCCATAGAAAAGGGAGGATCCTCCGACCAGACGGGTGTCGCGTCTAGTGGGCAACTGCCCAACGGTTGATGTCGGGATGTTGTATATATGCTAGTTGCGCGGTAAACTCTGCTTGCGCGATGCAGGATTTTCGTGACGTCAGTATGACGCGTAGCTCGCATGTGGCGTTTTGTAGATGCCGCTACAAATGGTTATGGCCAATATTTCTGTAATGTGTTTTTGTTCCAAAATACGGTACTTCACCACTGCGAAAAATTGTTGTAGTTGTTTTTATATACGTGACTACTTAATATCAGTAAAAATTGAGAATCAAACAGAAAAAATATCCTCTGACAAAACAAAGAATTCTGAGTCGAATTATGTAAAAAGAATGAATTTCGTAAGAAGTGCAGTTGACTTTTTCTACTTTGCTGCCGTTGTACTTACTGTCTACACGGAACATCATTTTTGTCTACTCTTCCGCCGACAAACGGTGGTCGTGCTACGCCTGCTGACAATTACAAACACAACAAAAAAAGAATCAGCTGAATAGGTAGGTGGGAAAACATTTTTGGCAATTTATTTTTATTTATATAGGTAGATACCCAGACATTATCACCTCTACCCGTTGAAACCATCATCATAACAGGCGGTGACCACTGAGGTAGGCTACAAACATCGTAAATTCGTAACGGTCACATCGATTGGTTCTGCGGGGGAACGTATCGTAATAACGTAGGTATGTATACAGGGTCAAATTAAATTAGCTAGGAAAACTCCGCAGACATGATGGGTATCGATATTTAAACATGATAAAACATATTTTTTCAACACATAGTTCATGTAACAAGAATACCAGCGGTCGATGACCCCAAAAAAAATACATCAATTTTTTTTGTCGTTTACGCATGTCGATAACCGTCACATCTGCGGAGTTTCGCTAGCTAATTTAATTTGACCCTGTATACCTATAAGGAATATAGTGTGGTAATACGTGTGACCCGTCTGTATGGCGATGCTTGCAATGGGGAAGCGCTCTGTCCAGCAGTGGACGTACGTAGAGTAGTAGACCTACTGCAGGGTTCTCCTGCTTGATATTCGAGTGTCCATAGAGTTTCTTGCCCGTTCTTCTCAATAGAAACCTACTACGCTTTGAAATGGACAGCTAACTTCATCTTTCTGACTGACCGACTCCTTTGGCAATTCAAAAGTGCCTGGCAAATGAAATAGATGCTTTGAGTTTGAGTTTTCGACTGTGTATAACATTTGCAATTGTGCCTACGTGCTCGTTGAGAAGTAAGCGCTTTCGATTTAGAGGCGAACTTACGTAATAATAAGTAGGTAAGTAAGTATATCTATCGTTAGATAAACAATCTGACTCACAGCCGCGCCGAGAAGTTCTTGAGAACTGAATACATATGTACGTGATAAATATCGTCTACACACCGTCTATGAGTAAAACTGTGTGACTAATTTCTTATGAAATTCAGACGAAACTTCGCGTATCGATTTTGTTATAAAAAAACACGTGTGCCACTCGGGGACTGCCGCGGTAAAGCTATTGCATAGCATTTTTATCAACTTATGCAATTATAATTATTTATTTATTTTTTATTTTTGCAGTATTTTTTTTTCTTTGATATTAATTCAAGTACAGTCGTACCATATACATACACGTTAAGCGAACGCTCGGCCGAGCTACATGGTAGGCGGAGTGGGGAGTGTTAGGTTTTATTTTCGTTACTGAATTTCTTGATTTGGTCGCCGCGCTCAAAGCCCGCGATAAAAGCTATGCAATAGCTTAAAATATATTTCTGGTTTGTTATTGATTTAAATTTATTGATTTCCCAGCTAGCAAAATAGTCTTGTACAAAATCAAAAAGACCAAAAGCATTACAAAAGATTTATAAGTGTCCTGATTAGGAAGGGGGTTTCTTATAAAGGCATGTAAAAAGATGATTTGAACTAAAAGAACGTATAAACTTAGAAAAAAACTCTTCATAAGATCAGTAAGGTTAAATAACAGTAAGGGCAAACGCTCTTACAAAGTGCAGTAAATTCCACATTTACCAACGTTACTTCGTAAGTGTGCTATAGAGCGCACACCTGGCGAGACGCAGCGCAACGCATTCGTCACTACCAAACAAATATCGCCCTTCGATCTGTTGAAATAAAGTTGAAAATAAATAAATTTCCAGTAGCTCGAGAGCGGGTCTAGGCGGAAAGAGGCACGCGTCTCAGTTTTATTTTTAGTCACACAATGTTGATATTTGTTTGGTAGTGACAATCGCGTCGCGCTGCGCCTCGCCAGGTGTGCGCCAGCCCTTAGGACACTTGCAACACCAAGTTTTGCCACCTGGGTTGTTGTTTCCTAGAAGCACGGTAACCGCCACATGCGGCGGTAATGTCCAAATTAAAATCCAACTCTTTGCGATGCATTGATTGTCATCACAGATTCTTTAAACTGAATAATTATTGTAATTTTATTTAAACAATGATCATTTTGTTATTGGCAACTTTGACCTATGCCCATAGATATGGGTTTTATTACGTGTTTTTGTTTTTGGTTATTTTTATACATATTTTTATTATATGGGTTATAATTATTACGACACAATTTATTTTCATCAGTCAGTTGGTAATATTTATTTTTAACCAAATTCAACCAGCCAGTTCAACCAAATTGGTGACAAAAGGTCATTCAAATACATATAGGGGTTATAATGGGTGTCCCAAAAGTACGTATAGGGTTTGAACTTCGTTCTATTTTCAAAATATTCAAGATGGCGTATTGAAATATATCATACTCCATCTTGACACAATCAAAAAAAAAAAAACTTCAAACAATAAAAAAGTCTTAGTTAATTATGTAAAATTAATAATGGAGCGTATAATTAATAAAGGGCTTCATCAAAGATAAGGTCTACGCCAATGATCCACAAAACATTGACGACTTAAAACACAATATTCGCCTAGTTATTGGTGAAATAAACCGCGAAATGTGTGAAAATGTAATGAAAAACTTCAGCAAAAGAATCGGCATTTGCAACGATGCTTATGGCGGTAATTTGGTAGATATTCTGTTTAAATTAAATTCCAATCCGTTCGCATTTTATGGAAAAAACACATCCTATACATTTGAGACAGTATTTATATTATTATCAGAGTTTAAGCAGTATCAAAATATATAAATTGGTGATAAACGGTCATTCAAATACGTATAGGGGTTTCTAAATACTTATATGAAGTATTATTGTTCGCGACGATGTGTCACCAAATCAATAAATAGTGTTTAAAATTATGTAACAACTTAGAATCAATCAGAATCGTATCGAAATAGTAATTTTGCGAAATAATAGTAAAGTTAACATTGGTGCCGATTCTCTTGTCACAAAATTCTCTAAACTAGACTAAAAATCATTAAAATTTAGTTTATTCCTGTCAAACGACGATTCCCCATTCTGCAATAGACTAAAGTGACACAACTTAACAATGTTTTGTTTTAGTTTGACAGCACTAAGATGGCACTGAGTTAGTAATTTAGTGAAAATGGCAATTTTGCTATTCTGAATTTGCCGTTTATTACCTAAAATTTCGGCTGTCTAACTAAATCTGACTATTTTTAACCGCGATTAAAAAGGTGTGGAATTAAATTAGTTGTCATGAACACCACAACACCTCGACTTCAGGTGTAAAAACAGTACTGTATCTTTTTTTCTTTTATTTTGCTTATATCTCGAAAATGTTGTGACCTATCTCAAAAATAATGAAAATTTCAACCGCCTTTATAAATCCGCTAAGCCCCTAAAACTCTACATGTAGGTAATAATTTTTCAAATGTTCTATACAAAAAGTGAAAATACCATGCGCGCCACCGGCTCTAAAAGAAATTCACGGGGAAGCGCAAACAAGTACCACATGGAGTCGCGATTGCCAAATTAAATTTTAGTTGAGTCAAAATTATTTTTAAATTTCGAGTTTTTTTTTTGCAGTATAGCTTTAATATTAATAATAATAACCCCACCGCCGTATCTCTACGTTGACGTCATGGTGGGGCTTGCGTGCTCCTGAACTCTGGGTCTGTACCGGTAGAGTTTACTTTGCCGAAACAGGTCTAGGATGAGGAGCCAGACCAAGAGAGATACAGAAACCCGCAGGGCAGCATGTGGCGAGCTGTTGGGCAGTAGCGAACCCACGGACCCTATCTCCCGGGAGAAGTCTTGTTCCTCACCTCTGGCTTGCCTTTATTGGCCGGCTGGAGTGAACAATGACGAGGAACAGAGCTCCCACCTTTTTCTTGCCTTTATTGGCTGGCTTGAGTGGAGATTCGCAAGAGCAAACGTGCTCGGAGGAAGGAAGTATTTCAGTAAGTGCTGGTAGGGATATTGACCACCTTCCGGGCTCTGGGATTGTTCTGATAGCAGTGGAATACCTCTCCACTCCTCAAGCACTTCAGGAAGTGTTGCCCCCTTATCGCTACGTCACTATGCGCTAGCGACCGTTTTCGGGGCCCATTATTGAGTGTGCAAGTCACCCCCTGCCATTTTATCCGTGTATTTTATATATAAAACATTGGTCAGGCAGGTGCCATAGCCGTTCCATAGTTCTTGGTAACCAGTCCATCTTAGCCACAGAAACCCATAGTTCAATAATTATTTTTGTTTCCATATCCAGCAATAGTCCAACACCAACCGGGGATTCTCCTTGGGTGCACTTGCACAATGTATACAGGGATAGTCGTCGGTTGGTGCCTCATTCTATTTAAAATTGTCTAAGGGGCCTCTGCGAGTTGGCTTCGGCTCCTCGTACGCCTTCCAAAGGACCGGGATCCCATGACCCCGAGCTATGTAAACATATAAAAATAATAATAATAATACTACTTTATTTCAGACCATGGTGTCCATTTTGTTAGTAACAATGTTCTAATAGACTAGGGTTAGTAATACTTAAAACTACCCACAACAAAAATATAAAAGAAAATAAACTCAACAATCATTACTGCGCCATTCCATGACAAATGGCGCAGCAATGACTGATGTAACCACAGTCCAGCCGAGAAGCGATCATGCTAAGGATGCTGTTGGCACTGCCACGTACTCTACGCACCAGGGATGCGCACCTTTTAATATTCTCATAGCCAAAAGTAAGGAATTTTAGTGATAGTTTAGTTAATTTAGTTCGGCGTACAAGAGAAGTGGCACCATTGTAAATCTTCGTTAGGTGGGGTTATAGCTATATAACTTAAATGTAGGTATAGTTTTCTGGTGCGTCAACGTACCTTACACCGAGACCTAGCCCTGGACCTAACATTCAGACACTAAATCCATAAGAAAGCCTGCTTAATTGAGTTAACGAATGGTATAAATAATGATTTATGAATAATGTAAAATTGGTTTAACCAACACACGTTCAGAGGCGCTTCACACCCTGAAAAATCTAGATAAAGTATTTTAAATATTCGGTTTCTGTAGGTCAATAGACCAGCCTGAGGGCTAAGTGTGTAATTTCGCAATTAGTTTTATACCTTTTACATAATTTAGCATGTAAGACAGTTTTCTATTAAAAAAGTTAGTTTTTAGCCACGTGAATTGTAATATCTTATTTGTAAATTTAGAGACAGTGATAACTTTAATAGACGGCTAATATTGTAAGGAACCCGAAAGTAGTTACACATCGCACATAACCTGTATATTTTAATGTGTTTAGCTGTAAAATACCGTGTAATTAAAGTGAAAATAAGAATTAATAAAGTTCGAAAAAGGGAAGGAAAACAGAGATTCTCTAAGGTCTAATCGACAAATCACCTACAAGGCTTAATATAGTAACTAGTATACCACTAGAATTCCTGAACAGACCCGTAAGTGCTTCCAGAAATTACTTGTAAAATTGTGTGTTATTATTTCTTCAACAACATACCCGTGCCCGTGTAGACATCAGGATATTGTTACCACCTGAGAAAATATCTGGAACCTTTTGGAATAGGATGGCAGCGCCGCTAGGACAGTGAGGGGCCTATCCTCATGCCGTAATAATCTTGATAGGTAAACAACCTCCGAACACACATCACGTCCAGCGATTACGCCCGTCCGGTACAATTATCACAGGAGTGTAAGCAGTATCAATTCACATAATTTTTTGCTCATCATTACGATTATGAGGAAATAAAAAGAAAAACAGTTTTAATGCTATTTTATTATCGCTGCGTGTTTAACCATAGAGAAACAACAACCTCGAATGACCTCAGAAAATATTTCTTTCTCATTGGATCTTCAATTTTGACATTGACATAACTGTAAACTTGTGACACTATTTATCAAATGGCGTTTTTATTTCAATGATTATTGGAAATAAATGTGAGGTGATAAGTACCCTATAAAGTTTATATTTAAATGTAGGTATAACTCAGGATTGTATAGAGAATGAGTAGTTGGAGGAACGCTGGTCTAAAGTATGTTTACCTACCCAATTTTATTATCTACTAGCCTCTACTCGCGGCTTTGTTCTCGTGGAAGTCATAAAACACCATAATATACTAAAATAACCGCCACATTCCCCGTATTCAACGTTTATAGTTTTGGTCTCCTCAGCCAAAATATAAAGAGTGTGAGAAGCAGCTCATCCCGAGGTCGACACCAGCAGTCGTCTTTAGCAATTTTCCCATTGCTTGCGAAGTTTTTCGTTTTTAGCGAATTAAAGAACGCCTGCGTATCACCACGCTTAAACTACCTATGGCACAACACCGATACACTGACTGTTTCATTATTATGCGGTTTTCACTATCATTTAAAGAATATATAAATAATAATAATGTACAGTACACCTATTTTCATAATGTCATTCGGGAATCATCGCATTTCCGAAACGAATGCTAATTTCCATGTCTATCAATAAAATTATTAGATTTATCTTGTATAATAATTTATATCGTGTATATCGAGTATAATAATTTGAATTCAGAACTAAGTACTTTATTGTGTTGTTACGGCAAAACAAAACCTATATATAATCCTGCAAGATTACTGGTATCATCATGGTCATGGAATCATAAATCTTGTAATTCTATAGAATGCCTCATAATTTTATTATACTGACTCGATCGACATGATTTAATAATGGCATAATTGGCCTTTGACAATTAATACACGCCGACACGCCTTCTTGGTGACAGCAGTTACTACTGAACGAAATCTGCGACGATCCTTGCCTACATACATCTTTTTGTGAAGCACTGCCACTTTATTGTCTTTCTAAGTTCGACAGTCAACGTTTTAATAGACATCTGTGTATCATTTCAGCTATGTCAATTACTCTAACATAGCTGCGGGCGTTTTACGGAGCTGTCTTAAGGGCGAACATAAGGAAGCCGCCATGAAACGCGGAAAGTCTACCATCCGGTATTTCTACTGGTTTAATGGAGATATATTAGGTACTTAAGTAACTTTGTTTCAAATTAATTCCTCATCCGCCTTTCCGTTTCAAATCAGGCTGGGATTGGCTTCTAGAATATCCAGCTGGTCTCACATCCCAGGTCGCAGGAGTTTCCTGGTTGGACACTTATAGGAGGCCTATGTCCCGCGGTGCACTTGTTTCGGCTGAAATTATGATGATAACTTTCTTATATCTATGGGTGGATTCCATAGATATAAGAAAGTTTGTATTTCTATGTATCCATCTGTGGCAGTTATCAGTATTTTAAATGGATCAAGCGTAATCTTTGTATGTGACGCCACCCAGCTCTCTGTATCGACCATCTTAAAAGGTTAGAAACACTGATTGCTAGCAGAGAACCAGGTGCTGCGGCCCAACTTGGGAGAGGTCGATATCCAGCAGTTAACTGCGATAGGCTACGTTATTGACTGAGCGAGCGCGAAGCGTCTCCGTTTCAGCTTGGGCAAAAATGCTTTCGTATGTCCAGATGTCCGGATGGCTGTTCTCCTCTACAGGTCGCATTTGTCAACCGATTCTCGAGAATTTTGTGAGCAGGTTCGATAATTAAATGGAATATTTTTATCGATTCAGCTTTACGAAATTTTTCAAAATGGCGGAGATATGGGGGTTGAAAACGTAAACAAAAACATATTTCAGCCATTTCGCGCTCTTTTTATTTTATGGATTTTGTTTTAAGGTTCGCGGTGAACATGTATTCAGTTTTAAGCTATGAGACAGACTCGCGAGGTCACACAGACTCATACACACTCACAGAGCCACTAGTTTATTGATTGGTTAATTGCAATTTGACCTCCACAATAATTTTAAGTACCTATATTACTGGGCACAAACAATTAATCAATAGCACATCTGTGAGCACTATGTATCAAGCTACCATTTAGTAGGATCGTCTTTCATTGACTCAAGTACTCTCAGCCGCCAGGGCACACTCAAATGTGCCTTGGCGGCTGAGAGTATGTCATGCTCACTCAAATGTCTCGCTGGTGGTGGTTTGTGTGTTGGATCATTCAGTTCCCTTCAAAATGGTTGAGCTGAATGATGCTGATCCATACGTCATGTTCGTGAACGGGCGCCGTCAGTAAGGACTGGTCATCTCTTGGCTGCCACGGCTTATTTTAATTTGAATTGTTATTTTTATTTTGTTTTTATCGTTTTTATTACGGACGCTTTTAACGTGCACTTCTTTTTACATCGTTCTCACATGTAAAATTTTAACGCGAATGATGTAACCAATTTTTTTTTGTAATTTATGTTGATTTAAAAAAATGTCCATGGAGTTTCTTGCCCGTTCTTCTCCATAGGTACCTACTACGCTTTGGAATGGGCAAACAGCATCATTTTTCTGACTGGCCGACCCTTTGACAGTTCAAAAGTGCCTGTAATTGGTTTATTTGAAATAAATGCGTTGAGTTTGAATTATCCGCTGCTAAATAGCCTGCGCTTATAAAAGCCGGGTCAGCCGCTGCGATCGTAGCGGAGCACCGATATTGACGATTGATTCGCGTGCGCTTAGTATCCCTCTTGAAATCTCGACCTATGTAGGTAGGTATATGGCTGAGATCTCGAATGAGAATGCCTTCCCACAAGATTTGATCTTGAAAAATGCCTCGAGATCTCGATTTCACTCGATATTGGAGATCGCATTCCCTAATAATAGGTCTTTACCTATGAAATTGCCGTTTTGTATGAAAAAATTTAAACGAATTTTTTTCATGAATTTTTTATTTGTATTAATCGAAGTAATCACCCATGCAATCAATGCATCTTTGCCATCGCAGTGGCAGTTTATTGATGCCCTTCTTAAAGAAATCAGCTGGACGGGAGGCAACAAATTCTTCAAAGGCATTTTGTACTGCCTCTCGGGTATTAAATTTTTTTCCCGCCAAGAAGTTATCCAAATTCTGGAAAAAGTAGTAGTCTGTAGGCGCAAGGTCTGGTGAGTAGGGCGGATGACGGAGAGCTTCCAACCCCAGTTCTTGCAACTTGGAGACCGTCTGCTGTGCAGTATGAGGTCGCGCGTTGTCGTGCAGGAGCAGCGGAGACGAGCGATTGACCAATGCTGGTTGGAGATGCGCCAGCTTCTCCATCATTGTGTTCAGTTCTTCACAGTACACATCTGCAGTAATGCTCACCCCGTTTGGTAAGAAGCTGTGATGAATCACACCGGCGCTAGACCACCAAACAGTGACCATCACTTTTCTAGGGGTAAGTTTTCGTTTAGGGCATTGTTTAGGTGCTGAACCAGGATCCAACCAACTTGCTGAGCGCTTACGGTTATCAAACAGAATCCATTTTTCATCGCAGGTAACAATGCGGTTCAAAATTCCTTCATTTGTGTGTCTGTTGAGCAGTGCAAGGCACGTCTCGACGCGTACTTCGCGCTGGCGATCATTGAGTTCGTGGGGCACCCATTTGTCAAGCTTTTTTACCTTGCCAATTTGACGCAAATGGACCAATATTGTTTTGACGCTAACGTCGAAAGCTGCTGCTAATTCAGCCGTAGATTGTGTATCATCAGCTTCCACAATCGCCTTTAATTCGTCATTGTCGACCAAAGTCTTCGGACGACCGCGAGGTTCATTTTTCAGGTCGAAATTTCCAGAACGGAAGCGAGCAAACCAATAACAGGTGGTGCGTTGGTTTGTAGAGTTAGCTCCGTAAACGTCGTTGATGTTGCGTGCCGCTTGTGCCGCGTTGCTGCCACGACGGTACTCATATTCCATAATTACTCGAATTTTTAACGTATCCATGATGACGAAAAAGATTGAAATGCGATGAAAATGTAACACTAATCTATAAAGAAATGACTACTTTTAGAAAAAAAAATCCATGTTTTTAAAATAAAATTAATTTGAAATTAGAATTCATAGCCAAACAAAAATTATTTTGATTTGAAATGGCCAGTACTGCAGAACGGCAATTTCATAGGTAAAGACCTAATATATCTATTTAATTAGATCTAATTTGTTTCAGCTGAAGGGGAGAAACCAAAACAGTTAGACAAAGACAAAGCTTGATATTGTACCCAACGTTATATTATAAATATAATGTTGGGTACAAAAACGTTAGAATAATTAATTATAACAACATTAGTACCTAGATGTTATTAGACATTAGCGTTTAGTGGGTAGGTATTTTATATCCTAGAGTGAAGTTCTTTCCAAAACGACTTCAATAGTAAATATATTATGTTCTTGTTATTATATAAAAATAACAGCTTATAGGTTTACATACTTGTTAATTAACTTTGTGTTTTAATAAAGACTTCTTATCAATTTTAATATAACTTTAGTGGTTGTTTATTTCCAAAGTCAGTACATGAGAAGACATACTGTTCACCCGCAATTGTAGCGCCCTCTATTGAGCTGCTTTACAAACCTTTGTAGTATCATGCTCTGCGTAATTTATACCTAACCTACTAGATGGCGCTGTTGTTAAGGGGATGCAGTAAGATAGCCCGCGAAACGCAAATTTTAATTTTTCGCTATATGTACATGCAGGTCAGTGTCAGGTTGTATGTTGATTTTTATATTATATCATACAATATCATCATTTTACTTCAGAATTCATTATGATTTGGGGCTTTCGCCTTAACCAAAAATATGAAATACTTGCACTAAAATGCTATAGTGGCAAAATAAAGGGTTTATCAATAAGAACTATGTTTTATAAAACAAAGAATTTAGACAAAAATGATTCAAATTTTCATTGTATTAGAAAGAGTAAGGTTTGACAATTATTAATAAAAATGATATCGGACAAATGTCCACCACGACCACACTCACAGATAATTTCACGAAATTAACGAATAATTTCTCTCTCACAGCATAATCATGTTTAGTGGCCGGCCCGATCGTGTGATTTAACACCTCTAGATTATTTTTTGTGGGGCTATGTTAAAGACAGAGTCTATACGGAGCCACTCGAATCGATTGCAGCCTTAAAACAAATCCGTGACGCGATTAACGAAATAGACTCGCCATTTTGCCAAAAAGTGATTTAACATTTTGATGAAATAATCGAAATTAAAGCGAGGTCGTGGTGGACATTTGTCCGATATAATTTTTCATTAATAATTGCCGAATCTCTTTCTAATAAAATAAAAATTTGAATCATTTTCATCTAAATTCTTTCGTTTTATTTTGTTTTAATAAATAAAGTTCTTGTTGAAAAACCAGGTTCTCTGATCCATTTCCCAAAAAAAAGACAAATTTCTTAACAACATTTTATTACATTAATAGCACATTCAATTAAAAAAAGGTTATAATAACCTATTCAGTCAAATTTTGCCATACATTAGGTAGTGGTATAAGCCGGCTTCGGCATTGAAAGACCATCGCTAAGAGCTACGGAAACAGTAAAACAGTTCCTTTTGGTCAAGTTGAAATTCACAAAAGTCTTAGGTCTTTGATCATTGCTACACACTTTTCAATTTTGCCGTCCAGCTGGTCCGGATTTGCCGACCGAACAAGTGCGAAGCACGCCTGACGCTCTGGCAGAAGAATCAAGGTTGATAGAGTATGAATTACTAAAATTTTACTCCAATCGCAGTCTACCTTAATTCCCCTCCCGCCCATGCAGTCTCGACATAACACAGCGAGAAAAATCGGTCGCTAAATCGTATCGTTGCCAAATTCCTTTAATAGATTTTCAACTTTATTTCGAAAGCATAAAGTTGAAAATCTATTAAAGAAATTTGACATCAATTAGACTTAACGATTTTTGTCGTTATATTTGTCGAGACTGCAGGGCCAGAAGTTCTGTTTTAAATCGAAGAAATCTTTTCAAATAAGAAGCCAGCTTATAGTCCATGTATAAAATTGATAAAAAACTAAAAAAATTACGACAAATCTTTTTGCTGTTGGAAGGACTTGCTGAGAGTCTTAAGTAAGGCTCCCATATTACATTAAATTTATGAATCTTGAAACTATCCAATCGTAAGTCATGGAAAACAAAGGTTAAAAAACTGGCTGGACTAACCTTATAATGCCGGGTACTGATTCGTGAAATGTAACACACGTTGAAACAAAAGCGCCAAGTTGTTGCGTTACATTTCATGTTGCACTGCAAATATTTGGACGGCTCATTTGTGGTACATTCCATGTTACTTTTCACCAATCTATACTCGGACATGACATGCCCAAACATGTTGCAGCACAAGTTTTGGACACATTCTTTGGAATTCGATGTGCTATTTTGGCACAAACTTTGGAATTAGATGTGCCATGCAATGTTTTGGGAACAAAATTAGTAAATCGATGTGCGTGTTGGAATTTTGACTATAGTACAGCCTTGCAACTGTGTGTGCCATCGCTGTTTCTATGCGCGCATCCTTTCATTATAACAATACAATGAATGCAAACTTAATTTTAACAATGTAAAGGTAACTTGATACATAATAACGTAAGTATAACGGTCAATAGACTACATTTCACATCGAGTTTGAATAACATTCCATGTTATCGTTTTTACGTCTTTTGTATTCAAATTTTGCAGACTCGGTAGTCATGTAAAGTGCCGTAAACGATCAAATAATGGACGTGGCTGCTGGCAAGGTTTAAATCATGGTCTAAAAAAAGGTCTGGCATTCCGGAGAGACATATGCTTACGTCACTATCCAGTTGCCACTTTATTGCACCAAAACACGAATTATGGAAACATTTTCAGTCACCATTCTGTTAAAAAATATATATAAAGCATTTAAATTGTCGTTTTTTTTCTTTCTAATCAAACGAAACAATTCAATTTAAATATATACTAACGTAATTGTTAGTTAAACCCCATTGTTTTATCGGATTCGCACAGGTAATAAAGGCGGTTGGGGAGTTATTATTACACACTACTGGTAACACAGCGGTGATGACGTAGGCTTGTGTCACCCACGTGACCACTGTGTCTCGGAATGCTGTACCTGGCGGAGTATATTATTATACCATGTGTTTAATCATTATTTTGTGGAATTTTTGAAAATCACTGTTTCAAAATTTCGAAGGCACTGGCCTGTGTGGTGAGTTACGGTACTTCAGTCCACTCTTTTACAAAAAGGAGGCCTATGGCCCAGCGTGGGAACATTATAGGCCGATTACATGAAGTGCCAATGTATTTGTTCGTTTACAGGGCGCGTTAATTATAAAATTACATTGTTTTAAAATCGATTCAGGGGACATGTAAATTATTTATTGTTTGTAAAGTGTCGTTGTAAACGGTTACTAGGCACCTTATAATTGTAACCAATTATAATAAATATTGTCCGTATAACATGGAATTATTTCTTATAGTCTATTAACTAATTATAAAATGTGATTTGTTGAATATATTATCTTAAAAACAGTTCAATATGGCTAGGGAGTTTGGCTTTTGTACACAGGCTGGCTGGGACACAGACGCAAAAACTGTCACCATGGATTTAGTACATAATTCTGAACCCTCCTGCGCAGATTTTCAGTAACTTACCAAAAAAAAAAACTGCTACTTCATAAAAAAGTGCGATACCTATGCGGTCAAAATGTATGACACAGCAATTTTTTTTTAAATATTAGACGGAATTTTCAACCCAGGGGGATTCAGAATCATGTATAAATCCATGGTAAACTTTTGAGCGTCGATATCCCTGGCACCCTGTATTTAAAATACCACACACGATTTTTTTTCTAACGCAGTTTTTTTTTTTAATGCCTGTAAAACTTTAACATTTTTTTTTTATTCCTCTAAGAAGTCCTTGAATACTTCTAATAGTACGTTTACATATTTTATACATAATTATTTTCTATTGCAATCGATAAAGTTACTTCATATTTTCCAAAATACAGATGTATAATACAATAATATTATCTTAAATATAAGTGAAAATGTCATTAGCACCAAGTCAATGAAAATTATTTTTGTTGATTTGATGACATCCTATAACTAATTATAGAAAAACATGTAAGTACCCAAAGACTTCTCCTGAATAAATCCTGTCCTAATGTCCACACATTAGCATAGGATTGTTTTAGAACAATATGCTGTTCCGCTAAGCTCCCTAGCCAATATTCTGGCCCATTATAAAAATCGTGATATTGCTTGATATTTCGTTGCCGTTAAGGCGCTGTTTTATTGCTGCGTAAGATGTGCACGGAAAAATGACCCACATTAAATGTGTGTCTCCCTTTCGACAACAGTACAAGTTGAGCGCGGGCGTTGTAAACCATGGCTATGCACAGTTCACGACTATGATATTTCTCTCCCCACTACCCCGCGAATAACGCTGACGTATGGCACGTTGACTTTAGGTTGGTAACGGATACTTCAATCGTATTTGGTTAAACCGAATATGTTCGTTTATATAAGGCAACAGTGCGTTGCCACGAAACACTAGTCGGTTTGTGACCGAATACGGCCAACAATTTTTAATACTCGATGACCTGAACAACGATATTTCCAATAGTAGGTCATCGCCAATGGGCTGTGATCGAATACGGCCCAACCAAGCGTGTACATGACGCCATTAAACCACGCGTAGCGAGTCCGTGCGCAGTAACGGACAGCGTTCTAATTATCTTCTTATAATTATATATAGAGTAGATGACGCTACTACAATAGTTATACCTTATAATATAATTTATACGACTTGAGCTAAGATCTGATTTTTTTAACTAAATTTCTAAACACTACAGCCAGTGCAGCGGCTAAATATGTATATTAAAATGAGTAATGATTTCGACTGCATTTTCACCTGAAGTTTACTTCAAAATGAAGCAGTAACTTCTAACATTAATTTCTTTATTTTAGACTTTGTTGTAGTCTAATACATATTTTATTATTTTCGTAAAAATGCAGTAGTACCATTATTATAATTCATAATAGGTTAGTGCCTACGATGAAAGAGACAAGTGTCCCCTCCCTCAATTTGTTTCAGACCAATGTCTTCCTATCTACGATCAAATATTACATAGTTAACATACATAATATAAAAACATACATATTTATTTGTTATAAACGTCAATAGATTAATAAAATATATTAAGATCTCGAGATCTGAAAATAATTTCGTTCTTAGTATACAGAAGTTAGGAATTAACATTATAACACGTGTGTCATTAAGCCGTAAATACAGACTACAAGTGTAATATTTATAATATAATTTCACATGAAACACTACTTCATTGATATAATATCATTTAGCTATAAAATGACAATGATTAAAAAGTTAATTTGCATCTTCATGAAGTTCTAAACACTTTTCTATATTATTGACATGAAAGAACACACAATTACACGGTAAGTATATTGCTTAGCACAGCGAGACGTGGAATAAACTCACTATTTATTCGGACACATATTGCCAAAGTGAACGATTCCAAAAGAGTATTAATAATTTACTATTTACCCAACTTTTCTAAAAGTGGATATTATAAACTTCATCAAAATAGAATGTTCCCATAAAAGTTACACTGCTTAACCGTTTGGACCGTTTACAAATTCAGTGGCCATTCCAGATGCCTCGTATGAAGTGAGTGTGTGGGGGGTGGACACTGAATTGGTAACGAATGCTTTACCTATTGGTCTTCGTTCTCTGTATCGTTCCGTTCAGCTTCGGTGTCGACGACCTGGCTCTCGGCGTCGTCGGCGATTGGCTCGGCTCGTCGGCATCGTGGGATAACGCCGTTGTACTCGCACATGCCGAAGATCAGAACGCCGAAACCGATGAGATGCTGCCAGTGGAACTCTTGCCACATCACTGCGAGTGATACCATCCATATGACGAAGGTCCTGCGGGAACGTGTGGCGTTATAGTGGATGATGTCGACTTTATATTTATGTTATAGTTTTGATGGATCTGCGCACAACGTACGGAATTGCTGCGCCGGCAACGTCTAGAGACGGCATTAAATTCTTGGCGCCAAAAGTGCGTTAAGCGCAAGAATTCTGTCGCGAACCGCCTTTAAAGCCAGTCAGTTTATACAGGATAATTTTTTAACCAGCGCGCAAACGGTAACCATGAATTCAGCATATGATTCTATACCCCCTAGCGTAGAAAATTTTGGTCAATTATAAAAAAAAATATTAGTTGTTCCATACATTTTGACCGCGTAGGCACTTTTCTATGGCTCAGCAGTTTTTTTATTTTTTGATAACTGACGAGAAATTTCCGCGCTAGAGGGTCTAGAATCATGTGCTGAATTCATGGTTACAGTTATGGTTGGATAAAGTTTATCCTGTATACGTCACTAGTGTCGAAGTGCGGGTAAACGGTGACACTTTAATTAATAACTAAAATTAATTTGTATGGAAAGTGTTGAAAATGGCGCCCCTAGCAGCGGTCGCCGTGCTCTGTGGATCTGTGATGTGTTGCAAGCGCAGAGTGATCGGTATGCTTTCGCTTTGTTTTCGAGCTTGACGAGGTGACTGCATTTAATTTTTCATTTCTATAACTTTTATTTTTGTGAGGAAACTTTTTGCTATGATAGTGGATGTTTACAAGAGTAGGGAAGATCAAATAAATGATGGACAGTTGGTGTGAAAGGTGATACATATTATTATAGTACTAGGCTTTGCCCGCGAGGTTGTCGGAAATTATCCCACGGGAACGTTCTATCGGGATAAAAAGTATCCTACATGTTAATCCAGGTTATAAACTATCTGTGTTACATATTCCATCCAAAGCCGTTCAGTAGTTTTTGCGTGAAAGAGCAATAAACATCCATCCATCCATCCATACTTCTATCCTCACAAATTTTCACATTTATAATAATAGGCGGATAGAACTGTGGTCGGCAACAGGCGGACCTCGGTCCATATCAGGTCCGCGAAAGGTCGAAACTTGGACCGCCAAATATTCTTAAATAGGTAACTTACCTACTATTAAATTTAAATAATATTATAGTGCGGCAACACCACGACAAAAAACCAAAAAAGAAACCAATAAACCCCGTCCGCTACAATATTAAAATTGCAAAAAACTAGCTATCAACCTGGCTACTGTTCGGCTTCACAAATCAACTTTTTCTAAAATTTGTTTAAGCTATTGCATAGCTTTTATCGCGGGCTTTGAGCGCGGCGACCGAATCAAGAAATTCCGTAACGAAAATAAAACCTAACATCTCCCACTCCGCCTACCATGTAGTTCGGCCGAGCGTTCGCTTAACGTGTAAGTATATGCAATGACTGTACTTGAATTAATATCAAAGAAAAAAAAATACTGCATAAATAAAAAATAAATAAATAATTATAATTGCATAAGTTGATAAAAAATGTTATGCAATAGCTTTACCGCGGCAGTCCCCGAGTGCCACACGTGTTTTTTTTATGTAAACAAATTTCGCTCGAGATTAATGGACTCTTCGCATTAGCTGATCCCTGCGTGAACAAAACTATATAAAACTGGCTCAACACCGCAGGTGCAATTAATCGCAATGTTTAAGAATACCTATCTATTGTGTTTTATAATAATTACCTTGTACTTATATTATTCAAAATGAAAAATTTCAACTAGAATTATGAGTTTATTTTTTCTGAACCTCGATAAAAATTTGAACAGTATCTGGACCCCACTTAAAATTACTTGGCGACCCCTGGTATATAAACTACTACTAGTGGCTACTGAGATCAGGAATAATAGAGATTTATAGAAGAAGCCATATGCTGCGCCGACCACAAATAAACTGGACTATACATCAGAGGAGGATGACCATTTGATTTTACACATTTTTGGCGAAATTTGTAGTAGATTTGTTATACAAGGGGCTAAAATGACCCATTATATACGAGGTACTTTTACTGCCGAGCTTTAGCGATGGAGTAAATAGAAACCGAATTATAATGGGTTATTAGCGTCGTGTGTTACACTCTACTTTTCACTACGATTACGAGAAAATAAAATAATCCAATACAATATTAAATAGTTTACTTCTTTTTAAATTTCTTCTGTAGCCGCAACACAATGCACGCATTCTACCGAAGAGATCGCCGCTTTTAGTTCCATTTTCAAAAATAAAATGTTCTTCTTTTTTTTTGAAACAGTAATAAGTCGAGTTTTTATTCATGATTATTCTACTTATGAATAAAGACTTTTTCGATTTTGTAGGCTCGTTGGTAAACAAAAATTAAAAAATAAACTTTTTGCCCTAGAGGAAAATATGCTATTTTATCCCCGCTCTGGTAAAAAGCATACCTGGATCAGCTAGTAAGTATAGTATTGGTTTCAAGGTTACCTGATGGAGTCTAGGACCATTCTAGTGGTAGCTGACATTTCCTTTGTGACGCTGATACCGGCGAAGTTGAAGAACGCAATCGAAATGATGGTACCCAGTGTTGCTAAGAGAATCAGAGGGTTGTTGCCTGAAAATTAACACATTTTTGATTTAAAAGAGTGTCCAATGGAGTTCCTTGCCTGTTCTTCTCCATAGCAACCTACGATGCTTCGGAATGGAAAGCTAGATTCATCTTTCTGACTAAGCGACTCCTTGACAGTTCAAAACTGCCTGCAAATGGTTTAATTGAAATAAATGCTTTGAGTTTCAGTTTGTTGATTAAGTATTGCATTACTTTGTGAAAATAGGCTTGAATCACACAAGGTATAATTTATCGACACAGCCAGGCGGTCCAAATCGACTGCAACATGCCAATCCAGTGAAGGTAGACTCCGAAAGAAGTTTTCCAATTAGCACGAGCCAAATGAAAGCCGAATATATGCACTAATTGCTTCGGGTCGGCTTTTTTGTTCAATAGATACTACCAAAACGAATGTGCCGAGCCGAACAAGTGCGTAGATCGCTTTGCATACTTGAAATTCTTCTCTAAATCTATCTCGGATACATGCAATACTTATTTTCTCCCTTCCTTGCTACTAGAACCATTAACAAGTCCATGATAGTACTAGTAATGTTTTCTTTTTCAATCACTGGTTCCATTTTACAAGAATCTGAAAATAATGGAACTAATGTTGAATTTTGTATCACTAGTTTCACATTATTATTTTAGGTACTAGTGAAAGTTTTTAAGGGAGTAAAAACACTCAGTTTTTATAATAATTATATTCAATAAAATCAACAAATATCTGTATTTTCATTTATGATTCGGATTCAGTATGGATTTAAAATAATCATCTTTGTAAAGAAGGATGGAAAGTAAATCCCAGGTTGCTCGATATCTCAGATGGGATAGCGTTTGGAACAGTTCAAATCCTTCTTGGGAGGCGAATTGTTTCCATCCCCCTATGTCTTTGAAATCATCTCTATTCATTACAGTACGCGCTCAACGTTTCTATCTAAAAAATAACCCACACATACTTCGCCTGTTAATAATTGTATTTAGGCTTCAATGACTAAGTCATTTCTGTGTCGATAAATTCTGCGTCGTTTAGATTGTGAGCTCTGCCCATAATAGTTCTGTAGAAGATTCGTTCTATACTTCATTAATCATCGTGTAAAAATATGTAAATACTAGCTGCGCCCCGCGGTTTCACCCGCAGAAATCTCGATCCCGTGGGAATATCGGGATAAAAAATATCCTATTTCCTAATCCAGGTCATAGTCTACCCATGTGCCAAATTTTATCCAAATCCGTTTAGCCGTTTTAGCGTGATTGAGTAACAAACATCCAAACATCCACACTTTCACATGTATAATATTATATATATATATATATATATATAGTAGGAAGTAGGATTATGATGCCAGCCTTCAAGGACATTATTTAATTTTGTCCTAGGCATCTCACCATAATTTCTTCACGTTTTGGATGAAACCAGCTGAACATAATTTTAATTCTAATCTTCTACAGAACTATGGGCAGAGCTCACAACCTAAACGACGCAGAATTTATTTACACAGAAATGACTTAGCCGTTGAAGCCTAAATGCAATTATTAACAGGCGAAGTATCTGTGGGTTATTTTTTAGATAGAATACGTTGAGCGCGTATTGTAATGAATAGAGATGATTTCAAAGATAATGTGGGATGGAAAACAATTCGCCTCCCAAGAAGGATTTGCACTGGTCCAAACGCTATCCCATCTGAGATATCGAGCATCCTGGGATTTACTTTCCATCCTTCTTTACAAAGTTGATTATTTTAAATCCATACTGAATCCGAATCCTAAATGAAAAAAAAAATAGATATTTGTTGATTTTATTGAATATAATTATTACAAAAAATGAGTGTTTTTACACCCTTAAAAATTTTACTAGTGCCCAAAATAATAATATGGAACTAGTGATACAAAATACAACATTAGCTCCATTATTTTCAGATTCTTGTAAAATGGAACTAGGGATTGAAAAAAGAAACATCACTAGTTCCATCACGGAACTGTTAAAGGTACTAGTGGCAACGGAGGATTTTCTCCCCCCCATCTGTGTGTTACAGATGTCTACCTTAGTGACGTTTAAACTTTTTTTTATGATATTGCCCCACACTAGGAATTTCTCCTGTATTGTGGGTGCGTTTACAAACATTTAAACTCACATATACAAACAGTCAGACCCGGAACAACTACTTGTAGGTCATATAAATATTTGTTCCGTACGGGAATCGAACCCGCGACACGCAGCGCAGTAGTCAATCGCTTAACCACTGCGCCAACCGTGCTGTTAAACTACGTAAACTACCACGTACGTCAAACTACGTAAACTAACTGGAAACATGTTAGAAAACAATACCGTAGCGCTTACGCATGGATCTGCGATAAGTGTGAAACTAAAGACATTAGGTGGCAGCTTTAACTACCACCTAAAACGATAAAATGGTCATAAAATCGGATATAACTATTATGTAGGTACGCAAATATCGTCACAATGATACTATAGTAGTTTAACAATGGAATACATTACGAAACCACTATTTTATTAACAGTTATAAATGATTATATTTCTGTAAGTAGGTTTATACAAACACTTTTACACGTCAATCATATTTTTTAAACTAGATGAGGCGTTTCCTATCTGATTACTCTAAGAAGAATGGCCGAAACAAACTCAGATGTCAGTCTCTTTTAAAGTCCAGACATAATCTTGGTCAGATCATATGCAAACCATGTAGATTGGTATCAGAAATGGTCTTTTGAGGAAAGAACTTGTGGTTATTTCCTCAAAAGATTGAGTGGACCTGTCCAGTCAGAGCACGCATTTGTCAATAACCGTGCAGCTCAACTCAGAACTTAAGGAGCTCAACGATTCGACGAACAATACCAAAGAAAAGACATTTGGGTAGGCCCCATAAATTACTCAAACCGCCAGACCATGAATAAAATTGAAACAACGACCCACATAGTCCTCATATT
The DNA here is from genome assembly GCA_917490735.1 of Dryobotodes eremita. Classification (NCBI taxonomy): domain Eukaryota; kingdom Metazoa; phylum Arthropoda; class Insecta; order Lepidoptera; family Noctuidae; genus Dryobotodes; species Dryobotodes eremita. The sequence continues at coordinate 27,924,311 of OU823241.1, read as the reverse complement.
CACAATAATTAAAATAATCTGTTACTTTTAACAGTAAGTATTCATGTCTAAAATAGTTAGCAAAATAAAATTAACATTCACTGTGTAGGTACGTTTATTGGAGAGCAGCTGAATCTCAAGCCTTTTTGTCCTCAATATAGTTTTTTATAGGCTTTCTGCTTTATAAAATAATTGACTTTATGGGTTTTTTACACTTTTAGGCGCATTATAAGGATGCACGTTTTGCCTAGCATTAGTATTATCAGCCCATAAAGTTCCTATTGCTGGGACACAGGCCTGGTCTTTGTGAGGCAGTGAGTGGGTAATCCACCACCCACGCCCAGTGCGGGTAAGCGGATGACTCGTCATCGAATTTTTGGTTCTAGAACATGGTTTTTTCATATTTTTTTCCTGTGATTAAATAAATTAAAGTAAATTGCCTAGCTGGGTTCGAACCAACGACCTACAATTAGTAAGCCGGGGCCATTACTACTGGGCAACCACTGCTCCGCCTTATGCCTCAAAGTGTGTTAAAAAGCTATAGTCTATTGGGATGCATCTAAAGAAAAAGGTCCTTAAAGAACCCTTTGAAATGTTTGAACTCACCGATCTGCACTAATCCATCGATGGCGTCTTCCACGGTGCCCCTGGCGTTGTTTCCGAAGTGTGGGGGCGCTGGGGTCCAGTAGAACACAACCAGGAGTGACGACAACACCGAGAAACCGAACACGCCTTCCCAGCCGACAGCTTGCAGCGGTGGAATGTTTAGTCCTAGAAATTGTGATGGAGTAAATATTATATTATAAGCTTTTATTTAGCTACAAATAAAGAATGAAAATACAGTGAAACCTGGTTAAGTGGGACCTGGATAAGTGAGAAACCTCTATTATTGAGAATTTCAATGAGGTCCCGGCACTTTTTCATCCAATTACCTCTGTTAATGGGACTTTACGAACCTGGTTAAATAAGATTTGATTTCTAGGATTTTTTCGATGTTTACCTCTATAATTGGGAGTCTGTAGCTCAATTCCCTGTATAAGTGAGACATTTATCAGGTTGGGACAGGTTTCGACACGTAACAATAACAAATATCACCAAAAATACGCATTTTTATTAACCTTTCCACCTCTATAAATGGAATAACAGTACATTTCGACCTCTATAAGCGGGGGCCTCTGTAAATGAGACAACGATAATTTTAAACCTCTAATTGGAAAACTGGATAAATGAAAACCTCTTTAAATGGTACAAAATCCTTGGTCCCTTGAGATCCCAATTAACCAGGTTTCACTGTATATGTATTTGCAGTAAACGTGACGCACGGAGAAAAGAATAAAGCACACGAACAAGAAAAGGACAAGTTGGGGAAAAATATGCGTCGAAGCGACGCAAAACAGCCACCCCCAGCATATTGCTGTCTTGCTGTGTGATGCTGTGCTATCCTGTATCATATCAGGGACTAAAAATTTGATTTAAAATAAAATCTACTTTGTTCTAAAGACAAATACATTTCTACCGTTATACTGAAGCTAGGTACTGAAAACTAAGAGATTGATTGGCAAAACGTAATTTGCAAGTTATGTAAATAGGTAAATGTTTGGTAGGTATAAGTATATATTTTACGAAAATGTATTTTATTTTGTAAAAAAGAATGATTCATATTTTCTACCGCACGGCTAACTACATCATAAAATTTTATATTCACCGGACATATCTTCCGTGAATACATTTTCTATTGTATAGTATAAAAACCGTAAATAATATATTTCTACTACATATAAAATCATATTACGGTTTGTCGAGCACATAGTGAATGTCCACACGGGCGTGTACGCTGATATACAATTGATACCTTTTTGATTCTGTACTAATATTATACATTCGAAAGTAACTGTCTGTATGTTACCTTTTCACGCCTAAACAACTGAACGGATTACGATAAAATTTGTCAAGGAGATATATGTCATTCTAGGGAAGGACATAGGCTACTTTTTGTCCCGGCAGCACGTTCCTGTGGGATAATTTCCGACATCCACGCGGGCGGAGCCGCGGGCAGAACCTAGTATTCAATAGATCTGAATAATATCTTCCAATTAAATAATCAAAAATATTATTCTTAATGTTACACTTATTAACATATTTTCTGAAAATTTCTACTGGTTACCAATTAGGTATTAGTTCAATTCAATCTCAGATTTGAAGCGTACTTGTATCAGACTCAAGCCTGCTTGATAAGTGATCTTGTTTGTAACTTTTTATTTAGTTGCAGTCGGGTTTAACATTTTTTTTCAACCTTTTACTGTGTTATATTTTTTAATAGTCTTTTGGAGCCGCTTATATTGATACCCCACATGCCATTGCAAAAATATTTTTTCAAGACTACTTATTGATGTTTAAAAACCGTTATTTTAATTTTATAAAAACAAAGTCGCCGACACCTCATATATTAAAATCCACTCAGCCGTTAAGATTCTTCCAAAGTATAAAGAATCCAACATACAAAAATACATAGATACGTGTGAAAAACAAAACGCTGTCTTAAACAATCGAGTAAAAAGAAAAAACCCCACGTAGGTCTTACGACAGATACAGAAGGCGTAGGCCTATGGCCGATTCCTATAATAATTTACGGTCCGTTATTGGTTAAAATTAAGAATCTTGTATCTTTTCCAATAATGAAGCAAAGACCTCATTGGTTTGCATAGTAGACCCTCCTATATGGAAGAAGCTACCACAGGTAAAATTAGTTTAGGAATCTATTTTTAAGCTAGGTTTGGCAATAAAAAATACTACTATTGGTAAGTTTTTCTTTATAGGAACCGACCATTAGTGATAGGGTCCCGACCGATGGAAGCGATTGAGTACGCAACCCTAAAAAAGTTATAACAATGCAAGTTTTCCCACACAGATCATCATTAGCCTTACCTGCAACGTATTTCTCTTCATACACCATCTGGCAGGCGGAGACGACCTGAGCCACAATGATGAGCAGGTCACCGGTGATCAGACTGTTCCTGCCCTTGGACTCCCCGGGAGACTGGTACAGGGCATCAGTTACTCCTACCACCACGAGACCGACGATCACGCTCACTGAAATGGCAAGAAAAACTCATATAGGATACCAGCTTTTATCAATGTGGTCTATCCCATAGGAACGGTGCATTTTTCCGGGATAAGAAGATTATGTCACTCTACGCAATTTAACATGTTTTTGTTTTATCTGGGTACCTGTATAATTTTCCTAGGATGCGAGTGAAACAGCAGGCAACAACAAGTTTTTGAAACTACTTCATAAAATCTTAAATGCTTTCATTCACTAACAAACAACGCACAACCTAAGCCGCTGGGTTTAAAGGCATGAAAGCTTGCGCCAGAGTGCCTTATTTATCGAAAGTGAGCACTACGGCTTTTTGTTAATTCATCCCCTAAAAGGGTTTAATATGGGAAGAATGTCTCTATGGTAGTTCGTCATTTTTGCCGATGGGAAATCCCATCGGACACACGACTTATATTTCTAGAAAAATTTAAACATTTTGCTCTATTTGCCAATAAAAAGAATATTATTTCAACAAAGCAACAACATTTCAAAGAGCAAGGGCGTTGCTATATTATCGGATTGAATAAAGTCGTAATCTAACGAATGTCAATTATATGTATCTCTGTACTTAATTGGCCTTTTATAAAGGACAAGACGGTGTTGCTAGGAAGTTTTGCGTCAAGCTTAAGAAATAGGAAGAGTGGTTATTTCGGAGTCTGACTGTTGTGACTTGACGTTCAAAAAGCGCTGATTCTCAGCGTAATTTGAACAAATTAATGAATTTTGGTTTTGAATTCTACCTTTGCGGTCAGGGCTTTAAACCTTCCAGAAATAGTCCTCATGATGATGATGATTTTCTATCCAACGTCGTTCAAACTTAACACTCCTTTCGATAGCAAGGTTTCATAATTGTTACGTGTGGTTAACGTATTTTCCAACATGACCTGACTGTCACATATCCACTCTCATAATTATTGGAAAAACCTACTAGAATATAACTGGAATACGATCAATGATTAAAGGCTCGTTCACACTAGTGCGACGCGACGCCCGACACAAAGACACCGCGTGTCGCGCGACGAGCGGCGCCTTTGTGTAGCGCTTTCGCGTCGCGCCTGTCTGTGGGAGCCTTTAAATGTCAATTCTGTGCTTTTGGTGGCTAAGTAATAACACCCGCACGAGTCGATCAAAGTTTAAATAAATAAAATGACTCTTATACGTTAGCCCGAAACTCGAAATCCCGAATCACTAATCATTTATTTTCTGAAACTAGATCCATTCCGTTGTTAGTAATATAGTATTACAATAATATTAGTAAGCACACAGAAAAAAAAATCACCTAACAGCGCCTATGACTAAGGGTTTGATACATAGTTAAACATGACCATTAGTTAATTTAACAATTATTCACTTGACAATAGCAAACATATTAATAGTTAAAATGTGTTAGTTAAACTAACAATTTGTTAAAAATGACATAAGTGTGTTGTTTGACAAATGATTAAGCAAACTCAAGTTAAAAAATAATGACAATTTTGCTGTAAAAGTTAACCATGCGCAGACAGAGTAGTTAAACTTTGACAGCTATTGACTATAGTCAAGTGAGTAATTGTTAAATTGACTATTGGTCATGTTAAACTATGTATCAAACAACAGGCCCTTAGTCTATCAATCAATCAATATCAATATTTTAATATTGTGAATGTGTAGACTATGTGGGTCATTGTTGCTTTTTCTATTCTCCTTCTCAATAAATTTTAATCATGGTCTGGCAGTTTGAGTAATTTTTGTGGCCTACCCAAATGTCCTTTCTTTGGTATTGTTTGTGGAATCGTTGAGCTGTTTAAGTTCTGAGGCGAGCTGCACGATTACTGACAAATGCATGCACTGCCTTGACTGGTCCACTCAATCTGTGTGGTTATTTCCTCAAAAGACCATTTCAGATACCAATCTACATGATCTTTACAAGATCTGACCAAGATCATGTCTGGACTTCAAAAAAGACTGACCTCTGAGTTTGTTTCGGCCTTTCTTCTCAGAATAGTCAGATAGAAAACGCCGACCTCGTCTAGTTTTTAAAATATGATTGACGTGTAAAAGTGTTTGTACAAACCTACTTACAGAAATAAAATCATTTATCCAGTGCCTTAGTATAGGGCTGTCTGAGCGCAAAACTAACTGTGCTAGTCGCTGTTGGTCCGTGGATGGCTCACCATGCAGTATACCGAGACCCCTCCGCGTTGGTCCCGGCTACCATTCGTAGACTTCTGACGTTAGTCAAAAGCCCCAGTCTGACAACCAAAAAAAGGTAAGAACTCTTGTCCTTCCAGCTATTAACGTATAACTAGAACTATCACGAAGTGCAAAGTTCGTTAAAGAAAAAACTGAGTGGTCTGGATTCATTATCTCCCTAAAAGTATATATGTTCTTTGTTCATTATGTCATGGAACGAATATGTTAAATTTTGTTAAATAAAACCAACATTTTATTAATTACGGGTATATTCGTTACTACAACAGTGAACATGATGCATGTATTTCAATTCAGGTCACGTCATTGATTGAAAATACATGACGGTGCGTACAGTGATTAAAATTACTCATACATTGTATAATTACTTGTTTCTAATTATTTTATATGTTTTTTGTGCTAGAACAGATTTTGAGTAGCATTTATAAGATATTTTTTTCTTGAAATCAAGACTGCAATTAAAATTACAGTTTCGGTGCAGCAACAATGCTCAAATGTTAAATTTTCATAGCAACTGGTAACACATTACTATCAATTCTAAATAAATATACAATGACACATTTGAGTAGAACAGATAATGATTGTTACAAACGGAACGAGCAAACATTACGTGAATCACTCGACACAGATGTTAAGTTCATGTCAGCATATTATGCCTAATGTACCTATTCATTATTACATTGTATAGATTAACTTAGCGAGTATATTTTATTTATTGCTTTTTTATTGAAGTCAAAACTGTAAATGTTTTTTTTTAAATCATTTTTGCGAGGTCTGGAAATGATTCAAATGCCAAAAATATAATATTTTTCATAATACATGTCTCTTTTTTTTCATTATCCAGCATCACGCAAAAATTACCGGATAGGTTTTGTTCAAAGGAGGTCAACAAAGGCCCATATAACTTTGCCCAAACATGTACCTCAAGGTACACGTGCACTAAAGCGTAGAGAAAAAATAGAGGAATTCGAAAATAATTGTATTTTTAATCTTCAATAATTTAAAACTACATAATAAATTATATTTTAGGCATGTACAATTGCGTTACATTTGATTTACACCCGGGTTGAAATTATTTCGTAAATGTCATTCACATGCCCTTCCGTTCGTTTGTGAAACAACAGTGGCTGAAGCCGACAGCTGTCAACTTGACAGTTTTTCTTTTATTACGTAAGGTAGCTGTGCTTTTATTCTGTTAAAAGATATTTAATTCTCGTCCTCGGGTAACCATAAGAAAAATATATAAATCCAATATCATTCAGTGTAATCTAGTGTATTTTATGCCACTAAGTGTATCTCGGTACTTCGTTTGGGCAGATTTTGGTGACATCCTTTGCATAGATATTCCCTATAAGTCTGGTCTATAAATTTTCACGATATTTGCTATGGGGGATGAGCAATATTGCAATTTATTCGTATTTTTCTATAGTTTACCGAAAATTGTAAAAAGACGAACCAAAACAAGTAGCTAAGCAGTTAATCACGACATAATTATACTGGGTGGATTTTTGAGATGGGGCAATAAGGTCACCTGCCCTTATTGCCCCCATCTCGTTTTCTTGTAGCGACAACGATCAAGGTACCTACCTTGATCGTCGTCGCTACAAGAAAACGGTCATATTAGGAGACTGTTCTTACTTTTTGAAAAATTTTGATTTGCTTTCACAGATTTTGTTAAAATGTACAGTCAGCAAGAAAAAAAATATTTTCACCAAAAAAAAATTTTGGCTGTTATTTTAGTATGTTGTAGTGTCCTACAACTTCAAAGGAAACGAAGACGCGGCAGAAGCTAGTATGTAATAATAATAAACACCAAACCAACACCTGAGGAGTCTCTCGTTAGGCGGCTGAATCAAAGGTTTGATTCAGAAAGCGGTATGTAGGTACTTCTGGACACGGCTTGTATTGTTAGAAGGTTCCACTCTCCAGAGCGCTGGCCACCACCACTATTTTTTATGTTTTCAATTATTATAATGCTCCTTAAATCTTCATCAAGCAGTGGCTCTGCCTGGTGTGACTGAATTAGACCATCAGATAAAGAAAGCAAAACATCAGACTTCTTATTAAACGGAGAATATTCTACCATCGCGCCGCATAGTGCTTAGATTCCTAGAAAACATCGCCATTCTAAAACAACATTCTACAAATAAATGATATTGAAAATAAGCTGCAGACCTTATCAATCGTCAATCAACCTACCTAGGTATTTCTAGTTGTACATACATCGCTGCGTTCAATAAATATTGACGTCCGGTGAGGGTTGCATCATCCTTCCTCCCGCCCGCCACCCTCCGGCTTAAACCGATCAAGTGCGTGCGTTGTGCGGAACTGCATTATATGTTCAATATCTATATTGTATTCTTAACTAAAAAAATACAGTATACCCTACCCCTACTCTTGATGACAAATTTTGGTAAACAAAGACGGTACAGTAGGCCGCAACGTCAGTGGTAATACTTTGACCTTGAGCTGCCCTAGCGCAGTACTTACGGAGTTTCAATCAGAGATGTTACGGAAGTCGTTTTATCGGAACCGAAACCGGAATCGGAGGTGTAAAATTATCTATATATATATCTATATAAAATATCGAAATATGTGTTAAGGGACGGCTTAATGAAACAATAGACATAACTAAATAAAAAAATAAAAATATGTAACTTAATTTAGGAAACTAACTTGACGCGTCTAACATTCACAAACAAAACAATAAACTGAGACTTCGAGCGCGCGCAAGCGTGTATAAAATAAACAAACATTACCCTGGCGACAGGTTAAAACTTGTTTGTATGACCTCTAGTCACGTGTATCGCTGCGTTTCGAACTTCGGTATAACTCCGATACAAAATTATCGGAACCGAAATCGGAATCGGAGGTGTAAAATTAATCGGAAATTCCGACTTTTCGGAATTGGAACCGAAGCTCCGTAACATCCCTAGTTTCAATAGAATAAGAGGCCAGCTTATACTAGTTTTATTTCATCTGACGTGCGTAAGAAGATCACGAGTTTTCACAACAATTAATGGCTCATTTTGAAGCTAGGGTAGAAATTTTGTATCAAGAGTTTGAGAGACACATTCGGTATGAATTACATCGAGAACTACTCCGAATGAGTCATGTCTTCTGTTACGTCATATTTGTTTACCAAAATACAAAAACCATACACACATGCAAAGAAAAATACACATTAGGAGTGGATTGTATTCTTCCCGTAACTTATTGACTCATGCCTGATGATAATTGAATAGAAAAAAAAAAACTCTGCGCTCCGCGGTTCTCACAAACTCCATCGACAGTTACAAGATGGTTGTCAATTGACAATTTCAATATAAAGAATAAAATCGCGCTGTAAGCACTAAATCTGCTGCCGTACCGGGAGATCCTACAAATATTGCATGATTTAAGACTGAGCAAACAGGCGCGACGCGACTCTTGTAGAACATTTTCGCGTCGCGTCACGCCTGTTTGCGAAAGCCTTTATTTGGTGGCAAAGAAGTAGCCTATAGACGACATCTACAACTGCAATACCAAAACATGGCAAGTACAGTCACGAGCACTAATATGCACTTAGCAACTTCTAAATGGGATTTTCTCCTACTGTATTAATTGTAATTTTATGCTGTTACGAATATAGTATTTTGGAACCTATACTGTTATGAAATAGGTCTTATCTCAAAGTTGCAAAGTGTATACATATTAGTGCTCGTGACTGTACGTTGCTATCTTAAGGACAAAGATGCTGAAATATCTATGTGCCTGCGTACACCTTTAGGCGCTAAGCAGACGACGGACAATTTGTCCGCGACAATAGAACGTGTTGAAATCAATACAAAAACGCACGCGAAGGACAAATAGACTGCTGCGATTTCCATACGTTCTATCGTCGCGGACAAATTGTCCATCGTATGCTTAGCACCTTAAACTTAAGAGGATGCGCTAAGGTAGCCCGAGAAATTCACGTTTATTGCGATTTGCAGGTCAGTGTCAGGTTGTATGTCGATCAAAATATGATTGGCGACGGTAACAAATATTTATTTCCAGAATTATAATCATTAAAATCATCAATACGACTCCCTAAGTTGGAATTGACCTCAAATGTCATGATTTCACAATAGGGTAACTTAAACTTAGAGAGTATAATTTTAAAGATTATAATTCTGTAGATATTTCTTACGGTCGCAAATCATAATTATTTTGATTAACATGTAACCCGATACTGACCTGCCAATAGCAAAAAACGTGAGAAAAATTAAATTTCGCGGACTACCCTGGCGCTTTCGAGTTAAGAAAAACTTACGAAAGAAGTACTTCCCCAGACGAGCTTTTCACAAAAACATCTTTATTACGAAAGATGTACTTCTCCAGACGCGCTTTTCACAACAACATCTATGTAGGTATCTACTGTTCTTACAAAGATAAAAATCCGGTGCAACTTTAACCCTGCCGTCTTTTCTTGTCCATGACGGCTTTTGACATGGTAAATTATGAAAATTACACTAAGAGAATCGTTAAACATTTTTAAGTTGGTACTGGTGTAGGCATAAAGTGAACTGTGTGCGCTGGGCTAAAGGCTCACAAAGAGACGCGCCACGCGACGCGAATCGCGCGCGACACAAAGGCACCGCTCGTTGCGCTGTCGCGTCGCGACTGTCTGTGGGAGCCTTAATGCCAATTGAGATGCGTACAGGTTGCAGTGTGGGGTCAGACAGAATGGTTTGACTTCTCCGATTTTGTTTTACCTTTAAAGACGAACTCATTAGGGAGCTTAGTAGCTTACCGGCCGGCTGTTTTATAGACGGGGTAGCTTTTAATCATATCAGCTACCCCAATGATATGGCGCTATTGAGCTCATCGGTCTCAGGCTTCAGATGTATAAAGTGGAACACGGTTTAAGATGCAGTGCTAGAAATATTAAGTAACTTATTTTTGGAGCGAAGTCCTCAGATTTTTTTCCTCTCAGGAAATGTCTCAACGATTTAAATTTGACGGTCATTGTTTTACCGCGGGACTAAAATATGATCTAGAAACGGAACGAAGAGCATTGGCGGTCCGATGCAACATGTTTGTCCGTAGATTTGACGTTAAGTTACGGAGTGAGTCACAAATATCTGTGTCAGCGTCAGCAACATAATTACAACCGTCTCCTATATAAATATTTCATATTTCACTCACTGCGTGCAGTCGCGAGGGCGGCTCACCTCGCCCGGACGACGGCGACGGGCGGAAGCGGGGGGTTATGCTGCGCGGCGCAGGGAAGGGATGCACTATGTACGTGTGCAGTAGTCGGATATTGATGTATAAGGGCGCTGCAGTATCCGGCCGGGCGGCCCGGGCAGAGTAAGTAGGTATTTGATAATTGAGCTGTATTTTGTTTGTTTGCGTCCGGGCTAAGATGCTTGAACAAAGGAATGAGATATGATATAGATCAGTGCAAACCTTACGTGTTAGGTTCACATTTCAGACTTGTTGTATCTATCAAAAACGTATTTTAAAAACAGCGTAGTACCTTCATTGAGAAATAAGATTGTTCGGCTAAATCGTTATAATCTTTTGTTCGGACTCCACAAATTTGCACTTAAACAGATTACAGCATTGAGCATGTACATGCCCCGTCTTGCTAAACTGTTGCACGTTACATTGACTATTCAAACTAAGGAAAGCTATCATTTTTATTGTCACAAAGAAACATTGTTGATCTACCGAACTTCTACCGATCTAGGTACTTATTAATGTCGATCTGCTCTTTATATACAAAGTCACTATAAAAAAGAACCTACTCTTATGACGAAGTGATGACGAAGGAGAATGCTATTTCACAGTAAACCGATCGATCACAGCCGACTATTCCTGTACCAACGTTGGCAATCAGTGATGAGTCGAGCCCAGTGGCGCGCAATTGGAAATGCCTATGACCAGCTGTGGACTGCTATAGGCTGATGATGAGCATCGCACATTGGCAAAACTCAATGATTTTTATTAATACAGGTTTAGGTCATTGGATATCGTAATCCTAACTTTATTAATATTATAAATGCGAAAGTAAGTTTGTTTGTTTGTTTGTTACCTTTTCCCGCCTAAACCACTGAACCGATCATCATGAAATTTTGCATATACGTTTTCAGGGGTACAGAAACGGACATAGGGTATCTTTCATCCCGCAAAAAAGTACTGTTCCCGAAGAAAACAACAATAACGTTCTTATGATAATAGATGGCGCCACGTGTCTTCCGAATCATGATTGAATTATAACCAAATTTGATAGTCAAAGTCTAAATTAACGCGAGCGAAGCCGCGGGCAAAAGCTAGTACACTATACAGCTTGATCCTTCTACAGTTGGCTGTGGCAGAACTTTCATTCGTATAAGACCACACACTGCAACGTGTCATCTAATCAAAGTTCATGATAAACTCATTAAGTTGTTCTGAATTAATGAAGTTTTTCAGCATGACCCTTGTATACGGAGAAATTGAAATTATTTTACTCTCTGGCCGACTCTGAAATATCGATAATAAAGCTGTTGCAAAAACCAACAACAGGTGCTTTTTCCGCTTTGCATCGCTAGTCCCTCAAAGCTGTTCATATTCATGACCACTTTCACCCCCTTGGATGGATGCCAATAATGTCAAGTTCACCCCGGTAGAATTATGCAGCGGAGACATGGGCGCCGGCAAGTTTATTTTCAGGGGGGTGTATCTTCAGCTCCACGATGCGAGCTTAATCATTTTTGCACTTCACCTAGAATATGTTAGGTTACCTTTTGTCCATTCATGCGAGGAGTAATTTTGTCGACTTATGCAGAAAAGCTTAACAGTTAAGAGAATATATAATGCAAAAACGAGCAAAGCGAGCTCGATAATTTTTGCATTTGGCCTCGAATGGGATTGGTTTTATTTTATCCATGCATACAGAACTCTAGAGGACTAACTGTGTCGATTTATATAAAGAAGCTTAAGAATTAAGGTATGTAGATGCAAGAGAGTGCGAAGCAAGGTTGATAATGTTACCACCCTGCGTAGGGTCGATTAGGGTCCTTAGGGTCGAGTTCGGTACTTTGTGGACTAATGCACAAAAACTTTAGAATTGAGAGATAGCAGAATGCAAGAGCGAGCGAAGCGAGCTCGAGAATTTTTGGATCTCGCCTCGAACAGGTTGAGTTTTCATTATTCTATTAAGCGTTTTCGGATTTTTTTTTAAGTTCTGATTGATTTTACATCTATATTTTATTTTGAGCCCAGGGAGATGCAAGTGCACCCGCTTGCACCCCGCTCCCGGCGCCTATGACCGGAGATGAGAATGTTGAGATGGATTTGTGGAGTGACGAGACTAGACAAAGTAAGAAATGAGAGTATAAGTAAGTGGAAGTTTGAAAGTAGCGCCAGTGAGAGAAAACTTGAAAGGAAATCTTTTGGCTTGGTATGGGTATGTGATGAGGAGGGATGAAACTCATGTGGCAAAAAAAGAGTAATCTGCATAAATGTTGATAGATGGAGAGGGTTAGTAAGGCCAGAGGAAAGATAGATAGATTGTGTGAGGAATGATATGAAAGAAAAACCGGCGAAGTGCGTGTCGGAACACGCACAGTGAAGGGTTCCGTACATGATTTTAAAAACTGAAGTTTTATTCGACTGTAAGCCCAGAGGAATCTGAAATGAGTTTCAATTTAGAGACTAAGCTGAAAAGTCGCATGTGCGCGATTGAAAATCTGCCTGACTTGAAAAAAAATTGTGGACCTATAAAAAGTAGCATACGGAGTCTCCAGTTTTCCAAAAAGGGTCTGCGATTGGTATCAATAGGCGAATAGTGCATAGTGTGAGTACGTTTGCATGTTGGCCCTTTTTCGTTTGCAAACATATTTGCTAACAAATCGGCGACTGTTTTGACAACATCTCTTAACCTTCCTATACCTACCCGCGCATTGGTCTGTGAGACCGACAAAATACTCTTTCGTAATTTTTTCTTTATTCATAAATGCTAGCATTTTGTATTTCCTGTTAGCTGCCCGATTCGTTGCTACGTTTATTCCAGGGCTCAAAGTGGGCTCGTGGGAGTAGCACGTGTGGCCGTGTTTGGCGACAATTAGTCTGTGGGACCGACGCGGGTATAGGATCCAGGATTTATTTTCGGTGCTTTTTTACTGTTTCGTACTGAGCTGAAATTATGACACTTCTGCCTTAAATGTGTTGTATGTTTAAATTTCCTCATGAGGCTTCCTTTTAGATTTTTAAAATTGCTTTTGTCTGTTAGAAGAAAACATATATATTTTTGCTAATATTTTGTAAACTCTTACGTAAATCTTACTATTTCAGAGACTGAAATGAAAAACTGTTACTCAGTAAATCAATGGTTAACTAATTGTTTATCGTGTTCATGATATTCACAAGTTTCTGAAAACAAATATCAACATATTTAAAAAAAAAAATGTACTGAAGTTGGTTACCGAACTTTCGGTCTGTAAGACCGTGCGCGGGTATAAGTGTCACGGAATTTGGCGCGGGTATAGGAAGGTTAAGTTTACGTCTCCTTGTCTTGAATGTCTTTCATTGTTTTGTATGACTTCGCCGTTTCTCGAAGCGAACACCAAACAACATGTGAGTAAGTAAGGATACTGAGATGATCAGTTACAAATGATGTAGCTGTGTAGATTCATAAAGTTTATTGTACACTATCTGACCCGACAGATTAGTCCTGTCCAAATTTCAATAGGTAGTTCATACAAAAACCCATAGAAAAAAGGACGTTCAGTTTTCCGTTAAATTTATTTGAAAATTTTTCTGGAAAAGTTTCTGGCCCACTTGCTAAAAGTCGTAAAGTCGCTAAACTTGGGGTTAGTGTTAGTAATGTCAAAATAAATTGACGTTATGAGGTACCGCTGTTAACTTATTTTGTATTTTATATTGTTCGACGTTGTAGTAAGTGAAAATTCGGTACTATATCAGTAGGCAGTATATATAACTCATATAAAAATAAATACAAATTATAAAAAAACTTTTAACATACTTTTCCATTTAAGTCGTTTTCGTCAATCAATAAACTAATTCTCCATGGACACCACATACAATACGATTAAAATGAAATGTCATGCTATAAAATTCAAAGACAAAAAAGTATTACGTATCGTAACGTGGTGTAAAAGAGATGGGTATATAATTTCCGTTCATTGTTCGTTCATTCATTTTTGGTCCGATTACATATCAGGGCATATACATTGCAATTCTATTTTATGTTTTTTGAACTGCAATGTTTCCAACTCAAAAAATACAAATATCAGGTTTACTAACCCGCGGGGTAATTAAGTAACACACTAACAGCAGGAGTGGGTTTAATTTTGACAGTTCAACAACGTTCATTGCGTTATTTACGTTGTTGAGCAGACACATCTTTCGAACATATGAAGCAATGGATTAGCAATAGGCTTCAAAATGATCCAGATTGTGATAGATAGTGCGTTACGTAATTAGGGTGCCGGTGTTACTTTTTAGGGATTCAACGCGTATTAAGAGTTGAAATGTTACTTAACTCCGAGTTTAGTTAATTTTAAAACGGACTTCAAAAACGGAGAAGGTTCTCAGTGCATCAGAATCTTTTTTTTTAATATATGTTCCCCGATTACTCAAAGACGACTGGACCGATTCGAAAAAATATTTTTTAGTTTGATAGGGTATACTTTCTAGATGGGCCCATTGTCATCAGGTCAGGTTCTGATGATGGGATCCTGGAGAAATCGAGGGAACTCTTCAAACATTATAGGCACACCTATAGTGATTTGGGTATTTTTTATAGTAACTCGTGCATTTGCTCCTGGAAAGCACTATTTGGTGAAGTGGAACTGATGATGAAGACCGCAGATGATGAAGCTACCAGAACTACTCAATAATAAGTATTTCACGAGTTGCGATTCAATTACCTTTATATGTTTGCTAAGCAATTTAAGCTCGTCACAATGCATATGGTGAAGTACCAGGAGAACTCCTCAACAATTAACGTCCCTACATCCGGAAAAGCAATATTTTGTAAAAGATGATGAGCAGTTGACATTAGGCTATTGTAACTTAGATAAATTACAAACCGAGCCACAAAAAAAAAAGAAATAAAAATTAAATTTTATTTTATTACATAGCAAGTAGTAGTATAAGAATTTGTGTGGGGTAGGTACCACAACTAAAAAGTGAAAAATAAAAAAACATTTACATTTAAAAAAAAAAACAACCGACTTCCAAAAAAACACTACAAAGTGAAAAATAACTTTAATTTCGGAAGTCGCTAGCAAAAAAAGAAAATACAAAACCAAAGACACCGACCGCCGTTTTGCGTGGATGTGACGCATATTTTCCCCCAACTCGTTGTTTTTTTGTATTTGTGTGTTTTGTCATTGCACCATGTTTACCGCAAATAAACGTATTTTCTTTCTTTTATTTTCGTTTAAAAGCCAAAGCCCTCTAATTAGTTCGAAACATAATCGCACAAATCATATTACCAAATGAACGTCAAAACAAAACTTAATACTGTTTGTTGCAGCGTAATTATTATGGCAGCAGACAGGGGTTCGTTCGTAAACAAGCCCTACATAGATGTTGTTATAGTAGGCATCTATAATTACAGCGTTTGTACTAACGAGAATTCGAAACTAATTACATGCATGTAGCATCATCGGCCCCGGGCAGATCGATACCATACCGTGCAACGCCCTAAAAGGTACGTAAGAAACAACCTGCACTGCACTTGAATTAATAATCAAGGGGTCGCTGGGAAAATAATTTGGATACAGATGCGTCCCTAAAATGTTTTCGCAACATCCAAGGATGAAATATCAGATACATATCGCACACCTAGATAAAGAGTAGCACAACTCAAAATACTTATTTCTTTTTTCAGAAACAGCAAAAGACGTTTTACTCGTTTTCTATTTGACCATTTTAAAATGATTGTTGTATGATGTTGTTTATTATTGTACTAAGATATTAATTTGCTCAGATAATATCTTAGTAAAATAATATAAAATAATAATAACATCGTACAGATTCCGATAGTCGCAATAACTCGATTTTGGATTATTTTGACTTGTGCCACCCTTTATCTA